>CAUDMG010001873.1:5000-605000 GCA_958450375.1 Homarus gammarus
CCCCAGAGTAGTAGTTAAGTTAGGTTAGGAAGAGTGCATCTGTTGGGGTGATATAATTTTGTTGAGTGCCCTTAAGGCCTATTCATTGCAGAGTATTTAATTTCTTATTTTTTATTACCATTTCCTCAGTGACTGAGATTATTTTGTTGAGTGCCCTTTAGGCCTATTCATGGTGGAATTAATAAATTCTTATTTTTATATCACCTCCACAGTGGGGGATATTATTCTGTGAAAGCCCTTAAGGCCTGTTTCATGTGTGCAAGCAACATTTCTTAATACTTCAAATTTATTGTTGCCTGAGTTTCTAATAATTTCTATATCATGTATAACTTTTATTCCCCAGAGTAGTGTTTTAAGTTCAAGTTAAGAGGTGCGCATATTGGTGTACCGTTATCTGATTGTGTTTGTAGTGTTGGAGGGAATATAAGTGTCTAAATTTTACAGTGTGTCTCATTCATCCCAGTCACAGACGCTATCCTTCCACGGGTCACGGACAATTCATTTTGTTTAGTAGATTTAAGTGTTCTTGTGCTGGTTCGGGATTTTTCTCAAGGGGCGCTTCCACTGCCATTACCATCTATTAATTTTTAATAAACCCCAAGTCAAGTGAGAAATTAATGTCCAGTAAATTCCGACCGGTTACATATATATATATATGTACATATATATATATATATATATATATATATATATATATATATATATATATATATATATATATATATATGTATATATATGTATATATATATATATATATATATATATATATATATATAGATATATATAGAGATATATATAGATATATATAGATATATATATATATATATATATATTTCATTAGCCCAGTCATGGGCTTGTGGGCCGTGGGTTCGAATCCTGGCGGGTTGAGGTGTTGATTGTATATATATATATATATATACTCTCGCCCTTGAAGATGTGAATTACACGAAAGCCCTTGGGAACTTTTTCTTTTACCTTGTAGTTATCAGCATATATACTGTAGATAGATAGATTATGTGTATATGTATCTATATAAATTATGTGTATATGTATTTATATAAATTGTTATATGTATTTATATAAATTGTGTATATGTATTTATATAGATTATGTGTATATGTATTTATATAGATTGTGTTTATGTATTTATATAAATTGTGTATGTTTGTATATAATTTAGGTGTATGTATTTATAAATTGTGTACATGTATTTATATAAATTATGTGTATATGTATTTATATAGATTATGTATTTAAATAGATTGTGTATATGTAATTATATAAATTATGTTTTTATGTTCTCCCCATTACGGTGTGTTACTGTTACGTGGGTTAATAAGAAGCTAATCGATACAGTGGGTTATCTGATTTAATTTTATATAATACTTAGTTTTATATACTCGATTTTAATTATTAGGCCTAAGAAACATTAAATAATATTTTAAAGGTCATATTGATTACAATGGAATCATGGGAATATCTATATCCTCTAGACTAATTTTTCGTTCGCTCAATAGATGACGCTGTAAGCAGCCAAAATTATGGCGGTATTTGGTATCGTATTGGCTACACTTATTTGAGATACTTTCCAGCCTTTCTTTAGATGGTCTTTGATGCTACACTCATGCACCCCGCGCTTTTAGTTAGCCGCTTTGCCAACAGATAGCGATGATCGGAGCTCACTGGCTCACGTTCTTTTTATCGAGAAAAGCAGACACTTTTCCGTCTTTCTATTAGTCTTTCATTCGTACTGTACACGCTCAACAAAAACTTTTCGAACACCTGGGCACTATGGATGTGAGAATTAGCAGATTGCTTTTCACCTCTGTATGGTTTCGGATTCTTCGTTAATTTTTCAGAATGCATAGTGCTTAGAGCGTTCGAGAAGTTTTTGTGACAGTGTACCTAAGAGAAAAATAAGGTGGCAGACTGGTAGGCGTTAGAAGCTTAAAATAGCAGAGTGGGTGGCGTGCTGCCACATTCTTCCGTAAAACAATTATCTTATTTACATCTCATTCTCATTTTATATATTATCTTATGCCTTAAACTACCAGAAGAGTGCATAATAATAATAATAATAATAATGGCAAAATATAGGGATATTTTTAGAAGAGTGAAGAGAAGGGGATGACAGAGCACAGAGGTAAGTGGAAGCTTCCACCCCAGCATAGCTCAGTGTGGGGTAGCCTCTCAGTTTAGCCTCAGCGATCACAGAGGCTACCCAACTGTTGTTCTATCTTGTGATTAATCTCAGCAAATTTTTTATAACGCCACAATAACCGCAGGTACAGTGTAACCTTCACCATAACTACAGATACTGTGTGACCTACACCACCATAATCACATGTACAGTGTGACCTACACCTTCACCATAACAGATAAATTGTAACCTACACCTTCACCATAACCACAGGTGCAGTGTGACCTACACCACCACATCCACAGGTACAGTGTGACCTACACCACCACAACCACAGGTACAATGTGACCTTCACCAAAACCACAGGTACAGTGTAACCTACACCTCCACCATAACCACATGTACAGTGTGACCTACACCTTCACCATAACAGGTAAATTGTAACCTACACCTTCACCATAACCACAGGTGCAGTGTGACCTACACCACCACATCCACAGGTACAGTGTGACCTACACCACAACATCCACAGGTACAGTGTGACCTACACCTTCGCCATAACTACATGTACAATGTGACCTACACCTTCACCACAACCACAGGTACAGTGTGACCTTCACCAAAACCACAGGTACAGTGTAACCTACACCTTCACCACAACCACAGGTACAGTGTGACCTACACCTTCACCACAACCACAGGTACAGTGTGACCTTCACCAAAACCACAGGTACAGTGTAACCTACACCTCCACCATAACCACAGATACAGTGTGACCTACACCTTCACCAAAACCACAGGTACAGTGTGACATACACCTTCACCACAGCCACAGGAATAGTGTGACATTCACCATAACCACATGTACAGTGTAACCTCCACATTCACCATAACTACATGTACAGTGTGACCTACACCTACACCATAACCACAGGCACAATGTAACTAACACCTTCCACCGTAACCACAGGTAGAGTGCGACCTACACCTTCACCACACCCACAGGTACAGTGTACCTACACCTACATCATAACCACAGGTACAGTGTGACCTATACCTGCACCACAACCACAGGTACAGTGTGACATACACCTTCAACATGACCACAGGTACAGTGTGACCTACACCACTGCAACCACAGGTACAGTGTGACCTACACCTGCACCACAACCACAGGTACAGTGTGACCTACATCTTCACCACAGCCACAGGTACAGCATGACCTACACCTTCACCACAACCACAGGTACAGTGTGACCTACACCTTCACCACAAGCACAGGTACAGTGTGACCTACATCTTCACCACAACCACAGGTGCAGTGTGACCTACATCTTCACCATAACCACAAGTACAGTGTGACCTACACCTTCACCACAACCACAGGTACAGTGTGACCTACATCTTCACCACAACCACAGGTACAGTATGACCTGCACCTTCATCATAACCACAAGTACAGTGTGACCTACACCTTCATCATAACCACAGGTACAGTGTGACCTACATCTTCACCATAACCACAGGTACAGTGTGACCTACACCTTCACCACAACCACAGGTACAGTGTGACCTACACCTTCACCACAACCACAGGTACAGTGTGACCTACATCTTCACCACAACCACAGGTACAGTATGACCTACACCTTCATCATAACCACAAGTACAGTGTGACCTATACCTTCATCATAACCACAAGTACAGTGTGACCTACACCACAACAACCACAGGTACAGTGTGACCTACTCCTTCAACATAACCACAGGTACAGTGTGACCTACACCTTCACCATAATCACATGTACAGTGTAACCTATACCACTATAACCACAGGTACAGTGTGACCCACACCATCACCATAACCACAGGTACAGTGTGACCTATACCTTCACCATAACCACAGGTACAGTGTGACCTACACCTTCACCATAACTACAGGTACAGTGTGACTTACACCTTCACCATAACCACAGGTACAGTGTGACCTATACCTTCACCACAAGCACAGGTACAGTGTGACATACACTTTCACCATAACCACAGGTACAGTGTAACCCACACCTTCACCTTAACCACAGGTACAGTGTGACCTATACCTTCACCATAACAACAGGTACAGTGTGACCTACACCTCAACCATAACTACAGGTACAGTGTGACTTACACCTTCACCATAACTACAGGTACAGTGTGACTTACACCTTCACCATAACCACAGGTACAGTGTGACCTGTAACCTTCACCAAAAGCACAGGTACAGTGTGACACACTTTCACCATAACCACAGGTACAGTGTGACCCACACCTTCACCTTAACCACAGGTACAGTGTGACCTATACCTTCACCACAAGCACAGGTACAGTGTGACATACACTTTCACCATAACCACAGGTACAGTGTGACCCACACCTTCAACCTTAACCACAGGTACAGTGTGACCTGTACCTTCACCACAAGCACAGGTACAATGTGACATACACTTTCACCATAACCACAAGTGCAGTGTGACCTACACCACTACAACCACAGGTACAGTGTGACATACACTTTCGCCATAACCACAGGTACAGTGTGACTTACACCATCACCATAACCACAGTTACAGTGTGACCTACACCTCCACCATAACTACAGGTACAGTGTGTCCCACACCTTCACCATAACCACAGATACAGTGTGACTTACACCGTCACCATATCCACAGGTACAGTGTGACCTACACCTCCACCATGACCACAGGTACAGTGTGACCTACACCTCCACCATAATCACAGTTACAGTGTGACCTACACCTCCACCATAACTACAGGTACAGTGTGACCCACACCTTCACCATAACCACAGGAACAGTGTAACATACACCTTCACTCATCCACAAGTACAGTGTGACCTACACCTTCACCATAACCACAGGTACAGTGCGACCTACACCACTACAACCACAGGTACAGTGTGACCTACACCTTCACCATAACCACAGGTACAGTGCGACCTACACCACTACATCCACCTGTACAGTATGACCTGCACCTTCACCATATCCACACGTACAGTGTGATCTATCCCTTCACCACAGCCACAGATACAGTGTGACCTACACGTTCACTATAACCACAGGGGGTAGTGTGACCTAAACCTTCACCATAACCACATGTACAATGTAATATACACCACTACAACCACATGTAAAGTGTGACCTACACCTTCAACATAACTATAGGTACAGTGTGACCTACACCTTCACCATAAGCACAGGTACAGTGTGACAATAGGGTGTGTCATAGGAGGGAAGATCAGCTAAAACTAATGGCCCATCACTGTTTTGGTAGATTTTAGTGTATATAAACAGAAAATAATTTCAGTTTCAATATTTTGCAACCTTTTGCTAGGTAAATTTTAGCGTGAAATTTATCAAAAATCTAACGTACAGCTGCATTAGTGCATTACAATTAAATAGTGAACATTGCTTTCTGACTTCATTCTTTAACAACCCAACTAGCAATATTTTTTTCTGTTTCAGATTCTGATGTATTTATAAGTTGGTAATATTTGCGATGGCTGCTTGTGTCAGGACGAGGAACCAAAAATCCAGCCATCTCAGTCACTATCTTGGGTCTGGGAGAGAGCTCCTGAAGTCGGAGTTGCCTACATTGAGAGATGCTTTGAGATACGGTGTTTTAATCAGGCAAATCAGTGAAAAGAACCAAAGAACTTACACAAACAAAGACATTGCCAGTGATATGACCAAAGCTGTCTTGGCACAGTACACTCTGGCTAACGTTCAGTTCAAGCCTCCAGTCATAACAAGTCAGAAGAAGATTAGTGAGAGACTGCTAGCCAGTTGGGAAAAGGCAAGAGATATCTCCCTTGGGAGAGGAAAACTTGCAGTTAAGGACAGCTTTGCCAAGCAACTGGACCAGTTATTTGACATAATTACTTGCAAGTGCCCAATTGTTCTCTGTCCTGAGTTTGGATGCGATCGTGACTGTAAATCCGAGGCCCACATCTCCTGTATTTGCAAGCGTGAACTGAAGATTCCTGTGATCGAACTGGCATTTGTCAAAGCACAGAGAGAGAAGACTGGCAGTATAGGGGCTCTCATGATTTCTAGCCAAGATATTCCGGAGTCCAAGAGACAGGAGGCTGCCACAGAGAGACAAAAGAGGAGAAGAGTTGCCGAGGAAAAGAGACTCGAGAAGGCCCAGGGTGAGGTAAAAAAGGCCGATGATTGGAGTCAAGCTGATTCAGAGTTTAATGACTTCCCCATGGCTGATCCGAGTGCTGACCAGGAGAATGGTGACTTTGTCCCTAACCCAGAAAATAATGATCCCAAACCTTCCAGGCATAACATTCGAAATAGGAAAGATATCCCGAGCATAGCTCTAGCCAGCATGCGACACCACACTGGTCTCAGAGAAACTGCAGAGATAGCAACAGCTGCCTGGATTGACGGTGGTTTGATAACACCTGATGATATTCACCTGGTGATAGATCATAACAAAGTAAGGAGAGCTCAGGAGAAACTTGTCAGTAACCTAGAAGAGGAGTTTGATAAGGGGATAAGAGAAAATGGAATCAATTGTTTGTTCTTTGATGGGAGAAGGGATGACACTAAAGTGTTCATGAAAGTTGGAGATTCTGACAAGTTGTTCCCTGCCATGGTGAAGGAGGAACACTACTCCTGCTGCAGTGAACCAGGAGGGAAGTATTTGTGGCATTTCACTCCAGAGAAAGATGACATCAGGAAACCAGCTGAGATAGTGGCAGATAACATTGTGAACTGGCTCAGAGAGAGGAACGTAGACCAGACCCTGCAGGCCATTGGAGGGGACAGCACCAACACGAACACAGGGTGGCAAGGGGGGGTCATACAGTGGATAGAGCGGAACATTGGGAGGAAGCTGGTCTGGATTGTTTGTGACCTCCACACCAACGAGTTGCCACTCAGACATCTGATCCAGGAGCTGGATGGCAAGACTCTTTCAAACAACAGATGGTCTGGTCCTCTTGGCAAGATGCTGGACTCTGCCACTGAGTTAGAAATAAATCCGAGCTTTGAAAAAATCACAGTTGGCCCTCCTCTCGTTGAGCTTGCACATACTGTCATTGACGACCTGAGTACTGACCAGTACTATGGTTACATGATTTGCAATGCCATCAAAATTGGGGTCATGCGTGATAGACTTGCTTACCTGCAGATAGGTCCAGTCTCACATTCTAGGTGGCTCACAACGGCTCTCAGGTTCTGCAGAATTTGGGTCGCTCATCATAAACTGAAAGGGAACCAGCTTCACAACCTGAGACTTATTGTCCAATTCATCGTGAGTGTCTACTTGCCAAATTGGTTCAACACCAAGGTCAAGTCATCGTTCTCTTAAGGTCCGAGGCATGTTCTCTTCCAGCTTGAGCTCCTGAGGAGTCAGCCAAGGAAGGTTGTTCAGATTGTGGAGCAGACTGTGAGGAGATCTTCCTGGTATGCTCATCCCGAGGCAGTTCTGCAGATAATGCTCTGCAGTAAGGATGAGGAGGAGAGATGAGTGGCAGTCAAAAAGATCTTGGATATGAGACTTATGAGAGGATCTGGGCATGACGAATGAGTTGGTGACGATTCCTTCAGGGTCAGGAAGATTCCTGAAGTCAATCTAGGTGCCAAGACCCTCACGGATCTCATTGATCTGGATAACATCCAGGCTGGCAGTGAGCCCCCTCTTACCTGCAGCCTCACCAATGTTCAAGTCAGAGCTTTCCTGGACAACCCCATGCATGTCCCTGCCTGGCCCTCGCACACCCAGAGTATAGAGCGTTGTGTACAGCAAGTGAGCGAGGCCAGCAGTCACGTGTACAGCCAGGAGAGGAGGGAAGGCTACATCCGAGCTCAGGTGGTCAGCAGGGAGGTGATGAGTAGAAACAGAAGCAAGAAAGACATGTTCTCTATGGTGTGCAGCAACACCGGGTCGTAGTAGTAAAACCGGTTTTTGTATTTGATGATTTTGTTTTCTAAAGGAATATTAAATTTAATGAATGTGTCAAGATCATTCGTTTCACTATTCTGGATCATTTTCATCCTAATAAATTAACCTGATACATTTACTTTACTTTAAATAAGCTATTTAGTGGTGTTGGTAAAGGGGTGGGAATACTGAATTTTCATAAGATTTCAAGTTAAAATTTACCTAGCAAAAAATGAAAACTTTTCAAATCTGAAGATATCACATGATTCTGCACATAGAACTACATCATTAATACCATGGACCGATTTTTCAAACTCAAAAAAAAAAAAATCGCCTCCGTATGACACACCCTAGTGTGACATACACCACTACAACCACGGGTACAGTGTGACCTACACCTTCTCCATAACTACAGGTACAGTGTGACCTGCATGTTCACCACAACCACATGAACAGTGTGACTTACACCTTCACATAACCACAGGTACAGTGTGAACTACACCTTCACCATAACCACAGGTACAGTGTAACCTACACCACTACAACCACAGGTACAGTATGACCAACACTTTCACAATAACCACAGGTACAGTGTGACCTACACCTTCACCATAACCACAGGTACAGTGTGACCTACACCTTCACCATAACCACAGGTACAGTGTGACCTACACCTTCACATAACCACAGGTACAGTGTGACCTACACCTTCAACATAACTTTAGGTACAGTGTGACCTACACCTTCACCATAACCACAGGTACAGTGTGACCTACACCTTCACCATAAGCACAGGTACAGTGTGACCTACACCTTCACCATAACCACAGGTACAGTATGAACTACACCTCCACCATAACCACAAGTTCAGATATAATGTTTTATTAAACATAAGTGAAACTGACATCCTTGTCATCCCCCTACGTAATATTTTACGTGAATTAAATGGATTGTTAACATATTCATACACAACATACTAAACTGTACTTTCGTTTGATTTTCTAGTTTGGTGCTCGAATGATAGTCATGGCAGGGAGACGTCGTTTGCCAGCACTTGAAACTCTTGCAGTGGTTCAGATTTCAAAAATGTCGCTTCAAGGAATTAAAAACATCATACTTCAAGAAAAAGCAGAGTATATGTATAGTAAAGAACGAACCACCAGCAGCAGTAATAGAAAACGTAGTTATTCTTGTGGCGACGACGAGGATGGGGGACTACCCTCGAATAAGAAAATCAAAGTGAATGAAAATTTAGATAAATTTAAGAGTTGTGCAAGTAAAAAGAGAACGGTGGAAGACGTCGAGAACGATGAAACAGCACATAAGAATAAGCGGAAGAAACTTGATGAAAATGTTACCAAATGTGATGCGTTTACCAGTGGAAATTGTTCTATTAAATGTCCAGTCAAGAACTCGAAAGACGATATTGACATCTCCTACTGCATAGCGTGTGATGTTTTGTATAACGGTTTGAAACGATACTCCCTTCGTTTATCACCCACAATGTGGAATAATTATGGGAATACTCTCATTTATTTAACACTCAGAAAAATAAGACTGGAAAACATGGATAAGTACTTTTTAAAAAAAGTAATAGAATATATATTTTGCGATAAGTTGCCCTCTTTTTCTACATTCAAAATTGAAAATTTTTCAAGTTATCTTGAAGGGACACTTTTTGAGAGGTTAAGACACTGCAGAAAACTGATTCATTTAGAAATAACAGTGATACCTAGACACGAGACCGACGTTGTCAATGCTACAATATCACTAGGGAGACTGAAGCACCTACAGTCTCTCTCGCTCCTCCCACCAAGCAGGTACTCTTACCACTGGGCCATCAGGGAGGTTGCCCATCACTGCTCCAAACTACATGAGTTCAAAATAGTGTACAGCGGCGACAACCTCGATGCTGGGGAAGGGATAATCTGTCTCCAAAAGTGTAAGAATTTGAGCGCCCTGTGGCTGTTTAATTTTGGCAAAAGAAGTGAAACAAACAGTGTAAGTGAACTTTTGAAATCTTTGCCAAAACTGAAGATACTGTTTCACAAAGAACTGCCGAACGCTATATTAGAGTTGACGTGTGGGAGAGGCAATACAGTGGACGACAGTGCTGCGACACCTACTCATCAGCAACTTGATGAAGAAAACAGTTGGACGGACAAGCAGACCCGGACAATGGACTATCAGCTGGGTCTGGAGCGTGTGGACCTGTGCTGGTACCAGCGAGGCGTGGGCTACCAGTTGGTGTACGTCCCGTCCTCCTACCTCATGCGTGTGGCTCAAGCCTGTCCTAAGGTTAAACTCCTGAACCTGGTGGGTCCACCCTGCCTGGCACAGGTCGTGGCAAGCCTGCCATGCCTGCAGGTCATAGTATTGCAGCAGGCGAGCCTCATCTCCTGCCTCAGGTATTGCTTGGAGGAAGTCAACTTCGACAAGATAACAGAGCTCCGAGTCTCTGATGTGTGGGACGTGACTCATGACCTCGTGTCAACGGTGGCGTGCGGATGCCCCAATCTTCAAGTTTTGAGTATCATTAGTTCCAGCTTGGAGGCACGAGGTGACCTCCAGGCCCCACGACATCGTCCTTCCTTCCCTTACCTCCGTGAAGCTGTACTGCTGCCCACCACGCAACTGGGGCGTCCCTCCCTCACCTCACCTTCCGTATGGCAACTTGGTGCCGCCCTCACAGCCTTCATTCTCAAGGGAGCTTCCCTCCTCACCTCCCTCCAACTGCAGTACAAGACTGACGACATGCTAGCCCACGATATACCCAGTGAACAGGATTTACAAGCGGCTTTGAGCTATCCTCGACCAGCTTTACTCCATTTTGTGCTCGAGTGGCCGCCTGTTGCCTCTCTCCAGTTGGTGGACACCATTGTAAAGGCGTGCCCAGCCCTAACCACCCTGGGCAGAATCACCTCCTGGCCCCTCACTACCCGACAGTGTACCGCAATCCTAACTAGCTATGGGCGACGCCTCGAAATTACCTAAGCTCTAACAGGTGTACCATGGAGTTAATCATGTGCACTTACGCCACACAACATACACCATATGTAGATGTATTCCTCATAACACATTTCAAGATGGCGACTGGTAGCAACGGTGTTTTGTTAGCTCAGTTGTTTCACTAATGATAATACTGGTCTGATCTGATAGTGGAAAATGATGTGATAATGAAGGACAGCTGGGGATCTGTTACAGCACGATCTTCTCCCATTGGATAACTTTCCACCATGAACAACTGTAATGCCGGCAAGGCGTTAACAACAACAAGATGAAGTGTGAAATAACAAGAAAATTGGTGAATATCAATAAGCTGTTTATCACCTAATTTTTTTTTGTTTTTATTATACATGGCCTGACTCTGGAGCTACCTGAGGACCCAAGTACCCCTGAATGATCTGTGACAAAAGTTTGTGAAGAACATTGAGACAATCACATGTAACATGCGTCAACAATGGTTACACATTAAGTGTTGTAGTATTCCCACTTTGTTTATGATTACGCTGTTATATCAACACAATTATAAAGGAGACTGTTGCCAACTACAATGCTCTGGATTCAGATCTGTACCAACCACCGGTTAACGACCACAATACTAGTGGAGACTTGACCTCTGTGCCTGAGGTCACACAGACAGGTGTGCTTACTCTACCCCACCACCTAAAGTTTGTTGTTTGTCCTAACCAGTTTCATGCAGTTTCCAACGAAAGGGGTTTCACTTTGTCCACCTGAACGATCATAGCCTATTTCCCAAGCTTGACGACATGAAACTGAAGGCTGCCAATACTCAGGCGAGAGTTACTGGTGTAACAGAGACGAGTTCAATAGCTCAGTTGAGAGAACTCGGGTGGTCGAACTTCTGGGTTATATTATCCATTGATGTGATTGTAAGTGTGCCTGTGGCGGAGTGTGTACATTTATCAGGAGTGATCTACCTTTCAATCCTCACCCGGATCTTGCCATAAACGTCCACGAGACTGTATTCTCCCAACGAAGTCTCGGCCCATACTTACCGGGGTCTTTTACCTACCTGCCATAATGACTTTACCAACTTATAGAAGAGTTATGAACGGAAGACAGGGGTTAAGCTGTGTGTAAATGTAGTATGCTTAGTGATTTTAGTAAATATAATGATGTCATCTGTTAATGCCCTTGTGAATGATTTGTGTAATTTTGAACGTATGTTTGGTCTTAAACAATTGAACAAAGAACCAACTTGAGTCCGTGCAATCTCATAAAATATTCGGGGCTTTAATAATGTGTCGAACCTTGATAAAGTGTCAGTTAGTTGTTATCGTATTGGACTCGCAAGTTTACCAAATTCCAAATAACCAAACACAATACTGTTCATATTAGGTCCTTTAATACACTGCAAAAGGAAACATTTGTTCAATCACTCAGTGAGCAGCACTTGTCGGACGTGTTATCGGCTGAGATGACACAGGTGAAGCATGGACTAACTTTAATACTAAATTTCTATTCACTCTTAATAGTTAGCATCCACCGAGATGCTAGACCTCATCAAAACACGTGATTAAAATTTGACTAAGTTCAAGCGTTCGAAAGGCCAGATGGACTGTGCTTGTATTTCAAACCAGGTCAGATATAAAAAATAAAGATATAGCCTACCATAACACTGATTAAATGCAGTTAACGAAAACAAGAATCGACTTAAAAAAAATTGGAAACTGTAAGATCTTAGTACTGCATCTACATGTAAAACTAAATACCGTATAGGAATATTGGTTTGAATATAGATAATGTTTTGTGTTTCTTTAAGTCAAAGGTTGCTAAACATTTCAGTATTTTCTTTAACTCCACTTTCTTACCATTAACTCTTGATAAAATCACACGGGAAAAGGGAAACAACGGAGCAACGTTGTTTCCCTTTTCCCGTGTGATTTTATCAAGATTTATCTTATCCACATTTTCATTGTGGATCTACATGAAACATTAACTGTTAATAAATTTCCTGCGTGTTCTGGCCGTTGTGTCTCGCTCATATTGAACAACTTTATCATGGTAAATATATATATCAACATCATGTTTAACTTATCTTCTGTAACAGTAGATCAAATGTACAAAAAATCTATGTAACAATAGAGCAACTGGCTGATACAACCTTCCATCTGAGGCAGGCCCGAGTTGTACAGTTGTTAATTATTTTATCTTACGTTTTTGAAAGAATTGTGAAAGGCAAGTTAAATGAATATCTTATCTATCTTAATCTAATGTTTGAGTTTTACTCCAGAATTAGATTATCATATTCCAATGACACATGTTTAAAACATCTCTCAGACCATGTCAAACGTGAATGTGATAAAAGGCAATTATACCGGTATGGTCATGTTAATCTACAAACAGCATTTGACAATGTAGTGTAAGCCATGACATTTTGTTATTTAAACGAAAGTGTCTTGATTTTCATAAAAATTCTACAGTTTGTTTTATATCTTATCTCATCTAGCTGGTCGGGCGTGTCATCCCAAGTTTAACAATGTCGAACTAAAGATTTTTTAGGTAAGAAAGATTATTCTTCTGGAGTAAACTACTGTAGATGATCAAAATCAATATGAGTTTGCAAGTAACTTTAAATTTCTATAATATTACTGTTGTATTTTTTCTTCACCTTGTTGCCCGCACTCACTTTGAATTTGTTCACGAGGACCACACTGAAAACATGTGTCATTAATACTGTATGTATTATCCTCGGTACATGTTTATATACAGGCATGTATGCTTGTGTGAATTTTTACCCATGAAAATCAAATAACATAATAATCTATGTATGTACACAACATCAGACAACATTTGTGGAGGTACACTCATACGCCATAGTTTCGATGCACCCTCTACCCCTCCCCCTGACTCAATGGAAATCATAGTCTTGGCTTCGTACCGAAAGACCCCCCCCCCCCCCCACACACCCCTCCCTCCCCAACGTTCAGTGGTGCAGTGTGGTAGCTCGAAGCTTCGCTGTATTGTACGAATAGCAGTTCATGCTGTAATATTTACCATCACTATGTTATATATGTGTATGTTTATATGCTGCCTTTATTGATTATATATACATTACAGTATATATTATGTTACTTCTTACCAAAGTTAGAATGTGTTTAGGCCTGTGTAATCACGAATGTGTTAGGCATGAAGTACATAATAACAACAATAAACGTCGGGAGTAAGACTCAGCATGTGGCTTCTCATTCTCCCATTAAATCATGTAAGATACTACACACTATACTTAACATCACTATACAAGAGGGACCGTTCGGTTTGCAGCCCTGACTACAACCTCCCTCGAGCCAGGCGTAGCGGAGAAGGTGCATCGAAACTATGGCGTATGAGTGTACACATGATCAAAAATGAATCTGTGCACATTGGGTCCGATGATTTCCTAAATGATCTTTACACCTATACGGCAACGTAACCACCACCAAGAACCACGCTACACTTTATGCACAAGATTAATATATTTTCTACTATAGATAAAACAGGAAATGTCGCTAGCAAGCGATATATGGTATTTCGCAATATCCATCGAAATGCGCACTGTGCACTGATACGTTTTTGACCATGTTTACACCACACGACACAACATCTATTAGTGTACAGTCAACAACATCAAATTTCCGCACCCTGGGGCTGACGACCTTCGCAACGATCACTGACTGAGGCCATGGGCTTTTGGTAGCGTTGGTACTTCTGATTGTGTGATGCATTGCGTAACCAAAACGATATATTCAGAAATTCACTTACAGTTAATACATATAAATTAACAGGAATCACCCAAGTAAATAAGTGATGTTTGGAATTCTTAGCCCGGTTATATACCGTATAACACTGTAAGGTGCGAACAATTTTGTTGTTAATTGTACAGTCGCGTCAGAATTTCTTATCAATTTATTTTTTTAAATGTGAGACCATTACAATGAATGCACTCCCTGCAGCGAACCAGAACGCTGTTCAGTACTACCTACAGTGTGTCATGTTCCAGAACTTTCTTATTTCAGAATTGTCACGTAAAAACATAGGGCTTGAAAACATGTAGTTTCAACAAGATTAGACAACATGCCATACTACCAGTATTGTTATACAATATCTAAGACAACAGTTTGGGGACAGGATAGCCTCCCAGTTCTTTCTGTAGGGATTCTTGAAGAGTCAGGTGTACAAGACGCGTCCTAGAACTATAGAGATGACCTAAAACTCAGGATGACTAAAGCCATCGCTGCTATTCAACATGACACTGCAGGCGGTGAAGAACAGTGTTCTGGTTCGCAGCAGGGAGATCATCATTTGTAATTAAACACATTTAAAATATGTAATTTATAAGAAGTAGACCCGCAATAGAGTGTTATAGTACTGTACAGTTAAACAAAATTCTCAAGTTTGTACTTCACTGTGGTTTAATAAAATTATGATTTTATTAACAACTTTTGTTTGATTGTACAAATAAATGTGTCAGATATACATAGGATACTGTTTAAGTGAAAGTGCGTCCAGGAAGTAAACGGAAACAACACACATAAAAGCCTTCTTTCAATATGCAAGAAGGCAGCGTGGCCAATGTAGACGTCTGGGAGCTCTCCTAGCCTGAGCGTTCTCCTTACTTATACAGTATAATAATGCACAGACGTCAAACTTTGTCAAAATGCGGCCGGGTTGAGAGTTCTCCCCAATCTCATCTTCGCTATTTATCTGTGTGAAAAATTTTTTGTTACTTCGGATCCCACTTCAGAATCGCCCAAAGTTCAAGAGAGAAAATTATCGCCTACGTAACTACGGAGAAACATGCAGCAGGTTCAACCAAAAATGAGCAACGAATGGTGAGAAGACCCCCAGAACTTCATGTATGGGATGAGACAAGTACCATACGGGTACTTATTTTACGTACAATGGGCAAAATCTCTAATTACAGTTCCTGTAGTTTATATTGCTATCTACGACTAGGCCTAACTATAAAAGGCGACCATAAAACAATCTCTCTCTCTCTCTCTCTCTCTCTCTCTCTCTCTCTTTCTCTCTCAAGACAAAAAATATCACACTATAAGACACAAGGGCAGAAAAAAGGCTTACGTTATTTCAAGGTAAAAAGTATACAAGTTGTTAAACATGATACCGAATTATCGTTTACATAAAATCAAAGGACACAATGTCCACCAAATACTTCAGTTGACGTCTACTGAATATTATCGCTGGAACCTGAAAAATAGAAGACAACAGTACAGGTGGCTTAGGCGAGTCACGAAGTATTAAATTAATGCATTGATATATCTGAAGAACTGTTAGTCAATTGATCAAGGCAATATCACCTTTATTAGTTTGACGCGTCATGGTCTTATTATTTATGCTCTAGTTAAAAGAGATATATAATTGTATATTCATTTGGTGAATATATATATATAACAAAGAAGTATGTAATAATAATAATAGTAATAAACGGTTTATTAATAGAGTTGCAGCCGGTGGCTGAAAATATACAGACTTACATTTGATTTAGACATTGTTACGACCCTTGGGCCTCTTAAGAGTGTAACAATATCACAAATTCTCAAATTACACTTTGTACTATAGGACCAGGAATAGATATCACCAAATTATCACCTCATTACTACGGGGTATATTGAGATACATGCAGTAGTTTAATAACAGAATATATTAACAAATAAACAAACAACAAGTATAACCGTATGTACAAAAATAAATAAATATAAATTAAATCTGATCACATAAATGACTCAACCGAGTGACAAAATAATGAACACAAAAGTAAAGACTTATTTAGTCTAGAAACTACGATGAACAACGTGGTCTATCCACCACACGAAACCTCATAAATAAGTAAGTTATTTTCCGTGGAACACCAAAATATGATTAACAATAATCTTTCACAAATAATACTTTACTTGTGTTATAAAAGTCGAACAAGGTTTACACGTTATACCACTAGAAACATACTGTACAATAAGAAAGGAGATACTCTGTACTTAACTTAACACTGCAGGGCCCATACTAAAGTAAACAAAGTGAGCGGACGCGGCAGAAATGGCGTCACAAACAAAAGACGTTCACGTTGCAAATCCCCAACCAACGATGGAACGCTCACTCGTAACATCTCCCCCCTTAATTTAAAAGTTTAAGAAGCTCTGAAAAAACTTTTACTCAACACGAGATAGTGTGTCGGCAATAATGTTATCACAGTCCTTTATGTGTTTGATTTCTATATTATAGGGTTGAAGAGCTAATGACCACCGTAATAGTCTTTGATTCTTATTTCTCATCTTATGAACAAACTGAAGTGGATTATGATCTGTATAAACTTTCACTGGGTAAGGTGATCCACTTACATACACCTCAAACTTTTCCAGAGCTAACAAAAGGGCCAATGCTTCTTTTTCTATTGTTGCATATCCACGTTGATGCTTTTTCAGTTTGGCCGAGAAATAACAGTTCGGGTGCAATATTATATCTTTTCCTTTTTGCCTTAACACAGCACCAACTCCTGTGTCACACGCATCCGATTGTATCACAAATTGTTTCTTAAAATCTGGGAGTTGTAGTACAGGTGCCATTGCCAACAACCCACGACCCTTTTCCAATGGTGTCTGGCATTCATCAGCCCACACAAACTTTCTTTTTGGACTGACCAAATCTGTCATGGGAGTGACCACCCTGGCAAAATTTTGACAAAACCTCCTGTAGAATCCAACCATCCCGAGAAATCTTCTGAGAGCTTTTCGATTGTGAGGTGCAGGTAGACTGAGAATATCGACAACCATGGCATCAATTGGAGCAATTTTCCTTTGTCCAATGATATGACCAAGGAAGATGAAGGTGGCATGTCCGAATTCACTCTTGGGTAGGTTTACAGTGAAGTTGAACTCTGCTAGACGATTGAAGAGTTCACGGAGTCGGCCAATGTGTTGTACCCATGTGTCACCGATGACGACCAGATCATCTAGATAGGCGTACACTCCAGGCAGGCCTGACGTCACTATATGCATCGCTCGCTGAAATGTTGCTAGTGCTCCTTTGAGGCCGAAGGGCATAACTTTGTATTGCCACAGCCCCTCCGCAGTGACAAAAGCTGAAATCTGCTTTGCTTCTTTCGAGAGTTTGATTTGGTAGTAGCCTTTGAGAAGATCCAGCTTGGTGACAAATGGTGCTTGACCCACACTATCGATGATGTCGTCGATGCGTGGCAATGAATATGCATCAGCATGTGTCACCAAGTTGACCTTCCTGTAGTCAGTACACATGCGGACACTTCCGTCGGGTTTAGGCACCAGCACACAGGGTGACGCCCATGCACTACTGCTCCTCTCCACTAGGTCATGTTCCAGCAGATACTGCACCTCCTGCTTCAGCTTCTCCCTCTTATCAGGGCTCATTCGGTAGGGCGCTTGCTTGATGGGAGATGTGTCAGGCAGCAGTACCAGGTCGTGCTCCAGCAGAGAACACTGGCGTGGCACATCGTCGAAGAGTGGCTTGAACTCCTGCAGCAGTTGCACCACATCCTGAGACTGCTCTTGTGAAAGATGGGATACTTTAGAGGTAGGGTCACACAATATACTGGAATTGCAGATTTTTATGGGGATATCCACTTGGAAATCAGTGTCTGGAATCACCTCCTCTCCTGTTACCGAACAAACCACTTCACTCCTACCAAAATACGGTTTCAACCTGTTGATATGAATCAAACTCTCCAATTTTCTCTTGTCTGGAATCGCTATGACATAGTTGAGGTCATTTAATTTCTTAACTATAGTGAATGGACCCTCATATTTAGCTTGAAGGGGATTTCTACACAGGGGTATAAGTGCTAAAACCCTATCTCCAGGCTTAAATTCTCTAGCTTGACAATGCTCATCATATTGCTTTTTCATTTTCTCCTGTACTTCTGACAGATTTTTACGAGCAATCTCACCTACTCTCTTCAGTTTCTCTTTAAACTTCTCTAGATACACTGATAAAGGGACTTTTATTTGATTACTTATGCAACTTTCCTTCAACACAGTCATACGACCTCTTACAGTATGACCAAAAATCATTTCAAAGGGACTGAATCATACGGAGTCTTGGGGACTCTCTCTTATGGCAAACAACATAAGTGGTACTCCTTCATCCCAATCCTTATCAGACTCCATACAGTATTTCATAAGCATTGATTTAAAAGTCTGGTGGAACCTCTCTAGGGCACCTTGGGTTTGAGGGTGGTACGCAGAAGCTAAGTATTGTTTAATACCCAATTCATTCATCACCTGCTGGAAAAGGAAAGAAGTGAAGTTAGTACCCTGATAAGACTGTACAATTCTAGGAATGCCATATTTAGTGAAGAAGTTAGTCAGAGTCTTTACCACACTCTTTGGTTTGATTTTCGCAATGGTATAGCCTCTGGGTACCTGGTGGTAGTACACATGATTGTTAAGAAATATTGGTGGCCACATCGAGTTTTTGGGAGAGGACCTATACAATCAATTATAACCCTGCCAAATGGCTCATCTACCACAGGAATGGGTTTTAGGGGAGCAGGTTTTATGACCTGATTCGGTTTACCAGCCATCTGACATTCATGGCAAGTTCTACAGTATCTGGCAACATCACCTTTCATTCCAGGCCAGTAAAAATGCGAAAAAATCTTCTAGTATGTTTTCCTAACTCCTAAATGTCCTCCCCTAAATCCGTGTGCTAATTTCAAGATTTCTCCCCTGTGACAACTGGGAATCACAACCTGATGCACAACATTCCACTCATCAGCAGGGTCAGATATAGGTCTAAACTTCCTCATAAGTAACCCTGAATCCATGTAGTAGCAAATAGCCAAGCGAGCCGCTTCTTCCATATCCACAGCCTTCCTACATAGTTCAGCTAATTCGGAGTCACTCTGCTGATCATCTATCAGTTTTTCCCTAGTGACAGGTACTTTCTGAATGGTAATGCTGTCACCAGAAGAGAGATCAGCTTCAGATATTGGGGAATGAATGTTCACTGAATCTTTAGCTTCACTCACATCTCTCCCACCAATGTCACTATCAAATGAATCATCCTGACTGTTAAACACATTCTCAATACCTAAATCATTTTCATCATTGCCAGGTGCACTACTATCAGCAATACAGAGCTTAGAGTCAACTGAAGGAACGGTCTGTACCTTATTCCGAAGAGTCTGGCTCCTTGTAACTGCACATAAAGGAAACAAATCAGGGTATTCTTCTTCAATTAAGCCAGTATTATTCTCCTCTGTAGGAGTCGAAGATACCACAGGATCTGGCACCACGCTGTCTCCTGCAATATCATTACCAGCAAAAAAGTAACCCCTGTCACAGGAAGAGAATTTTAAACACCAATAGTCACCCAACCAGTCACAAGTGGAGTTCGTAAAAACACCCTACACAAAGGAGCAGTGATCATTCCACCGACACCCTTAAGCACCAGATGCTCTCCAGTATAGGAATCGTTCACGCAGGGAACAGATCCTTTCAACGGAATACTGTGAGAAGCACCAGTGTCACGCAAAATATTCGCAGGGTACTGATCACCTGATTCCTCAACTGCAACTGAACCATCAAACATGAAAGGTTCAAAAGACTCCTCCTTTGGGCGATTTCTCACTAAAGTTTTGTCAAACTTCTCCAGAGGTTCGAATGAGAGCACTGGCTCTTCCTTCTTTGCTTCCAATTTAGGGCAATTCGCAATCACACTACCTGGTTTCTTATAGTAAAAACAGACAAATGCTTTAGTCTTGGCATAGGTCTTGGAAAGCTTACCTGAGTTTCCGCGAAAATTTACTTTACTAGAAGAAGCTATCCTGCCTACCACCCTTTTCCTTGGTTACAAAACCCTTTCCACCTGAATGATTTTGAGATTTAACAAGATGCATTTTGTGAGTAAGGTCATAGCTATCAGCTAATGCAGCAGCTTTAGGAACATTACTAATATCTCTCTCTCCTAAGTACAATTGTATATCTCTTGGAGTGGCTCTCTTGAACTGTTCTAAAATCACCAACTGAACAAGTTCCTCAAAAGCTTCTACCTTGCTAGACTTTATCCACTTTCCACACATTTTACTCAATGAATAAACAAATTCTCTATACGACTGTGCATCAGTCTTTCTCATAGTCCTAAATTTCACTTTATATGTTTCAGGAATGTGTTCATATGACTTAAGAATTTCTTCTTTCACTAACTTATAATTACGACAAACTTCACTTGACAAAGACAGAAATGCTGAACGAGCTGACCCAGTGAACACACTTTGAATCATAGCAATCCACGACTCTTCAGGCCACTGAAAAGACTTTGCAATCTTCTCAAACTGCATGAAAAACTCTTCTGGATCCTCCTCGTCAAAAGCAGGCATTTGTCTCAAATGTTTTGTCACATCAAACAATTTTGTCTCAGATTCTAAAGACATTGCCTGTAAGTCTTGTCTTCTACTGCTAATCTGTGCTAACGCTAATTCATGCTGCCTTTCACGATCTCTTTCCCTTTCTTCTCTTTCTTTCAAAGTCAACTCATGCTCCATTTCTAACTTTCTGATCTCTACAGCTTCCCTGGGGTCAAATGAACGCAAAGTCAGTGCCCCCTTCGGTAGCACCTCTTCATTTACAAGTTCAGTTAGAACTGCACTTTGAATTTCAGACTTTCTTTGACTACGTCGATACTCAATTTCATATGTATCAGCAAGTTTCATCCAATCATCCTTTCTTAACACACTCTCTTTCAACATTTCTACGGATGGATTTTCAATAAACTCCTCCACATCAAACATAGCCATGATAAGACAATAAAGATTCCCTGTATTTAAATATTCCCAATAGATAATGAGTGAAAAGGGATCTATCATGGCAAGGTCGCCAATTTTGTTACGACCCTTGGGCCTCTTAAGGGTGTAACAGTATCACAAATTCACAAATTACACTTTGTACTATAGGTCCATGAATAGATCTCACCAAATTATCACCTCATTACTACGGGGTATATTGAAATACATGCAGTAGTTTAATAACAGAATATATTAACAAATAAACAAACAATAAGTATAACCGTATGTACAAAAATAAATAAATACAAATTAAATCTGATCAAATAAATGACTCAACCGAGTGACAAAATAATGAACACAAAAGTAAAGACTTATTTAGTCTAGAAACTACGATGAACAACGTGGTCTATCCACCACGAAACCTCAAAAATAAGTAAGAAATTTTCCTTGGAACTCCAAAATATGATTAACAATAATACACAAATAATTCTTTTCTTGGTGTTATAAAAATCGAGCAAGGTTTACACGTTATACCACTAGAAACATACTGTACAATAAGAAAGGAGATACTCTGTACTTAACTTAACACTGCAGGGCCCATACTAAAGTAAACAAAGCGAGCGGACGCGGCAGAAATGACGTCACAAACAAAAGACGTTCACGTTGCTAATCCACAACCAACGATGGAACGCTCACTCGTAACAACATAATGATATAATATGCATTGAATAAATTTACAGGGCTGTACAGTACATAAATGAGGAGTTGTTTATTATTTTAACAATAAATGGGATGGTGCTGTTCTTATATCTATCGGTGCAGGCTCTTATGGGCTGAATTTTGTTGTAGTGGCGGACTAGGCTCGAGGTGGGTGGGGGGCTGCCGGTGGCAGGAGGTGGCGATGACGAGAGTGGTGCATTAGTTGGCTGCCAAACCTTTCCAGTGCTTGGTGGTGGAGGTCACTGAGGGTTGGCATATCCAGGGTGGAGAGAGCGTTGGTGTAGCCGGAGTATTCTGCACCGAGCATGATTCTGCAGGCCCTTTTCTGGATCTTCTCTAGCTGACGTTGTTGGGTGGAGTTGAGAGAAGACGACCAGCCTGGTGATGCATACGTTAGTTAGGGGAGAATAAGGGCATTGTAGATGGTCCTCAGCTCTGGCATGGGTGTCCCAAGTGACCTAAGTCATCGTAGCATGTAGAGACGGTACGAGGCTGCCTTGACTGTGTTATTTACATGGGCCTTCCAGTCAAGTTTGTTGTCTATAGTTACACCCAGGAGTTTGGCAGACTGCACCAGCTGGAGAGGATGGGCACCCACTGTGACTGCTGGGGCTTGCACTGGAGTGGTGGCGGTATTGATGTGCATGACTACGGTTTTGGTGTGGTTGATGGTTTAGGTTATGTATCTATGCTACTGTGCCGAGTAGCAACCTTGTATATAAGCTACTGTGCCGAGTAGCACCTATGTATATAATTACGTGGCAATACTGCACGTGTTATGTGGCAACATTGCCCCGAGGCTGCCATATGGCAAGGCAGTCTCAGTCTGACTGTGTGAGCCGTGCATGGCACACGCTAGTCACCACTTGTGTTTCTCCTATCCTTTAATAAACGGACTTCAGTGTTACCCGGTGTTTCCCTACCCATCACTGCATTCTTCAGGGAACACTTGGAACCTTCATGGCGCAGTGACTAGGATCTGTGGACTTACAAGTGTGTAAACAATGGACAGTTAGCCGGCGATGTGCGCGTCGACTCTTAGTGTGTTGTGTTGTGTTGCGTTGTGTTTCGCTGCGACGTGCAGTGTTGCTCCGTCACAGTGCGTTTTAGTGACGGTGGCAATGTTAGTGTCAGTGTATTAGTGTGTCTAGAGCTGAGAGTTGAGCATTGGCGTGTTTATTGTGGTACCCACAGAGCACGCAGGCGTACACCCTTCTCGTGTGACATCCAGGGAGACACTGACGGTCTCACCCCCGCGGCGGCTCTAGCCACCGGCATTAAGGCCACCACGAAGTGCTCTCTCAGACATACACACACACACGCACGCACGCACGCACTCACTCACGGACAGAACAGTGGACTCTATGCGTTATTTCTGCGCTGTTTATGTCATATATATGTGGTTCGAGCTGATAAGGCGCCACTTTATATACTAAACAGCGCAGTTCAAGATGGGAGGTAAGAAGGGACAACGTCAAGAAGGGAGACACGACTCCCCACCACCTTCCCCTCCACCAGGCGCAGACTAACATCCTCCACCTCCAGTGACGGACATTGCCACAATTCTGAGGTGGATGGACGACAGAGACGAGCGACGCCGAGAGTTGGAACTTCAGAGGGAGGAGACACGAAGAGAGGAGGAAAAGTCGCGTTTTGATGCACTATTGGCGACCCTGGTGCTAACCCACCCTCCCTCATTCGCGCACCAAGGCACCAGTACCCTCCCTCCTCCACCACACCAGCGTCCTCCAGGCACTTTTGCTACTCCAACAGCTCCCAAGGCATCTGTTCAACCCCCACCCGCCCTCTCACCAGACGTCACGTTTCAGCTTTTTCGTGAGTGGAGGCGGTGTTGGACAGATTACTCCACGATGGCGGACCTTGACAGCATGCCTCCAAAGAAACAGCTCATCCAACTGCGGATGTGTTTGTCGCTGGAGACCCAGAGAGTTTTGGAGCACACGTTGCAAGTGCCTCCCGATTCTACATCTTCAGTGATGGATGTGCTCGACCTTTTACAGGAGCACGTTAAGGGTCGGAACAACGAGGCTTTGCGTCGCCACGCCTTCACCAGCTGCAAGCAGGCGGAGAACGAATCCTTTGACGACTTTTTTGTACGCTTGAAGAGTTTGTCAGAGGAGATCGACGTCTGCAAGGCGCACAGCCGGGAATGTGAGGAAGCCTGGATCAAACACGGGATCTTGACAGGTGTCAGGCACGAAGAGTTGGTGCAGCGACTCATCCCCCTGGACGCTTCCTCCACACTTCAGGTGGTATAGACTGAATGTCGGTCGTACGAGGCCACCAAGTCCGCCACCTCTGCCTTACGGGCCCCACCTGCTGTGAGAGCTATTTCACAATACAAGAAGGGTAAGAAGGCGGGCAACAACATGAAGGCTGCCGCACTTTCTTCCACGCCCCTGCCTAGTGCTTCCTGCGGCAGTTGTGGAAAGCAGCATGGCCCCTAGACATGCCCGGCCGCCGACGCACTGCATCGTGGATGTGACCATAAGGGCCACTGGTCTAACACAGACAGGTGCCCTGCACGAGGCCCCAAGTGTCAGGCCTGCGGTCGCTACGGACACTACGACAAGTGCTACCGCCAACCCAAGCCCAAAATCCCGAGACGAGGAGGAAAGCAGCGCACTTCCCTCAGGGTGGTTCGCACGCATCCCCCTTCAGATGGCCTACACAGCCCCAAGCAGCAGCTGAGTCACATCAGGAGGGTGGAATCGACCACACGCCCCAGGGCTACCCCTTCCCCTACCATCCGAGTCGCTGTCACACACGGTGATGTGTAGGGTCACATCGAGGTGATACCGGACACCGGCGCTGATACTACGGTGATAGGCCTGAAGCACCTCCAGAAACTGGGCCTCACCAAACGCGACCTGGGACTGCCGCCGCAGCTGCAGTACTACAATGCTGACGGTTCCTAGATGCCAGATGCTGTGGGCTCCTTTCAAGCGGAGATCACTTATGGCGACAGGTCGTATCACAGATGGATCGACGTGCAGCCTACTCTCGCTACACCCTTGTTGTCGTGGGAGCACTGCAAGGAGTTAGGCGTGGTGCCCAGAGACTTTCCTGAGCAGATCCCAGCTGCTCGGTACACCGCCAGCAGGGTGCGTGAATCACCGAGCGACGCGCCTGGCGCTGCCGCACAGAGCAGCCCAGAACCTGAGTCCACTCCCGCCCCGCCCCGCCTCCACCCAAGTCACGGCTGCTTCCTCTTCACAGCGAGACGTCTCCTTCAGCCGCAAGGGCCTACTTCCTGAAGGAGTACTTGGATGTGCTGGTGACGAAGGAGGCCCGATGGACCTCGCCACTGAAGGCTATGGCGGGTCCACCTATGAGGATACACCTGTGGGAAGATGCACAGCCGTTTGCCATACACACTCCCCGGTTGATCCCTCTCGCCTTCAGGGATTCAGTCAAGAAGGAACTGGATTCCATGGTGGCCCAGGGTGTCATCGTACCCGTTGGTGACGACCCGTCCCCTTTGTGCCACCCTCTAGTCGCTGTGGCTAAGACTAACGGTGGTGTGCGAATTACTACCGACTTGTCCAAGCTTAACAGCCAGGTGTCCCGTCCCGCCCACCCTTCACCCACACCTTTTGCAGCTATACGGAGTGTGGATCCGAAGGTACGGCACTTCTCGACGATGGACGCCCTCTGTGGTTACTGGCAGACCCCACTGAAGAAGGAGGATCAGCCACTGACCACTTTCATCACGCCTTACGGACGCTTCCGCTAGTGCCGTGGCCCTATGGGATTCCCTGCTACGGGGGACGCCTTCTGTCTCCGTGGTGACATGGCACTTCAAGGCGTGACCAACTGTGTGAAGGTAGTGGATGACGTCCTCCTCTACGATGAGGACTACCTGACGCACCTTCGCCGCATCGACGAGGTACTTACCAGGTGTAGGACGCACGGCATCACTCTGAATGCCGAGAAGTTCGTCTTGGCCGCACCTGCAGTGTCCTTCTGCGGCTACCGACTCTCGAGGGATGGCATTGCTGCAGACCCGGAGAAAGTTCGCGCCATAGCGGACTTTGCAAAACCTGCCAACCTTACGGATCTCAGGTCTTTCATGGGCGTGGTGAACCAGCTGGCAGAATTTTCTCCTGACGTCTCCGCCGCTGCCGGGCCTCTCCGCCCCCTGATGAGCCCCAAGAGGACTTTCACGTGGACCCCTGATCACGACCTCGCCTTTCAAAAGGTGAAGGAGACCCTGTCAAGTCCACCTATCCTTGCTACTTTCGACCCAGCGCTCCCCACCGTCCTCCAGACAGACGCCTCGCGCCTGTACGGGGTTGGTTACGCCCTTCTCCAGGATCACGGTGGAGGAAAGTACCGGCTCGTACAGTGTGGCTCTCGCTTCCTCACTGATGTTGAGTCTCGCTACGCTACCATCGAGCTGGAGCTGCTGGCAGTGGTATGGGCCTTATCGAAGTGCAAATTTTACTTGATTGGCCTACAGCACTTCGACCTCATCACAGACCACAGGCCCTTGGTCCCCATTCTTAATCACTATTCGCTGGACGCCATCGAGAATCCCCGCCTCCAGCACCTGAAGGAGACGATTTTGGCCTTCGTCTTCACCACGGCTTGGCGCGCAAGTAAGGAGTTGTGCATCCCGGATGCCCTCTCCCGCTCCCCAGCCAGCCGCCCTACACCTGAAGACGAGATGCTCAGCACCGAGGCCGGTTTCTCCGTCAGCAACATCGTCACCTTGCAGGCCGTACAGTCCCTTGCCAGCACCCAGGCCTCAGTGTCGCCACCCGACAGCGATCTGGCCCTTGAGGAACTACAGACCGCCGCACGCGACGACCCCTCCTACACTCAGCTCTTGGAGAGTGTGAGGACTGGGTTCCCTCGCGACCGTTTTGACCTCCACAACGCCCTACGCCCGTATTGGAAGATACGTGAGGACCTCTACGCAGATGGGGACCTCGTCCTGTACGGTGCCCGTGTGGTTGTCCCTGCAGCTCTACGTCGTCGCGTTCTGGCCCGCTTACACGACAGCCATCGTGGAGCAGAGGCCACCAAGCGCCGCGCAAGGCAGGCTGTGTACTGGCCCGGCATTGACGCGGATATTGTCAATACGGTCCGTGCCTGTGAGCCGTGCCAGATCATGCAGCCCAGTCAACAGCAGGAGCCCCTCTTGTGCGACGACGAACCCACCAGGCCCTTCGAGTCCGTGTCAGCTGATTTCTTCAGCACAGCTGGGAAACATTTCCTAGTTGTCGCCGACCGACTCTCTGGCTGGCCTGTGGTGGTAATCTGTGGCTCGGATACGACGTCCACGGCCACCATTCGCCGCTTCCGGCACCTCTTTCGTGACCTGGGCGTCCCCGTGCGTCTGCGGACGGATGGTGGGCCACAGTTCACC
This sequence comes from Homarus gammarus, assembly GCA_958450375.1. NCBI lineage: Eukaryota > Metazoa > Arthropoda > Malacostraca > Decapoda > Nephropidae > Homarus > Homarus gammarus. Next base: position 32,984 of record CAUDMG010001873.1, read on the forward strand.
AGCCGGGACTTCACAGGTTTCCTGGAGCGTTGGGGAGTCCGCCACATCGTGTCAACACCCCACCACCCACAGTCAAACGGCCATGCTGAGGCTGCGGTCAAGACAGTCAAGCACCTCATCCTCAAGGTGGCCCCTTCAGGCAACATAGACTGTGAGGCGTTTGACAAAGGACTCCTGGAGTTACGTAATACTCCTACCCACACAGGGCGCTCCCCTGCCCAGATCCTGTATGGTCACCCTCTCCGCTCTTGCATTCCTGCACACGCCAAGGCCTTTGCAAAGGAGTGGCAGACCAGAGCCGAGAGCTGCGACCGCCGTGCCGCTTCACGTGCCCAGGACGCCAAGGCTCGGTATGACGACCGTGCCCGCCCTCTTCAGCCACTGGAGATTGGTGCCCTTGCCCACTTCCAGGACCCGACGACGACACGTTGGGACAAGGTGGGCATAGTGATGGGCGTCGGCCTGTCGCGGGACTACAAGGTCAGGATGCCGAGCGGCCTTGTCTGGTGGAGGAACCGCCGTGTCCTCCGGCCAGTCCCACCCCCTGCTGCTGCCCCACTGACCGAGGACGAGTCCCCTACACCTCACGAGGATCCGCCCCACAGTGCACCTCGACGCTCGGAGCGACTTAGGACTAAGAAGTCCGCTCAAGACAAAGACTATGAGCGTGAGGGGGGGAGGGAGATGTAGGTTATGTATCTATGCTACTGTGCCGAGTACCAACCTTGTATATAATCTACTGTGCCGAGTAGCACCTATGTATATAATTACGTGGCAACACTGCACGTGTTATATGGCAACATTGCCCCGAGGCTGCTATATGGCAAGGCAGTCTCAGTCTGACTGTGTGAGCCGTGCATGGCACACGCTAGTCACCACTTGTATTTCTCCAATCCTTTAATAAACGGACTTCAGTGTTACCCGGTGTTTCCCTACCCATCACTGCATTCTTCAGGGAACACTTGGAACCTTCAGATGGTGACCTTGTTCTCCGTAGTCCATGCCTGTAGCCTGTCCAGGGTGCCTTGTAGCGATGAGTAGTCTGGTGCGGTGTTGTCCACTGAGACCCCCACAGTGCAGTCATCCACGTACTTCCACCTGTGAGGAGTGTCAAATAGAGCGTCGTTGATCAGGATGAGGAAGCACAGTGGTCCCATCTTGTTCCCCTGGGGAACACCGCAGGTGAGGTGTTGGAATGTGGAGACCGAGCCCTGATACTTCACTGCCTGGCGACGTCCACTCAAGAAATCAGTGAGCCATGAGACCAGGTTGGTGGGCAGCCCTAGTGCAATAGCCTTGTTGATAACAGTGCAGTGATCAACAAGGTCAAAGGCCTTCCTGAAGTCAACAAGGGCAACGGCCAGTGATGTCTTACGTTTCTGCAAGTTTTTGTGCAGAAAATCCAGAAAGCTCACCAAGCAGTGTGATGTAGAGGATGTGGGAAACTACTTTACAGATCTGTAGTGATGATGGATGGGGTTATATGTAGTGATGATGGATGGTGTTATTATGTAGTGATGATGGATGGTGTTATATGTAGTGATGATGGATGGTGTTACATGTGGTGATGATGGATGATGTTATATGTAGTGATGATGGCTGGTGTTATATGTAGTGATGATCTATAGCTATATAAAACAAAGAAGTCTGTCTGTTTGTCTGTGTGTCCGCACGAGAATCACGGAAACTACTTTACCAGTCTGTAGTGATGATGGATGGTGTTATATGTAGTGATGATGGATGGTGTTATATGTAGCGATGATGGATGATGTTATATGTAGTGATGATGGATGTTGTTATATGTAGTGATGATGGGTGGTACGTAATGGACCCCTGTCTCATCAACAGAACATATTATATAAATAGGTCAATACATCTGATATTATATTCAGATTCACCACCCTGTAACTTTCCACTGTCTATGAGTAAGACATGAGTTGTACACGTGAACGGTAGCTTTCCCAAGAGGGACAAGCCCATATGTCAGCATCTTTGTAAGTGCGCACCAGCGACGCTCCTTGCTCAGTCACTCAGATCAACTAATATCGAAAGGACGTGATCTACGTTTATAAAACCACACGTCAGTAAAGTTGTCAAATCCTCCAGCTTCCGTCTCCACCTCCTCCGCCGACTCAAGTCCCTCGGAGTTCCTGCACCCGAGCTCCTCAGTGTTTACACAACATTCATACTTCCCAAGTTCACCTATGCCTCCCCTACCTGGTCTTCCTCCCTAAATGCCACACAACGTAAACACCTAGAAAAAGTGCAAAAGAGGGCATGCAAGATTATTCTCTCCCCTTCCAACTCCACATATCAAGAAGAGCTCAACACACTGGCCCTTTCGACTCTCACTGACCATCACCACGACCTCATCTGCAAATTTGGTAAGAAGCTTCTACACCATCCTCGACACCGGCTCCTACTACCACCTGAGATCCCTAGCCAGAGAATTGCTGTTCGACACCACAACAGCATCCAGCCCATACGTGCACGAACTGATCTCTATTAATACAGCCCAGTCCCAACCATTGTAAAAATTATCAATAACTTGTAATAAACCAGTGTATTCACTCCCAGTAAATACTACTTCTTGCACTGTCACTATGTTGAAATGCACTGTAGTTTGAGCTTTTCCCCATCTAGTTATTATATATCTTATTTGTATCACTTATATTACCTTGTATATTATTTGTAATTCGAAACCCATTCCCCAAATATGTAACTGTATATTTTCAGCCTTCTGGCTGCCAAGCTCTTTCAATAAATCGTTAATTATTATTATTATTATTATTATTATTTATTATATTTACATAAACGCCGTCCTCTTTTTCGTTCACTCATATACAGTAGAACTTACAGTTGATCTACACTCAGGAATTATAGACATAATCCTTTTATAATAAAACAAAGGAACTTCAATTGGGTCTCGTTACTAACACCCCAATATTTATTTATGTGAACAACTCAGTTAATTGGGGGATTAACAGACGGATTCATATAAGGTGGCAGCAAGGTGGTTAACGAATGCGTTGAGCTACTGGACATACCTAGACGTCTGGGTTTTGTGAAAACAGAAATCAAACAACAATGAGGCGTTACATACCGTTACATACCATTACATAATCCGAGTGTTGAAAACTATATCCCTTATCGAGACGATACTTAGTGAGTGCTCCTCATCTCTGACACCCTCAAGAGATGCAGAATTATTAATATATCATATAGCCAGTTTGGTGAACATCCTGTTTCTACCGGTGAAGAAACCCAGAAGTCAGCATTCTTCAGTGCAGTGTTGCAGATGGTTTCATAGTTTGTACTAACAGTTGACATTTCATAAGTAGCTGGACGGTTGTGTGGTGTCGCGAGCGTCGATTACATAAGTTCCGGTGTCATCAATCAGTTCTCCATATATACGAGACTACAGAGGTTTGGCACACGGCAGTCACGGCAGCGGCATAGCAGCAAGAAGACAGCAAAAAATCCATCCGTCATCTATATCTGTTCAACAGTGGAGGTACTCCCCTATCCTGTAGTGGACTCGCCCATCGTCGAGGTTGCTGAGCATCATGTTTCGTTGCCAAGGAAACCAGCAGGAGGCGCTCGCACCCATCCAAGGACGAAGCCCCACCTACTCTACCCGCCCCACCTCAGATATCACCTGGAAGGATCCCATTGTCTTTACAGACGACTGAATCCTGTAATAGGTATTTCAATTTACATAGTTATACACACATAAACACGTTCGAGAGATATCTTCACAACGATAGGAACGTCGGATAGGAGTATTTCATTGATAAAGTGTCTTATGTATATTAAATGTACTAAAGTGCTATAATTTACAGTGGTTATATCGTGTCTGTTCACTTATTGATACTTTAATTATATTAACTACAATTATTTTTATTCATTTTTTTGTAAATGAGAGGCAAGTAATATGCTTTTACCGATTAATTATTCTTTGGCTCACACGGAACTTCTGAGATAATTTTCAAAGTTTCCAATGTCTAAAGGTGACGACCTTGTACGCCTAACGCATCTATTTGTTGATACTGTACTCATCGATGATCAAGTAGAGACTGATTTTGAATTTGAGTCAGAAACACAGTCAGTTGATTCGATAGGAAGTAGTGAGAGAGTTATTGAGGAATCATATGACGAATTAAACCGTCGTATCTTAAGGTCTGGAAATAAATATAGTACCTCACCTCAGTTTACAAAAGCAGTTAACCCTGTTTCAGGTGATAGTGTGTCTGTTCCTAAACCAGTAACAACCTTATTAACCCAGCCTTCTGTTAGGAGTAAGAATACTAACTTGCTAAATACTAACACTACCATGACTTCCTCTAACCCTCACACCAGTACTACTACCACAGCTAAACATGTTAATGTTATTAATATCATGCAGCGTGGCGACTACGTCCGCAATTTTACAGGCCAAGATGATTTTCGGGTTGCCCATTTCATTCGTGCATGTGAAGATACTATGCGCACCGGTAAAATAACAAGTGACGAAGAAAAGAAATCATTTGTACGTTCCCACATTACGCAGGGATCTTACGTCGGTAATCATTTGAATGCGAATGGGCTACAACACCCGAGTTATGAAAAACTTAAACGCACACTTGCGGGAATTTTTGGGGGGTAGGTCACAGTTGGGCGATCTTCAGTGGATCTTCAGATGGTTGGACCGTTGTGCGCCAGTGGTTCACGCACAGACACCCGTCGTCGCAGTGGGCATGGCAGGTGAAGTAAGACCAAGATATGGAAGCGACATTCAGAAGTTCAGGTTGGTACGACCCAGATGGCAAAATGTCAGCGACAAATGTGGAGACATTAATAGAATTGATTAGCTTCCTGCTAGTGGTTCGTCGTCCCCTGTACATGCGGGCTCAAGAGGTACAGTTTGAACCGCCTATTGATATGGTTGAGTACGCAAACAAACTCTGCCCCAACGCTACAGGTCCACTAATTGCGCAGTCTCCCATGAATACGGCGCAGCTTCCAACGTCTACGGCACAACCCCAGATACCTCAGATGGCACCCATGACTCTACTCCAAACTCCCTATACGACACCTATGGCTCCAATTGCACCTCAAAACCGGACTTATAAACAAGGTACTTCTTTACACTGCGCTCATTGTAATAAACGTGGTCACGTAATAGACGATTGTTTTCAGCTCCAAGGTAATAGTGCCAAATTTAAGGACACATCCGGTGCAAAGCCTTCCCAAGTTCATACAGTGAGGCAGCTAAGGCGACGCCTCCACCTACCCACAAAACGCGCAAGTGGTGCCCTCTACACAAGTCCACTTCTCATAATACATTAGAGTGCAGCTTGGTAATGAAGGCTAGGAATTTAGATCTTAGTGAAACAGAGGTGTCGTACAAGCGTAAGAAGAAGCGTCCCCAGGACAAGTCGTCGGGGGAAGATCTGCGCTCATCACAACACGGAGAGGGATAGGCACAGTTTTTCCTGCCTCTCCTCACAGCATTTCTATAGCAGCCTCGTTAGTAGCAGCGCAAAGCAAAGTTGAAGTGTTGTCAGTGCCGGTGAGGGTCGATAGTACAAGATTGGCTCTTGATATTGCCACGGGTGCATGCGCTAATGTTTTGGCCTTGACATCCTATCAAGAGTTACAACATAAATTCCCTCACCGAGACTTCAAATGGTGACCTAGTAACGCTGAGCTCGAAGGGGTATCAGGTACTCAGCTGAGCATTCATGAAATGGTGACGTTACCACTCAGATTTTCAAGACGTGGTTCTCCCTTCTACGCGGACTTTCACGTAGTTCAGCAGTTCAATTTGCCAGCTGACGGGTTACTTGGTCTCCCAACCCTTCGAACGAACATGATAGATGTTCATCCGCGTAATAATACCATTACGTTTAAAGGTGTTTCCTACAGTGCAATGAGTCATTCTGAACCTATGCTCACCGCTAGATCGAAAGTGTTGTCCACCAATCCTATTAAAAGGCAGGCGGATCATGCGTCAGAGCTACCTTATGACCTCAACCCCACACTTTCCCAGCATGATTACAGCAGCAATAGTTGGAAGATAGTACCTGCAATTTTGAAGAGTACTCTTCATTACCAGAATGAGAGATTCACCAAAGCAACTGTCGAATTACCCGACATGTACACTGGCACAGATGTTGTGTGTCTCCCGGAAACGTGCAAGGTAAAAGGGCTATCGTGTGAGTCTACGTTGAGCACCATACGCCCAGGTGGTTTGACAGACGTACTGATTCTGAATTGAACAGGCGTTCAACGAATTTTAAAGAAAGGATGTTATTTATGTGATTTTCTAGTGTATCACAACAATGTCGAAGTACAGCCTACAAAATTCCCAATTGGTAGTATTGTTACGCAATACCAACAGACTCGGCAGGAGAGGATAGATCAAATAGCGCCACATGTTAAGGTGATCGATCATCCACAGGGCAGGACACGCCTTTTAGGGCTGCTTGCTGACTATAGAAATATAGTAGCCTTGCCAGGGGAAAAGCTAGGTCAGACAGATTTAACATCCTATCATATAGAGTTAAAGGAGGGAACAAACCCTATCTACGTACCAGCTTACAGACTACCTCATAGCCAGCGCGCTGTAGTTCAAGATATGGTGCGGGGTATGCTAGATGAGAGTGTTATTAAGCATTCTAAATCCCATTTTAATAGCCCCTTATTCCTCGTCCCCAAAAAGGATGGTGGATGGCGCCCTGTTATAGATTTCAGGCGCGTCAATGAACAAACAATCCCTGATAGGTACCCTATGCCTGTCTTGAGTGACATATTGCAATCCTTAGGTAAGGATAATGTAGTATTCAGCAACTTAGATTTGCTTAGTGGATATTGGCAGATGCCACTCAATGAGAAATCACGAGAGGTCACGCCGCTCAGTACGCCCCAAGGCCACTTTGAGTTCCTCCGGATGCCATTCGGTCTCAGAAATGCCCCACTAACATTTCAAAGAATGATCAACACCCTGTTTGCCGGATTGATTGGTACCACAGTCTGCGCTTATTTGGATGATCAAATAGTAGTCAGTAAGGACGTTGATTCCCATCTGATTAAACTGCATGAAGTTTTGGAGAAACTTTCCACAGCAGGTCTTAAAATTAAACTCTCGAAGTGTGAGCTTTGAAAAACCAGATTCCATTTCCTTGGTCATGTAGTTGACGGTGAGGGCATCTACACAGTAGATGATAAAGTCAAAGCTGTATCTCAGTTCCCGCGTCCTATCTCAGTTGATCATGTGCGTAGTTTTCTTGGCTTATCTGGATATTATCGTTCTTTCATCAAAAACTATGCAACATTAACATCGCCCCTAACAAGGTTGCTCAAAAAAGATGCAATGTTTATATGGGATGCTGAACACGAAAATAGTTTTGCGGCATTGAAGATAGCGCTTACCAATGCCCCTGTTCTCGCATTCCCAGACTACACTCAACCTTTCACTCTCTGTACTGACGCTTCCGGACTTGGAGTCGGAGCAATGCTCATGCAAGAGGATACGCGTAGGAAGTTTAGAGTGATAGCTTTTGCAAGTCGCAAACTTATTGATGCTGAAACACGTTATTCGGTAACGCATTTAGAAACGTTAGCCGTTGTATGGGCTCTTAAGAAATTTAAAGACATTATCTTTGGATATAAGATAACTGTTTTTACTGATCATGCGGCAGTAACTGAGCTGTTCCATGGCAGAAACTTATCAGGCAGATTAGCACGCTGGTATCTGACAATTCAAGAGTTTGACCCCGAGTTTAGATATTTACCCGGGAGGGCGAATGTTGTCGCCGACGCTCTGTCAAGAAATATAGCACCAGTAATGCCTGTATCAACCTTCACTCTTTCGCAACTGGAAGGTGAGCAACGACGCGACCCATTATGGTCAGCAGTTATTTTTGCTCTCGAATCAGGAGAGGATGTTAAACTCCCTAAATTAATTCTTCCCTTAAGTCAGTTTGAATTACGGCATAACATACTCCATAGGTCGAAAAAGACGCCAGAGGGTAATGTTTCTCAAATAGTCGTACCTGACACGTTGTGTAAAGTGGTTATAACATTGTTCCATGATGTCCCACAGCCAGGTCACCAGGGTCGTGACAAATGCTTAGCGGAATTACGAAAAAAGTATTTCTGGAACACTATGAAGAAAGACATAGAATTACACATTGCTAATTGTTTGGCATGTGCTCAACATAAAGGTTCTACAGGATCACCAGCCCCGATTCTACAATATCCTACACCAGACCGTCCGTTTGACGCAGTCGCTATTGCCTTGTTATAACTCCCCAAGAGTCATCAGGGATCAACGTACGTCTTAGTGTGTGTGGATCATTTTTCCAGGTTCGTGGTCTTGGCTCCACTAAAAGATAAATCGGCCGATGCTGTGGCCTATGCATTAGTGATGAATCTTATATGTCCATATACTACGCCTAAAGTTCTGCTCTCTGACAATGGGACAGAGTTCACGAATCAGCTAGTAGCAAAAATATGTGCGCAATATTTTATTAAACGAAGTTTTGTGACAGCTTATCATCCACAGGCTAATGGCCTTATTGAGAAAACCAATCGCAAGATCCTTGAAATACTGCGTCCGATTGGCAGTGATATGCAATACGCATGGGAAGATTGGTTACCTCAGGTAGCAGCGTCTATAAATGGGTCAGTTAATAGCTCTACGGGCAAATCACCCTACTACATTGTCTATGGTACAGATAAACGTCTACCTTACGACATCCTAACAGATGCGCCATACCCGTGTTACAATATGGATGATTTCGCGGCAAAACAAATTCGTGTCTTTACAGATATTCATACCCAAGTCCGATCACATCTAGCGGCGACGCGCGCCAAAATGATCATCAAGCAACATAAACATGCTAAACCTGTCGTGTTAAACGTAGGTGACGCTGTAATGGTAAGAGAACCGGAAAGGAACTCCAAGCTTTCGGCTAAATTTTAAGGTCCATTCCGCATTATTGCTAAAGAAACAGGCAACAAATTCAAAATTTGGAAGCCTAATGCACAGATCACAGATGTCGTGCATGCGGATCGTCTTTACAGTCTTTACAGACTGTACAGAAGCAGATTGTACCTAATGACTATTGTATGAAACTTCGATCTGCTAGTAGATGTTAAACTGTAAACTGTGTGTAATCTCTTACAGAATGGCTTGGAACATCATTGTGTTGCTTCTACTGTGTTGTTGCACCGTTGTGTTGGCAGACATGTCCACATCAGTCCTCAAACCTGGTGCACTAGTTGCACCTCTCGGACGCGTTCTCATAGTTGAGGACGTGGTGAACATCAAGTATGAACTCCATCCACTGCTCCAGCTCCCGCGTCAGATGGACAGCGTCGACGCTCAACTACAATCAGCATTGGATATCCTTCATGGTCTCAGCGCAGCTTCTAAAGAATCGACGATAGTTTCACAAACTATTGACCTTCTACACTTTCGTCTCCAGAACCTTCGCAAGCTTCTCGCCGATGTTGGGAAAAATATACCAGCGTCTCAAGCGGAACTTGCTAAAGAAGTGCATTCTCAGACACGACGAAAAAGGGGTCTCTTTAATTTTGTGGGTCTTATCCAAAGTACTTTGTTTGGCACGGCAACAGCCGATGATGTAGCTAGATTGGGGGACCGAATGAACATTATCGTTCAGGCTGTATCTCAACAAAATTGTGTTGTTTCTCAAACCTTTCATGCGATTACTGCTTTAGAATCAAGGGTTAATGCAATAATAGTGGAGTCTAACAAAGTTTCGAGGATTTTTAATAGGTTACAGAACACAGTCCCGACGTTAGAATGGTTCCTTTATTTCACAGAATATTTGCATGCTGCAGAAATTTCAGTTCAAAAGATTGTAACCTCTAAAAACGAAGTAATTGACAGCATTGTAGATGCAGGGATAGGACGTGTGGACGCAAAGCTTGTGCCTGTGCAGACTCTTCTTGACGCTTTACAGATAGCCAAGTTGCAGTATCAATTAACTCCTATTTTTAATGACAATGGGGTTGAATATTATTTCCCACTGTTGGAGACAACTCTCACGCACAATGCTATCCTGATCCACATTCCTATGCGAGGGCAACATGAGTTTCATGCATGGCATTTAGAACCCTTCCCTGGTTTGTAAACGACACACTGTATACTCTGGATTGGCCTAAAGAACTTTTCCTAATAGATGAAGATTATTCTTTATTGTCAATAGAAGATCCTAAGGTACTGTCACGGTGTAAGTCGTCTTATCTACACCTACACGTATGTCCAGCCTATATGTTCGCGTTTATTCCTGCTGCAGAGGGAATATGTGAATTGGCAGTCAAACAACCAAATGTACGCACAGCTCTTGCGCAATGCAGTTATAGGCCAGTTAGTCTCAAGACTGTGTTTCACGCTCATCTTCACAATGTGCAGTACTTGTTCTTTCCAATTCTCACTACTGTTATTTTAAAATGCCATGATGGTGTTAAGCAGCTAGTTGTGAAAGGGCATTACAAGGCTCCTGATTACTGTGAAATCACTTGTGGTACATTACTGACCTTGCCTACTCATCAGCATTTTGCTTTAAATATAAAACTCAAGTCTGCTTTAATTCAACTTCCTGTCATGAATTTCACTTTAAAGGATATTCAAATAGTTTCAGAGAAATCAAAAGAGACACATTGAAAGAGACACATTTTGCTGATTTGAGTAATAATTTGCCATTTTATCTATCACTGGAATTTGCCATACCAAGCCTTATAATTCCCTCCATTATGTTAATTTTGGCAATTATATTTCTGTTCTGTTATTACAAGGCTGTGTCATCCAAAATGAACGTTGTTCATAACATATTAACCAGTAAGACACTAAAGTTCAGGTCCCCTGTAGTAGCTAATACCCCTACAGTAGTAGATTCCCCAGCTTAGTGTCTACTCACCTGTTTATAAAATGGTTAGGGTTGTCTAGGATGTACTGTACTCTGTGAGTTTAGTTAAGCCTCACAGAGGTCGGCTGGTAGGTGACCGAGCGATGTAATGGGCCCCTGTCTCATCAACAGAACATAGTATATAAATGGGTCAATACATCTGATATTATATTCAGATTCACCACTCTGTAACTTTCCACTGTCTATGAGTAAGACAAGAGTTGTACACGTGAAGCGTAGCTTTCCCAAGAGGGACAAGCCCATATGTCAGCATCTTTGTAAGTGCTCACCAGCGACGCTCCTTGCTCAGTCACTCAGATCAACTAATTTCGAAAGGACGTGATCTACCTATATATTTACATAAACGCCGTCCTCTTTTTCGTTCACTCATATACAGTGGAACTTACGGTTGATCTACACTCAGGAATTATAGACATAATCCTTTTATAATAAAACAAAGAAACTTCAATTAGGTCTCGTTACTAACACCCCAATATTTATTTATTTGAACAACCCAGTTAATTGGGGAATTAACCGACGGATTCAGGAATTATATGTTGTGATGATGGATGGTGTTATATGTAGTGATGATGGATGGTGTTATAAGTAGTGATGATGGATGATGTTATATATAGTGCTGATGGGTGGTGTTATATATTGTGATGATCTATCTTTTATATATATATAAAATACAGTAGACTTTTTGTCTGTTTGTTTATTTGTTTATTTGTTTGTGTGTCCGCACGAGAATCTCGGAAATTACTTTGCCGATCTGTAGTGATGATGGATGGTGTTATATGTAGTGATGATGATGGATGATGTAGGTTATGTATCTAAGCTACTGTGCCGAGTAGCAACCCTGTACATAAGCTACTGTGCCGAGTAGCAACCCTGTACATAAAGCTACTGTGCCGAGTAGCAACCCTGTACATAAGCTACAGTGCCGAGTAGCATTTATATATATTATCACGTGGCAACACTGCACGTGTTATGTGGCAACATTGCCCCGAGGCTGCCATATGGCAAGGCGCCTCAGTCTGACTGTGTGAGCCGTGTATGGCGCACGCGAGTCGCCACTTGTATTTCTCTCATCCACAATAAACGGACTCAGTGTTACTCAGTGTTTCCCTAGCCATCACTGCATTCTTCAGGGCACACTAGTAACTTTCAGATGATGTTATATGTAGTGATAATGGATGAAGTTATATGTAGTGATGATGGATGTTGTTATATGTAGTGATGATGGGTGGTGTTATACTGCATGTAGTAATGATGGATGGTGTTATTTGTAGCGATGATGGATGGTGTTATATGTAGTGATGATGGATGGTGTTATATGTAGTGATGATGGGGGTGTTATATGTAGTGATGATCTATCTATATATCTGTATATATATATATATATATATATACATATATATATATATATATATATATATATATATATATGTATATATATATATATATATATATATATATATATATATATATATACATATATATATATATATATACACATATATATATGTATAAAACAAAGGAGTATGTCTGTTTGTATGTTTGTGTGTTTGTTTGTGTGTTCTCCACAACTACAGGTACAGTGTGACCTACACCTTCACCAAAACCACAGGTACCTAAACCTTCACCACAACTACAGGTACAGTGTGACCTAAACCTTCACCACAACTACAGGTACAGAGTGACCTACACATTCACCAAAACCACAGGTACAGTGTCACCAGAACCTTCACCACAACCACAGGTACAGTGTGACCTACACCTTCACCACAACCACAGGTACAGTGTGACCTACACCACAATAACCACAGGTACAGTGTGACCACCACCATATCCACAGGCACAGACTGACCTATACCTTCACCATAACCACAGGTACAGTGTGACTTATACCACCATAACCACAGGTACAGTGTTGCCTACACCTTCACCAAACCACAGGTGCAGTGTGACCTACACCTTCACCACAACCACAGGCACAGTGTGACCCATACCTCCACTATAACCACAGGTACAGTGTGACCTACACCACAATAACCACAGGCACAGTGTGACCACCACCATATCCACAGGCACAGAATGACCTACATCTTCACCATAACCACAGGTACAGTATGACCTACACCTTCACCATAACCACAAGTACACTCTGACCTACACCTTCACCATAACCACAGGTACAGTGTGACCTACACCTACATCATAACCACAGGTACAGTGTGACCTACACCTTCACCATAACCAGAGGTACAGTGTGAACTACACCCTCACCATAACCACAGGTACAGTGTGACCTACAGCTTCACCATAAACTACAGATACAGTGTGACCTACACCTTCACATAACCACAGGTACAGTGTGACCTCCACCTTCAACATAACTATAGGTACAGTGTGACCCACACCTTCACCATAAGCACAGGTACAGTGTGACCTACACCTACATCATAACCACAGGTACAGTATGAACTACACCTCCACCATAACCACAAGTTCAGATATAATGTTTTATTAAACATAAGTGAAACTGACATCCTTGTCATCCCCCTACGTAATATTTTACGTGAATTAAATGGATTGTTAACATATTCATACACAACATACTAAACTGTACTTTCGTTTGATTTTCTAGTTTGGTGCTCGAACGATAGTCATGGCAGGGAGACGTCGTTTGCCAGCACTTGAAACTCTTGCAGTGGTTCAGATTTCAAATATGTCACTTCAATCAATTAAAAACACCATACTTCAAGAAAAAGCAGAGTATATGTATAGTAAAGAACGAACCACCAGCAGCAGTAATAGAAAACGTAGTTATTCTTGTGGCGACGACGAGGATGGGGGACTACCCTTGAATAAGAAAATCAAAGTGAATGAAAATTCAGATAAATTTAAGAGTTGTGCAAGTAAAAAGAGAACGGTGGAAGACGTCGCGAACTATGAAACAGCACATAAGAATAAGCGGAAGAAACTTGATGAAAATGTTACCAAATGTGATGCGTTTACCAGTGGAAATTGCTCGATAAATGTCCGGTCAATAACTCGAAAGACGATATTGACATATCCTACTGCATAGCGTGTGATGTTTTGTATAACGGTTTGAAACGATACTCCCTTTGCTTATCACCCACAATGTGGAATAATTATGGGAATACTCTCATTTATTTAACACTCGGAAAGACAAGACTGGAAAACATGGGTAAGTACTTTTTAAAAAAGTAATAGAATATATATTTTGCGATAAGTTGCCCTTTTCTTCTACATTCAAAATTTAAATTTTTTCAAGTTATCTTGAAGGGACACTTTTTGAGAGGTTAAGACACTGCAGAAAACTGATACATTTAGAAATAACTGAGATACCTAGACACGAGACCGACGTTGTCAATGCTACAATATCACTAGGGAGACTGAAGCACCTACAGTACAGTCTCCCTCGCTCCTCCCACCCAGCAGGTACTCTTGTAGCGTACGGTATGTGGCCAGTTGTCAATTCTCTTTAGTTGTTTATTGTCTCTTTGTATGGGCACACAAACGTACGTACATGTAGATATCTCACACTCAGGAATGAGGTAGAATAGAAACTCACAATGCGTTTTCTGTATATATATTGTTGTGCAGTGCAGTGCTAAGGAGTTACTAGGTGAGGAGTAGCTTGCTCAGAGGTCCTGTAGGGCGAGGAACTTTCTGAGGAAGGGGGGTGGTGAGGTGCTGGAGAGAGATCTTGCTACTCCAGTAGGTCAGAGAAGAATCGTCTCCCTTGACTTGACTTGACGTCTGAAGATAAGGTAGAAGGCTATTGCTTATGAAGCTGGGTGGGAGGGCCGGGATTAGGATTGGAAGTTCTTTGGTGGCAATTTGGGGGAGAGGGGATTGGTTTAGGACTAAGGAAAAGAGGGAGGAAATTTGAAGGAAAGTAAGAGATTGACAGTATCCGGGTTCAACCAGATATGCTGAGGTTATGATAATTATATTTGAACTTACATCTTGCGTGATTAGGTTCTAGCTCTCAAGCCTTTATCATTTAGTTAAAAGTATGTTTATTTTTGAGGTAGCCATTGTTTCAAGGAAGGGGTGATGACCTTTGGCCAGGTTCTTGTGGAGCTGGCTGAGCAACGTATCTTTTGTTTTAATAAGAGTGGAAGGAAGGGGCAAGAAGACAAGTGTTGGAGAGGCCAAGGATAGTGTCCTTTGATCACTCTCATCTTTTAATGAAGCGTTTTGTTTATAGTAGGGAAGTTTAATTTCTAAGAAGAGTTGTAGCATCCAACTTGCTACATTTGTTCACAAGGAGGTGGTCCTATCTTTTTGGTTTAATTGAAAGATTGAAGCTTGACTTGAAGGTACAGTATTTAATGGCTATACAGTTCTTTTGTTTTTTTTATTGAATTTGATAATTTTTAGATGTATTTTGGTATTGGTGGTGGGTTGTCGACTCTTATTCTGCTTAATCTGAACCAAGCGTGTTCTTCTCTTGCTCTTCTTACTGGTTCGTTGTCGAGCCAGTTTGCTACAGTTTCTGAGTCTAACTCTCGTACTTTTTCCCATGTTCTTTTGGCTTGGATGTAGATGTCTACGTTTACTGCGTTGATGTTGGCTCTTCTATGGAGTTCTTCGTTTGTTACTCTTTCTTCTTAACTGATGTTATATATGAATCTTAGGCTTTTATTTTGTACCGTTTGAAGTTTCTTGATTCTCGTTGCGCTAAATGAGTTGGTTGGTACAGGCGGGTAGCACATTACTGATTTTATTAGTGCCGTGTATAATTTCCTTTTGTTTGGTATGTTCAGTTTTTTAAATCTTCTTATTTCTGAGAGTTTGCTACGTAGCTTGTGGACTTTTTCATCGATGAAGCTCTGGTAACCATTTGTTGAGAGTTTCAGTCCCAGGATGCTGCCTTAATTGGTGTATGGGTAAATTTCTCCCTCTACTATTACTGGTTCGACCTTTTTCTTGGCAATTGGTATGATTTTGAATTTGTTGATGTTTGTCCGTATTTTCCATTGCTTTTCGTAGTCATTTATGTTTTTTTGCTAAGGCCGCATGGCGTGCCATCATTGCTTCTGATTTTCCGGGATATGATATGATTTGAGTGATGTCATCGGCAAAGATAATGTGTTCGCTATGTTGCGTTGGTTCAGGTAAGTTGCTCGTATGTATGGAGAATAGTGTTGGGGATAGGACGCCTCCTTGGGGCACTCCGCTTTCTAGGTCGAAGGGTGGACCTAAATGGTTGCCAATTTGAAGCTGTGCTGTCCTGTTTTGAAGGTAGTCACATAGGATTCTTTCTATTTCTGCAGGTAGGTATAGTTTTAATATTTTATATGCTAGTCCGTTGTGCCACACTTTATCAGATGCCTATGCCACATCTCTTAAGACTATGTTGACTTGGTTTCCTTGCTGTTTTTCTTTGGCTATGATTTCTGTTATTATTGCTATTGCCGTTTGGGTTCCTCTACCTCTTCTAAAGCCGTGTTGTCTTGGGTTGAGTTTGTTGTGGTTAACCAGGAACTTATCCAGTCTATTATTTAGTATGCGTTCCAAGAGTTTCCCGGTTATTTCCAGTAAGGATATAGGTCTGTAGCTTATTATCTGTTTTTGATCCTTGCCTTCTTTGGGAATGAAGATAATTTTTGCCCGCTTGAGGGCATCGGGAAAGTAACCAGCGGATAAGGTTGAGTTACAAATATTTATCAGAGCTTCCATTGGTCTGCTGGGCAGGTTTAATAACATGTTTCGGGTTATGCCCCTCATTCCAGGGGACTTTTCTTTAAATTTAAGGAGGCAGTGTAATAGTTCGTCGTGATTTATGAATTTATTGCGTCTTAGTCTTTCTGGGTTTCCTGTGTGGTAGGGAGTCAGTCTATTGCTTTGTTCTCTTAGCCAGCCATTAATTAACACTTCATGTTCTTCGTCAAAACTTTCGTTTTCTTCTTCTGATATTTTGAAGATCTTCTTCTATTCTCTTCTGAAGGCTTCTTTTTTTTTCATGGTCTGTATAGAGTTTTTGTCCGTTTTGGTCTTTAATGTAGTTTATTGTCTGTTTTTTCGTGCCAAGTAGTTTGTTGATGTTTTGCCAGAAGTTTTTTGGGTCCTTTGTGGTGTCTCTGTTTTTTTATTAGAGTGTTCCATTTTTCGTTATTAATTTGCCTGTACTCTTCTTGTAAGCCTTGTTGGATTTCTCTTATATTACGGAGTAGATCTCTAGTGGGCCCAGTTTGTTCTATAAATGTCCTAATGTTATTTTATTGTACTTGAAGTCTCTTTAATTCTTCGTTGGGTTTGTTACTCGGGAGGGTTCTGTATGACGTTATTGGGGTTGTCTGGTTGATTGCTTTTTTTATTGTGTGGTGTAGCTTGTCTACCTGTTCGTCAATTTCCTCGAGAGTTGCATCTTTTAGATTTATTTGAGGGTAGTTTTCCAATAAATCCTTATATTTCATCCAGTCTGTTTTGCTCATCTGGAGCCTTGGTGGTATTTTTGTTTGAATTGGGCTGGTGGAAATTGTGAATATTATCGGAATGTGGTCGCTTGGGGTGATGGGGCCTTGCTCTATGTGGTAGTTAAGAAACGCCTTGTTGTTGCAGAAGATTTTGTCGGGTGTTGAAACACCGTTTGGTCCCATCTAGGTGGTGAAGTGCGGGCCCAGGTGAAGTAGTCTGCCAGTGTTGATTATACGTTCCAATGCTATGCCTTTCTGGTTACTGTTGCCGTTGCTAAAAATGCGGTGTCTTGCATTGAAATCTCCTAAGATGTACATTGGAATATTATAATTCGTTAGTTTCAGTAGGTCTTCAATAGGGAGGGATGGTCTTCTTAGGGGTAGGTGTGTTGTTGCGATTATTATTTCGCCCTGTGTTGTCTGTACTTTAATGGCAAGGAATTCGCTGTTAAAGTTGTCTATTAGTATGTGTTTG
Source organism: Homarus gammarus (assembly GCA_958450375.1). Taxonomy (NCBI): domain Eukaryota; kingdom Metazoa; phylum Arthropoda; class Malacostraca; order Decapoda; family Nephropidae; genus Homarus; species Homarus gammarus. The sequence goes on from CAUDMG010001873.1 coordinate 50,833, forward strand.
ATACCTTTTTTAACCGCAACGGAAACTCCGTCCTGTTTTTCTCCACTTTTGTTCGATTGGTGGGTGTCGTAGTTAAATATTTTGATTTTGGTGTTCTCGGGTTCGCCGTGTGCACTTATCAGTATTATATCTGGGTTGTTTTCATTATATATGTTACAAAGCGATGTTTTGCATGTGTGCCAATCACGGACATTGTGTTGTAGGATTTTAAGTGTTTTCAGTTGGAGATGATCCATTATTTCTTTTTCTTGGAAGGTTGAAGTTGAGGGGGTGATCTCATTTCGTTGAGTCCAGATGATTTCCTTTTGAGTTCAGCTGCCTTGATTACAATAAAATCTTTTGTGCCGAATTTTATTTGGTCTTTTTTAATCATGTTCCATACCGTTTCTTTGTCATATCGTTCGTCTGTGTATTGCCAAACTATTTCGTTCGCCGTGACTAAGTTTTCAATTAATTTTCCAGTTGGTTTTCTGTGTGGTGGGTATGGTATTCTTGAGGTTTGATAAAACCTTAGTCCTATATCAGCTGTTTCTTCAGGCACTGGGGGGGCAGTTGTTGTTGGGAAGTTGGTTTCCATTTCAGTGTCCTTGGCCGCTGATTTCCTTTACGCTCCTGTTCCTTGTGTCAGTCTTGGGTCTCTCGCCCTCTCATTCAAATCTCCAAGTTGTTCCGCTTTTTCCGGTATGTTATCCTGGTCTGTTGATGATGATGTGTCCTTGGGCGTGGATAGTCGTTGTCTGTAGTGTTTTGTAAGCTCGGGGGTGCTGGTGGCATGTAACAAGTTTGCTGAGTTTGGGTTTTCAGGAAAGTTCATTTGTGGCATGTTGTTTATTTTAAGCATCCTATTGAGTTCGTCGGCATATGATCCTGGGGCTATGATATTATGAAGGTGAGAATGTAGCACGCTCACCATTACCTTGAAATGATCAGTGTCACTTACTTTGATTATGGTGTCAGTGGTTGGCTTTGTTGCCTCTTTCACGGCCCTCTTTGCTATTTCAGCAAATGTGTTTTGGTTTCTTATAAGAACATAGGAACATGAGAATGGAGGAAACTGCAGCGGGCCTATTGACCCATACTGGGCAGTCCCGTTTATACCCAACCCCTATTGCTCATATAAGCATCCAACCTATGTTTGAAGCTATCCAGCGCATTCGAGTTAATGATGATATTTGGTAACTTGTTCCATTCATCCACTACTCTGTTTCCAAACCAGTGTTTTCCAATTTCGCTCCTAAATCTAAATTTGTCTAATCTAAAACCATTGTTACGAGTTCGCTCCTGGTTGGATAGTTTGAGTACCTTTGTAATTCCCCTTTGTTAACCATGACTACCATTTATACACCTCTATCATGTCGCCCCTCACTCTAAGTGTCTCGAGGGAGTGCAAATTAAGATGCTTTAACCTGTCTCTGTATTCAAGGTTCCTCATGCCCGGGATTAGTCTTGTCATTCTCCTCTGGATTCTTTCCAATGATTCTTTATCCATTCTGTAATAAGGTGACCAGAACTGAACTGTGTAATCCAGGTGAGGTCTCACAAGCACTAGATATAATTTTAAGATGACCTCGCTAGTCTTGTAACTAACACTCCTTTGTATGAACCCAAGTACTTTATTAGCCTTGTTACGAGCAAAAACACATTGTTTACTTGGCTTAAGATTCCTACTTATCATTACTCCTAAATCTCTCTCGCAGTCGGATTCCACAATGACATCGTTGTTCATCTGGTAACTGGTTTCCCTGTTTACATCATCTATACTGAGTACTTTCCATTTGTCCACATTGAATTTCATCTGCCATTTTTCCGACCATTCGAAAAATATGTTTAGATTGATCCTGTAGTTTTGCAGAGTCCTCGTCAGATTTAATTACACGTCCTGTTTTAGTGTCATCAGTAAATTTACTTATGTTGCTGTCTATGCCGATATCAATGTCGTTTATGTGTATAATAAAAAATAATGGTCCAAGTACTGAGCCTTGGGGAACTCCACTAGTGACGTTGCTCCAATGCGATTTAGTGCCGTTTATGCTCCCTCGCTGTTTCCTGTCCCGTAACCACGCCCTAATCCATTTAAGGATATTACCTTTGATGCCATGCGCTTCTACCTTTCTAATTAGTCTTTCGTGGGGGACTCTGTCGAAGGCTTTGCTAAAGTCGAGATATACCACATCATAATTGTGCCCCTCGTCCACCGATTCGAAAACTGATGAAAAGAATGTTAATAGATTAGTTAGACATGAACGCTCGCTTGTGAAGCCATGTTGGGAATCATTGATCAACTTGTGCTTCTCCAGGTGGTTTCGAATAGAGTTTGAAATAATTGATTCTAGTAATTTACCTACTATTGATGTTAGACTGATTGGGCGGTAGTTAGAGGATAGTGATCTATTCCCCTTCTTGAAAATCGGTATTACATTCGCTATCCTCCAGGATTCTGATACTACACCTGTTTTTAATGACATGTTAAACAACTTTGCTAAGGGCATACTAAGCTCATCCTTACATTCCTTTAATACTCTGGCAAATATCTCATCGGGACCAGGTGACTTATTAGGCTTCAGTTTGTCTATTTGCTTATTAACATCGTTACTAGTCACTACTATCTCGGTTAATTTGTTTTCTTCACTATCTCTGAATAGAGTCGGTGCCTCGGGTATCATGTTTAAATTTTCGGTGGTGAAAACTGTTGAAAAATATTTATTCAGATTATTGCTCACTTCTCCGTCGTTATCAGTTAGCTCGCTGGTATCTGAACGTATTGGTCCAATCTTATCTCGTGTTTTAGTTTGATACATTTGGTAGAATCCTTTGGGGTATATGGCCAGTTGTCAAACCTGTTAGGGAAGGATGAGGGATGGGAGCTTGTTCCGACCCCCTTCCGTGTTCACAATCTCCTGATCGGGAGGTGAACAGTTGCAGGGGGGACTTCGGGACGAATACACTTTTTAGGGTGCAGGTCCTTCGGCCAGAACTAAAAAAAACAAAAGAAATATAGGAGAGTAGGTAAAAGAGCTCAAACCACGCTTGGAATATCGCACAATAGTTGCTCTCCGGCTGTGATGTGGGCCACTCACATCGCCAGTGGGGAGAACAGACTAATGCGTTATAAACCTTACGGTCGTGAGCTGTGGAGTAGAGGGTAGGGCAAGTGGCCCGGACTGGCAGCAGACAGCGTTCCTCACAGCAGCAGCAGAGGGAGTGTGGTGTTCACAGCTCTGATAGTAAGGCAGCAGCAGAGGGGGAGTGTGGTGTTCACAACTCCGGGGCCACCATTTGTAGCGTACGGTATGTGGCCAGTTGTCAATTCTCTTTAGTTGTCTATTGTCTCTTTGTATGGGCACACAAACGTAAGTACATGTAGATATCTCACACTCAGGAATGAGGTAGAATAGAAACTCACAATCCGTTTTCTGTATATATATTGTTGTACAGTGCCGTGCTAAGGAGTTACTAGGTGAGGAGTAGCTTGCTCAGAGGTCCTGTAGGGCGATGAGCTTTCTGAGGGAGGGGGGTGGTGAGGTGCTGGAGAGAGATCTTGCTGGTCCAGTAGGTCATAGTAGAATCGTCTCCTGATCGATCGATCGATGGGTGAAGTAAAGTATGAAGAGATCTTGATGCTGGTGCGTAGATTGGTGGTGCGGAAACTGGACTTGAAGAATGATGGTGGAATTTGGAGGGACTTGGGGTTAGTGGATAGTGCAAGAGGAAAAGCGAGGAAATTGGAAAATAATAGTTGAGTGCTAGGTCTTCGGGCTCAACCCAAGTGCTTCTTTTTTCTCATGTTTGTGCTTCAGCTAATTTTCGTCTTAGGTGTTATATTTATGTCAGGTGTTTGTATGTTTAGCAAATATTGCAATTTTATGCCTTACATTTTCGGGTCTTGTGTCCTAGCCAATGGTGAGGAGTCTAGGGCAGGTACTTGTGCTTCTACTAAAAACATCCCGTCTCTTTATGATCTAGTGTTGTAAGTGGTAGGGCTGCCAAGGTTGTCACTGGGGTAACGTTGCATCTTTCAATAGAGTGGAGTTGGTGTGGGTTCTAGGGCTCTTCTTTTACTGCGAGGGAACCACGAGTGTTCTCTTCTTCCTTCTTCTGTTTCTTCCATCCATTCTATGATTGGTCCTGCCTCTATTTCTTCTAACTTTGTCCATATTCTTTTTGAGTGTTGGTGTAGGTAAACCCTTAGGGGTTCTATTTGCGCTCGTTGGTATAGTTGACGGTTGGTGACTGTCAGGATATCTGATGTTGTATGCATCCCTTAGGGCTAAGTTTTGAATTATCTGCAGTTTATTTATGTTTGTTTGTTTTATTGCATGTAGGGGAATTGGTGGATATACTAGTCGGGATTGGACAAAGGCTCTATATAACTTTAATGTGTTTTTTGCTGACAGGCTTCTGAAGAGATTTAATTTAATTACCATGTTTCTGGTTTTTGCAAGTTTTTTGGTGATGAATGTTTTGTAGCCTTTTGTTGTTCTTCAGCCCTAGGACAGTGCCTTCCATGGCATATGGAATTACTTTGTTTTCTACTATATTTGGGTCTTTTTTCCTTCTAGCGATTGGTATTATTTTGAACTTGTTGGTGTTCGTTTGTATCTTCCACTTTTTTTCGTACTAGTTGATGTTCTCTATTGCGTTGGCAGTATGTTGTGCCATTATTGCTGTTGATTTGCTGGGGTATGTGATGATTTGTGTGATATCGTCTGCAAAACTTATGTATTCACTGTAGGGAGCTGGTTTTGGTAGGTCTGCTGTGTAGATATTGTACAGTAGGGGGCAGTGAAAATTTGCTCAAAGCTACACTCTTCAGGCATTGTTCCTTATACGTATCTAAGACTCCATGCCAAATTTGAAGCTGATATGTCGAAGTTTAGTCTGCCGCATTTTCTACTGAAATTTTTAAATTTACCTACAGTACTAGTCAAACAGCCGCTGTGGCGGTGCAATGTTCTGTTCAGTGTTTATCAACTTTTTTTTCATATCTCTTATTTCATTTAAGTTGTCTTGGTGCAGTTTCTCCTTGACCAGTGAGGTGATAGGAAGATGAAGATTGCAGGGGTTGACATGAAAGTGACGAAGATGTGGGACAGAGTGACGGCAAGAGAGAAGCATGATGCGGACAGAGTTAGGAGACAGCTTGAGCAAAAACATAGATATCTGGTAGCTGGAGATATTCCTTATGTTGAGGATAATTCAGATGATTCAAGAGATATTCCTCTCGTCAATACTGATGCTGATTTTGTCCCTGATCCAAGGGCTCTGACAGACACCAGTTCACAGAACCGGACAAGACTCCCTACACTGGCTGCCGCTTGTAACCGATACTTGATTAGTGATTATGCTGGAGCTGCCATTGCTACTGCCACCTTAACTGACTATGGCATTATCACAAAGGATGACAAGAGTCAGGTTATTGGACCACATAAGCTGCGGGATGCGAGACAAAAATACCGATTTAAGAGGCAAGAAATTGAGATGGCTAGTTTAGATAATTTGACGTCACTCTATTTTGATGGTAAGAAGACCGCCACTCGTGTGATGATAAAGACTGAGAAGACCGAGAAATGGAGTTCGAGGATGATGGTGAAAGATCATTATGTCATCATGGTTGAGCCTGGCAATGAATATCTCACACATGTGACTCCCAAGACTGGACACGGAAAGCAGATTGCCAAAACTATTCACGAGTTTCTGGTGGAGAAAAATCTAACCCAGCAGCCCATTGTGTGTGTTGGTTGTGATGGAACCAATGTAAATGTAGGATCAGAAAATGGAGTCATTCATCATCTTGAAATGTTACTTGGTCACCCGCTCCATTATTTCATATGTCAGCTTCACGGAAATGAGCTGCCTTTCCGCGCAGTTTTTTATCACTATGATGGTAAACCAAGTGGTCCTGAGCATTGGCGTGGTCCCATTGGAAAGCAGATCAAGGAGTCTTTGTCTGAGCTTCCAGTTGTCGCCTTCCAGCCAGTCAGTTTCCCTGATTTCCCTGTGTTTAATGATGAAGTGGAGAAAGATCTGTCCTGGGATCAGAAATACCTGTATAGGATTTGTAAAGGAGTTATCACAAGTGTTGTTGAAAATGACTTGGCTGCTATTGAGCCAGGTCCTCCCTGTGTGTCAAGGTGGAACACCTTATGGAGTAGAATCCTCAGGCTGTATGTAGCAACATCAAGACCCAGCCATGAGTTGAAAAGAATTGTCATTACAATAATAAAGTTCAGTGCTCCAATGTGGTTTTACATCAAGATACACACTTACGTAACACACGGCTCAAGGAACGTATTCCAGTCCCTGCTATATATGAAACACCTGAATAGTGAGGAGGAGACGATAGTGAAGAAGGCTGTCCAGAGAAATGCATACTTCGCCCACACAGATCAACTTCTTCTTGGTATGTGTGCAGATGAGGACATGACTGTTAGAGAAAAAGCTGTCTCAATGATAAGAAAAATTAGAGAGGAGAATCAGCAAAAGGAAGAATGCACTGGCAGATCTGAAGAGGAGGAGGAAGATTCTGATGCTGCTGTTGACGAGAATTTGTTAAGCTATACTGATGAGGAGGGTAAAGATGGAGATGGGAATGAGGATGTGCCTCCTGTAGTCAACATGAGAAAGGTGGTGACTCCGAAACTAAAGTGGCAAGCAAAAAACTATCATTCCATGATTAACTGGAGGAATGAACTCAAGACTGAGCCTCCTTAAATTGCTTCTCTGTCAAATCTACAGGTTAATGACATTCTTGAGACACCATTAGTGGTGCCCAAGTGGCCAAACAGCACTCAGGAGGTCGAGAGGGGCATAAAAGTGATGACTGAAGCTTGCACTGAAGTGACGGGATACGAATCGAGAGATGGATATAAAAGGCAAAGATTATTGTCTAGGAAAATGATGCCAAGGTTCCGCACAAAAAAGAATTTCAATATGAACTTGTAATGATTTTCTATACGGTGTACCTGTAAAATAACATGTGAATTAAATCGATGTCACCCATGTAAAATTTATCATTATCCTGGAAAACATTAAATGACACCTAATTTTTGGTATACACTAAAAGTTGACAAAAAGTCGTTCGCGATGCGGCAGGGTAAGTATGCATGAAATGGCATGAAATTTTGCACAGGTGTTTGTTACAGCCATACAAACGATGCCTGAAAAGTGCAGCCTGCAACTCAAATAAAAGTGTTTTTTCCCTGCCCCCTATTGTACAGCGTGGGTGAAAGGACACTGCCTTGGGGTACTCCACTTTTCAGTTCTATGGGTGGTCCTATATAGCTGCCAATTTGTATTTGTGCAGTGCGATCGTCTAGGAAGTCACAGACGATTTTTTCTAGGGGGTCTGGAAGATTTAATTGAAGCAGTTTAAATTTTACTCCTAGGTGCCATACTTTATCGAACGCTTTCTTAACGTCTCTTAATACACTGTTGACTTGGTTTCTTTCGACTTTCTTGTTGGCTAACATTTCCGTGATTATGGCTAGTGCAGTATCTGTTCCCTTTTTTTCAGTGAATCCATGTTGTCTGGGGTTTAGTAGTCCGTTTTCGCTCCTGTGTTTTCTGAGTCTCTTGTTTATTGCATTTTCAAATAGTTTTCTTATAACTTCCAGTAGGGAAATCGGTCTGCAGTTAATTACTTGAGTGTGGTCTTTGGCTGGTTTCGGTATGAATATGAGATTTGCGTTTTTGAATGCATCAATGAAGTATCCACTTGCCAAAGCTGAGTTTAATATTTCAAGGATGCCTTGTGTGCAGTTGTTGGGTAGGTATAGGATCATATTTCTTGTGATTTTTGTGAATCCTGGTGAAGCAGTTCTCCTTCTGTAATTGGTTCTATCGAGTTGAGCCTGGTTTTATGGGGTTATCCTATGTATCATTTCAGCCATTTCTCTGCAGATATGATTTTCGTGTTCCTCATCAAATTGCTCATTTTCTTCTTCTGATATTTGAAATATTTTTTCCATTCTCTCCTGTATGCGGATTCTATCTCTTTTTCTTCAAAGAGTTTTTCCCGTTTTGGTCCTTTATGTACTTTTGTTGGGGTTTATCGTTTCCTAGAATTTTGTTTACGTTCTGCCAGAAGTTCTTGTCATTTCTTGTGGTATCCAGGTTGTTTATTAGTTCGTTCCATATCTGTTGGTGTGCTATCAGACTTTCATCTCTGGTGTTGGTGGATAGTTTTGTATGTACATCATTATGTTATTGTATTGTATTTGGAGCATTCGCAATTCATGAGATGTCCTGATGTGTGGTAGCGTTCGATATGTTGTGATTGGTATGTTGTTCTCTATTGCCTTTTTGATGTTAAGCATAAGGGTATCTGTTTCGTTGTTCATATCTTCTAGTATTTTGCCTTGGAGATCTGGGATCTTAACTCGTTCTAGTTGCTTCCTGTAGCCTTCCCAATCTGCTTTTTGCATTTGGAAACGTGGGGTTGTTGGTACTTGGATTGGGCTTGTAGATAGTTTTATTATCATTGGAATGTGGTCACTGGTCCTTGTTTTATATGGTAATTCAGGAATGCCTTGTTGTTGGTGAAGACTTTGTCTAGGGTTGTTGTTTTGTTAATGCCAATGAATGTGAAGTGTGGTCCTAGGTGGATCAGCTTCCCTGTGTTCATTATGATATGCAATGCAGCGCCCACCCTGTTCCTGTTTCCGTGGCCGAATATTGGATGTTTTGGGTTCAGATCTCCTATTATATATGTTGGGCAGTTGAAGTTCAATAGATTTATCAAGTCTGGGGCCGGTAGGTAGTTCCTTCTTGGCGGTAAATATGCTGTGGGTATTGCTATTTCTCCAAGTGTGGTAGTTATTTTGATTCCCAGGAATTCATCCTGGAAATCGTCGATGATTTGATGTTTGAGTCTGTGTTTTACAGCAATGGCCACGCCATCATTTAATTCTTCTGTTTTATTTCTTTGGTAGGTTGTATATCCAAATATTTTTATTTTCTTGGAATTTGAATTGCCGTGACTATTTATTAAAATTATGTCCGGATCAATGCTGAGGTATGTGTTTGCAAGGTTGTTTTTATTTGTTTCCCAGTTGCGGACGTTGTGTTGTACGATGGTAAGTCTTCTGTGATTGTCGTTATTCATTGTGTTTTGATTTTTTGTTTCTTGTTTGTTGCGCGGGTGGCGATCTCTTGTCCGGAACCAGTCCGTTACGGATTCTTTGAAATTTCCATTGTTCTTCTTTTTTGAAGTTGTCTCCTTATTTTAATTCTTTGGTTTATCAGGTAAGCTTCCACAAGTGCTTCAGAGTATTTTTCGTCAGAGTAGCTCCATTTTAGTTCTTGTTTCGTTATGGCTTGTATAATGTCTGGCATCGTTTTGCATTCACTAGGGACTAATATTTTGTCACACCAGTGAATGTGTAGTTCACAGTCGTTTGCATATTCTAAAGTCAGGAGCGTTTCCTCGCCCTGAGTATCCATGGTTGCTGTTGTGACTTTTTTCCTTACGGCTCATGTCTCTCTTTGGATGGCATTTTGAAAGTCCTGCCTCTCTACTGTACTTTGGGTGGATGTTTCAATCATTTGTGACATTGCCTTGTCAGCTTCGTTTGTTTCGTGTACTGTTGCGGCTGGTGTTTGCTCTGCTGCTCCTTTTCCTTCTGTGTTGTCTGTCTCCTGTGGTGCATCTGGGTTGGTTAAGCGGGACGCTTGTAGCACAGATCCAGAAGCTGGGTTGGCTGGGAAACTTATTGTTGGGAGATTGTTTCTTCCAAGCATGTTGTTCATTTCTATTTCGAACGTGCCTGTGTTCCCTATGTTCATTATGTGAGAATATAATAGGCAGATGAGCACTTTGTAGTCTCGTATTTCGCTCAGTACAATTTTGGTGGTATTCTGTGGTTGTGTTGTTTCTTCAACTATTTTCTTTGCAATAGCAGCACATGTTGTATTCTCTTTCTGTTCTTGTTGTTGTTTTTCCTTTGCTACTTTTTCATTTATTATTTTCTTTTTGTATGGACAGGCCATTGCTAGGGTTCTGTGGGTCTTATATCCTGGCTCCTTCCGATTTTTACAGTTTATACATGCTTTGGCTTGATTCTTGCAGTCCCGGAAAGTATGGCCTTCTGCGCATTCAGAGCATATTTTAAGTTCTTTTGAGGACAGTCTTTTGTTGCATGAGATTCATGTGCATAGCAGATAAAGCAGGTGAGAATATAACGCATTTCTCCCTTTCTAGTTGTTTAGGGAGTACTGACATGTTGAACCCTAAGATTCCAGATTCCAGGGCCTTGTCTGCCATTGAAGTATCAGTGAATCTCAACTTTAAGCAATGTGTGTATTTCTCTATTTTTACCACTTCTTCGACTTTTAACCAGTTGTTTTTTATTTCTAGTTCTTCTTTTATTTCTTGTGCCGAGTGCTTTCCAAATTCGTAGTCAAGTCCACGTACAAATATTGATCTTTTTGCTTTAACCTCTGGTGGCATGATGACCTGGAGTCCTATGCCTCCAAAGGCTTGCACTCCCTCAGGGCTCAGAATGGTATCTGCGTCCCTGTAGTCCCTGCATATTGCAGTGTATCCATCGTTCGATGAGAAAATCCTTGTGAAGGGTACATTGAGTGTACCATACGCTGTTTCAGTTATCTGAGAACGTGAAGGGGCTGTCCTCTTGTCTATGATCTTGAGTCTAACCTTGGTAGCCATGGTTTATTTTTTGTGTCTTCCTAGCATGTATTAATTGTGGGTGATAAAGAAGGTTTTTCAAGACCCTTCTTGGTGTGCCTATAGGCGACCCCCGGACAGTGGTGTAACTGCACTATCACTGTTTTTCCACTGCCAGATTGGCCTGTGTTCCCCCGACCTCCAACGGACACACACAATCGCACCTACTGTGAGGTGTGCTCCACTGGAGGGGCTCTAGCACGAATATTTAAATATAAGCAGGTGCCTCGGCCAGGGTAAGTAAGGAAGGATTTCAGCAAGAGAGAAAGACCTCAAACTACGTCAGTACTGCCAATCAATAGCTGCCCTCCAGCAGGAGTGTGGGTCACTCAATCTACCCGTGGGGAGGGCTAACTAGGGTTGACAGCCCTGAACGTTCGTGAGGTAGTCCGGTGGCAGTCGTGGTCGTTTTCCAAAGGCGGAGGCCCCCATGGGGCGTTGCCCCAAACAGGATTTCTGGGAAGTCCAGTGGTAGACAGCGAGGTCGAGTTGTAATCCGGTCGTCAACAGTAGAAAGAAGGCTGGCTGCTTTGGCGGTGAGGATTTGGGGTGCGCGTAGCGTGAGAGCCAATCACAGAGAACAAAGGAGGAGGCCAGGAATCCCTGGCACTCTGGTCCTAGCATTGCTACGTGTGCGTCCGCACTGGAGAGTAGGTCTACCAGCATCGCTGGCTGTATGCTGATTGGCTGGTAGGCGCGCGGGAGCTCAGTCGTCACTTGTAGGGAATGGGGTCCACTACACTCTTACCACTGAGCCATCAGGGAGGTTGCCCATCACTGCTCCAAACTACATGAGTTCAAAATAATGTACAGCGGCGACAACCTCGATGCTGGGGAAGGGATAATCTGTCTCCAAAAGTGTAAGAATTTGAGCGCCCTGTGGCTGTTTAATTTTGACCGAAGAAGTGAAACAAACAGTGTAAGTGAACTTTTGAAATCTTTACCAAAACTGAAGATGCTGTTTCACAAAGAACTGCCAAACGCTATATTAAAGTTTACGTGTGAGAGAGGCAATACAGTGGACAACAGTGCTGCGACACCTACTGATCAGCAACTTGATGAAGAAAACAGTTGGACGGACAAGCAGACCCGGACAATGGGCTATCAGCTGGAGCGTGTGGACCTGTGCTGGTACCAGCGAGGCGTGGGCTACCAGTTGGTGTACGTCCCGTCCTCAGACTCCTACCTCATGCGTGTGGCTCAAGCCTGTCCTAAGGTTAAACTCCTAAACCTGGTGGATCCACCCTGCCTGGCACAGGTCGTGGCAAGCCTGCCATGTGTGCAGCTCATAGTATTGCAGCAGGCGAGCCTCATCTCCTGCCCCAGGTGTTGCTTGGAGGAAGTCAACTTCGACAAGATAATAGAGCTGCGAGTCTCTGATGTGTGGGACGTGACTCATGACCTCGTGTCAACGGTGGCGTGCGGATGCCCCAATCTTCAAGTTTTGAGTATCATTAGTTCCAGCTTGGAGGCACGAGGTTACCTCCAGGCCCCACGACATCGTCCTTCCTTCCCTTACCTCCGTGAAGTTGTCCTGCTGCCCACCACGCAACTGGGGCGTCCCTCCCTCACCTCACCTTCCGTATGGCAACTTGGTGCCGCCCTCACAGCTTACATTCTCAAGGGAGCTTCCCTCCTCACCTCCCTCCAACTGCAGTACAAGACTGACGACATGCTAGACCACGACATACCCAGTGAACAGGATTTACAAGCGGCTTTGAGCTATCCTCGACCAGCTTTACTCCATTTTGTGCTCGAGTGGCCGCCTGTTGCCTCCCTCCAGTTGGTGGACACCATTGTAAAGGCGTGCCCAGCCCTAACCACCCTGGGCAAAATCACCTCCTGGCCCCTCACTACCCGACAGTGTACCGCCATCCTAACTAGCTATGGGCGACGCCTCGAAATTACCTGAGCTCTTACATGTGTACTATGGAGTTAATCATGTGCACTTACGCCACACAACATACACCATATGTAGATGTATACCTCATAACACATTTCAAGATGGCGACTGGTAACAATGGTGTTTTGTTAGCTCAGTTGTTTCACTAATGATAATACTGGTCTGATCTGATAGTGGAAAATGATGTGATTATGAAGGACAGGTGGGGATCTGTTACGGTACGATCTTCTCCCATTGGATAAGTTTCCACCATGAGCAACTGTAATGCCGGCAAGGCGTTAACAACAACAAGATGAAGTGTGAAATAACAAGAAAATTGGTGAAAATCAATAAACTGTTTATCACCTAAAAAAATTTGTTTTTATTATACATGGCCTGACTCTGGAGCTGCCTGAGGACCCAAGTACCCCTGAATGATCTGTGACAAAAGTTTGTGAAGAACAAAGGGACAATCACATATAACATGCGTCAACAATGGTTACACATTAAGTGTTGTACTACAACACTGTTGTAGTATTCCCACCTTGTTTATGATTACACTGTTATATCAACACAATTATAAAGGAGACTGTTGACAACTACTATGCTCTGGATTCAGATCTGTACCAACCACCGGTTCACGACCACAATACTAGTGGAGACTTGACCTCTGTGCCTGAGGTCACACAAACAGGTACGTACCCTCTGCCAACCAGCCAAGTAAACTGAATCTGCACTTCCCCAAGGACTCTCTGAAAACTGTAGAGGAACGCTTTAATTGGATGATGAAGTACTGCAGACAGCACGGTTTCAGCATTCAATTCTGACAAGGTAAGAACCGAAACTTTATCAAGTGTGAGACTCCTGAGGTCTATGAAACACTTAGTGCTGTTGGCTTTGACGGGGTCGTCCTGGTGCCCCCCCCCCCCCCCCAGTAGACGCTGATGAATGTTGCCACATCCTAGTGAAACGTTTCCCTTTATACGCTGACATCGAAGATGCTCCTAACTTTAACTCTAGTATACTGAGTATATGTCGCCATTACCGGGGGAGAGTTCCACAGCCCGCTGTCATTGCCAAGTGGAAGGGAAGGGGGTGCCCAACCACTGTGGATGCCCACCCACTCTTACCCCCACTGTATGAAGAAGCCTATCATCCTGAGCCTGTATTTTGCGTTTTCTGTTCTCATTGGGGTCACAACTTCACTGCCTGCTGCCGAAGTAATCGTCCCAGATGTCGCTTCTGTTCACGTAACCATAACTTCGCCGCCTGTGCCCAGAAAATCAAACACCACCTTAATAGGGGTGGTGTGGGCCATGTAGTTGATCCCAGATGTTGTAACTGTGGCGGCCGACACAATGCTGACTCACGGCAATGCCCCAATCGCCCGTCTGTCCCAGGGGAAAAGCCTCCCCGAAGGTCAAGTCTACCACAACGCCCCCCCCCCCCCCCAGTCTTCCGGGCCACACTCCCCCCTGTGTACCTTCTGTCTCCAGCAACGCCTTCTTCAACAACACCTGCCTCTGCCTGGTCTCTCCTGGCTACAACACAGCAGTCCCGGCAGTCTCCTAACTCAACTACTACTGGGCCTCCTCCCTGCCTGTGCTCTGAAGCTGCCAGGCCTTGTGCTCCCACTGGTGCCCCCCCACAACCCCCCACAACCCCCCGCCAGTGACATGTCACAGATCATATCCCTCTTCCAAGAATTTACCAACCGTATTGAAAAACTCTTCGCTAAACTCTGTACTACCATCTCCAACCTACTCTTGCCATCTGTTGCCACCCAGTCACTCCTCTCTTCTGGTTTGACACAAGCTGGTAGTTCCCCTGAGAGCCCCCCTGCTCACGGCCTACTCCACCGCCAGCGGCCTTCACTACTGGTGTAGTGCCTACCGGGCCTGCCCTGGTGTTTCCTGCTGCCCCCGAGCGAAGTACTGCCTCATCTTCACGACACTTGGTGCCTCAACCTGTCCTCCACCCACCGCAAGCCGCGCCCGCTCCTGTGTCTGAGCTGTCTCCACCAGGGCTACCTGCACCTGAGGACACCACCCCCGGCTACCTGTATTCCACCGGCATGTCGACGCACACACCATCACAATTACAATAAAAGGTGTGTCCCTCAATGTTGTCAATGCCTATGTGCCTCCCTCCACCCCTACTGTACCTGCCCCACCACAACATATGACCTCCACTTAGCCACGCCTAGTACATCGGCATCCCTGAGCCTGGCCGCACTGTTTGTAAACTTTGTGGTCAACCGACTCTCACACCCTCTTTCACCACATCTTCGTTTGCCCTATGACCTCCTCCTACAGGTCGCCAGCCGTTACCAACACCTCTTCCCTCCCTGACCAGATATCCCTCCTCCTAGTGACAGGCCTGGCACTTTTATTAGGGACCTGCCACACTTTACCATAAACAGATAAATTGTACCGGGAATTCACCCCCCCCCCCCCCCCCACACACTCATCATTCTCTCACTTTATGTAACTTGCTGACAAAACCCATGACCCTTCAGGCTTTTGCGCCCTTAATGCATGAGTCATAAAGGCAAGCATGAACTCGACATACTTCCCAGTTGGGCACTGTAAACGCTTCTGCGATTCACCTTGCACAGGATGTAAAGGGGTGCCCAATAAACTAGCTCCCTCGTGGGCACTCTGTAAAATCTGTAATCTGTGAGGTCACACAGACAGGTGCGCTTACTCTACCCCACCACCTAAAGTTTGTTGTTTGTCCTAACCAGTTTCATGCAGTTTCCAACGAAAGGGGTTTCACTTTCTCCACCTGAACGATCATAGCCTATTTCCCAAGCTTGACGACATGAAACTGAAGGCTGCCAATACTCAGGCGAGAGTTACTGGTGTAACAGAGACGAGTTCAATAGCTCAGTTGAGAGAACTCGGGTGGTCGAACTTCTGGGTTATGTTATCCATTGATGTGATTGTAAGTGTGCCGGTGGCGAAGTGTGTACATTTATCAGGAGTTATCTACCTTTCAATCCTCACCCGGCTCTTTCCATGGAAGGTCCACGAGACTGTATTCTCCCAGCGAAGTCTCGACCCATACATACCGGGGTGTTCTACCTACCTGCCACAATTTTTTTTTTTTTTTTTTACACCCCCCTACATCCTTGTGTAAGGTGATGCACAGAAGCGTTTACAGCGCCCAACAGAGAAGCATGCTAAGTTCATGCTGGCCTTTATGTCTCATGAGTTAAGGGCTAGAAGCCTGAAGAGTCAAGGGTGAAGCGTCAAGGACAGAGTAGCCTGACGAGTCAGTGGTTTATGTCATCAAGTTATTGGAAGCTCCAACAACTTTCCCTGAATACGAATTCGCAACTTTCGACTTACAACAGGTAACTTTACTGCTAGGTGAACAGGGACTAATGGGGGCTACGAAGTGTGTCCAAACAACTTCCACCGGCCCGGGAATCGAACCCGTGACATCTTGCTTGCGAGGCAAGAGCGATACCGCTTCGACCACCGGCCCCCCACCTGCCACAATGACTTTACCAACTTATAGAAGAGTTATGAACGGAAGACAGTGGTTAAGCTGTGTGTAAATGTAGTATGCTTGGTAATTTTAGTAAATATAATGATGTCATTTGTTAATGCTCTTGTGAATGAATTGTGTAATTTTGAACTTATGTTTGGTCTTAAACAATTGAACAAAGAACCAACTTGAGTGCGTGCAATCTCATAATATATTAGGGACTTTAATAATGTGTCGAACCTTGATAAAGTGTCAGTTAGTTGTTATCGTATTGGACTCGCAAGTTTACCAAATTCCAAATAACCAAACACAATACTGTTCATATTAGATCCTTTAATACACTGCAAAAGGAAACATTTGTTCAATCACTCAGTGAGCAGCACTTGTCGGACGTGTTATCGGCTGAGATGACACAGGTGAAGCATGGACTAACTTTAATACTAAATTTCTATTCACTCTTAATAGTTAGCATCCACCGAGATGCTAGACCTCATCAAAACACGTGATTAAAATTTGACTAAGTTCAAGCGTTCGAAAGGCCAGATGGACTATGCTTGTATTTCAAACCAGGTCAGATATAAAAAATAAAGATATACCATAACACTGTTGAAATGCAGTTAACGAAAACAAGAATCGATTTAAAAAAAATTGGAAACTGTAAGATCTTAGTACTTCATCTACATGTAAAACTAAATACCGTATAGGAATATTGGTTTGAATATAGATAATGTTTTGTGTTTCTTTAAGTCAAAGGTTGCTAAACATTTCAGTATTTTCTTTAACTCCACTTTCTTACCATTAACTGTTAATAAATTACCTGCGTGTTGTGGCCGTTGTGTCTCGCTCATATTGAACAGCTTTATCCCTGAGCCTGGCCGCACTGTTTGTAAACTTTGTGGCCAACCCGACTCTCACACCCTCTCTCACTATATCCTCACTTGACCTATGACCTCCTCCTACAGGTCCCCAGCTGTTGCCAACACCTCTTCCCTCCCTGACAAGAAATCCCTCCTCCTAGTGACAGGCCTGGCACTTGACATTATTAGGGACCTGCCACGCTTTGCTATAAACAGATGAAATGTACCGGGAACTTTCCCCCCACACACTCATCATTCTCTCACTTTATGTAACTTGACAAAACCTATGACCCTTCAGGCTTTTGTGCCCTTAATGTCCGAGTCATAAAGGCAAGTATGAACTTTGCATACTTCCCAGATAGGCGCTGCAAACGCTTCTGCGCTTCACCTTCTGCAGGATGTAAGGGGATGCCCAATAAACTAGCCCCCTCGGGGGCAAATCTGAATCTCATTGAACAACTTTATCATGGAAAATATATATAAACATCATGTTTAACTTATCTTCTGTAACAGTAGATCAAATGTACATAAAATCTATGTTACAATAGAGCAACTGGCTTACACAACCTTCCATCTGAGGCAGGCCCGAGTTGTACAGTTGTTAATTATTTTATCTTACGTGTTTGAAAGAATTGTGAAAGGCAAGTTAAATGAATATCTTATCTATCTTAATCTAATGTTTGAATTTTACTCCAGAATTAGGTTATCATATTCCAATGACACATGTTTAAAGCATCTCTCAGACCATGTCAAACGTGAATGTGATAAAAGGCAATTATACCGGTATGGTCATGTTAATCTACAAACAGCATTTGACAATGTAGTGTAAACCATGACATTTTGTTATTTAAACGAAAGTGTCTTGATTTTCATAAAAATTCTACAGTTTGTTTTATATCTTATCTCATCTAGCTGGTCGGGCGTGTCATCCCCAGAGTATAACAGTTTTCGTAAGAATGCTTTCTTGTATATTGGTATTTATCTTTGGAATTATCTACCACTTTAAGCTTAATAATGTCGAACTAAAGATTTTTTAGGTAAGTAAGATTATTCTTCTGGAGTAAACTACTGTAGAAGATCAAAATCAATATGAGTTTGCAAGTAACTTTAAATTTCTATAATATTACTGTTGTATTTTTCTTCACCTTGTTGCCCGCACTCACTTTGAATTTGTTCACGAGGACCACACTGAAAACATGTGTCATTAATACTGTATGTATTATCCTCGGTACATGTTTATATACAGGCATGTACAGTATGCTTGTGTGAATTTTTACCCATGAAAGTCAAATAATATAATAATCTATGTATGTACACAACATCAGACAACATTTGTGGAGGTACACTCATACGCCATAGTTTCGATGCACCCTCTACCCCTCCCCCTGACCCAATGGAAATCATAGCCTTGGCTTCGTACCGAAAGACCCCCCCCCCCCCCACTACCCTCCCTCCCAACGTTCAGTGGTGCAGTGTGGTAGCTCGAAGCTTCGCTGTATTGTACGAATAGCAGTTCATGCTGTAATATTTACCATCACTATGTTATATATGTGTATGTTTATATGCTGCCTTTATTGATTATATATACATTACAGTATATATTATGTTACTTCTTACCAAAGTTAGAATGTGTTTAGGCCTGTGTAATCACGAATGTGTTAGGCATGAAGTACATAATAACAACAATAAACGTCGGGAGTAAGACTCTGCATGTGGCTTCTCATTCTCCCATTAAATCATGTAAGATACTACACACTATACTTAACATCACTATACAAGAGGGACCGTTCGGTTTGCAGCCCTGACTACAACCTCCCTCGAGCCAGGCGTAGCGGAGAAGGTGCATCGAAACTATAGCGTATGAGTGTACACATGATCAAAAATGAATCTGTGCACATTGGGTCCGATGATTTCCTAAATGATCGATACACCTATACGGCAACGTAACCACCACCAAGAACCACGCTACACTTTATGCACAAGATAAATATATTTTCTACTATAGATAAAACAGGAAATGTCGCTAGCAAGCGATACATGGTATTTCGCAATATCCATCGAAATGCGCACTGTGCACTGATACGTTTTTGACCATGTTTACACCACACGACACAACATCCATGAGTGTACAGTCAACATCATCAAATTTCTGCACCCTGGGGCTGACGACCTTCGCAACGATCACTGACTGAGGCCATGGGCGTTTGGTAACGTTGGTACTTCTGATTGTGTGATGCATTGTGTAATAGGGTGTGTCATAGGAGGGAAGATCAGCTAAAACTAATGGCCCATCACTTTTTTGCAACCTTTTGCTAGGTAAATTTTAGCGTGAAATTTATCGAAAATCTAACGTACAGCTGCATTAGTGCATTACAGTTAAATAGTGAACATTGCTTTCTGACTTCATTCTTTAACAACCCAACTAACAATATTTTTTTCTGTTTCAGATTCTGATGCATTTATAAGTTGATAATATTTGCGATGGCTGCTTGTGTCAGGACGCGGAACCAAAAATCCAGCCATCTCAGTCACTATCTTGGGTCTGGGAGAGAGCTCCTGAAGTCGGAGTTGCCTACATTGAGAGATGCTTTGAGATACGGTGTTTTAATCAGGCAAATCAGTGAAAAGAACCAAAGAACTTACACAAACAAAGACATTACCAGTGATATGACCAAAGCTGTCTTGTCACAGTACACTCTGGCTAACGCTCAGTTCAAGCCTCCAGTCATAACAAGTCAGAAGAAGATTAGTGAGAGACTGCTAGCCAGTTGGGAAAAGGCAAGAGATATCTCTCTTGGGAGAGGAAAACTTGCAGTTAAGGACAGCTTTGCCAAGCAACTGGACCAGTTATTTGACATAATTACTTGCAAGTGCCCAATTGTTCTCTGTCCTGAGTTTGGATGCGATCGTGACTGTAAATCCGAGGCCCACATCTCCTGTATTTGCAAGCGTGAACTGAAGATTCCTGTGATCGAACTGGCATTTGTCAAAGCACAGAGAGAGAAGACTGGCAGTATAGGGGCTCTCATGATTTCTAGCCAAGATATTCCGGAGTCCAAAAGACAGGAGGTTGCCACAGAAAGACAGAAGAGGAGAAGAGTTGCCGAGGAAAAGAGACTTGAGAAGGCCCAGGGTGAGGTAAAAAAGGCCGATGATTGTAGTCAAGCTGATTCAGAGTTTAATGACTTCCCCATGGCTGATCCGAGTGCTGACCAGGAGAATGGTGACTTTGTCCCTAACCCAGAAAATAATGATCCCAAACCTTCCAGGCATAAGATTCGAAATAGGAAAGATATCCCGAGCATAGCTCTGGCCAGCATGCGACACCACACTGGTCTCAGAGAAACTGCAGAGATAGCAACAGCTGCCTGGATTGACGGTGGTTTGATAACACCTGATGATGTTCACCTGGTGATAGATCATAACAAAGTAAGGAGAGCTCAGGAGAAACTTGTCAGTAGCCTAGAAGAGGAGTTTGATAAGGGGATAAGAGAAAATGGAATCAATTGTTTGTTCTTTGATGGGAGAAGGGATGACACTAAAGTGTTCATGAAAGTTGGAGATTCTGACAAGTTGTTCCCTGCCATGGTGAAGGAGGAACACTACTCCTGCTGCAGTGAACCAGGAGGGAAGTATTTGTGGCATTTCACTCCAGAGAAAGATGACATCAGGAAACCAGCTGAGATAGTGGCAGATAACATTGTGAACTGGCTCAGAGAGAGGAACGTAGACCAGACCCTACAGGCCATTGGAGGGGACGGCACCAACACGAACACAGGGTGGCAAGGGGGGGTCATACAGTGGATAGAGCGGAAGATTGGGAGGAAGCTGGTCTGGATTGTTTGTGACCTCCACACCAACGAGTTGCCACTCAGACATCTGATCCAGGAGCTGGATGGCAAGACTCTTTCAAACAACAGATGGTCTGGTCCTCTTGGCAAGATGCTGGACTCTGCCACTGAGTTAGAAATAAATCCGAGCTTTGAAAAAATCACAGTTGGCCCTCCACTCGTTGAGCTTGCACATATTGTCATTGACGACCTGAGTACTGACCAGTACTATGGTTACATGATTTGCAGTGCCATCAAAACTGGGGTCATGCCTCATAGACTTGCTTACCTGCAGATAGGTCTAGTCTCACATTCTAGGTGGCTCACAACGGCTCTCAGGTTCTGCAGAATTTGGGTCGTTCATCATAAACTGAAAGGGAACCAGCTTCACAACCTGAGACTTATTGTCCAATTCATCGTGAGTGTCTACTTGCCAAATTGGTTCAACACCAAGGTCAAGTCATCGTTCTCCGAAGGTCCGAGGCATGTTCTCTTCCAGCTTGAGCTCCTGAGGAGTCAGCCAAGGAAGGTTGTTCAGATTGTGGAGCAGACGGTGAGGAGATCTTCCTGGTATGCTCATCCCGAGGCAGTTCTGCAGACAATGCTCTGCAGTAAGGATGAGGAGGAGAGATGAGTGGCAGTCAAAAAGATATTGGATATGAGACTTATGAGAGGATCTGGGCATGACGAATCAGTTGGTGACGATTCCTTCAGGGTCAGGAAGACTCCTGAAGTCAATCTACAGTAGGTGCCAAGACCCTCACTGATCTCATAGATCTGGATAACATCCAGGCTGGCAGTGAGCCCCCTCTTACCTGCAGCCTCACCAATGTTCAAGTCAGAGCTTTCCTGGACAACCCCATGCATGTCCCTGCCTGGCCCTCGCACACCCAGAGTATAGAGCGTTGTGTACAGCAAGTGAGTGAGGCCAGCAGTCACTTGTACAGCCAGGAGAGGAGGGAAGGCTACATCCGAGCTCAGGTGGTCAGCAGGGAGGTGATGAGTAGAAACAGAAGCAAGAAAGACATGTTCTCTATGGTGTGCAGCAACACCGGGTCGTAGTAGTAAAACAGGTTTTTGTATTTGATGATTTTGTTTTCTAAAGGAATATTAAATTTAATAAATGTGTCAAGATCATTCGTTTCACTATTCTGGATCATTTTCATCCTAATAAATTAACCTGATACATTTACTTTACTTTAAATAAGCTATTTAGTGGTGTTGATAAAAGGGTGGGAATACTGAATTTTCATAAGATTTCAAGTTAAAACTTTTCAAATCTGAAGATATCACATGATTCTGCACATAGAACTACATCATTAATACCATGGGCCGATTTTTCAAACTCAAAAAAAAAAATTCGCCTCCGTATGACACACCCTATTGTGTAACCAAAACGAAATATTCAGTAATTCACTTACAGTTAATACAGATAAATTAACAGGAATCACCCGCGTAAATAAGTGATGTTTGGAATTCTAGGCCCGGTTATATACTGTATAACACTGTAAGGTGCGAACAATTTTGTTGTTAATTGTACAGTCACGTGAAAATTTCATATCAATTTATTTTTTTAAATGTGAGACCATTACAATGAATGCACTCCCTGCAGCGAACCAGAACGCTGTTCATTACTGCCTACAGTGTGTCATGTTCCAGAACTTTCTTATTTCAGAATTGTCACGTAAAAACCTAGGGCTTGAAAACATGTAGTTTCAACAAGATTAGACAACATGCCATACTACCAGTATTGTTATGCAATATCTAAGACAACAGTTTGGAGAGAGGATAGCCTCCCAGTTCTTTCTGTAGGGATTCTTGAAGAGTCAGGTGTACAAGACGCGTCCTAGAACTATAGAGATGACCTAAAACTCAGGATGACTAAAGCCATCGCTGCTATCCAACATGACATACTGCAGGCGGTGATGAACAGTGTTCTGGTTCGCAGCAGGGAGATCATCATTTGTAATTAGACACATTTAGAATATGTAATTTATAAGAAATAGACCTGTAATAGCATGTTATAGTACTGTACAGTAAAACAAAATTCTCAAGTTTGTACTTCACTGTGGTTTAATAAAACTATGATTTTATTAACAACCTTTGTTTGATTATACAAATAAATGTGTCTGATATACATAGGATACTGTTTTAGTGAAAGTGCGTCCAGGAAGTAAACGGAAACAACACACATAAAAGCCTTCTTTCAATATGCAAGAAGGCAGCGTGGCCAATGTAGACGTCTGGGAGCTCTCCTAGCCTGAGCGTTCTCCTTAATTATACAGTATAATAATGCACAGAAGTCAAACTTTGTCAAAATGAGGCCGGGCTGAGAATTCTCCCCAATCTCATCTTCGCTATTTATCTGTGTAAAAAAAAAAAATTGTTGCTTCGGATCCTACTTCAGAATCTCCCAAAGTTGAAGAGAGAAAATTATCGCCTACGTAACTACGGAGATAAATAAGAACATTAGAAAATAAGGAGTCTGCAATAGGCTGGTTGGCCTGTGCAGTAGGGTGTGTCAATTTAGGGGGTGAACTGGCTAAATTAAAAATCGAGTAATTTGGTAGCAATTTATTGTAGTCTTTAAGCATGCAAAACAATATTCTGGCATAAATTTTTTTTTATAATAAGTCCTACCTACATCAAATGGATTTTTAAATGTACATATTTGTGAATTTATAACATAACCAGCGTTTGCACACATGTTACTGTTTCAAGTTTCAAATTATTATATTTTATTATCCGTACTCTATTTGAAAGTAACCAATGCCTTCATACTCTCTTTGCTTTGGTTTCTTGTCATCAGTAGTCTGCTTGCTATTTGTGCTTTGATGTAACCTTCTCGCCTCTCGTGGCTGTAAACATGGCCCGCTGCTTCTGTGACCATTTTCACACATCTCTCCACACTTTGAGTGTGGGAAGGCCACTTCGGCACCTGCATTGGAGTCTCTTTAAGGTTTCTCAATTCTTGGCTTGTTAGACTTGTTGTCAATGGTGGCTCTAAGACTTCCAAACTCAAGTCAACCAATTCTGACAATTTGGTGGCATTGACGTTTATTGGGGGAACTTTTCTTGAATGAAACGAACAGTCTCCCAACTGGTCGTCATCTATTAGCGTTCCTCTAATCCTTAGAATGACTTCTACAGCCTCGGTTCGGAGATTGGTACATTGACTGCAAAGCATTGCTTGCAAAACTGCTTCTGATCGAGCATACCAAGCGGACCTTCTTGCCACAGGTAACACGATGTCCCTCACTACCTTCCTCTGTGTTCTTACTAGCTGCAATTGAAACAAAAGGTGATTGGGCCCATCCACCCACATAGGATTAAGTTTCACACTAAATCACTGGGGAAGATAAACTCCAATAATAAATTCAACAATTAACCTCAAATTCTTCAGCACTTTGCCCTTCAATTCGTGTTTGGAAATCCAAATCCTGCAGAAACGAAGAGCTGTAGTTAACCAACGGCTGTGACTGACAGGTCCAATCTCCAAGAGAGCCAATGACTGAGGCACTTCTCCTGATCTTATTGCTTGGGCAATACGATAAGCATAGGATTGATCTGTGCTGAGATCTTTGATGACTCCTTCAGACAACGCCGGAAGGGGAGGGCCAACTTCGACCTTTGGAAAGGTTGTATTTATTTCTAGTTGTGTTGCTTCATCCAGCATGATGCCAAGGGGACCTGACCACTTGTTGTTGCTCTTTGTAGGACCATCAAGTTCCTGGATGAGATGACGAAGAGGTAGCTCGCCTGTATGTAAATCACATACAATCCAAACAAGTCTTCTTCCTAGTTTTTTCTCTAAATGCGTCATTACACCCCCCTGCCATCCGGTGTTCACTGCAGTTGAATCTCCACCAACAGCCTGCAGTGAACTGCCAAGTCCTCTCTCCTGAACCCAACATAAAATATGATCAGCAATGACCTCTGCATGTTTCTTCCCTTCTACTTCAGTTTCGGGAGCAAAGTGAAACAAAAACCGACCACCAGGCTCAGAACAGACAGAGTAGTGTTCTTCTTTGATGAGACCTGGAAACTTTCTGTTCACTCCCTCTACTTCTAGCAAAACTTTTGTGTCATCTATTCTTCCATCAAACAAAAGACAGGAGAGCCCTCCCTCGCTTAAATCTTTTTCATGCTGATCAGATATTTCCTTCATTATTTTTTCTTGTGCTCTTCTAATTTTATTATGATCTATCACCAAAGATACATCCTCTCGGCTGATGAGGCCTGCATCTATCCAAGCGGCAGTTGCAATTTCTGCAGCCTCACGAAGTCCAGCATGGTGGCGAATACTAGCTAAAGCAATGTTTGAAATATTTCTTGTGTTGTATTTCATTTTCTTTGGTAAAGGTTCAGATGGCTCTTTGGAACTATCATCTGATGTTGCTTCCTGTTCATCAGAAGAACTATCAAAGAAGTGATAAACATCTTGACACAGCTCTTCCTCTCTTTGGATGGCTTCTTCACTCTTCATTTTCTTCTTTTGTTCCCTCTCTCGGATTTGTTCTCTCTTCTTGGCATTAGCAATCTGCTTCTTTGTTTCTGAATAATCTATTGAACCCATTTGCATACTTCCTTGGCCTTCTGCCTTTGTCCTCTGTGCCTTTATAAATTCAAGCTCTAAAACAGGGATCTTCTTTTCACGAGGACAACCACAATCAATGTGGGAAGTATTTTCTCTCTTACCTGAGTGAGAACAGTTGGATTCAGAACATAATTGTATGGAGCACTTGCAGGTCAAAATGTCAAACAGAGTATCAAGTGTGTGCAGACATTCATTTTTCCTGGCCAAGTTTCCTTTACCAAGTAATGTTTCAACTGCTTTGTGCCATAATTTCGTTAGTTTTAGCTCAATAGTTCGACACTGATTAATCACAGGTGGTTTGAATAGTGCATTAGCTTTTGTCCATTGGTGCAGAAGAGGGACTATCATGTCATTTATGAGTTCTATATCTGTATAGTTCCTTCTGTCCTTTGCATTTTTTTCTCGAAGGAGTAACCCTAATCTTAGCATGTCTCTCACTGTTGGAAGTTCTGATACAGGAAGCTCCTTCCCTTTACCAACTAGCAGGCTCAAGTGGGTTGACAACTGACTTCTTGTCTTCAATTTTGACATCTTCACACTCTCTGACAAATAGAAAAATATTTCAATGTTTCATAATTCAATTGTTGTTTCAAAAAATATCAATTTGTTTATCAAAAATGCTGTAACAGAAATAACATAATAATTTCTTAGAACATAATGTTTTATACAATGATATAAGTAACTGCGACAATCAATATGCCCTACTTACAATAATTAAAATGTAGAATTCGTCTGGTAGAGTAGGTGCAAGTGCAATGAGAGCAAACCACCGTCTATGATATCTAGAAGGAGAGTGAGCCGGGCGCCTTATCCTCACGCTTGGTACAAGTCAAAACAAGAATTAAACTGTCCCACACGGAGAGCCTGTTCATGTTCATGTTCTGACATGCATATTGTACACAAGCTATAGAACCATAAAATACTCCATAATCCATATGCTTACATGAGATTAGTTAATATCAAGTGAATAATTCTAATCAAGTCTCATTAATTTGTTGAAATACTGATATTTGAAACTTTAAGGTATAATTGATGTAGGTGAGGGTTATTTCAATTCATTTTTGTTTGCTAATCTCAAGTTTAGACATAAAGAGGCACAATATTTTGACTACCAAATTTGATTTTTAACATGTTGACAAAATTGACACACCCTACTGTGCAGTGTGCATGGCAGCTCCTGTCGAGAGTTACTACCACTCTCTATCATCCATGAATCTATCTAGCCTCCTTTTGAAACTTTCCAGAGTACCAGCACTTACTACAAAGTTGCTAAGCTTGTTCCACTCGTCCACCACCCTATTTGTGAAACAGTTTCTTCCTATCTCCCTCCTAAACCTAAACTTGTCCAACTTGAATCCGTTACTCCGAGTCCTATCCTGCTCGGATATTATAAGAACTTTATCTATATCCCCTTTATTGATTCCTTTCACCCACTTAAATACTTCTATCTTATCTCCCCGCACTCTTCGTCTTTCTAGGGAATGCAAGTTAAGTTTCTTGAACCTATCCTGATATGGAAGGTTTCTAAGTCCCGGAATCATTTTCGTCATTCTTCGCTGCACCGACTCTAGTGAATTGATATCCATTCTAAAATAAGGGCACCAGAACTGAACCGCATAATTGAGGTGCGGCCTGTGGGCCGTGGGTTCGAATCCTGGCGGGTTGAGGTGTTGATTGTATGTAGAAGTCCGCGTGCTTAATTGGGCTAATGAAATATATATGGATCCTCGTGTTTCGAAGCCGGATTTGGTAAAACGTTACTCTGACCACCTACGTGATACAGGTGGTCCCCATTAGAGGTTCACGGCGCCATAAGCTCGTTGAACAGGCATTGTGTGAAATATAACAAAGTCTAGGACTGCTTTTAGTATCCTGGTGGTCCAGTGGTTAGCGTTCCCCAGTCACAGTCATAGGCCTGTGGGACGTGGATTCGAATCCTGGCGGGTTGAGGTGTTGATTGTATGTAGAAGTCCGCGTGCTTAATTGGGCTAATGAAATATATATATATATATATATATCTTGATAAAATCACACGGAAAAAGGGACACAACGGAGCACCTTAGCTTTCGTCTTTATTCAAGAGATCTTCAGAGGCAACTGGATTACATGGACAGAGAGAGGCTCAAATATACAGGGTGAACTTATCAAACATGAGGTCAGGTCATAATGTCATTCACTAATCCCCACACCAACACACACGTAGAGGAGCTTAAGAGAAGGGGGGCGACGTGACTACTCAGGTCAGGTCAAAAATAAGAGACCCACTAAATAACTATCCTACATATAGATCCAAAGTTTTCAAAGCATTTTTAACCTTGGGCCACTGACATATAAATTTATGTAACATATTATTAGTGTTGAACAGACCATCGCTAAGGTTTATTGATTTTAATTCCTAATCAAACTAGCTTCAACCAGAAGTCTTTCTGTGACACAAGATGATTTGAATACTTCTAAGCTTTTTTCCCAAGCAGTGGGATGATTATTTATTCCTAACATGAACGAACAGGGCACTGCTTTCAGATGCTGTTCTGATATTGTACTTATTTTGTCTGATTCTGAGCTGCAATGTTTTTCCTGTCTGTTCTACATAATTTCCATTACATTTGCTACATGGAATACAATAAACACTTCCATTTACATTCAAACTTGGGCTATGTTTTATTAACATATTGGTAATAGTTGAGTCATATTGAAAACAACATTAATATTTAGTAGTTTGAGGGACCGAACTAACGGGGCAAATTCATTACGAAAGGGCAGAGTCAAAATATTATTAAGTGTAGGAATTTGCCTGGTTTGAGAGGACTGAAAGGATTTTTTAGCCCTTTTAAAACAAAAATCAACAAACACAGAAGGGTACCCAAGTTTTTGTGCAATGGAACGAATGTGTTTCAATTCATCATCAATAAATTCAGCGTCACAAATACGCAGACATCTCAAGAACATAGCAGAAAAAACTGACATTTTGGTAAACTGCAGGTGATTCGATAAAAGTGTATGAAACTGTCTACCTGTGTGGGCTTTCTGTATACCTTAAATTTGTAGTTTTGGCCATTTCTCATGATAAGCATATCAAGTAATGGAAGGGATCCATGTAGATGTCTTGAATAAAGACGAAAGCTAAGGTGCTCCGATGTTTCCCTTTTCCCGTGTGATTTTATCAAGATTTATCTTATCCACGTGTTCATTGTGGATCTACATGAAATAAATATATATATATATATATATATATATATATATATATATATATATATATATATATATATATATATATATATATATATTTCATTTAGCTCACAATGAAAACGTGGATAATATAAATCTTGATAAAATAACACGTTGTTTCCTCTTTTCCCCGTGTGATTTTATCAATATATATATATATATATATATATATATATATATATATATATATATATATATATATATATATATATATATATTGTTACGCCGTCTCTTAATTTACTTTAATATCCAGGTTCTCGCCGTAACCAAACAAAAGAAGTGAAGTAAATTAAAAGGGAATAAAAATAAATAAAGTAAACCTTTAAGAATTTAATTACATTAAATATTAACACAATAAAGAGCCTCGTAGACTGTCACAACAAATTGATTCACTATCGAAACTTTTAAGACACAAATGATACTAAACATCGAAACATCAAAAGAACTGCTTTAATATATAGAATAAAAATAATGCACTGGGTTACGTTAACACTACATAAACATATAAAATAACTAACACTGAAATTAACTATCGTGAAACAACACTGAATTACTTAAATGTAACTAAGCAAACATTGATGGACACATAAGAGACATAAATAGGTACTCACATAGATATACCACATTGGTGGTGAGAGGAACAACACAGAAATAAAATGAAGTATAAGTAACAGGTGACAAGTGTCACTCAAAAGAACGTGAACTGAATGACGAGGAGGACTGGACTCACCCAGTCTACAGGTGGACTACTATATATAGGGTCAATTCCCGCCAGTGCGACCAGCCAGCCGGTGAAACATGGGTCGTTTAACGATGCGGATGGTCGTTAGAGAAACAAAGAATGCTTGTTACAATACCAAATGAAGAAATAAGATGGGCTTGAACAAATAATAACAGTTAAAACCTTAACAGCACAGGGTAAGGTGACTAGATTATATAATAGTAAATATAACACATCATTACAGGAATAATATGGAACATGGGAGCATGTTATATAACAAAAAAAATAGAAAATACGACACGGCCGTAACACTTCCCCCCATAAAATAAAATTTTGCTTGCACAAATTTTGATATGACATAAGTGTTCAGTCTGTGGGTTTAGATAACAGAACACTAGCATCACAGGCTAGCATGAAAGGCTTAGAAAAATTAGGGGCTCTCAAAATAGGATATGAGCATAATACATTTTCCAAGTTTTGAAAAGAATCCTGACACCTTGAAGTCCAACAAAAATATATTACCATTCTTCAACAAATCAGTAAGGGGTAGTGCCAACTCGGCAAAATTACAAATATATCACCGGTAATAACCCACACAACCCAAAAATCTACGGACTTGTCGGTTGATACATGGAACAGGCATCTGAGAAATAGTGTCACACCTTGCTGTGGGAGGAGCAAGTTTCCAACCCAATTACATGTCCCAGATACAAAAGTTGAGTACAAACAAATTCTGACTTAGCAAAGTTTATAACAAGTCATACATTTTCTAACTCAGTGAAGAGAGCGTCTAGCTGACATAAATGGTCTGACCAAGTGTCAGAAAAAATTACAACATCATCTAAATATACTACATAACCAGGCCAATTGGCCGTGACTGGTGACATCAGCCTTTGAAAGGTAGCAGGGGCATTGCAAAGCCCGAAAGGCATAGCATTAAATTTATAGGTTTTACCTAATGTCACAAAACTGGAGATGTCTTTAGCACGACGGGTCAATGGTACTTGCCAAAACCATCGAAGGCAATCAATCTTAGAGAGGAACTTGGCGTTCCCGATTGCTTCGATGCAGTCGTCGACTCTTGGTAGAGGGAAGCTGTTCTTGCT
The DNA here is from genome assembly GCA_958450375.1 of Homarus gammarus. NCBI lineage: Eukaryota > Metazoa > Arthropoda > Malacostraca > Decapoda > Nephropidae > Homarus > Homarus gammarus. Next base: position 81,233 of record CAUDMG010001873.1, read on the forward strand.
GGTGACGGCCTTGACCTTGCAGAAGTCGATGCAGAATCGAAGAGTGCCGTCCTTCTTCAGTACTAGAGTGACTGGTGAGCACCACTCGCTGGTAGGGAGCCTGCTTGATAGGCTTAGCAGAACCAACAACAATATCATGCACCACGGCAGTGGTACAGCCAAGCCTGTCTTGGAAGACAAGAGGATGTTGTTGGATGGCGGCCAGCACGTCAGCTCTCTGGTGTCCCGGTAGACGCTGTAGCTTCTCCTGCAACTCCACGGAGTTGGACTGCCAAATCCTGACTGATGACAGGCCCCCTTCTTTTTCCTCTTCTTTCTCACCGTCTACCAAGAAAGTGTCAACGGCACACACGGGAACTGGATCATCAGCAACAAATGGGGGTGCTGGGCGTGTGTGGTACAGCTTGATGGTGTTGACGTGACATAAGCGCTGTAGTCGGCGCCTGTCAGGGGTAGAGATAATATAATTTGTGGGGCTTACCTTCTTCACCACTCTATATGTCCCACTGAACTTCGCATGGAGCGGCTGTCCATGTCTCAGCAAGAGAATGAGTACTTGATCTCCTATCTGGAACTCTGTGTCTGGCACGCTTGTCGAACCATGTCTTGGTCTTGGACTGCGACTGCTGTAAGTGGTCTGCGGCAAGGCTCCAACATCTTAGAAGCTTCTCTCTAACATCATCTACTAAACTTAATACACTAATGCTCTTTTCACTACTACCTAACAATATATCTCTAACTATGAGCAAAGGACCTCTTACTTGATGAGCGAACAGTAGAAGTATGAGAAACAAAATGGATGATATTAGGACCTTAGCAGTAACTTTCCTAAGAGGTACAGTATGCAAGTACCTAGTGGAGATATCAATGACTGTAAATAAATATTTAAACCCACTAGAAGTTTTAGGCAGAGGGCCAACAATGTCACACTGTACCGTTGTAAAGGGCTCAGGTACGTGAGGTACTCTTACAAGTGGAAAAGGTGGAATAGCCTGATTGGCTTTGCCTACCTTTTGACAAAAATGATAATACTTACAATATTTAGTGACATCTCTCCTCATACCTGGCCAATAGAACTTTCTGGCCAGCCTGTTGAACGTCTTTCGGACACCTTGATGTCCAGAAAAGCGACCATCATGGGCCAGAGCTAGAACATGTTGTCCGTAAGTGTGAGGGAGAACTATTTGAGTGATAGACGCCCAGTCCGCGTCTTCCTCTGACATAGTCGGTGGGAGCCAGTGGCGGCACAAAACACCGTCTTGACTGAAATATCTCGTGGTAGGGCCTGAATCATTGGCAGAGTTCGGACACCCGGTCAAACAAGAGCCGCAATGAATCGTCTTGCTCTTGCACAGCTATTAAAGCAACTTTCCCGGTCACAGCATTAACTGCGAAAGAAATGTCTTGGGAAGCAATTGGGTTAGCAAAAAGTCCTAGGGAAAGTGAATCACCTACAACAGGAGTTACATTATAATCATTAGTCATTGACATAGAACGAGTCACAGCACACAAAGGGCATATCATCTTCAAGTTGTTGCAGCTCTGCGGTAGACTCTGGTCTTTCCCGCAGCACAGGAGGTGGGATTACGTTCCCCATTTGACCTCCCGCCAAATCGCTACCGAGTATGAGGTCCACTCCAGCAACAGGCAGCTCGTGCAGGCAGGCTACGTTAGCTGTCCCTGAAAAACAAGAAGACGTGACACGTACTAAAACCAAAGGAGTTACACCTTGACCCCAAAGGGATCTAAAAACGAAGTATTTGTCAGTCTTCCTCGCCGCAACAACACCCTCTTTGATGAGAGTTTGGAGACAACCCGAGTCTCTCAAAATAGTGACTGGTGTTTCGACACCATCAACTTCTACCGTGCCTTGTGACAAAAAGGGACGAAAGGTACCAACGTCTGGGTCCTTCGCAAAACTCTCCTGGAAAAGATCAAAATCTCGTGAGGCGAGAACCGAAACTGCACTCTCTCGTGCTTCAGTTTTTGTGGAAATCAACCCTATTGGCATGCTGTCAGCCTTACTCAAACCAGCCATCACTCCGACTGGTGACGTATTAGTCTCTTTAGTAATAATCATAGCTGGTTTGCCCGTATTTAGCTGCAGCCTTGTCCAACAAACCTCTTCCTTATGACCTGGCTTTCCACAGTAACTACAAGGGTATGTAGAAAATTTGGACGCCCTATTAGGTGGCGAACGCGTCCAGCTCCTCCTGTCACGCACAAAATTACTATTGTTAGTATTCCCTTGTCTCGCTCTGTGGAGAGAGGGATTAAAAGTCCTTTGAACCTGTGGGGGCATAACATCTTTGTTAGTCCTATCATGCCTCAAAACAAATCCATCAGCATGCTTAGCAGCCTCTTCAATAGTGCTAAATTCCCTATCTAACAAGTATAAGGTAACCTCTTCGTCGATGGTTCTCAAAAATTCCTCTGTGAGCATTAACTCAATCAGGGAGTCAAAATTACTCACTTCCTTGGAGTGTAACCACTTTGAGAATACCTCTCTTTTACTCCTAGCAAATTCAAGGTGGGTCTGCACTGCCTTCTTACGGAGGCCACGAAAGTGTTGTCTGTACACTTCAGGAACAAGGGCAAAGCCTTCAAAACTTCCTCCTTAATACATAAACAATCATTAGCGTCACTGTCTGTAAGAGACGAAAAAACACACAGAGCCTTACCTGCAAACGCTTGTTGAAGCAAAATGGGCCAAAACTTTATAGGCCACACTAAAGTGGTAGCAAGTCTCTCGAAAGCAATGAAAAACTCATCAACTGTTTCCTCTGAAAACGTGGGCATTAACCTAGCAGCACGTGCTGGATCAAAATGAGAAAAACTAGATTTGGGGGCGAGACCATCGGTGTTAGAAGGGTTACTCTAACCGAGCTGTATACGCAGTCGCAAGTTTTCTGAATCTGCTTCTTTCGCTTTAGCCTCAGCTACTTTCGCTTTAGCCTCAGCTACTTTCGCTTTAGCCTCAGCTACTTTCGCTTTAGCTTCAGCTTCCGCCTGACGTATTCCAAATTCTTTCAACCATATTTGCGACTCGAGAAGACGTAATTCATCATTCACTGAACGTGACTCAGCTACGTTAACTTGACTAGCTTCACCTTGGTCTTCTCTTAAACCAACATCAACACTATCTCCAAACATGATGGCTAGTTAAGAAAAAATAAAAAAAAACACAAAAAGAATATCACAAGTGTCAAAAGGCCATTAGAGAATCCTGGCAAGGTCGCCAAAACAGTTACGCCGTCTCTTAATTTACGTTAATATCCAGGTTCTCGGCGTAACCAAACAAAAAAAGTAAAGTAAATTAAAAGGGAATAAAAATAAATAAAGTAAACCTTTTAGAATTTAATTAAATTAAATATTAACACAATAAAGAGCCTCGTAGACTGTCACAACAAATTGATTCACTATCGAAACTTTTAAGAACATAAGAACATAAGAATGGAGGAAACTGCAGCGGGCCTATTGGCCCATACTGGGCAGTCCCGTTTACACCCAACCCCTATTGCTCATATGAGCATCCAACCTATGTTTGAAGCAATTCAGCGTATTCGAGTTAATGATGATATTTGGTAACTTGTTCCATTCATCCACTACTCTGTTTCCAAACCAGTGTTTACCTATTTCACGCCCAAATCTAAATTTGTCCAATTTAAAACCATTGTTACGAGTTCGCTCCTGGTTGGATAATTTGAGTACCTTTGTAATGTCCCCTTTGTTTAGCCCTGCCTTCCACTTATACACCTCTATCAGGTCGCCCCTCGCTCTACGTCTCTCAAGGGAGTGCAAATTAAGATGCTTTAACCTGTCTCTATACTCAAGGTTCCTAATGCCCGGGATTAGTCTTGTCATTCTCCTCTGAATTCTTTCCAAGGATTCTATATCCATTCTGTAATACGGTGACCAGAACTGGACTGCGTAATCCAGGTGTGGTCTCACAAGAGCAAGATACAGTTTTAGGATGACCTCGCTAGTCTTGTAACTAACACTCCTTTGTATGAACCCAAGTACCTTATTAGCCTTGTTACGAGCAAAAACACATTGTTTACTTGGCTTAAGGTTCCTACTTATCATTACTCCTAAATCTCTCTCGCAGTCGGATTTCTCTATGGCATCGTTGTTCATCTGGTATCTGGTTTCCCTGTTTACATTTCCTATACTGAGTACTTTACATTTGTCGATGTTGAATTTCATCTGCCATTTTTCAGACCATTCGAAAAATTTGTTTAGATCCTCCTGTAGTTTTGCCGAGTCCTCGTCAGATTTGATAACACGTCCTATTTTAGTATCATCAGCAAATTTACTTATGTTGCTGTCTATGCCGATATCTATGTCGTTTATGTATATAATAAACAATAATGGTCCAAGTACTGAGCCTTGGGGAACTCCACTTGTGACGTTGCTCCAATGGGACTTAGTGCCGTTAATGCTCACTCGCTGTTTCCTGTCCTGTAACCACGCCCTAATCCATTTAAGGATGTCACCTTTGATGCCATGAGCTTCTACCTTTCTAATTAGTCTTTCGTGGGGTACTCTGTCGAAGGCTTTGCTAAAGTCGAGATATACCACATCATAATTGTGCCCCTCGTCCACTGATTCGAAAACTGATGAAAAGAATGTTAATAGATTAGTTAGGCAAGAACGTCCGCTTGTGAAGCCATGCTGGGAATCATTGATCAATCGGTGCTTCTCCAGGTGATTTCGAATAGAGTTTGAAATGATTGCTTCCAGTAATTTGCCTACTATTGATGTTAGACTGATTGGGCGGTAGTTAGAGGATAGTGATCTATCCCCCTTCTTGAAGATCGGAATTACATTCGCTATCCTCCAGGATTCTGGTACTACACCTGTTTTTAAGGACATGTTAAACAACTTTGCTAAGGGCATACTAAGCTCTTCCTTACATTCCTTTAATACTCTAGCAAATATCTCATCGGGACCAGGTGACTTATTAGGCTTTAGTTTGTCTATTTGCTTACTAACATCGTTACTAGTCACTACTATCTCACTTAATTTGTTTTCTTCACTATCTCTGAATAGAGTCGGTGCCTCAGGTATCATGTTTAAATTTTCGGTGGTGAAAACTGTTGAAAAATATTTATTCAAATTATTGCTCATTTCTCCGTCGTTATCAGTGAGCTCGCCGGAGTCTGACCGTATTGGTCCAATCTTTTCTCGTGTTTTAGTTTGATACATTTGGTAGAATCCTTTGGGGTTTGTCTTTGCCTCCCTTGCTATCCTTACCTCATTATTCCTCTTTGCTTTCCTTATCTCGGTTTTAACCCTACTCGCCAATACCCTATAATAGTCCCGGAGGTGAATTTCGCCACGATTTATCCTTCTACCTATAGCCTTCCTTTGGCCAATGATGTTCTTTAAATAATTATTTATCCATTTAGGGTCATTGTTGTTTGATCTGAGTTTTTTGTATGGTATGTTCTGCCTTTGTGCATTAAGTAACTCACTATTTAAATTGTCGTGGAACTCAGCAGTCTCAGATCTCGTTATCAGGTCGGTGTCATCTGTCAGGTTCACGGCCAAACGCGACACCCCCTCTCTCAGCTGCCTCTTTAAACTGTCAAAGTTTGCCCTTCTGAAATCTGGTACTTTAGTGGAATTTTCCTTACGTCTGCCCTGAAAATCTAACTGGAATCGAATTTCTTTGTGATCGCTGTTTGCAAGTTCGTTCCCTACCTCGACATTGCTAATGAGGTTTTCTCTGTTTGACAAAACTAAATCCAATATATTATTACCCCGTGTGGGTTCGGTTATATGTTGACTTAGGAAACAGTCCTGGATCGTCTCGAGAAAATCCTCTGATTCTGAGTTACCCGTAAGGTCGGTCCAATCTATTTGGCCAAGGTTAAAGTCGCCTACTATACAGACTTTGTTGTGTATGGAAGCCCTGCGCATTTCATCCCAGATAAGTCGCTCATTGACGCTATCAAGATTGGGGGGTCTATATATTACTCCTGTGATTAATTTTTCCCGACCGTCGCTTAATTCTATCCAAATTGTTTCTGTATTCCTCTCAGTTTTTATTTCCTTATTTATTTCACACTTCAGATTATTCCTAACATAGATTGCTACTCAGCCTCCTTTCCTGGTCTGCCTATCGGTATGGAACAGTTTGTTACCCGCAATTTGGTATTCGACTGGTAATTCACGTGTGTCTAGGTTGATCCATGTTTCAGTGAATGCAATTATATCGATTTCTTCGGTACATACCAAGGCCCTAATATCATCCATTTTGTTTCTCATACTTCTACTGTTCGCGTAATATACATTTAAGTTAGTCGTGTTCTGAGTCCTCCCCTTACCGCGTTTAGTTTTAAACTCCCTGTCTAATTTAGTTATGTCATCATTCCTAACACTATTTCCCTGTAATCTTTCGCCTTGTTTACCCGCTCCCACTGCAGTCTCCTCCACCCCCATGCCCCTATGTTCTCTTAGCAGTTTAAAGACTTCGATATCTTTTGAACTGCCCCCTCTAGAGCCCCAGCCAGGGTTGCTACTCCATCCCTAGACAGGTGCACCCCATCCCTAGCATAAAGGTCCCTTCTGCCATAGAAGTTGTCCCAGTTGTCAATGAATGGGACTGATATTGACTTGCAATATCTGTCAAGACGGTCGTTAACACCAACTGCCCTTGACAACCATTCACTGTCAACTCTCCTTCTAGGCAGGACACCGCATATGATAGGGATCCCTCCCTTAGTCCTAATACGATCTATGGCTGCCTTGAACTTATCAAGAAGCTCCTCACTCCTACACCTGCCAATATCATTGCCTCCTGCACTGAGGCAGATAATGGGTTTGTTCCCATTACCAGACAAGATATTGTCCATCCTGTCAATTATATCCCCCACCCCAGCTCCTGGCAAACACACCCTCATCCTATTTTTGTTTTTACCACAAAAGGCCCTGTCCATGTACCTTACCTGTGAGTCACCAACAATTAAAGTTTTTATACCTTCCTTGTCATCCCTGCCCCTGACTGTACTAACGTCCAATTCGTCTATCAAGGGACTGAACGGGTTGGTACACTTAGCTGTTGTTGTCGTTGTTGTCGTATCCTTCAAGACACAAATGATACTAAACATCGAAACATCAAAAGAACTGCTTAAATATATAGAATAAAAATAATGCACTGGGTTACATTAACACTACATAAACATATAAAATAACTAACACTGAAATTATTGTAACTATCGTGAAACAACACTGAATTACTTAAATGTAACTAAGCAAACACTGATGGACATATAAGAGACATAAATAGGGACTCACATAGATATACCACATTGGTGGCGAGAGGAACAACACAGAAATAAAATGAAGTATAAGTAACAGGTGACAAGTGTCACTTAAAAGAACGTGAACTGAATGACGAGGAGGACTGGACTCACCCCGTCTACAGGTGGACTACTATATATAGGGTCAATTCCCGCCAGTGCGACTAGCCAGCCGGTGAAACATGGGTCGTTTAACGATGCTGATGGTCGTTAGAGAAACAAAGAATAATTGTTACAATACTAAATGAAGAAATAAGATGGGCTTGAATAAATAATAACAGTTAAAACCTTAACAGCACAGGGTAAGGTGACTAGATTATATAATAGTAAATATAACACATCATTACAGGAATAATATGTAACATGGAAGCATGTTATATAACAAAAAAAATAGAAAAATACGACAGGATCGTAACAATATATATATATATATATATATATATATATATATATATATATATATATATATATATATTTATATATATATATATAACAAAGAAGTATGTCTGTGTGTTTGTGTGCCCGCACGATAATCTCGGAAACTACTTTACAGATCTGTAGTTATGATGGATGGTGTTATTTGTAGTGATGATGGATGATGTTATGTGTAGTGATGATGGATGTTGTTATATGTGGTGATGATGGGTGGTGTTATATATAGTGAAGATGGATGGTGTTATATGTAGGGATGATGGATGGTGTTATATGTAGTGATGATGGATGGTGTTATATGTAGTGATGATGGATGATGTTATATGTAGTGATGATGGGTGGTGTTATATGTAGTGATGATGGGTGGTGTTATATGTAGTGATGATGGATGGTGTTACATGTAGTGATGATGGCTGGTGTTATATGTAGTGATGATGGATGATGTTATATGTAGTGATGATGGCTGGTGTTATATGTAGTGATGATGGATGATGTTATATGTAGTGATGATGGGTGGTGTTATATGCAGTGATGATCTATCTATCTCATATATATATAAAATAAAGAAATCTGTCTATCTGTTTGTTTATTTGTTTGTGAGTCTGCACGAGAATCTCGGAAATTACTTTACCGATCTGCAGTGATGATGGATGGTGTTATGTGTAGTGATGATGATGGATGACGTTATATGTAGTGATGATGGATGATGTTATATGTAGTGATGATGGATGATGTTATATGTAGTGATGATGGGTGGTGTTATATGTAATGATGATTAGACAATAAAATAATAACAGTATAATGCTAAAAAAATATACTTTGCTGTACCGTTGTAGTGAAAAACATGGTGGAACTTACATACACAGTTAATGAACTATTGATGGAAGAAGGAGTTTTGGGGACTGAACAGTGAGACAATGTGGAGCCTCCCAGAGGGTGGCATCCTACCTTGGCCTAGAGGATGAGCCGCCCGGAAGGCGGCGATTCTGCTAGTATATATATATATATATATATATATATGCTGATAACCACCAGGAAAGAAGAAAACACGAAGTTCCCAAGCGCTTTCGTGTAATTCACATCTTCAGGGGTGAGTACAGACTAGCCTGTACTCACCCCTGAAGATGTGAATTACACGAAAGCGCTTGGGAACTTCGTGTTTTCTTCTTTCCTGGTGGTTATCAGCATATACCTAGATCACGCGCACCTACAGTGATTTACTTGCATATATATATATATATATATATATATATATATATATATATATATATATATATATATATATATACATATATATATATACATATATATATATATATATATATATATATATATATATATATATATATATGTATATATATATATATATATATATATATATATATATATATATATATGTATATATATATATATATATATATATATATATATATATATATATATATATATATATATATATATATATATATATACAGGTTGACAACCCCTTATCCGAAATTCCGAAAACCGAAAAGCTTGTAATAGGCCCCTGTCTCATCAACAGAACGTATTATATAAATGGGTCAATACATCTGATATTATATTCAGATTCACCCCCTGTAACTTTCCACTGTCTATGAGTGAGACATGATATGGACACGTGAGCGGGCAACTCACCCAAGAGGGCGAGACCCATAGCTCAGCATTTCTGTAAGCACGCACTGCGATGCCCTTAAGCTTCAGTAGCTCACCTCAACTCATATCGTAAGGACGTGACCTAACGTTTATCATACATAAACGCCGTCCCTTTCTCATTCACTCCTAGACAGTGAGACTTACGGTAGATATACACTCAGGAATTATATATACAACCTTTTATAATAAAACAAAGGAACTACCGTTTGGGTTTCGTTACTTAAAACCCAAATATAAATATGTGTGAACGGACTGGTTAATTGGACAAGCAGCCGATTCACATAGGTGGCAAGCGGTGTGTACGGATTCTTCAAACTGGTAGTCGTATCATCGGTCTGTGTTTTGTGAAAAACAAGAAACCACACAGCAGTGACGCCTTACATAATCCGAGTGTTTAAAACTACAGTATATCCCGTATTGAGACGATATTTAGTGAGAGCTCCTTATCTCTGTCACATACAAATACGTGCAGAATTCGTAATATACATATATTACAGCCTGTTGGTACATATCCAGATTGAGCCGGTTGAGATGGACTCCACTCAGCATTCCCTAGACATTACAGTGTTGCAGTGTTGAAGAACAGTTTCGTAGCCTGGACTTCAATTGGTATTTCACTAACAGCTGAGCAGTATTGTTGTGTCGTCAGCGCGAATTACGAAGTTCCTGTGTCATCATACAGATCTCCATATATACGTGGACTGTGAAGACTTGGCACACGGCAGTTTCGCCAGCGATCCAGCAATGAGCAGTGTGATGACCAATCATCAGCAGTTTTCTGATCGCCTGAGGAGGAACTCACCTAGTTCAAGTGGACTCGGCTCTCACCAAAGCAGAAGCGTCTCTCGTTGCCAAGGAAACCAGCAGCAGCACACGCATCCTAGGAAGAGGCGCAGCCCACACTCCACCCACTCTACTCAGGACTGTCTTGACGGATCACATTTTCTATACAGACTAACTACTCTGTATAAATAGGTATTTAAATTACATAAATCTACACACATGAACACGTTCGAGAGATATCTTCACACCTATAGGTTCGTCGGATAGGATTATTTCAATGATAAAGTGTCGAATGTAAGATTAATGTATTGAAATCCTATAATTTACAGTAGTTTGTAAGTGTCTGTCTTCTTATTGACAGTTTAATAATTAACTACAATTCATATTCATTTGTCTTGTAAATGAGAGGCAAGTGATCTACTTACTGTTAAGTATTCATTGACCCAAGGGGGCTAATAGATAATTTCTAAGTTCCCATGTCTAATGTTGATGAAATCGAACGCCTAGCGCAACTGTTTGCTTATAACCAACTCATCGATGATCAAGCCCAGACTGACATAGATTTTGAGTATGGAACACAGTTAAATGAGTCGGTAGGAAGTAGTGAGAAAGTTATTGACGAATCATTTGACGACTTAAACCGTCGTACCCTACGGTCTGGTAATCACTATAGTACCTCACCTAAGTATACTAAAGCAGTTACCCCTGTTACAGGTGATAGTGTGTCTGTTGCTAAATGGGTAACAACCTTATTAACCCAGCCTTCTGTTAAGAGTAAGAATACTAACTTGCTTAATACTAACATTACAATGGCGTCCTCTAACCCTCACACCAGTACTACTACCACCACACCTAAAGCTGATAATGTTATTGATATCATGCAGGGCGGCGACTATGTTCGTAATTTCACGAGACAAGACGATTATAGGGTGGCACATTTTATTCGTGCATGTAAAGATAACATGCGCAATAGTCACATAACGACTGACGAAGAAAAGAAAGCATATGTACATTCCCATATAACGCAGGGTTCCTATGCAGGCAGTCGTTTAAATGCTTTTGGTTTACAAAGCCCCGACTATGAAAAATTCAAGGGAACCCTAATTGGGCTTTTTGGGGGTAGGTCACAGCTGGGCCAATCTCAGATGACACAGATGCCTCACTCCCAGACTCCTTATGCGACACACTTAGCTCTGATAGCTCCTCCCCGCCTAACATATAAACAGAAAACATCGTTACGGTGCGCACATTGTAATAAACATGGCCACGTAATGGAAGATTGTTTTCAGCTCCGAGGTAATAGTGCTAATTTTAAGGCCACACCCGGTGCAAAGCCATTCTCAAGATCAAACAGAGAGGGAGCCAAAGCAGCACCTCCTCCTCCTACCCAGAATGCGCGCAAATGGTGCGCTCTTCACAAATCGACATCTCATAGTTCACATGAGTGCGATATACTAATAAAGGCTAGGGGAGTGGACCTAAGTGAAACGGAGGTGTCGTATAGGCGCAAGCAGAAACGTCCCCAGGACAAGTCATCGGGGGAAGACCAGCGCACACCACAGCACGGAGAGGGATAGATAGGGTAATTCCCACCCCTCCTCACAGCACTTCTATAGCGGCCTCATTAGTAGCGGCGCTTAGAAAAGTGGTAGTGTTGTCAGTGCCGGTGAGAATGGATAATACCAGATTGGCTCTTGATTTAGACACAGGTGCTTGCGCTAATGTATTGGCCTTGACATCATATCACGAGTTACAACGTAAATTCCCTCACCGCAAATTCAAATGGAGGCCTAGTAACGCTGAGCTCGAAGGAGTTTCAGGTACTCAGCTGAGGATCAAAGGAATGGTGATGTTACCACTCAGATTCTCAAGACGTGGTACGCCCTTCTACGCGGACTTTTATATAGTTCAGCAGTTCAATTTGCCAGCTGACGGGTTACTTGGTCTACCAACTCTTCGAAAGAACATGATAGATGTTCATCCACGTAATAATAGTGTTACGTTTAAAGGTGTTTCCTACACAGCAATGAGTCATTCTGAACCTATGCTCACCGCTAGGACGAAAGTGTTGTCTACCAATCCTATTAAGAGGAAGGCGGATCATGCGTCAGAGATACATCTCGACCTCAACCACACACCTTCCCAGCGTGATTGCAGCAGCAAGAGTTGGAAGATAGTACCTGCAATTTTGAAGAGTACTCTCCATTACCAGAATGAGGAATTCACCAACGCAACAATCCTGTGAGCTGAAGTGAACATTAGTTTCTGCAAATGATTCGTTCACTGCCCAGGATGTGACAGGACGTGACTGCAGTTGTTGTGACTACTCATCAATCAACATCCTGTCAACAAAATTCTTTCGTATGGCGTGAACAACCCCCAGTTACCAGCACCCAGCACCCACCCTAGTGATGATGACACATCCGGTCTGAGAGATGGTCTCTGCATTCTGAGGTATGGTGTTGTGGATGACGTTGTGTGACCATTATCGGCGGTTTGCTGTACTCAGGATTTTTGTGAACATTGACCCAGTCACCGGACCTTGCAATCAGCTGTGTCTGCTGTGAGACACACACACACAAGTCTACGGGATTGCGGCAGCAATTTCACATTATCAAGAAATTAAAGAAAGGATGTTATTTGTGTGATTTTCTAGATATCACAGCAATGTCGAAGTGCAACCAAAAAAATTCCCAATTCGAGGTATTGTTGGGAATTGCCAACAGACTCGACTGGCCAGGATAGATCAAATAGCGCCACATGTTAAGGTGATCGATCATCCACAGGGCAAGACAACGCCTTTTAGAGCTGCTTGCCGACTGCAGAAATATAGTAGCCTTGCCAGGGGAAACGCTAGGTCAGACAGATTTAACATCCCATCATATAGCGTTAAAGGAAGGAACCAACCCTATTTACGTACCAGCTTATAGACTACCTCATAGCCAGCGCGCTGTAGTGCAAGATATGGTACAGGGCATGTTAGATGAGAATGTCATTAGACACTCAAAATCCCCCTTTAATAGCCCATTATTCCTCGTCCCGAAAAAGAATGGTGGATGGCGCCCTGTCATAGATTTCAGGCGCGTAAATGATCAAACAATCCCTGATAGGTACCCAATGCCTATCTTGAGTGACATATTGCAATCCTTAGGCAAGGATAATGCGGTATTTAGCAACTTAGATTTGCTTAGTGGGCATTGGCAAATACCACTCGATGAAAAATCACGAGAAATCACGGCATTTAGCACTCCTCCAGGCCACTTTGAGTTTCTTCGAATGCCATTTGGTCTCAGAAATGCCCCACTAACATTTCAAAGAATGATCAACACCCTGTTTGCCGGACTAATTGGTAACACAGTCTGCGCTTATTTGGATGATCTAATAGTAGTCAGTAAGGACGTCGATTCCCATCTGATAAAACTGCGTGAAATTTTGGCCAAACTTTCCACAGCAGGCCTCAAAATAAAACTCTCAAAGTGCGAGTTTTTAAAATCCAGAATCCATTTCCTTGGTCAAGTAGTTGACGGTGAGGGCATACACACAGTTAATGATAAAGTAAAAGCTGTATCTCAGTTCCCGCGTCCAACCTCAAATGATCATGTGCGTAGCTTTCTCGGATTATCTGGTTATTATCGTTCCTTTATGAAGGACTATGCAACATTAGCATCGCCCCTAACGAGGTTGCTCAAAAAAGATGCAGTGTTTATATGGGATGCTGAACACGAGGAAAGTTTTACGGCATTGAAGACAGCGCTAACCAATGCCCCGGTTCTAGCATTCCCAGACTACACTCAACCTTTCACTCTCTGTACTGACGCTTCCGGAATTGGAGTCGGAGCAGTGCTCATGCAAGAGGACACGCGTGGGAAGTTTAGAGTGATAGCATTTGCAAGTCGCAAACTAATCGATGCTGAAACACGTTATTCGGCGACGCATTTAGAAACGTTAGCCGTTGTGTGGGCACTTAAGAAGTTCAAAGACATTATCTTTGGCTACAAGATAACTGTTTTTACTGATCATGCGGCAGTCACCGAACTGTTCCATGGCAGAAACTTATCAGGCAGATTAGCACGCTGGTATCTGACAATTCAAGCGTTTGACCCCGAATTTAGGTATTTACCTGGGAGGGCGAATGTTGTCGCCGACGCTCTGTCAAGAAATATAGCACCAGTAATGCCTGTATCAGCATTCACTCTTTCGCAGCTGGAAGATGAGCAACGACGCGACCCATATTGGTCAGCTGTTATTTTTGCTCTCGAATCGGGCGAGGATGTTAAACTCCCCAAGTTATTTCTTCCCTTAAGTCAGTTTGAATTACAACATAACATACTCAATAGGACGAGAAAATCTCCTGAGCGTAATGTGTCTCAAATAGTCGTACCTGACACGTTGCGCAAAGCAGTAATGACATTGTTCCACGATGTCCCACAAGCAGGTCACCAAGGTCGTGATAAATGCTTAGCGGATTTACGAAAGAAGTATTTCTGGAACACTATGAAGAAAGACATAGAATTACACATAGCTAATTGTTTGGTGTGTGCTCAACATAAAGGATCAACAGGATCACCTGCCCCGATTCTACAATATCCTACACCAGACCGTCCGTTTGACACAGTCGCTTTTGATGTGTTACAGCTCCCAATGAGTCATCGGGGATCAGGATACGTCTTAGTGTGTGTGGATCATTTTTCCAGGTTCGTGGTCTTGGTCCCACTAAAAAGCAAAACGGCCGAAGCAGTAGCCTATGCATTAGTGATGAATCTCATATGTCCATATACTACGCCAAAAGTTCTACTCTCTGACAATGGAACAGAGTTCAAGAATGAGCTAATAGAGCATATATGTGCACAATATGGAATTAAACAAACTTTTGTGACAGCTTATCATCCACAGGCTAATGGCCTTGATGAAAGAACCAATCGTAAAATCCTAGAAATACTGCGTCCAATTGTTAGTGGTTTTCAATACGCATGGGAGGATTGGTTACCGCAGGTTGCAGCGTCTATTAATGGGTCAGTTAATAGCTCTACGGCAAAACACCCTACTATATTGTCTATGGTACAGATAAACGTCTGCCTTACGACATCCTTACAGAGGGGCCATACCCGGTATATAATACGGATGATTTTGCGGCAAAACAAATTCATGTCTTTACAGAAATTCATAATCAAGTACGATCACAGCTAGCGGCGTCACGCGCCGAAATGATCATCAAACAACATAAACATGCTAAACCTATCGCACTGAACGTTGGGGACGCTGTTATGTTACAGGAACCTGAAAGGAACTCCAAACTTTCGGCGAAATTTTCTGGTCCATTCCGCATAATCTCAAAAGAAGCAGGCAACAAATTCAAAATATGGAAGCCTAATGCACAGATCGCAGATGTCGTGCACGCGGATCGTCTAAAGAAGACCCAAATAAATGTCTTACCTCCAGTTGATGATAATGTGATTGATACATCCTTACAGACTGTTCAGAAGCAAAATGTCCCAAATGACTATTGTATGAAACTACGTTCTGCGAGTAGAAGTTAACTCGTACTTTCGCGTCAGATGGAAAACGTCGACGGCCAACTACAATCAGCATTGGACATTCTTCATGGTCTCAGCACAGCTTCGATGAATTCGACAATAGTTTCATGAACGTTGTCGTTCAAGCTGTATCTCAACAGAATCGTGTTATTTCTCAAACCTTTCACGCGATTACTGCTCTAGAATCAAAGGTTAATGCAATCATAATGGAGTCTAACCAAGTTTCGAGGATTGTTACTAGGTTACAGAAAGCAATCCCGACGTTAGAATGGCTCCTTTACTTCACAGAATATTTGCATGCTGCTGAAATTTCAGTTCATAAAATTGTAACCTCTAAAAATGAACTAATAGACAGCATTGTAGATGCCGGGATAGGACGTGTGGACGCGAAGCTTGTGCCTGTGCAGACACTTCTTGAAGCTTTAAAAATAGCCAAGTTGCAGTATCATTTAACTCCTATTTTCAATGACAATGAGGTTCAATATTATTACCCACTGTTGGAGTCAACCCTCACGCACAACGCAATTCTGATCCACATTCCTATGCGAGGGCAACGTGAGTTTAATGCATGGCATTTAGAACCCTTCCCCTGGTTTGTGAACGACACACTGTATACCCTAGATAGGCCTAAAGAACTTTTCTTAGTAGATGAAGAATATTCATTGTTATCAATAGAGGATTCTGAGTTACTGTCACGGTGTAAGTCGTCTTATCTACACCTACATGTATGTCCAGCCTACATGTTTGCATTTATTCCTGCTGCAGAGGGAATATGTGAATTGGCAGTCATACAACCAAATGTACGCACAGCGTTAGCGCAATGCAGTTATAGGCCAGTTAGTCTAAAGACTGTGTTCCACGCTCACCTTCACAATGTGCAGTATTTGTTCTTTCCAAATCTCACTACTGTAATTTTAAAATGCCAAAATGGTGTTAAGCAGCTAGTTGTGAAAGGGCATTACAAGGCTCCTGATTACTGTGAAATCACTTGTAGTACATTAAGGACCTTGCCTACTCATCAGCATTTTGCGTTAAATCGAAAACTCAAGTCTGCTTTAATTCCACTTCCTATAATGAATTTCACTATCAAGGATATTCAAATAGTATCAGAGAAATTAAAAGTTTTAACTTTCTTGAACGAGACACATTTTGCTGATTTGAATAATAACTTGCCATTTTACCTGTCACGGGAATTTGCACTACCAAGTCTTACGATTCCCTCTATTCTGTTAATTCTGGCAATAATGTTCCTGTTCTGTTATTACCGGGCAGTATCATCCAAATTCAACATTGTTCATAACATACTAACCCGTACGACACAAAAGTCTAGGTCCCCTGTAGTAGAGAATACCCCTACAGTAATTTCCCCAGCTTAGTGTCTACATATCTGTTTATAATATGGTTAGGGTTGTACTGTACTCTGTGAGTTATTTAGGCCTCACGGAGCTAGGCTGGTAGGTGACCGAGCGATGTAATAGGCCCCTGTCTCATCAACAGAACGTATTACATAAATGGGTCAATACATCTGATATTATATTCAGATTCACCCCCTGTAACTTTCCACTGTCTATGAGTGAGACATGATATGGACACGTGAGCGGGCAACTCACCCAAGAGGGCGAGACCCATAGCTCAGCATTTCTGTAAGCACGCACTGCGATGCCCCCAAGCTTCAGTAGCTCACCTCAACTCATATCGTAAGGACGTGACCTAACGTTTATCATACATAAACGCCGTCCCTTTCTCATTCACTCCTAGACAGTGGGACTTACCGTAGATATACACTCAGGAATTATATATACAACCTTTTATAATAAAACAAAGGAACTACCGTTTGGGTTTCGTTACTTAAAACCCAAATATAAATATGTGTGAACGGACTGGTTAATTGGACAAGCAGCCGATTCAAGCTCTGAAAACCGAATTTTTTTTTGGCGGAGCAATTTTTTTTTTTTTTTTTTTTTTTATGGGTATTAGCCCACCCGGGCACATGTCACTGACCCACATCGGGGCCTGGGGGATGAAGATTTAATAGTAATAATAATTATAATAATACAGGTAATAATAATAATGATAATACAGTAATAATAATAATTATTCATAGTAAATAAAATTTTTAATAAAAAATACACACAAATAAAATAAGAATGATAACAATAATAATAATAATAATAATAATAATAATAATAATGATAATAATACTGTAATAATGAAATAATAATGATAATAAAGAAATGCAAGAATGAAAAAAATATCAAAAGTGAGAAACATGACCTAGACCTATGAATTATTATTATTGTTATTATTATTATTATTATAATTATTATTATTATTATTATTATTATTATAATTATTATTATTATTATTATTATTATTATTATAATTATTATTATTATTATATTTTAGCCCCCAGGCCCCATTGTGAGTCAGTGACCTGCTGTGCCCGGGTGGGCTGATCCCTGTAAAAAAAAAAATAAAAAAAAATAAAAAAACTAACCATTCTGAAATCCGAAAAATTCCAAAAACCGAAATGCATCTGGTCCCAAGGATTTCGGTTAAGGGATTGTCAACCTGTGTATATATATATATATCTTGATAAAATCACACGGGAAAATGGAAACAACGGAGTACCTTAGCTTTCGTCTTTATTCACTTTTTATCCAAT
Organism: Homarus gammarus; assembly: GCA_958450375.1. Classification (NCBI taxonomy): domain Eukaryota; kingdom Metazoa; phylum Arthropoda; class Malacostraca; order Decapoda; family Nephropidae; genus Homarus; species Homarus gammarus. The sequence continues at coordinate 99,628 of CAUDMG010001873.1, forward strand.
CACCTTGAGTCTACCAAAATGTCAGTTTTTTCTGTTATGTTCCTAAGATGTCTGCGTATTTGTGACTCTGAATTTATTGACGATGAATTGAAACACATTCGTTCTATTGCACATAAACTTGGGTACCCTTCTGTGTTTGTTGATCGTTGTTTTAATAGGGCTAAAAAATCCTTTTATTCCTCTCAAACCAGACAAGTTCCTACACTTAAGAATATTTTGACTCTGCCCTATCGTATTGAATTTGTCCCGTTAGTTCGGTCCCTCAAGCTTCTAAATATTAATGTTGTTTTCAAGTATGACTCAACCATTACTAATATGTTAATAAGGAATAGCCCAAGTTTGAATGTCAATGGTAGTGTTTATTGTATTCCATGTAGCAAATGTAATTGTAATTATGTAGGTCAGACAGGAAAAACACTGCAGCTTAGAATCAAACAACATAAGTATAATATTAGAACTGCATCTGAAAGCAGTGCCTTGTTCGTTCATGTTAGGAATAACAATCACCCCATTGCTTGGGAAAAAAGCTTAGAAGTTTTCAAATCATCTTGTGTCACAGAAAGACTTCTTGTTGAAGCTAGTTTGATTAAGGAATTAAAATCAATAAACCTTAGTGATGGTCAGTTCAAAACCGATAATATGTTACATAAATTTATTTGTCAGTGGCCCAAGGTTAAAAATGCTTTAAAAACCTTTGATCTAGATGTATGATAGTTATTTTGTGGGCCCCCTTTTTTCTGACCTGACTTGACTAGTCACGTCACCACCCTTCTCTTAAGCTCCTCTACGTGTGTGTTGGTGTGGGGATTAGTGGATGTCATCATTTTGACCTGACCTCATGTTTTTTAGGTCACCCTGTATATTTAAGCCTCTCTCTGTCCATGTAATCCAGTTGCCTCTGAAGATGTCTTGAATAAAGACGAAAGCTAAGGTACTCCGTTGTTTCCATTTTCCCGTGTGATTTTATCAAGATATATCTTATCCACGCTTTCATTGTGGATTTTCATAAAATATATATATATATATATATATATATATATATATATATATATATATATATATATATATATATATATATATATATATGTGTGTATATATATATATATATATATATATATATATATATATATATATATATATATATATATATATATATAAATTAAATAAAACTTTTAAAATTACTTTTACCCTACACTTGAACGAAGAATGACGACTCGACTCTTGCCTACAACCTGACTGAAAAGTTTGTAAACGAGTGTCCGAAAAAATCACAATTTGCGGAGGAAACCAAGTCAAATTTAGCTAAGGTTAGTTTAGTTTAGGTTAGGTTAGGCTACGATAGGTTTGGTTTAGTTCTGGTTAGATTAGGTTAAGTTGGTTTGCTTGAGGTTTGGTTCAAGTTCGGTTTGTAACTTTTTCTTGTTATTTTTTCTACATTAATACTCACACTAAGTAAAATATATCACAATTAAAGGGATTTCATTATGAATCATACTTAATATCATGTACCAGATGATATAATTTATAGGAAGATGCCACATTATATAATTCGGATTAAAATTTACCAATTATAATTACCTATTCGTCATTGAAATTTTGATCTACGATATAGAATAATGCAGTAAAGTCACATTGTATATAGTGAACATAATTCATATTTAATTCCTGTGTATTAATATTAATCACTTAGGAGCATCCAGACTGGGGAAGCTTCCACACCCAAAAATAAAGTTAGGTACCCATTCAACGCTGAGTGAACCTGGGTGCCCCTAGAGTAAATCAACCACCTATAAAACTGAAGGGGGGGGGGGGGGGTGCTGACTAATTGTCAAGGCTGAAGGAGTGAGTGTCTAGAGTGAAGAAGTGAGTGTCTAGGGTGAAGGAGTGAGTGTCTAGGGTGAAGGAGTGAGTGTCTAGAGTGAAGGAGTGAGTGTCTAGAGTGAAGGAGTGAGTGTCTAGAGTGAAGGAGTGAGTGTCTAGGGTGAAGGAGTGAGTGTCTAGATGAAGGAGTGGTATCTAGGTGAAGGAGTGAGTGTCTAGGTGAAGGAGTGGTGTCTAGAGTGAAGGAGTGAGTGTCTAGGGTGAAGGAGTGGTGTCTAGAGTGAAGGAGTGAGTGTCTAGGGTGAAGGAGTGAGTGTCTAGAGTGAAGGAGTGAGTGTCTAGAGTGAAGGAGTGAGTGTCTAGGGTGAAGGAGTGAGTGTCTAGTGTGAAGGAGTGAGTGTCTAGGGTGAAGGAGTGAGTGTCTAGGGTGAAGGAGTGAGTGTCTAGAGTGAAGGAGTGAGTGTCTAGAGTGAAGGAGTGAGTGTCTAGGGTGAAGGAGTGAGTGTCTAGAGTGAAGGAGTGAGTGTCTAGAGTGAAGGAGTGAGTGTCTAGAGTGAAGGAGTGAGTGTCTAGGGTGAAGGAGTGAGTGTCTAGGGTGAAGGAGTGAGTGTCTAGAGTGAAGGAGTGAGTGTCTAGGGTGAAGGAGTGGGTATCTAGGTGAAGAATGAGTGTCATGGTGAAGGAGTGAGTGTCAGGGTGAAGGAGTGAGTGTCTAGGGTGAAGGAGTGAGTGTCTAGAGTGAAGGAGTGAGTGTCTAGAGTGAAGGAGTGAGTGTCTAGAGTGAAGGAGTGAGTGTCTAGGGTGAAGGAGTGAGTGTCTAGAGTGAAGGAGTGAGTGTCTAGAGTGAAGGAGTGAGTGTCTAGAGTGAAGGAGTGAGTGTCTAGAGTGAAGAAGGGAGTGTCTAGGGTGAAGGAGTGAGTGTCTAGAGTGAAGGAGTGAGTGTCTAGAGTGAAGGAGTGAGTGTCTAGGGTGAAGGAGTGAGTGTCTAGAGTGAAGGAGTGAGTGTCTAGAGTGAAGGAGTGAGTGTCTAGGGTGAAGGAGTGAGTGTCTAGAGTGAAGGAGTGAGTGTCTAGAGTGAAGGAGTGAGTGTCTAGAGTGAAGGAGTGAGTGTCTAGGGTGAAGGAGTGAGTGTCTAGAGTGAAGGAGTGAGTGTCTAGGGTGAAGGAGTGAGTGTCTAGGGTGAAGGAGTGAGTGTCTAGAGTGAAGGAGTGAGTGTCTAGGGTGAAGGAGTAAGTGTCTAGACTGAAGGAGTGGATATCTAGGTGAAGAAATGAGTGTCCATGGTGAAGGAGGTGGTGTCTAGAGTGAAGGAGTGAGTGTCTAGGGTGAAGGAGGTGGTGTCTAGAGTGAAGGAGTGAGTGTCTAGGGTGAAGGAGTGAGTGTCTAGAGTGAAGGAGTGAGTGTCTAGGGTGAAGGAGTGAGTGTCTAGGGTGAAGGAGTGAGTGTCTAGGGTGAAGGAGTGAGTGTCTAGGGTGAAGGAGTGAGTGTCTAAGGTGAAGGAGTGAGCGTCTAGAGTGAAGGAGTGAGTGTCTAGGGTGAAGGAGTGAGTGTGTAGAGTGAAGGAGTGAGTGTCTAGGGTGAAGGAGTGAGTGTCTAGAGTGAAGGAGTGAGTGTCTAGGGTGAAGGAGTGAGTGTCTAGGGTGAAGGAGTGAGTGTCTAGAGTGAATGAGTGAGTATCTAGTGTGAAGGAGTGAGTGTCTAGAGTGAAGGAGTGAGTGTCTAGGGTGAAGGAGTGAGTGTCTAGGGTGAAGGAGTGAGTGTCTAGAGTGAAGGAGTGAGTGTCTAGGGTGAAGGAGTGGATATCTAGGTGAAGAAATGAGTGTCCATGGTGAAGGAGGTGGTGTCCAGGGTGAAGGAGTGAGTGTCTAGGGTGAAGGAGTGAGTGTCTAAGATGAAGGAGTGAGTGTCTAGGGTGAAAGTGAGTGTCTAGGGTGAAGGAGTGCGTGTCTAGGATGAAGGAGTGAGTGTCTAGGGTGAAGGAGGTGGTGTCCAGGGTGAAGGAGTGAGTGTCCAGTGTGAAGGAGTGCGTGTCTAGGGTGAAGGAGTGGGTATCTAGGTGATGGAGTGCGTGTCCAGGGTGAAGGAGTGAGTGTCTAGGGTGAAGGAGTGAGTGTCTAGAGTGAAGGAGGTGGTGTCCAGGGTGAAGGAGTGAGTGTCCAGTGTGAAGGAGTGAGTGTCTAGGGTGAAGGAGTGAGTGTCTAGAATGAAGCAGTGAGTGTCTAGGGTGAAGGAGTGAGTGTCTAGGGTGAAGGAGTGAGTGTCTAGAATGAAGCAGTGAGTGTCTAGGGTGAAGGAGTGAGTGTCGATGGTGAAGGAGTGAGTGTCTAGAGTGAAGGAGGTGGTGTCCAGGGTGAAGGAGTGAGTGTCTAGGGTGAAGGAGTGAGTGTCGATGGTGAAGGAGTGAGTGTCTAGAGTGAAGGAGGTGGTGTCCAGGGTGAAGGAGTGAGTGTCTAGGGTGAAGGAGTGAGTGTCTAGGGTGAAGGAGTGAGTGTCTAGGGTGAAGGAGTGAGTGTCTTGGCTGAAGGAGTGAGTGTCTAGAGTGAAGGAGTGAGTGTCTAGGGTGAAGGAGTGAGTGTCTAGGGTGAAGGAGTGAGTGTCTAGAGTGAAGGAGTGAGTGTCTAGGGTAAAGGAGTGAGTGTCTAGGATGAAGGAGTGAATGTCTAGGGTGAAGGAGTGAGTGTCCAGGGTGAAGGAGGTGGTGTCTTGGGTAAAGGAGTGAGTGTCCAGGGTGAAGGAGTGAGTGTCTAGGATGAAGGAGTGAATGTCTAGGGTGAAGGAGGTGGTGTCTTGGGTAAAGGAGTGAGTGTCCAGGGTGAAGGAGTGAGTGTCTATGGTGAAGGAGTGAGTGTCTAGGGCGAAGGAGCGAGTGTCTAGAGCGAAAAAGTGAGTGTCTAGGGTAAAGGAGTGAGTGTCTAGGGTGAACGGTGTGAGTGTCCAGGGTGAAAGAGTGAGTGTCTAGGGTTGAAGGAGTGAGTGTCCAGGGTGAAGGACTGAGTGTCTAGGGCGAAGGAGTGAGTGTCCAGGGTGAAGGAGTGAGTGTCTAGGGTGAAGGAGTGAGTGTCTAGGGTGAAGGAGTGAGTATCCAGGGCGAAGAAGTGAGTGTCTAGGGCGAAGGAGCGAGTGTCTAGAGCGAAGGACTGAGTGTCTAGGGTGAAGGAGTGAGTGTCCAGGGAGAAGGAGTGAGTGTCTAGGGTGAAGGAGTGAGTGTCTAGGGTGAAGGAGTGAGTGTCCAGGGTGAAGAAGTGAGTGTCTAGGGTGAAGGAGTGAGTGTCCAGGGTGAAGGAGTGAGTGTCTAGGGTGAAGGAGTGGGAATCTAGGTAAAGGAGTGATTGTCTAGGATGAAGGAGTGAATGTCTAGGCTGAAAGAGTGAGTGTCTAGGGTGAAGGAATGAGTGTCTAGAGTGATGGAGTGGGTGTCTAGGGTGAAGGAGTGAGTGTTTAGGGTGAAGGAGTGAGTGTCTAGAATGAAGGAGTGAATGTCTAGGGTGAAGGAGTGAGTGTCTAGGGTGATGGAGTGAGTGTCTTGGGTGAAGGAGTGAGTGTCTTGGGTGAAGGATTGAGTGTCCAGGGTGAAGGAGTGAGTGTCTAGGGTGAAGGAGTGAGTGTCTAGGGTGAAGGAGTGAGTGTCTAGGGTGAAGGAGTGAGTGTCTAGGGTGAAGGAGTGAGTGTCTTGGGTGAAGGATTGAGTGTCCAGGGTGAAGGAGTGAGTGTCTAGGGTGAAGGAGTGAGTGTCCAGGGTTAAAGAGTGAGTGTCTAGGGTGAAGGAGTGAGTGTCCAGGGTGAAGGAGTGAGTGTCTAGGGTGAGAGAGTGAGTGTCCAGGGTGAGAGAGTGAGTGTCCAGGGTGAGGGAGTGAGTGTCCAGGGTGAGAGAGTGAGTGTCCAGGGTGAGAGAGTGTGTGTCCAGGGTGAGGGAGTGAGTGTCCAGGGTGAGAGAGTGAGTGTCCAGGGTGAGAGAGTGAGTGTCCGGGGTGAGAGAGTGAGTGTCCAGGGTGAGAGAGTGAGTGTCCAGGGTGAGAGAGTGAGTGTCCAGGGTGAGAGAGTGAGTGTCCGGGGTGAGAGAGTGAGTGTCCAGGGTGAGAGAGTGAGTGTCCAGGGTGAGAGAGTGAGTGTCCAGGGTGAGAGAGTGAGTGTCCAGGGTGAGAGAGTGAGTGTCCAGGGTGAGGGTCGCTGTTACTACCCCAAACCACCTCAGCACCTGGGCCATCTTAAGACATTCTAATAAAAAAAATTAAAATAAAAATAAAAATAAAAAACTTGCTTAATGATGTCAATGGCGGACTTTCAAACTATTCAGAACTTGTGCAGTGTAAGAAGAGATTTATTTTTTTTTTACGAACCTTTATGTAGAACCCTCACATTAATCACACTTTCATAAAGATAAAAAAATTTTAGAGAAGAGAGAGAGAGAAAGAGAGAGAGAGAGAGAGAAAATGTTACGCTTCGATTCGTTAAATTTTCGGCCCTTTTTCACTCAGATTAAAACACACACACACACAAAAAAACATGAAGGAGACAAAGACGGAGAGGCGGTGAAAGGACCTCGACGGATGACAGGAAGTTCACCCACGGCCAACACACAGCGACAAGAATGAAAGCAACGCTGGACGTGCCTTCAGGGATTACGAGCTACCTCACTCATGCTCTGAACCGACACATCGCCGCCACCCCTCAACACCACCCCCTTAACACCGACACACCGCCGCCCGCACGCCCACCCACAACACCGACACACCGCCGCCCGCCCCTCCACAACACCGACACACCATCCACCGACGCCCTCAATACCGTCACACCAACCCACCACCGCCCCCCCCTCAACACCAACACACCACCGTCCTCCCACAGCACCGTCACACCATCCACCGCCGCCCCCCCACAACACTGACACACCACCCACCGCCGCCCCTTCAACACCGACGCACCACCCACAACACCATCACATAATTTATCGCCGCCCTCACACACACACACACACACACACACACACACACACACGCACACACACACCACAACACATACATCATAACACACACATCACAACACAAACATCATAACAAAACATCACAACACAACACATCACAACACACACACACACACACCACAACACACACACTACAACACACACACGATTCCGAAATGGTTGGATTTCCCCCTCGCAAAACACTCAATTGACTTAATTCCCACAGTGAACACAATAATTCCCCAACACACACCTGCCGTAAACATAGGAAAACCAAGTAGCTAGATTTTCCTATACAAAATGTTCAACCGACTTTTATTTTCACAGGGAAACACTGTATTTTCCCCATAAGATACGACACACCCTGAATGCCAATAAAGTGTTTCTCTCTCACGACATTATTTCCCTGACTATCTCCACAGGGAACGTATCTTGCTTCTGGGGGGAAATACTGACCTGGCTTTACCTGACGCTGTAACGGAGGTCATTACAGGAGTGAGAGAGTGAGGGAGGACGAGCCCAAGGTGAAGGGTAAAGGAGTTAAAAAATGTGTGTGTGTGTGTGTGTGTGTGTGTGTGTGTGTGTGTGTCGCTCAGTGCTTTAGCTAGCTAACGCAAAACCGTGTCTACAAATGTGTGTAAGTGTGCACATTTTTACGTGTGAATGTATTTAGGTGACTGCACCTATGCTTACGTGAGTATGTGCCTACGTATGCGTGAGTATATGTTTATATTTGCGTGATTATGTGCCTATGCTTGCGTGAGTATGTGCCTATGCTTGCGTGACTCTGTCTATGCCTGCGTGAGTATATGTCTATATTTGCGTGAGTACGTGTCTATATTTGCGTGAATATGTGCCTATGCTTGCGTGAGTATGTGCCTATGCTTGCGTGACTCTGTCTATGCTTGCGTGACTCTGTCTATGCCTGCGTGAGTATATGTTTCTATTTGCGTGAGTATGTGTTTATGTTTGCGTGAGTACTGTATGTGTCTGCTTATTCGTGTCAGCTCGTTTGTCAGCATTCTTGCCTGCCTGCCTGCCCTCCTGTCTACCTGTTTACCCTCCTGCCTGCCTGCCCTCCTGTCTACCTGTTTACCCTCCTGCCTTCCTGTTTACCCTCCTGCCTGCCTGTTTGCCCTCCTGTCTACCTGTTTACCCTCCTGCCTGCCTGTTTACCCTCCTGTCTACCTGTTTACCCCCCTGCCTGCCTGTTTGCCCTCCTGTCTACCTGTTTACCCTCCTGCCTGCCTGCCCTCCTGTCTACCTGTCTACCCTCCTGTCTACCTGTCTACCTGTTTACCCTCCTGCCTGCCTATTTACCCTCCTGCCTGCCTGTTTGCCCTCCTGTCTACCAGTTTACCCTCCTACCTGCCTGCCTGTTTGCCCTGCTGTCTACCTGTTTACCCTCCTGCCTGCCTGCCCTCCTGTCTACCTGTTTACCCTCCTGCCTGCCTGCCCTCCTGTCTACCTGTTTACCCTCCTGTATACCTGTTTACCCTCCTGCCTGCCTATTTACCCTCCTGCCTGCCTGTTTGCCCTCCTGTCTACCAGTTTACCCTCCTACCTGCCTGCCTGTTTGCCCTCCTGTCTACCAGTTTACCCTCCTACCTGCCTGCCTGTACACCCTCCTGCCTGCCTGTTTACCCTCCTGCCTGCCTGTTTGCCTCCCTGTCTACCTGCTTACCTTCCCGCTTGCCTGCCTGCCTGCTTGCTTGCTTGTTTGCCTCCTGCCTGCCTGTTTGCCTCTTGCCTGCCTGTTTGCCTCCTGCCTGCCTGTTTGCCTCCGGCCTGCCTGTTTGCCTCCGGCCTGCCTGTTTGCCTCCTGCCTGCCTGTTTGCCTCCTGCCTGTCTGTTTGCCTCCTGCCTGCTTGTTTGCCTCCTGCCTGCTTGTTTGCCATCCTACCTACTTATTTGCCCACCTACCTGCTTGTTTGCCCTCCTACCTGCTTGTTTGCCCACCTACCTGCTTGTTTGCCCTCCTACCTGCTTGTTTGCCCACCTACCTGCTTGTTTGCCCACCTACCTGCTTGTTTGCCATCCTACCTACTTATTTGCCCACCTACCTGCTTGTTTGCCCTCCTACCTGCTTGTTTGCCTCCTGCCTGCTTGTTTTCCCTCCTTCCTGCCTGTCTGTTCACCCACTTACCTCTTTGTCACCGTGTTTATTAAAGAAACTCTAACAGTCTTTTAAGAAATAGCGTCCTGAACACACACACAAGCGTAGCCTCCAGTGATGAGGAAAAATACACACGGGGAAGAAGTTTCAGAAGACTTTACAGGGTACACAAGACGCCTCTCTCAGCGACCTTTAATACCCCAAGACGCTGTTGCTCCACTTATTAGAAAAACACACTTGATTATGTTGAGGATGTTGGAGCCATGCTAGTACCGGAGACAACAGCTTTACATTAACTAATAGGACGGACGGACTCCCCACCCCTCCACACACACATGGAACCGTGATATATCTATAGTTTTATAAAGGAGTTTGCAGAAGGCATGGGTAACAGACAGGTACAGATGCTTGTCAGCTTCATTTTGCATTTGTAATATGAACACTTCCACCTTACTTACTTACACCTACAGGGAGTTACTGTATAAATGGACCCAAACGGGGTAGGGTTAAGGTTAGTATTAGAAAATAAAAGAACGTGGTCATTTATAGTTTTAAAAATTTAAATCTTTCCTCACCCCAATTTAAACACTGTGTGTAGATAAATGATTTATCTTATTCCTAATCCTAACTAACATAACTAATCCTAACTACTTGAACAACGGCGTCTGATTGGTTGATTTATTAACCAGAGGGACCAACAAATATATAGCGAGGACGAACATGATATTTATATTTAATTGAGCACAAAATTAAAGACCATGTGATGAGTGATGCAAAATGTTTAATTAGAGAATTATTTTTAACATTAAATTCATAGAATTATCAAACACATATGCAGGTGGATAATAAATTATATGTACGTCATCAAGCAAGACACATGAATTGCGCCGTTATAAAAAATATTGTATGCAATATACAAGTTCATTGCAAATAGCATAGTTTTTTTACTTTTATATGAACACATTTTTGGAAAACCTTTTCATGTGTATAGTGGCCAGAACACATGTTGTGTATGTTTTTAGTGGTCAGAACACATGTTGTGTGTGTTTATAGTGGCCAGAAAACATGTTGTGTATGTTTACAGTGGCCAGAACACAAGCTGTGTGTGTTTATAGTCGCCAGAACACATGTTGTGTATGTTTACAGTGGCCAGAACACATGTGCATGTTTATAGTGGCCAGAACATATGTTGTGTATGCTTACAGTGGCCTGAACACACGTTGTGTATGTTTATAGTGGCCAGAACACATGCTGTGTATGTTTACAGAGGCCAGAACACATGTTGTGTATGTTTACAGTGGCTAGAACACATGTTGTGTATGTTTACAGTGGCCAGGACACATGTTGTGTATGTTTACAGTGGCTAGAACACACGTTGTGCATGTTTACAGTGGCCAGAACACATGTTGTGTATGTTTACAGTGGCCAGAACACATGTTGTGTATGTTTACAGTGGCTAGAACACACGTTGTGTATGTTTACAGTGGCCAGAACACATGTTGTGTATGTTTACAGTGGCCAGAACACATATTGTGTATGTTTACAGTGGCCAGAACATATGTTGTGTATGCTTACAGTGACCAGAACACATGTTGTGTATGTTTACAGTGACCAGAACATATGTTGTGTATGCTTACAGTGACCAGAACACATGTTGTGTATGTTTATAGTGGCCAAAACACATGTTGTATATGTTTACAGTGGCCAGAACGCATGTTGTGTATGCTTGCAGTGACCAAAACACATGTTGTGTATGTTTATAGTGGCCAGAACGCATGTTGTGTATGTTTACAGTGGCCAAAACACATGTTGTGTATGCTTATAGTGGCCAAAACACATGTTGTGTATGTTTACAGTGGCCAGAACGCATATTGTGTATGTTTACAGTGGCCAGAACACATGTTGTGTGTGTTAACAGTGGCCAGAACACATGTTGTGTACGTTTACAGTGGTCAGAACACAAGTTGTGTATGTTTACAGTGGTCAGAACACATGTTGTGTATGTTTACAGTGGCCAGAAGGACCCTACTGGAAATAAGTATTTGGTGGCATTGTTGGTTATCCTTCATAACATTGTCTTTTTGTTTATTATTGTTGTTTACCTGCACTGTCTAATACAATGGAACTGTATACATCTCCGCTGTCTACTGTATGTACACTCAATGACAAAAGTCGTGCCGCGGTTTTGTCCGAAGATTAAATATAAATCGTGAAACATTATGAGAGCCCCCTACCACATGGCAGAGCCCACCGAAAGTTTAGCCCTTTGGCATATGTTTTCACCAAATTTCACGACGCGACTTTTGTCTTTCATTGTACATTAAACTTTATACCTGCATTATGTATACACATGCTCAACTGTATGCCTACCTCGTCCCAAAACAAAGGTAAGCTTGTATAATGAATTCATTGAATAAGTATTACCATTATTATTAAATCTGCCAATCATTACCTTCATTGTACATGTGCTCCTAATCCAGTGGGTCGTGAAGGTCGTCTAATTGGGTCGTAATCTTCGCCTAGGTGGGTCGTGAAGATCGTCTAGGTGGGTCGTGAAGGTCGTCTAGGTGGGTCGTGAAGGTCGTCTAGGTGGGTCGTGAAATTTTGAAAATAATTATTGAGAATTCGGAAAATAGATCGTTACTTTTATTCCCATGAAAACTTTAGCAATTACTTTTTTTCTTTTAATTTTATTGAGTGTTTTTAGAATTGTGGGACCAGACAAAGGATATTATCATGGTAGGACCAGACCATTTTTTTTACAAAATGGTCTGGTAAACATACAATCTCAGAGGTTTAGATCCACCCTATGGTAAAAAAAACAAAGCGGGCCTCAGTTTCCAGTAGACTTACACGTGACAACAAGTCAGCTGTTTTATCACTAGAAATCTTAAACCCCGAATTTTTTGCTTGATTTGTACATACTGTAAATATACACATACAATTGTGTTATACTTTATAATAATAAACATAAAAATAATCAACATCGAAAATAAAAATATTCATAAGTGTATAATGTAGGAACTCCTAGTCTACAAACTGTTAAAATCCACGCATATTTCCCGCCAATATCACTCTAGCGTCCGCTTGATGGCTTGAAGCAAAATATATTTATCTAATTCCACAAACAGTTTGAGTTTTTATTAACAACATTTAAATAGTTGGTCTTTGCACGAAATACTTTTTGTTTTTTTACCCTCTCCAAAATCTTAACAGCGGGAAACATTGGAGTTCATTATTTTGTTTGACATTATTGCTATGTTTGTCTTCTTTCACTCTCACATTATTATCACCCCCACTGTCTCTTTTGTCCTGGACTCATTATTTTACAGCCTCCTGCTTATAAAATCACCGTTGTCTACACAATCACAGTGTCTTACAATCTTTTTTCTCTCACACTGCCGCTCGCCCACTCCCCGAGGAAGAATTAGCTTTTTAAACCTATGGCTTAAATACTTTACATATTAAAGTACAGAAATACATGTAAAACAACAATCATCTCTTCATTTTCACTTTACAGCAGAACAATAATTCCCGGACATATTTTTACATTTAGTTTCGTCGAGCAGTTTCATTAAGGTTAGCCATTTATTTTCTCTCATATATATCGAGAAAAAAAATTAAAAATGTCACTCGTCTACCAATTTTTAAACGGTCATTTTTCCCTATACTTTGTAATTTGTTAAACTCTTATTAATTTTGTTTCGACGTAAAAGAGCCACACAATATTACTGAGGATTGAAAGAGGGGATGGGGAGGAAGGCTGATATCATATTCCCTTAACTCACACATATACAAATCCACCCTCTATCTTGCAACACCTCAGCAATGCACTTCTAATCTATGACCAATTTAGAATGTTAGTTTAAACCTCAACTAAGAGATTGGGAGGTTCTATAAGGTTGTGAGGAATTATGAGGTTATGTAAAATTATGAGGTTACGCGGGCTATTGGGTAGAAGTATAATGAGCCTATGGGGATATGTCAACTTTCATGAGGCTATAAGGTTTTGCGGGATTATGAGTTTTGTAAGATCATGAGGGTCTGCGGGATATTAAGATCGTGAAAGATTATGAGTTTATGTAAATTTGAGAATATTTCATGAGGTTATGTGAGATTAGGAGGATTTTTTTTTAATATATTAGAGATTATGACCAACCCAAGTGGCGCTAGAAGGTCTTATAAGGTTGTGAGGTTATGAAAGATGAGTCTTTTTGTGGGGAAAATAATGATTTTTGAGGTTATGATTTTTTTTTATGACAAATACAGTATGTCAATGATTTATGAGTCTTAGGTTTTCCCAGATTACAGTATTAGCTTAGGTTCATGAGGTTATGAGGTCTTGTGAGGTTTATGAGGATATGAGGTCTTGTGAGGTTTATGAGGATATGAGGTCTTGTGAGGTTTATGAGGATATGAGGTCTTGTGAGGTTTATAGGTCTTATGAATGGGATTTATACGATAATTAGGTTTATGAGATGAATACGTTTAAAAATGTGACTTTTATGAGATGAGGCTTTATGAGAGAATAAAACTGTATGGGATTATAAGGTGTTATAGGAGTTTTATGAAATTTTTATATAATTTTTTGAGTCCATGAAGTTTGTGATATAATGAAGTTTTTGTGATTATGACGAAGTAAATAAAAGTATGAAGCTAAAACAAACAGGAAATAATCACTTCAGCCATCACGGTTAACAACGAAATTTTGCTACGAGGGAGACCCAAAGTAAACAAACACACACATCACTGAAAGCATGACGCACAGTTTTAAACACACTATATACATACTCTGTGTGTGTGAGTGTGTGTGTGTGTGTGTGTGTGTGTGTGTGTGTTTAAATCATATTATGGAGACAATATCAGGAATTTTATATACACAAACATAAAAGACTCAATCTGAAAGACAGACGACTATGGGGTCATGTGATCTCACTTTAGGAAGAAGGAACAAAGAAGAGGGGGCTGGGCTCAGTGACAATGCACGGATCCCTGCACAGGAAATTGACTAAATTGGGGAGCAGCCAATTGCCCCCCTCTGTTGACCTACCAACGGCCTAAGGGAAAATCCAATTAGGTCTGAAATTTATAATTCTTTTTTTCCTATTTAAGATTGATTCTCTTCTATTTAATGACTCGGTGATAGACACATAAATGGACGTTAGGTTTGTCATTAGCGTTAAGAGTAACGCAGATAAGCTACACCATTATGTTCATTGCTGTAGTCGATACTAAATGCACACCGGTTCAGCTCGTAAGTCCGGAGGAGAGAGAATTTACAAGGGTTTTAGTCTGTACTGTCTTCCTATTGGTTGGGCGGATGAGTGGGAGGAGCATCAGAAACAGTGTAAACAAACGGACAGCGATACTTAAAGATGGAATGTTCCGAAGAAATAGTTAGTGATTTGGATTCATCTGAATTTTTCGAAAATAAAATCATTACTGAAAGCCGGGCGGGCATAATATCAATAATTTTCCAAAGAGCTACGTCAAATTATTTACTTCTTCGGGGACCCCTAACACAAGGCCTGCTTATCTACGATTAACAGCGTCTGCGAGTAAACTAAACTGGTTCTTGATATATGAAGCTGAAATTACAGCTCACAAGTGGATGAATATCTTTTAAATAACTTATCATTAACTTTCCTACTTTGCTTTTAATAACGATTTTTAAAAACTCTTAATACAACTGACCGCATCATATGGGCAGCCATTTTTGGTTAATGTTGACACTGATCACGGTTAGTTCCTTGCCTTCTCTCCCGACTTGAACAGTGCACACCTGTACAAGTAGGACTATCCTTCCAGCAAGTTCCAATTAGGTCGATAAAAACCGGGAAAATTGTGTGGCGGGAGAACACTGCGATACCGGTTTGCGCCGACTGAGACGGTAAGCATCATTAGTATACAAGAGATAAGGTTTCATTGGTATACAAAACGGGAAGCTTCAATGATATCTTAAACGGTTGTGTTCACTGGTACGTAGCTCCCTCACCACCCATGAGTGAATACGTCGACCCATCAGTACGAGTGCCTGGACGTACTTCAGAATGAGTGCATATACAGACTTGAGTAGGTTGAGCACATTAACAAACTTGAGCATGAACAGACTTGAGTATGTCAGGAGGGCATCAACACACTTGAAGGAGTTACGAGTGTAAGGGTGCAGCAAGCCAAGATGTAGGTGAGGTTCAGGTGTAGGTGAGGGTGTAGGTGGAGGTTCAGGTGTAGGTGAGGGTGTAGGTGGAGGTTCAGGTGTAGTGTACCATAGTTATGTGTGAAAATGCAGGTACAGGTCTATATACGATTCCTAGTGCAAGTACATTTCAGTTGCAGGCCCATGTTCGATTGCAGGACCAGGTTCGGTTGCAGGCCCAGGTTCGGTTGCAGGCCCAGGTTCGGTTGCAGGCCCAAATTCAGTTGCAGGCCCAGGTTGAGGTGCAGGCCTAGGTTACGGTACAGGCGTGTACAGGTGAAAACTTAAGTCCAAATACAGTATCAGGTGCAGGTACCAGTTGAGGTGTAAATCCAGGTCCAAATACAAATTCAAGTCCAGTTCCATATCCAGGTACAGACACAGGTACATATCCAGGTGCAGGTCTAAGTCGGGACTGGGCCTAGGTTCAGGTCCAGGTTCTAGTCCAGATCGCAGTCCAGGTCTGCATTCAAGTGCAGTTTCTGGTTTAGTTCAAGTTCTGGTTAAGATCTGGGCTAATGTGTAAGAGCAGATCTAGTCTCAGGTCCAGGTTGAAGGCACCTGGTTTAGGCCTTTGCACAGGCCGTTGTCTAGTTTCTTAAATACCGATCACGACATCTTCGAGCTCAGAGTTGTAATCATTCCAAAGGCCCTCTACTCCCCCCCCCCCCCCCTAACTGGGTGTGTGCAAACCTATCAAACGAACTTTCTTAAACAACGACAAAGATGGCAACTAAAATGGAGTAGAAATTACAATAGGACTCTACAGTACTATGAATTTCTGCGTACTGTCATCCTCATCTAATATGAAAATATTTAGTGACAATCTGTGAGAATCTGAGTCTTTTTCCATTCCCTCTCGTGCCCGCCCGGAGTACTGCTGGCAAGAGTGAAAATTCTGAACTGAATAGTCAATTACCAGATAACTTAATTCGGTGGGTAACTTTCTTTAATTTCAATTTTCTATTTATTTAGTGTTATTTCCTTATTACTGTTCATCTTCAAACTTGATAGCCAATACAGTTGATAATTTTTCTAAACGGGTTCAGTGAAATAATAGAATCTGTTTATTGGTTTAATGTTTATGATATATTTCTTCCTCTCCAAAATAAAAGTCATCTAAATAAGTGTTATGTATCTTTTATCTTTTCGTAAGCGTTAATTACGATCAGTACCAAATACACATCTCCCATCGTGTTAAACAGCTTCATAACTGTAATAGATATTTATCTCTGTGAAGTTTTAATAGTTGTTGTTTATAGTAGAAACGTGACTAAAGACCTAAAGACGTTAGTTGTTGAAGACAATTAAAACACTTCAACAACAACAAAGTTATAACAAGACACATGTATATCTGTCTAAATTTTTAAAGAGTTGCTGGTGTATACTGTACGCGCTGAATGTCCTTAACTGTTGAAACACCGAAATAAATCTGAACAACAACCAAGACATAAGAACGAAACCCTTACGGTGATGTCTCGAGTTGTCGTGAACTCTTAAAAGTTAGGTGTTAACGCACAGAGAAAATATTACCTTGGTGAGTACCGAGCAGTAGGCGGCCTTCATCGTCATGTCTCTACCGCGCCAAGTTTCATGAAGTAAGGCAACCTAGCTAGTCTCCCGGGTACACTCTACGATAGACGGCTGCTGCATGATGGCCACAAGGGACGGTTGCTGCATGATGGCCACACGGGACAGGTTCTGCATGATGGCCACAAGGGACAGCTGCTGCATGATGGCCACAAGGGGCGGTTGCTGCATGATGGCCACAAGGGGCATCTACTGTATGATGACCACAAGGGACGGCTGCTGCATGATGGCCACAATGGACGGCTGCTGCATGATGGCCATAAGGGACAGCTGTTGAATGATAGCCACAATATACGGCTGCTGCATGATGGCCACAAGGGACGGCTGCTGCATGATGACCACAAAGGGAGGCTACCGCATAATGGCCACACGGGACGGCTGGTCCACGACGGCCACAAGGGACGGCTGCTTCATGCTGGCCACAAGGGACAGCTGCTGCATGATGACCGCAAGGAAAGGTTGCTGCATGATGGCCACAAGGGACAACTGCTTCATGATGGCCACAAGGGGCGGGTTTTTTTTTTTTTTTTTTTTTTTTACGGGTATTACCCGGACACAGGTCACCGACCCACATCAGGGCCCGGGGGGAGAAAAAAAAAGAAAAAAAAAGAAAAAATAATAATAATAATAATAATAATAATAATATTAATAATAATAATAATTCAGATAAGTAAAATTGTTAATACAAAAATAAAAATAAAATAATAATGATAACAATAATAATACTGAAAACACTGCAATAATAATAATAATAACAATAATAATAAGGAACCATAAAGAAATTAAAAAAAAAAGATCATTAGTGAGAAACGATATATGTATGTTGTGTTGTCAATAGCAAGAGAAACAATTGAGACCCCGCAATTGTGTGTAAATGAGGCAGAAAGTCAGATCAGCAACCTGGAACTTGGTCACAATTTTTGCAATGCCATATAGCAGCAGGGTCTACCATTAGACAACACATTATGCTTCCAATATCTTCCCAGGCGGTAGTACCTCCCTGTTTGGTAGCTGCCTACTACCTACTACCTATAACCGCCACAAGGAGCGGTTGCTGCATGATGGCCATAAGGGACGATTGCTGCATGATGGCCACAATGGACGGCTGCTGCGTGTTGGCGACAAGGGACGGCTGCTGCGTGTTGGCCACAAGGGACAGCTGCTGCTTGATGGTCAAAAGGGACAGCTGCCGCATGATGGCCACAAGGGACAGCTGCTTCATGACGACCACAGGGGAGGCTACCGCATGATGGCCACACAGGACGGCTGGTCCACGACGGCCACAAGGGACGGCTGTTTTATGATGGCCACAAGGGACAGCTGCTGCATGATGGCCACAAGGGACAGCTGCCGCATGATGGCCACAAGGGACAGCTGCTTCATCATGACCACAAGGGACAGCTGCTTCATGATGGCCACACGGAAAGGGTGCTGCATGATGGCCACAAGGGACGGCTGCTGCATGATGGTCGCAAGGGACAGCTGCCGCATGATGCCCACAAGGTGAGGCTGCTGCATGATGGCCACATGGGACGGCTGCTGCATGATGGCCACATAGGACAGCTGCCGCATGATGCCCACAAGGGGAGGCTGCTGCATGATGGCCACATGGGACGGCTGCTGCATGATGGCCACAAGGGACGGCTGCTGCATAATGGCCAAAAGGGACGGCTGCTGCAATACCGTCACAAGAGACAGCTGCTGCATGATGGCCATAATGGGATTCTGCTGAATGATGGCCACAAGAGACAGCTGCTGCAGGATGGCTACAAGAGACAGCTGCTGCATAATGACTACAAGAGGCGGCTGCTACTACCGCTAACATACAATACACAAAGTGCTTTTTAAGACAAAATTCTAACAGACAACCCCACATAAGGAGGGCCCCGAGATAGGCCCCACCAGGAACATAAACGTACCCTTCACTATTTTAATATTTTGGTGGTGGGATTTTTCACTGTCGATATTTTTTCGTGAGTTTCAGTTCCTTTCGTTACACAGGTCCACTTTGTTGCTCACCAGGTATCACAGTGATAAGGTTGATCGATGTAAATCAAGTGTTCAGAAACAACAGGACAAGTAGACGTATAGGTTCAAGTATATGTAGAACTACAGATACAGGTAAGTGTAGGTACAGGTACGTATACAGTACTGGTCATACACAGTGCCATGCCTTCACCTGCCACTTCTGTTGTTGTTGTCACCAAATATTACGATTAAATAAAATAGTGTGGAAGAATTTACAATATTTTTCTTTGGTGTTTTGATTATATATCTTGATAATGGCTTTTCCTTTTCACGTGGCTGTACTGTTCATTATTTATGTGCTAGATTAGGAAAGATCTCACACATGGCTACACTATTACGATGGTGTTAAGTCTTCAAAATAATCCACACTCCTGAGGTTTTCTCGACAGCAGAAGTGGAGAAACTTTTGAGGTCGGTGAGCCATATCAAAATCATAAGGATTCTTCAGGGTTCACCTAATATCATTTAAAAAAAAAATTAGAAACGAATCAGTAATTCAAAAAGCTGTTGCAACGAAAATTTGTGAAGGACTTAGCATTATAATAGTGTAAATTTCATCAAAATCTAACAATAAGTTCTCTACCCTTGAGTCTCACTTTCAAAGAGAAAAACAAAACCCAGTGAACTCGAATATGGTGACGGGTCATCCCGAGACCCTCGGCAGGCCAAAATGGTACAGGGGCCAGTTTCTCCATCCGTGCTCTACAGTACAAAGTTTCGAGCCTGTCAGACTGTATTTACCAGACATATATAAATAACACTTCGGTTAATGTATATTGAACTGAATTGAAAATGTTTATAGAGATTAATTTTGTATAAACTGTCAATGGGACAGTGAAAGTGGATCCATTAAGTCTGACGACTCGTCAGTGACACTGTGGATGCACCACCTTATGTACCAAGCCTTCATCACACAATGAGGCAGTGTAATACATGGCACTGCAATCGACTACCTTCACTTCTCAGCTGTAAAGTTTGGGACTCCCTTGCAGCTGTGTGACCTGGGGTGTACTGGCATAAGCCACCGACTTCTAGGACAGGATGCGAGCGCTGTATCCAATCAGCCGCCGCACCCCTTAAATATGGCAATTACTAATTACATAACCGAGCCTTTTGAGTGCTGAAACTGCGAGGATATGACAAAGTTATCCTTTGACACTCGCGGTCAACCGTCTAGTGATCTTATTCAAGCATGTTATAGTCTCTGAAACATGTATTTTTAGACCTAAGATAGCCTGCTCAGTCACACACCATCTGTGTGACAACAATTCCTGGTGCAGAAGCAGGTTTCGTGTTCTGTGCATATAGCAATTAGCAACACGTATATACACACACAAACGCACGAGCAAAAATCGCACATATGCATCTGGCAAACCTAGTCACTATTATCAATTTATAACTTCTGATATGAATATATTTCTTGCTAATAGACATAGCGGTCCCGCCACTATCATTGAAGTATGAAACGATGAAAACATTTCGAGTTTCAGAGGTCCAACGATAAGACAGGTTTCTAGTTCTTGCCAATAAGAAGCCGATTATTTGGGTATTTGTTCCAGTTAATGTGACTTTTGTGATACACTTAACTGTTTCAGTAAGATTTAAAATATGACGTTTGGCAAAATTGAACATCGGAGTGTCATAAGATTCGTAACAAAAGAAGATTCCACAACAAAAACAATTTATGGAGGCGTGAAGGGAGGCAAGATATAGTTATTGCCACCGTAACAAGGAGTTTAAGCATGGGCACGAGAGCCTGAAGGATGACCCCTGACTAGGACGACCTTTAGTTGACACCGAACTGTGGCATCAGATCAGAGCTTGATTATAACGAACTGACTGAATTAACGATTCACACGAACTTGTTAAGACCATCATCCATGAATATATTAGGATGTCTAAGGTTTCTATAAGATGGGCTCCCTTAAAACTCAAAACCGACGCCAGAGGATGGCCTCATGTACTTAACACGCTCCCTGTACTGCAATCCAGCCAATTTTCTTCCCCATCTGATGACAAGAGATGAGAACTGGAGTCATTATTGGGACCTGGAGTCAATGGAAACACCATTGTTCTCCAACCAGAGTTCAGAAGTTAACTCTCTGTCAACATGATCATGGCTTCGATTTTCTGAGATACCAAAGGGATTCTGTTGATCGACTACTTGCTGCATAAAACAACGATCACTGGTGATTATCATGTTGTCCTCATACAAAAACTGTGCCTCTATCCAAATATAGTCGCACTGATGTGTTTTACAACTGTGGATTCGAGCAACTCAACCACCCTCCCTGCAGTCCAGATCTGGCAATATGCCATTAATATTTATTTCAAAACCTGAAGTTCTACCACAGATGGTGCTGTTTCCAGGATGATGAGCTGAAATATGCTACTGAGGTGTGGTCTGAGAAGTAGGCGCATAACTCTTATAAGATTGGCATAGAGAATTTGAAGGACAATTGGAGTTAGTGTACTGAGGATAGAGGGATCATTTTAGTACAGTATACACCTACTTTACAATACTTTTTGACTGCTCCTACTAAAACTATCACACCTACTGATACTCGAAGACCTCCAGTATCATTACACATATAAATACTCAACATAGTGAATAGAATCGTTCAGAAAATTTAGTAGAATACCTCCGAGACGTTGGCTCCCTGCAGACGGGGTGGGTGGGGGAAGCTGAACGTCCTTGTCGAGCTGAATTTCCTAGGCTGCATTAAGTGATCTTTTAACCATTCCCTCGAGCGCCCTCCACAACACCCAATTTACCACTCGGTGCTAAATTCTGCACCACCTGGGGAGAGTGAAGCTTAATGGAACGTTTGTATTGTAGTTCTGCCCCGTGAAGGTGGGGAAATTATCTGCGTTAAGGAAAGAAAACTGCGCAAAAGAGTAGGGGAAAGTATACAAATGATAGTGATGAAAATTGTGTCAAAGAATGTACTGAAAAGTGTGCAATTAAGACTAGGGAAAAACTGCTTTTATAAAAGTAGGAAACTGTGCAACGGTGTGTGGAAAACCTTCGCAAATATTTGATGACCACGCAAAATAAAGGTGGTATGTGCAAATGAAAGTGGGAAAAATAAAAAAAAATAAAATAAGTGTGACAAAAAACGTATTAAATAGTAGGGGGAAAATCACATTAAAATGGAGGGAAACTGTGCAAAACACAATAGAAAAATTGCGCTCCTGGAAGTCGGGGAAAACCACTAAAGAAAGAGGAAGACAACATTCCCTTAGAACGTATGAAAACTGCGCAAAAAAATGGGATAAACAAAAGCGGGAGAAGCTTATCAAAAACAAGTAATAAACTGCACAAATGAAAGGGTGAAATGGCAAAAAAGGGGAAAATTGCTCTTTAGAAACTGGAAATACTGCGTAAAAGGTGGGAAAAGATGCGCAAAGGGAAAAGGAAATCCACGGAAAAGGTATTAGGAAAACTGCGCAAATGAAAGTAAACATTGTGCAGATGAACCTTTACAATTAAATTTTATTCCTTCATCGCTGCTTACAATTTATTTCATTTAAAACTTAATAAATATTACATAATTCTCGAAACAAGGCAGCCTACTCAAACTCCCTTTCTCTAAACCAACTATTCACTAACACTGCTGCACCTTCCTGATGTCAGTTAAAGATAAGTCTAACATTTCCATCAGTAAAGATTATTTTCACCATGACTTCTTTAAGTGAATTGATAAGGTATGTAGAGACTGTTGAGTACTCGTCTAACTAAAAAAAGTACTCGTATATTTCACCACACAGCTGATGAGATCATACAAAATTCTGACCTTTGAGACAATCTGTTAAAGGCCACAATAGTAAAATCCCAACCACTTTGTAAAGCAGCCCGCCATCAGTCGTTGTACCCCACAATTGATGCCAAATTGATTTCACATCTGCTAGGAGGCGCGCCACTGTTAACGGCTGTCGTCAATATCTCAAGTCTGTATCGTTTTCAGGATTTTCTTGGTTGCCGAGCAGGGTTGGGTATCATGCTATATGCTATCTATCTGCGGGATACAGGACAGAAATAGCAGAAAGGGGAAGCTAATTTCTCTAACTGGGTCAGTTAATCAGACATATGACGTAGACTTACACAGCTAAAAGTTATCGGACTCAGCTACCAAGAAAATACTCCTTGAAGACCAGAAATCGGTCAGCTCTCCATCCCTAATACCAATCCATCTATATATTTGAATCAACACTCTTATAAATTCATAACACACATCTTGAAACTAATTGGTCAAAGATAAAAAGTGGTAATTAGCCGATTAAAAATACAAATTCCTCGCTCGGAAAACACATAATCACTTAGGTGTGTGGAGGCAGGCAGTGACATGTAAACACAGCCCAGAATACCGACACACAACGCTGGTGAGGGTGTACAGTAATGTGTCACCCGTTAGGATAGTGTGCTGACTGTGTATATTTTATTTTTCAAGGCCGGGTATTGTGAGCGGATGTGTGTCTGTCCGTACGCGCATTTGTGTGTGTATGTTTACGTTGTTTGGGGAGGCTTGTGTAAGCATGAGCGTGCGGGTTTTTTTTTGTGAGCACTGTCCGAATTTATGTTCGTTTTGTTTATGAGCATTTCAGCTGTGTGTAAATATCCCTGTAGACCAACTCCACCTCGGTAGACAGCATACTACAGTACCACCGACAAAATTCTCAAACTTCGAATTTGGAAAATAAGCCGAACCAAAAATGGGGTAAACTCGGACTCTGGAAAAATATGGCCATCGGATGTATCAGAACCCAAGAGAAATATACCCTTACAGCACCGACAGACTATATTTACCCTGACAATAAAGCGCAATACATTTCAGACCATCAAACATAACCCTTTCATTCCCCTCTGAGTTTCACTACAAACTCAGCGGCTCCACGTGGTGCTGAGAGTTAGCCGGACAGGGGAGGGAGAAGCGTGCGCCAGGCCACCACCACCCACACACCCGGGCCACGGACCACACTTATTGATCAAACGCTCCAGCCACCAGCCCAGGTAGGCATTATTTTCACGTTTACGTTTATATTGCAACCCTGCATCAGCTAGTTATGACTATGTTTGCTTGATCATGTTTATCAGTATGTTCTGGATATTTCGGCGCAATTACTTTTCGAGCATTTTCGCGTGTGAGCGGACGAAACAAAAATTTAAAGTAACTGCATTGATTACGTTCATAGAGTGATTCACAGCGTAATCATCCCCTTGCTGTGTCTCTTTCCCGATTGTGTTATCTAAATATTAATGTTTAATGCCCTCCTTTTAATTCACGAAATAACGTGAATCGTTCGTATGGATAATTTGTCCTAAACAACCCTGAGGCAGCATATTAACTTTACTCTATGAATGTACTTTAAACCTCATATCTGCATTAAGTTGTGTATTCCTGAAACTGTACCACCACCAGTCAATTTTGGGGGAGAAATGTCTATGCTTACTTCACAACAGCGAGTCAGTCAGCATTAAATCCTTCTTTTCGGCAGTGTAAGAAGTTTGTTTGTTAAATGTATTTCCAGATATCAAATCACGTTCATATTTGTTCTCATGAAAATTCACAAAGAGTCAATACATGTTATAAGCGATCACATTTGTAATTAAAGTCAAGTGTCATCCGTCAAACAGTCTGTGTCCTCCGTACGAGAGTTTTCCTTCCCGCGGCAGTGTCCTAGCATGACGTACGACTCAGTCTGGCCCATCCATAATACCTCATAAAAATGAATCCTCTCCTGATATTTGACCAACTACCCAGCTATTTTACATTATTTACTGACTATTTATTATGGAAGTTAGAAAAGAAAAGAAATAATGAAGTCTATGGAGGCTGTAGCAAGTGAGCGAGGCTGAGGTGAGGGGAGAAACCGGGGGGGGGGGGGGGGAGGGGAGTGGTACTGGTAGGGAGGCTGTCCTCAGTGTGTGAGTTCCGTGTTGTTGTGTCGGTGGTGGTGACTACACGCACGGGGTCTGCTCTCCCCTCCGTGATACGCGGTAAGTCACTCCACCCATACCACCTTCCAGGTCCTTCTTATTATTTTGTATCAAGAATTTAAACAGTGTGGAAAGTCACCTTAATGGAAAAAGTTATGTGGCTCTCCAAGATCTAAATTTATTGTGGAAACGCCGAGGATGTGAGTTTTGTGATGATATTTTAGTCGTAGGAAAAAAAATGCCACTGGAATTTGGTATGATCGTAGTGTATCTAGTTTACGGAGGCTGGAAGCTTGCTCTTCCCTGCGGCAGCTGTACACAACACAGACACAACCCCTTCAGTATTCCTCTCCAGGGAGCTTGAGTCGCACAACTGTGAAGCCACCTTGTATGTATCGTAGAAATATGGTCACAAGATGCAAAATAGCTACCCATACGTGCCACCAGCTGATGTATGTCAGTTTGGAGGCAAATTTCCCCGTGTATTTCCCTGAATGTTAGCAGCGATCGATCAGAGCCAGGCCTCACACCGCCACCACCACTACCTTGCTGCTGCTGCTGCTGCTGCTAGCATCTCTGCCTCCCTACAGCTTCTCAAGCTCTCTCCCCCCATCATGTAGCGCCTTGAGGGACCACCGTCATGTACAGGTGTTGTGTCCCAACTGTGTTCACCCTAGACTTCACTTCAGCCGCCCCGGGGGACCTACACCCTCACCCTTGTGCTGGCAAGGGGAAAACTACAGCTCAGGACATTCCCCTTATCTGCCTAGTGACCGCTGCCCTCATGCTGTACAGTAGCTCGAGTGAGGAAGTGCTAGACAGGAATACACTATACAAAGAAGTAAAGCTATTTCTCTCCTTTTCAAATATAGGCCTGAGTTACTTCGCCCCGGACCAGATAGTACAGTACAGTATCCACGAGCATCGAGGAGCTGTCTGTCCGGGAGGCTGTGGCGGTGGCCAGGTGTATGGGGGGACAGGCTTTTGTGGGCCTGCGTGGACGCGGGTTGTGAGTGACAGGTTTCTGTGGGCCAGCGTGGAAGTGGGTTGTAAGTGACGGGATTCTGTGGGCCTGCGAGGACGTGGGTTGTGAGCTAAGGGCTTCTGTGGGCCTGCGTGGATGTGGGATGTGAGTGACGGGCATCTGTGGGCCAACGTGGAATACTGTAGTTTGTGAGTGACAGGAAATTGCGGACCAGCGTGGGCATGGGTTGTGAGTGACGTGATTCAAGACGCTAGCGTGGATGTGGATTGAGTGAGATGCTTCTGGAGAGGCAGCGTGGACGTTGACGAGGGGAGCTGGGGGAGGCATGCAAAAATTAGTTGCATTGTAGCTATCCCAGGGGAGCTGAGGAAGGGGAGGAGGTACTGCGAGTGTGAAAGCATGTACAGAGGCTTGGTGGTGGAGGGGACTGGTGGGGACTTGCACCAAGTCATTTGGTTGTGTAGGGGACTTTGGTGACATACAGTAAGGTTTTTGGTTAAATGGAGGACTTATACAATATTTGTTGTTGTGTGAGGACTATACTATTCATATGGGGGGCTACAAAGAGGACTACACCATGCATAGAGAACAACACTGGTTGGAACTCAAGGGACTACACCATAATGGGAACTTAAGAGGGGACTGTTGTTGGTTATATAGAGCTGTGTCCTGTGGGTGAAGTGGACTACACAGCACTGGGAGGAGGGCTGTTATAGCCATGTCACAGGAAGATGAGTCGTCGTAACAACTGCTGGACATGGGGAGGAGCTGGTGCTGTGAAGATACGGGAGAATATTTAGTGGAAATACGGGAAGCTGGAAAGAGAGAGAGGTGGTGTGGTTATGATGGAAATACGGGACAACATATAGAGAGAGACTTAGTGTGGCTATAGTATAAATACGGGATATAGTGCAAGTGCATGGATATACAAGCCATAAGTAAACTGGAAAAGGTGGTGGTGGTGTGTGTGGGGGGGGGGGGGGGGCGGCACGAGACAAACATACAGGTGACTTAACTATTGGGTCGTATGGAGTGAGGTACAAACACGGCCGAGCGTTATCGCACTACGGTTTACGTATCTCTGCTTGCTGCTCTCAGACGCCAAACAAAACATCAACAAACGGCAGCACAGCGCTTCTCCCAGTCCCTCCTTCACCATCAACTCTTCCTCCTTTGACAACTATTGGAATCAACTCTCGGTATCATACAGATTCGTGCAGCACAACCTACCCCAGTTTCTATTTCTGTTTCTTCTTCGCCCGTTTCTTCTCTTCGCCTGTTTATTCTTCGCCTGTTTCTTCTCTCGTTTCTTCTCTTCGCCTGTTTCTTCTCTCGTTTCTTCTCTTCGCCTGTTTATTCTTTGCCTGTTTCTTCTCTCGTTTCTTCTCTTCGCCTGTTTCTTCTCTACGCCTGTTTATTCTTTGCCGTTTCTTCTCGCCCCAAATCACCAGTAAAACTTGGCCTCACGGTAATAACTCGTCACCTTATCCTGAGAGCCTAGGTGACGCAGAGAACAAGTTAATTGGGTTTCTTGTGTGGTTTGCTTATCGATGTGGCTGTGTTTAATTTGGTGCTCCCGCGTCACACACACACCCTATATACACACACACACACCTGCATCTATACACATACCTACACACCTGTACCTATACAAATACCTACACACCTGCATCTGCACACACACATCTGCATCTATACACACATTTATACACACACACACACACACACACACACACACACACACACACATACACACACACACACACCTGTACCTACCTACACACACACCTATACACACATCACACCTGTATCTATACACATACCTACACACCTGCACCTATACGTACACACACACACACCACACTTGTACCTATACACATACCTAAGCGCACACACACGCACACACACACGCACACACACACACACACACACACACACTCTCTCTCTCTCTCTCGATTCTATACGTGTTACATTACATTTGTTTTTAAGTTACGTAACAAGATTATTATTTTTTATTTCGATTGACCCTAAGATTTAGTTCCTAACATATATTAGAAATATTATAGCTATTCGCTCATGAATTTCTAAACAGTGACGAAGATGAAAGATGTTTTATAAGGTGATGAATGTATAAAAAAAACCATACCCATATTTAAGTTAAGTAATCAGGTCAATTTTCCCTATTACTAAATTATTATAACTGCTTGTTGAAGGTAATTATCAAGTTAAACAAGTGTCTCAAGAATTTTAATGTTTTTTTAATGATCGCTTAATTATTGTGGACATAGTGAAATTATGTATACTTAACAGATAATGGTATATGATTTATAGGTAATAATGCCGTATAAAGTTCGTAGGCACCACGTGTAGAATGAGGTACTGTACTAAATAATGTGTGAAAACTAGGAAAATAATAAACAAGAGGTTATGTACGGTTATAAACATAAGGAAAATAAAAGTAGAGAATGAACAACTTTACGATAACACGATTGATAAACGGGACAAAATAATGAAATATAAACAAACCCAAAGAAACAAAAAACATGTCATTAAAAACCTGAACTAACATTGTGAACATAAAACGAATGGAAAATACAAATAGATAATAAACAAATGGAAGATGAATGATAGAGCGAAAGGAAAATACTAATTAGACAAAGTTAAGAGAAATGAATAAATGGGACAATAAACTAAAAGAATTAAACATATTGAAAGAGCGTGAAGTCACAAACATCTTGAGAAATATGATATTGTCGTGTATTAGACATTAAAGGGGGCTAGCCATGTGTAAACTTTCCTGTGTGAATAGAGGGTTTACACGCATAGGTGATAACGTTGTGGAGAGAGTGAGTGAGATAATGTGTGACATAAAATTGGGAGAAGGATAAGAGACAGTGATAAGAGTGGGAGAAGGATGAGAGTGGGAGAAGGATGAGAGTGGGAGAGGGACGAGAGTGGGAGAGGGATAAGAGTGGGAGAATGATAAGATTTGGAGCAGGATAAGAGTGGGAGAAGGATACGAGTGGGAAAATAATAAGAGTGGGAGAGAGATAAGAGACAGTGATAAGTGGGAAAAAGATAAGAGTTGGAGCAGGATAAGAGTGGGAGAAGGATAAGAGTGGGAGAAGGATAAGAATGGGAGAAGGATGAGAGTGGGAGAGGGATAAGAGTGGGAGAATGATAAGAGTGGGAGAAGGCTAAGAGTGGGAGAAGGTTAAGAGAGGTACAGACTGGAGATGTTGACATGGTGAGGTACACAAACAAACCTGAATAGCGTGATGCGGAGTCTGTAGGCGTGTTTACTGCTGAAAATTGTTTACTCTGGATCCTGGAAGGTTATTGGCCTCGGTAAACAGGTGAACAATGTTTACTTTTGGACTTTTCAAGACGATTTGGATTGGTAAACGAGAAAAAATCAACAGTTTAGATTGAAAGGTTAAAAGGCGTTGACAAATAACGTTGACAAATAACGTTGACAAATCGATACTTTTAACTTAATTCCACACCATAAATGGATCTCTTAAACGTGGTGGAGAAAAAAGGCTTACATAATTTCAAGAGGGTAATATGAAAGGCATTGAGAAACAATTGCTTTTTACCATATAAACCTCACACACACACACACACACACACACACACACACACACACACACACACACACACACACACACTTGATAAACAAAATATCAGTGTTTTATGGACAAAGGGATATAAATTATTACTGTGCATCACCACTACATCCAAAAATGGACAAAGTATTGCTTCACCAACAGCCGGAGTCCCTCGCTGAAAGCTGTGTGTGTTAAGAGTTCGCTTTTCCGGTGTTATGAACCTCCGACATTTTAGCTTCCTGGGTTTTTACTCCCGCATCTGTGGTAAAAAGATAAGATATTCCCCACAACTTGTTGAAGGCATGTAATGATCTTTAGTTACGGTGACGTTTAGTTGAGGTGGTGTTTAGCCGAGGTGATGTTTTACTTGAGTAATGTTCAACTAAAGTATCGATCTGTAGCTCAAGTAACAATGTCGAGCTAAAGTAACGATATCCAGCTAAAATAACGACGTCCAACTAAGTAACGACGTCCAGCTAAGTAAAGACGTCCAGCTAAGTAACGACGTCCAGCTAAGTAACGACGTCCAGCTAAGTAACGACGTCCAGTTAAGTAACGACGTCCAGTTAAGGAACGACGTCCAATGAAAGTACTGTTGTCCGGTTAAACTAACGATATCTACCTAAGTTCAAAACAAAGTACGACAGTAGAAGACGTCACTATGAATAAGAACCTCAACGATATGGTAACGAGGACTTGCCGAATCGCCTGAAGATCAGGCAGACAGCCCACCTTATTTCACCTGAAGATTAGATACATCAGCTTATTTCACCTAAAGATTAGATATCTCAGCTTATTTTACCTGAAGATTATATACCTCAGCTTACTTCACCTTAAGATTAAACACCCAAGCTTATCGCACCTGAAGATTAGATGCCCGTTTATTTCGCCTGAAGATTACACAGCAGCTACCTTTAGGGGTTAGGTTATAGGTTTGATTAGCGTTAGGGTGGTTAATCTTCAGGTGTAAGTAATAATCTTGGGTATCTAATCTTCAGCTGATCATTCTTACAATAGTTCTTGGCAATTAAAATCACTCTAATTCCCACCCACCCACCGTAACCCTAATGATGGATGTTATCTGCACGTGAGGGATGTTTATGTTTATCCCAGTGGAGCATAACACAGTGTTTCATTCTTACTAAACATTTGAGAGTTGTAGGAACGAATGTAATGGCGTCATTCAGGCTACGACAACATAGCAGAAATTATAAATATTAAAATGGCGTTAGATTTATAGAGCCTCTTATTGAATTTTATATACCGTCGAAATTACGTTAAGGCTCTACTCGTAGTCTCAGTACCTACGTTTACCCTAGACTAGCCTAAACCTAACCTAACCTAAACGCTATCCTAACCTTAATTATTATAATATGACCTTTGTTCTATCATAAGCTGAACTAAACATTATGTTTTAACTTAGCCTTATTTAAACGAAACGTAACCTGACCTGTTATCTAACCTGACATGTTATCTAGCCTAACCTACCCCACACCATACTCTGAATGTAACATGATATTTCCCCTACTTATCCTTAACCTATCCTAACTTATATATCTCGGACCTAAGCTAATATAACTTGCCCAAATTTAACCAAAAAAACATAACCCTGACCTAACCTAAACCTCACTTCAATCTAACCGGATCTAAATCCGACCATAAACTAAACCCAATCTAAAACTTACAATAACCTAAACCTAGATCAAGCCAAGGTGGGAAAAAAAATTGGGGTCTCGAGTGTCCGTTCAACGATCACGTCCACACCTCGTCCCCTGAGATAGACAAAGATTGGACCAGCTGCGTTAGGATAGGTTATGGTCACTGTGGCGCTGAACTGTGTAAACAACTGCTTGGACACAATACAGTATAACGAAAACACGATATAGTTTCTTGATTCTTATGTGTTAATTGTAAGGTTATGATGGTGTGGATTATGTTTAATTAGGTCAGAGTAGAATAGATTAGGGTAGACTAATTAAATTTGGTTCGGTTCGGCAAGGTTAGGGGAGGATAGGTAAAGTTCCAATAGCCAAGGTTAGGTTAAGCAAGGTTTGGGTAGGATAGGTCAGGTCAGATAAGATTCGGTTTGGTTAGGTAAGATTAGGTAAAGTTTGATGTCTTTTATAGGAACTGTGCTTTATTTTTATAACGTTTCTAAATAAAGTATTGTATGCATTTATAATTGTTATTGTTGCATATTTCGTTTTTATTTATACATCACCTCAACTTCTTACGTTAATTTCTGTACTAGTAAACAGTTTTGTTTGCATATCTAGTGGATAAGTCCGCTGTTGTTATAATGGCCTACTTTATACATGTATGCGTTATTCTCGTATATAGTATTTCTGTACGTAAACAAATAAGGTCTTTCAGCACGTACTCTTAACTAGGACAAGAGAAAGACGACAACTATCAAGAAATGAAAACGGTAATTCGTGGTGTGATGGCGGCGGGGATGCTGGTGGCTAGACGCGACAGCCGGCGGGGTCAGGGAGTTCACTCAGTCGACGCGGCGACAGTCTGTGTGCCATATCATATCCCACAGGAGAAAAATTCCATCACTATTTCCCAATGGACAAAATCCTTCGAAAACAAGTTCCCGCCAAATTAAATCACACTAAACAACTTCCAATTGGACGACATCAAACCACCAAGCGATTTCCTATTCAACGAAATCCAACAATCATTGATTTTGATTTTGCCGCTTGCAGCGGCTACTTTATTGTGCAACCCACACTCATCTTGTGAGCGGTAGCGCAAAAGGATTACAGAGTAGGGTTTACAAAGGGTCATAATAATTAACCCCCGTTGTCAGGATATTATGGCACTGAAAGTTACACAGTATTTCATTTACATTATTTGTTTAGTTCTATACATAAAGGGTAACTTATTCACAAATGCGTGAGCACAGGCGTGTGAGGCAGTATGTCTGGCCTCACACTTTGTTATTCACATTTACGTGGGAGGTATTCAAGCACATTGCGTATTTGGTTCTGTACATGAGAACTGATATAGTTACTAAGTGCAAAAAAGTGGATACAATCTTAATATGTCGGCTATCTTGCCATTAGAGATGAAGTGTTGTGCCATTTCACACACAGTGTGCTTGGACCTGTCCCTAAAAGGTTCTATCTTCACACAGTCGAGGACGTAGTGTTCAAGTGTGTGGCCATATGTATGGCCACACACTTTACATTTAGTTTTGTTTACATCTGCTTGAGGAACATACTGCCAAAGGTACTTATATCCTAACCTTAATCTAGCGGTTACAACATCTTGTAATCTAGTGATCTTGTTACTTGCTCCATATACATGTTTCACTTGATACATCTCATCATGGTAACCTATGGGTCGACTAGTGCCTGTTTGCACTTGTCTACTTGCGTCAAACTCATCAATAAGTTCTTTCCTAATTACAGTTTTAAGGGTTCTTTTTGACAGACCCAAATTGTATTCAACGGTGTCTTTGTTAGACGCGAGTTTGCCGAGGGCATCAACTCTGTCATGTTTTATGAGGCCTATGTGAGAGGGGATCCACAACAGTTTGACCCTGACACCCCGGTCAACAAGGCACGCATATTTGTGTCTGGCTTCAGAGACAAGAGCGTGACAACCTGTGTCGAGGGTACCAAGGGCAAGTAGTGAGGATAGAGAGTCAGTGATGATGAGACTGTCAGTAACAGTGGTTTCTATGAATTTAATAGCTGTGAGTATGGCAACTAATTCAGTTTGTAGAGTGGATGTCCAGTTGTTAATTCTAACTCCTTTCTCAATTATATTACCGTCAGGTTGAGTCACAACAATAGCACTTCCAGCCCTCCCACAGGCGGTGTTTAGAGATCATTCAGAATACTGCGGTGGGTGTTATCCTTCCAGCTAGAGTTTCTTAAAATAGGTTAGGCTAGTAGGATGGTCCTGGTAGATTTGGTTGGTAGGATGGCCCTAGTAGGTCAGGCTGGTAGTGGCCCTGGTAGGTTAGGCTGGTGGAGTGGCCTTGGTAGGTTAGGCTAGAATAGAGTGGCCCTGGTATGTTAGGCTGGTGGAGTGGCCTTGGTAGGTTAGGCTAGAATAGAGTGGCCCTGGTATGTTAGGCTAGTAGGATGGTCCTGGTAGGTTTGGTTGGTAGGATGGCCCTAGTAGGTCAGGCTGGTAGTGGCCCTGGTAGGTTAGGCTGGTGGAGTGGCCTTGGTAGGTTAGGCTAGAATAGAGTGGCCCTGGTATGTTAGGCTGGTGGAGTGGCCTTGGTAGGTTAGGCTAGAATAGAGTGGCCTTGGTAGGTTAGGCTGGTAGGATGGTCCTGGTAGGTTAGGCTTTTAGGATGCCCATGGCTGATAGATGGTCTTGGTAGGTTAGGTTGGTAGGGTGGCCCTGGTAGTTTAGGCTAATAGAATGGTCCTGGTAGTTTAAGTTGATAGGTTAGGCTGACTCAAGTGTGGGTACTTAGAACTGTGCGGATATTTAAGAATAACTGTGTGGAAACTAAGAATGAATTGTTTGGATACTACAGAACTGTGTGAATAGCACCAAGGAAAATCGTGTGGATGGACTGGATACAAAGGAAGAGCAGTGTGGAAGATAGAACTGTGGATACTACATAATTGTTCAGAAAACTTAACAAGAAATTTCACTTTCCAATAAACCTGACTAATTTAACCACGATTTAATTTCGACTATATGGAAATATTTGAAGAAAAACGACACTAAAAATGTGGTGTAGATGAAGTAGGTAACGTGGGACACAATAACACAGGGTAGCTTTATTGTGGGTAAGGCAGGCGGACACACAACAATACCGTCATTGTGTAGAGGGGGACAAAATTTAGTACACCGACTCACGTATTGTTTTGCTGTTCTATTGTCTTGTCGGAGCTTCAGGCAGCCATGTTCTGACTCGGGTTGGCGTAACGTTGAAGATGTTTTGTCGTTCTAATGTCGTTTCGGAGGTTTGGGTAGTCGTTCACTTAACATTTTGATTTACATGCTGGCGTAAGCGCCCGCTCACACTGAGGCCGGAACCGACATATCCTCAGGCAAATTGGCCGAATGACTGAGTAAAGTTAACAACACATATCTCACACTATATTCGAATCACATCAAATTCGAATCTTTCAAGTTTTACTCTAGAGGGAAGACAGTTTCCCGCTCCCTAGAAAGACAGTGAGTCGCGTCACATATAAGAACATAAGAACATAAGAATGGAGGAAACTGCAGCGGGCCTATTGACCCATACTGGGCAGTCCCGTTTATACCCAACCCCTATTGCTCATATAAGCATCCAACCTATGTTTCAAGCTATTCAGCGCATTCGAGTTAATGATGATATTTGGTAACTTGTTCCACTCATCCACTACTCTGTTTCCAAACCAGTGTTTACCAATTTCACGCCGAAATCTAAATTTGTCTAATTTAAAACCATTGTTTCCGGTTCGCTCCTGGTTGGATTGTTTGAGTACCTTTGTAATGTCCCCTTTGTTTAACCCTGACTTCCATTTATACACCTATATCATGTCACCCCTCACTCTACGTCTCTCGAGGGAGTGCAAATTAAGATGCTTTAACCTGTCTCTGTATTCAAGGTTCCTAATGCCCGGGAGTAGTCTTGTCATTCTCCTCTGGATTCTTTCCAATGATTCTATATCCATTCTGTAATACGGTGACCAGAACTGAACTGCGTAATCCAGGTGAGGTCTCACAAGGGCTAGATATAATTTTAAGATGACCTCGCTAGTCTTGTAACTAACACTCCTTTGTATGAACCCAAGTACTTTATTAGCCTTGTTACGAGCAAAAACATATTGTTTACTTGGCTTAAGATTCCTACTTATCATTACACCTAAATCTCTCTCGCAGTTGGATTCCACAATGGCATCGTTGTTCATCTGGTAACTGGTTTCCCTGTTTACATCTCCTATACTGAGTACTTTACATTTGTCCACATTGAATTTCATCTGCCATTTTTCCGACCATTCGAAAAATTTGTTCAGATCTTCCTGTAGTTTTGCAGTCCTCGTCAGATTTAATTACACGTCCTATTTTAATGTCATCAGCAAATTTACTTATATTGCTGTCCATGCCGATATCTATGTCGTTTTTGTCTATAAAAAATAATAATGGTCCAAGTACTGAGCCTTGGGGAACTCCACTAGTGACGTTGCTCCAATGCGATTTAGTGCCGTTTATGCTCACTCGCTGTTTCCTGTCCCGTAACCACGCCCTAATCCATTTAAGGATATTACCTTTGATGCCATGCGCTTCTACCTTTCTAATTAGTCTTTCGTGGGGGACTCTGTCGAAGGCTTTGCTAAACTCGAGATATACCACATCATAATTGTGCCCCTCGTCCACCGATTCGAAAACTGATGAAAAGAATGTTAATAGATTAGTTAGACATGAACGCCCGCTTGTGAAGCCATGTTGGGAATCATTGATCAACTTGTGCTTCTCCAGGTGGTTTCGAATAGAGTTTGACATAATTGATTCTAGTATTTACCTACTATTGATGTTAGACTGATTGGGCGGTAGTTAGAGGATAGTTATCTATCCCCCTTCTTGAAAATCGGTATTACATTCGCTATCCTCCAGGATTCTGGTACTACACCTGTTTTTAATGACATGTTAAACAACTTTGCTAAGGGCATACTAAGCTCATCCTTACATTCCTTTAATACTTTAATACTCCCGGCAATTTGCGTCAGAATATGTTCGCTTCCTGCCTCAGTGTGAACGGGCCCTTAGACTGAAAATAGCATGTTTAATGCAGTGTGTGTGTGTGTGTGTGAAAGCGGCCTAGGGTTCTCGAGTGGGATTCGAACATGTCGAGACTTACCAGAAATTTAACTAGTGACATAATGCTTTTGAACACTACAGAGTCACAATGGTTCGTTAGTGTCTAGTGAAAAGGTATTTTGTCATCTGCTCTGGGAGCCACACACTCAGCGGTACACAGCCACACCTGCTGTAGCTCCCTAGAGATAATGACCTTATCTGGTGCCACCGTGATACAGGTCACGTGACGTCACCATGTAAACATCGTGAGACACTCGACCTGTCACTGGCCAGTACAAACAACGTGTGCGTGTTACTAAAGCACCATGTAATTATGCAATAATGTTGATTGTTTAAACTTAAATTAAATAGTGGTAATGAAGGATAAATACAAAATTCATCTCGAATTACAAAAGTTTCCCTGTAATAATAATTGGGGTGTAATCGATGTAAATACTGGATGTAAACAGGAAACAAGCCAATCTTGTAAACTTAGGAAAACCGCGGGACAGTTTTGACTTAAAATCTAAAACCAGTATCACAATGACTTTTGTGAGAAAATTTATATTTATAATAAGTTGCCATTGGTCTCAGCAATCAATCAGATCCCCTGAAGATTCAATCACTCTGCCTATTTCACCTCAAGATTAACCACCTTAACGCTAAACAATCATAACTCATCTTAAACAAACCTCTCCTAATCCCCCCCCCCCCCCCCGTGTAACGTTGGGGGGGGGGGGTAATCTTCAAGTGATCCAACCAATCTTTATAACATGTTACTCTCTCTGTGACACTCAGACGCGGTAATAAAAAGAATAATAGAAAAGGAAACAAGTATTGAGTTACCAGTGTGTTGACTATGTAACAACAACACTGGTTCACAGCGAGGCTGTGTTGTGATGCCGTAGAGGATTTCTTTTTGTATTTTCACACACACATAATGGTTGTCTCTCGTGTCCGATGATGGCCGGCCCTAGGGCTACCTAGGAATAATCCAGAAGACCGGACAACTCGCCAACTACACTGGATAACTATTACCCAGGAACACGAGCCGCAATTCGATGAACATCCAAATCCCCAAATACTGCTAGGTAGACAGAGGCAAATGGCGTAAAGAAATTTGCCCATAGTTTCACCCTGCCCGGGAATGGAATCTGGATACAACACACACACACACACGATGAATACACCATCGTCAACAACACACTGATGGCCGCAACATACAGCGAGTGAGGTGCTGTGTTGCTCACCCCACCACCTCTCTCTGAGCTACTGTGTATAATTTTCTCGACACGATGTTAAAATGATACGAGAGAGAGATCATCGTCAAATAGATAAATATATAATATAAAATCAGATAAAACAACAAAGGAGAAGAAAGTTCAGAACAGATAAGGACTCATTAGTCTTATCTGTAATATATAATCAAATTATTCCCTTCCGCTGGTGCGCCAGTATCCCACAGTAAAGTATGACCTTCAAAGTTCATTTTGCTACGTAATGTACAGTATACTGTAGTGTTATATAATAATATTGTTATTATTATTATTATTAGTAGTAGTAGTAGTAGTAGTAGTAGTAGTATGTCGTGCAGAGAAATTGTTTGGGACTTAAAATAATGGATACAATTTTTTTAAGTACTGTACGTGAGAGTAACGCTAATGGCGACGACAAACGGAGTCTCTCTAGACTCAACTTTTTGAAGTTGTGTACACAAGGGAAATTATATTGTTACTTGTATAGGGAATATACACTGCTGTCTATGTGGGGGAGATACATTGGGACTATGAAATAGAGATGTATTTAATATTTTTTTTAAGAACTAACTGGAGCACCGATGTTGTCCGGGTTTGTTTTTGACACCAAGTAAAGTTAACCAGAATAGGTACAGCCACATAGCCTATGTCCGTCCTTGCTCACAATTAAGTGAACAAAATATATATATACCAAATTTCAGCTCTTATGATAAAAACTGTGGTCGTACACTTATGAGTGGGGTGGGAGGGAAAGCAATTTAAACGTCCGAGAGGATTCCCAGGACTATTTGCATAAGCATATCAAATTTCAACTCTATCTTCAAATTTGTGGTCGTGATTAACAAGGGTTCCATTTTAGGGGGCGGGGAGTCAGCCCTCCAAAATTCCACCGCCGTGACACTTCTGGGGTGGATGCGCATCTTCAGGATAAGTTTCAGCTGTCTGTCTTCAAAGCCGTAGCTATGCATAGGGAACATTTAAACAGTTCACCCAGCTTTACAGCTCTGTGTGTGTGTATGATCGTCATACTCGATTCCGAGTGACAGCAAAGTAGTAGTAGTAGCGTAAGAATGACTCGGGCAGCGGACCCAACAACACTGGGCAGGGACTTCAGGATAATTCTATCACTCATCTCGTGATCCTCGGTGGAGCTGACGACTAATGCTGGTGTGTGTGTGTGTGTGTGTGTGTGTGTAATAATAATAAAAATATAATAATAATTAACGGTTTATTGAAAAAGTTCTGCTGCCCTAAGTCTGAAAATATACATTGGACATAAATGACATATTACATACATTGGTAGTGTAACAAAAGCCTTCATTAGAGAAAGGTAAAGGAACAAACAGTGAACATACAGATTATTGTTTACAGTGGAGGTCACGTAGATCATGTACGCTGAGGTGTTGAACAACAGACACGTGGTGTAGTAATTCCCTCACAGATTGTGTTATGAGGGGGTTTAACTTTAGCCAAATAGATTGGATTGACCTTACGGGTAACTCAGAATCAGAGGATTTTATTGAAACAATCCAGGACTGTTTCCCAAGCCAACATATAACCGAAACCACCCGGGGTAATAATATATTCGATTTAGTTCTATCAAACAGAGACAACCTCATTAAAAATGTCGAGGTAGGGAACGAATTTACTAACAGCGATCACAAAGAAATTAGATTCCAGTTAGAATTTCAGGGCAGCCGTTAGGAAAATTCCACTAAAGACCCAGATTTCAGAA
Source organism: Homarus gammarus (assembly GCA_958450375.1). Taxonomy (NCBI): domain Eukaryota; kingdom Metazoa; phylum Arthropoda; class Malacostraca; order Decapoda; family Nephropidae; genus Homarus; species Homarus gammarus. The sequence goes on from CAUDMG010001873.1 coordinate 138,629, forward strand.
GGGCAAACTTTGATAGTTTGAAGTGGCAGCTGAGAGAAGGGGTATCACGCTTGGGGGTGAACTACATGACCTCACATGAGGTGACCTCTCACAATGTACCCACAGAGGACGACCTTACCAGGAGACCTGATAACGAGATCTGAGGTTGCCGAGTTCCATAACAATTTAAATAGTGAGTTCTTAATGCACAAAGGCAGAACATACCATACAGAAAACTCAGATCAAACAACAATAACCCTAAATGGATAAATAATTATTTAAAGAATATTATTGGATAAAGGAAGGCTATAGGTAGGAGAATAAATCGTGGTGAAGTCTTCCTCTGAGATTATTAGAAGGTATTGGCTGGTAGGGTTAAGGCCCATATGCAAGATCAGCCGTGGTGTACACCATGCTGTGGTATCCCGGCAGTCGTAATACAATGGAGTGAAAATTTTTTTGATTAATTATTCGAGATGGGCCATGGTAGTACCCGACTGTCGTTTGTTGTTACTACGTCATCGTAGTGTAGTCAGGTGTACCAACTGCCGGAAGACTTGGGGGTTGGTATGCTTGCACCCTGAAAACGTTGTCAGTGGCATGAAACGTTTGCTCTTGCTACAGCGATTTACGAGCATAAAAAACTTGAATCCCAAGCTAAGGTGCACCTCATTTTCCTATTTTCTTGGATTATAAGCCAATTCTGGGAATAAAATACGATTATTTACAGTGAATATAGGTAAATAAAGCCTGTGACAACCATGAAAATGTAGGAATTGAGTGTAATATCTGCTCCCTTCTTCTTTATCCTTATGAAATCTAACAATAAAGTTATAAGTTTTTCATGAACTTGGGGTTGGGCGAGTGTAATAAAGAGAACTGTGACCTGTTCTGTGGATGAAGTCAGTAGAATATACCGAAGTACAGTATTAGGTATTATAATTTTGTTATGACAGTGATGAACTCACTGTACAGATGAATTGGGGTAAAATCTTGAAAAAATATCACCATAACTGTTAGTTTTCTATCAAACAAGAAATTATCTTTATACCAAAATTTTTCCTTTCATATTATACAAGGCCAGTTATGTACATGATATGAAAACTTGAGATAATGTTTCCTCCTTTTCTCCACCTGATTATAGTAATGCAATAAATACCCTTTCAAAAAAACAAGACATGAACACTTTCCCAATGTCAGGAGTAAAAATGCATACAATATGTTAAGACATGGACTAAACCAGAAGTCGGAGAAAAGTCTCTGCTGTTTAAATGGTCATTTATTTGGAAAAATATTACATGTAAATACTGTATATGGATCCTCACCAGAGTGCCTTCATATAGTTAGTGTACAGACATTTGTTTACAAGGCATATACTCAACTATTATGGAAATGAAGACATGTTAGTTTAGATTAGGTTCATTTTGTGAGCAAATGTCATGGAACCCATATACAGTAGGTATATTCATGAAATTCTACTAACTAATCAGAGACTAATAATGTTAAACGTAGAACAAGATGATAATTAAATGGTCTAAAAATATACTCAATACAGTCTGCAACGTTAATTGCAAATCATTCCTACATTTTTCAATGTTTAATATAAACTGTAATAATAATAAGGATAAGAATACAATGATAATGCTTATTTCGGAATATAGCCTTTATTAAAAGTAGGATATGTTATAATATATGGATGATCAACAGTAAAGGATTTTAAAAGAAAAATCATCCACAAATTTCACAAATAAATTAATACGTAATATCCACGTATGTATGCAGTGTAAAAAAAATAATTAAGGCATACAGTATGTTATGATTTCTCCAAGGTATATGTTCAGAAAATTCCAGAAACTGCATTTTTTCTGGTCTATGAGTAATTTGGGGATTTTACGGAAAGGCTCAAATTTTTCTGGTCTGAGTCTGGGAACCAGTTCCGAGGTTAGGTTAGAAAGCAAATTCCAAAATCTTCCCTGGAACCGGAAAAATTCCCCATCAATCAAATGATACCAAGATTTATTTCTTCAGTATTGGTGAAAGGTGAATAGTCAGCTGTATCTCTACCTGTAAGTGAAAATAAAGTCATTGTGTTAGTTAAATTTGCGAATTCTGAAACATCTATATTTATGAGGGTTAATATTTATAAAAAAAATAAAAATAAAAAATTCCAAAGGAAACTCATATTTGTTTGGTTTAATATGCAACACACACGCTAAAAATATTATTGTTTTTTATAATGTACTGTAGTGTATATTGTTATGGTGATTCCAAAACTTTGATCCCTTTTTTTGGAGAAATTCATAGAACAAAAATTTTAAGCCCTTTAAAATTTTAATGATCTATATAAAAATGTTAACCTAACCTACCTAACTTAACCTAACTGGAAACTGACTTAACTATCATAAAATAAAGTATACTGTCTTTCATATTTTAAAGGTTGGACTAAGGACAAATTCACTTAGCTTAATTTCTGGTTACAGCTAAGTAGTCAAGTCTGACATATTTCTGTTGTCATCATTAGAATATACGTGTATCACATTTAATGAATATTCATAATTTCATTATCTATGAATATCCAAGAATTGTAATATAAAAACAATTAACGGTAAAGGGAGTCATTCCTGTGATTACTTCTACAATTATTACATCTAGCTAAAATTGAGTGGAGCATCAAGGTGAGTTAGGTAAGATACAAGGAGTTTAAAGATGAAAATGTATTACAGACTTTCCTCGACTTACGACGGTGTTCCGTCGCGACGACCAGGTCGTAATACCTGAAATATTGTTATTAAATATTATCATCAATGACTTCTTTTGGTATTAAACAATACAATTTGGTGCTAATTTTTTCCTCTTACATAAACTAGCTTTAGTGTATAGGGTGAAACATCTATCATGAAGTGATTGTCATTACAACTTTACGGAGTCTGAATTTGTAAAAAAAACACAACTAATGTTTATGATTTACTCATAATCAATTTGGTAAAATGAATGTTTAGGTCATCCACCTACTTAGCATTCGAAAATACATAATTTCAATGTCACCAAACCTAACCTAACTCGACTCAACTAATCTAACGTAACCTAACTTAATTGGTAAAAATCGGTCAACTTAAAATCATTAAATTCGCTGGATGGCCAAAATATTATAATATCATCAATTCTATTTACTTTAGAAGGACATTCATTTTTGTTGAAATCATGGACATACAAAGCCAATATATCTACATTGGATTCTACCACTGTCAATGGCAAAGTTAATTAATATCACCACTCCAACTGTTGGCCCAAACAAGTCGTAAAGTAGTTCTTTCTTGTAATACATTGAGTCACTAAGGGAATAAAAAAATAAAACATGAATTTAGGTCAGTAAATTTATCTTATTAGTAGCAAATTGTGGTTAAACTGATACACAAATGAAACATGCCTGGGAAGTACCTAGCACTAGTTACCTGGCATATTTGGACTTATTAAAATATGAAATCTAGGCTATTAAGTAATTATACTAAGGAAATAATTATTTTGGTAGTGCTGGACGGTTATTAATTGCGCTCATTACGAAAATTGGGTCGATATTAATTCTGATAAAGGACGTCATTCACCATCCCAGAGGAAGCTGTTCTCACCACTCTTGAAATAGACCATTTACGACTTTTTTTTAGTTTAATTTGATTTCAATACATTTCTACACATAAATTAGTTGTATTAGTTATCTTAAAGGCTTACCTTTTATGATGGTTAGGCGAATTTGGAGGATATAAACGGCGATGAGACAAGTAGAGGCTGGCGGCATTTTTGTACACAAACACGGACCACTTTTAAAAAGAACAATACAATTCTGCTTGTGCTGTTCTATATGGAGTATATCGTATAGCAAATATTATTCCTTTGCAGATTTATACATTTTATGTCCATCCAAATCAATTTTCTTTCTTTTGGTTTCAAAAAGAGTTCCTTCATAGTGATCATCGGACGGGGGGGGGGGGGGGGGGATACGTGTACCACGAAATTTCCCATGTTCCAATAACGAATCATACATATTTTTCTTTTTTTTAGCCAAAAACGCTTCTTGCATAACAACCATGGGAGTACTACAGCATTGTATACACCATAGCTGATCTTGCATATGGACCTAAGACCGAGATAAGAAAAGCAAAGAGGAATAATGAACTGAAAATAGCAAGGGAAGCGAAGGCAAACCCCAAGGGATTCTATCAAATGTATCAAACTAAAACACGAGAAAAAATTGGACCAATACAGTCAGATACCGGCGAGCTAACTCATAACGACGGATAAATGAGCAATAATCTGAATAAATATTTTTCAACAGTTTTCACCACCGAAAATTTAAACATGATACCCGAAGCTCCGACTCTATACAGAGATAGTAAAGAAAATAAATTAAGCGAGGTAGTAGTGACTAGTAACGATGTTTGTAAGCAAATAGACAAACTAAAGCCTAATAAGTCACCAGGTCCCGATGAGATATTTGCCAGAGTATTAAAGGAATGTAAGGAAGAGCTTAGTATGCCCTTAGCAAAGTTGTTTTAACATGTCCTTAAAAGCGGGTGTAGTAACAGAATCCTGGAGAATAGCGAATGTAATACCGATTTTCAAGAAGTTAGATAGATCACTATCCTCTAACTACCGTCCAATCAGTCTAACATCAATTATAGGCAAATTACTGGAAGCAATCATTTCAAACTCTATTCGAAATCACCTGGAGAAGCACAAATTGATCAATGATTCCCAACATGGCTTCACAAGCGGGCGTTCATGTCTAACTAATCTATTAACATTCTTTTCATCAGTTTTCGAATTAGTGGACGAGGGGCACAATTATGATGTGGTATATCTCGACTTTAGCAAAGCCTTCTACAGAGTCCCCCACAAAAGACTAACAAGAAAAGTGAAGGCTCATGGCATTAAAGGTGATATTCTAAAATGGATTAGGGCGTGGTTGCAGGACAGAAAACAGCGAATGAGCATTAACGGCACTAAATCCCATTGGAGCAACATCACTAGTGGAGTTGCAAGGCTCAGTACTTGGACCATTATTATTTATTTTATACATAAACGACATAGATATCGGCGTAGATAGCAACATAAGTAAATTTGCTGATCAACTAAAATACGACGTGTAATTAAATCTGACGAGGACTCCGCAAAACTACAGGAAGATCTAAAAAAGAAATTTGAATGGTCTGAAAAATGGCAGATGAAATTCAATGTGAACAAATTTAAAGTACTCAGTATAGGAGATGTAAACAGGGAAACCAGATACCAGATGAACAACGATGTTATTGCGAAATCCGACTGTGAGAGAGATTTAGGAGTAATGATAAGTAGGAATCTTAAGCCAAGTAAACAATGTGTATTTGCTCTAAACAAAGCTAATAAAGTACTTGGGTTCATACAAGTGTTACTTACAAGACTAGCGAGGTCATCTTAAAACTATATCGTGTGCTTGTGAGACCACACTTGGATTACGCAGTTCAATTCTGGTCACCGTATTGCAGAATGGATATAGAATCCTTGGAAAGAATTCAGAGGAGAATGACGAGACTAATCCCGGGCATTAGGAACCTTGAGTACAGAGACAGGTTAAAGCATCTTAATTTGCACTCCCTCGAGAGACGTAGAGTGAGGGGCGACATGATTGAGGAGGATAAATGGAAGTCAGGGCTAAAGAAAGGGGACATTACAAAAGTACTCAAACTATCCAACCAGGAGCGAACTCGGAACAATGGTTTTAATTTGACAAATTTAGATTTCGGCGCGAAATAAGTAAACATTGGTTTGGAAATAGAGTAGTAGACGGCTGGAACAAGTTACCAAATATCATCATTAACTCGAATACGCTCGGTAGCTTCAAACATAGGTTGGATGGATATATGAGCAATAGGGGCTGGGTGTAAATGGGACTGCCAATTGGCCCGCTGCAGTTTCCTCCATTCTTATGTTCGTGGTGTCGTAGCATCATGGGGACACTACGTGGTCTGGCGCCACAGGACCTCACTCACTCATGTGAGTGAGGTGTGGTCCCAGGCCTCCCTATCGCGGACGGATTAACACATAGCTGGCGTTGTTGAGTCTTAGGGGCAGTTATCACTGGGTACCTGGGACCTCACTGTGTGTGTGTGTTCTCGTGAACACATTCCATTGTTATCAAGTAGGTGAAAAAATAGGAAAAATATAACATAAAAAAGGATGACATAATTTTTCCTCGTGAACACTGGTTGTAATCACTATGTAAAGAAAACTTCATTAAATTTCATACATACGAGTGGGACGATGTATGTGTGACGTGGGGACGAATTAAATGAAGCAAAGTATTAAAAAATGTAAGAAGTATTTTGCGAAGGTTTAACAATCTCTGAAGTTAGAAGATCAGATGTTGGGCGGTTTTTACGATAAAGGTACACTCAGAATAAATACAAACTTATTTTGAGATGCATTTTTTTTTGAGACAGAAAATACATTCTTACATTATTATCAGTTCGGAAGAATGTCCATCGTGCGAACTTATGAGAATCCGTCCACCAGCAAGAGAAGTCATTAGGAAATTTAATCAGTTAGAAAATACGTATTGTTGATGCTAATGCGACCAGCAAGGAAAATACATTACCTCAGTGTATCAGAAATGTATAAAATTATGTATTTTTTTATCAGTATATTCCCAGGTGGTCGTGTAGGATGAGTAACACAGGTGGTCGTGTAGGATGATTAACACAGGTGGTCGTGTAGGATGATTAACACAGGTGGTCGTGTAGGATGAGTAACACAGGTGGTCGTGTAGGATGAGTAACACAGGTGGTCGTGTAAGATGAGTAACACAGGTGGTCGTGTAGGATGATTAACACAGGTGGTCGTGTAGGATGATTAACACAGGTGGTCGTGTAGGATGAGTAACACAGGTGGTCGTGTAGGATGAGTAACACAGGTGGTCGTGTAGGATGATTAACACAGGTGGTCTTGTAGGATGAGTAACACAGGTGGTCGTGTAAGATGAGTAACACAGGTGGTCGTGTAGGATGAGTAACACAGGTGGTCGTGTAAGATGAGTAACACAGGTGGTCGTGTAGGATGAGTAACACAGGTGGTCTTGTAGGATGAGTAAACATTGTTAATTATAGCCACGGGATGTCACGCCTACACACCCCTTGTCTACCCCCCCCCCCCCCTCCCTCCCTATCCGAACTCTACGAACTATCACATTTAAAAAATATAATCTGTGTTCATAACAGAGGATTTGTACAGTATATAACATTTATTAACATGGGATCACATGGAGATTAGACATCCCAGCTTGCTTTCAGCAGATTAGCCACCCTATTGGTAGCCTAATCTCACCTAACCTAGTCTAAATCTCACCTAACCTAATCTAACCTAGCCTAAATCTAATCTAACGTAACTTAGCCTAACGTAACCTAACCCGTCTAGGCCGTTAGGGTGTTTAATCTGGCAAAACAAGCTAGAATGTCCAATCTTTATTTGATGGTTAACTTAGTTTTATAATAAAGTAAGAAAAAAAAAAAAAAAAATATATATATATATATATATATATATATATATATATATATATATATATATATATATTTTCCTAGGTTCTGACAAGTTTTTTCATAATTGTTCACTTCCTTATTGCAGAAAATGGGAAGATAAATGCTGGTTATTAAAGAAAACCAAGTGTATGCTTGTTCCTTTCACTAGTCCTTGATCCCCCACCCTGGTTCTCAAATTTTAACATACCATCAACCTCATCCTCCTCCATCTCTTTTTCCTTACTCCTCCTCCATCACCTCCTTCCCTAATTCCCTATCTTCCATCTCCTCCATCCCCCCATTCTCGTCCTCCACTTCTTCCTCTATCCCTAACTCCACCGCCGCCTCTTCTCCCTCCACCACCTCCTCCCCCAAGAACATAATTTATGTATGGGCTCTTTAACTTTCTGAAACCATTTCTGAATTGTGTTCCTGGTACAAAACTCGGACAGACAGACAGACACTTATGGATGGATGTCCTGACTGGCACAAACCACTTCCAAATCTCCCGTCGTTGAGCTGGATATAAGAATGTATTATTATTATTATTAAGAAAAAGGAATCATATAATATGGTATAGTAATAAAAAGGTAACTCGTAATGGTCCGGCCCTATGACGTCAGTGTCATACGAGCATCACAACAAATTATACCATATATATCTATGTGTTTTTTCCTGGTAATTATCTCGGTTAATTTCTTCTATTGTTAGAACCTTTAACACAAGTGGTCATTTTTAACTTGTTTAATTGTGCTCGGGTGACGTCTAACACCTCGGAGAGTTGTGACCAAAATAGAAAAGACAAAGAAACTTCGCCTTTAGAAACGCATATTGTGTTCTCTTATTACAGCTATCATAAAGCAGGATGCCGAGGAAGGTTAAAACTCCCTCCCTCTCCCGCTGCTCCCATAGGAAAGGCAGAGGTTTTTTAATCCATACTTTGATACCGGGAGCGTGAGGGGTTGAAGTTGATCGCTCCATCAGTTACCGAGGTCTCCGCGTCACCTTCCGGGCCCACCATTGAACTGATCCAGCCAACAGAAGCCTCATGATGAATCCAGTTAGTGTTCCTCTTAGCGAGGTGAAAAAAAGAGTGAATAAATTCAATCAGCCTTCCCGGAAACATGAAGAGGAAGACGAAAAATCTGGGTAGTCGTGGTGGAAAATGAGAGGAGGGGGAGAAGGAGGCCCGTCAATCCTCCTCGTGGAAGATCAAAGAATAACAAATAAAGTTAATCCAATTATCTAACAGGAAAATGAAAGAGGGAGAGGAGGAGGAGGAGGAAGAAGATGTAACCAGCCTCTCCTCGTCCTGGGAAGGTTAAAGAGGAAGGATGAGCGCAACCAGTCCTCCTAAAAATATATTGACAGAGCTTGTGTTGTCAGTCTTCTTCCTGACAAAGTTCAAGAGGAACACGATGAGTTCAGTCACTTAATTTCTGGGAAAGATAAAGTTGGAGAAAAGGAGTTTATTCACTCTTGTTCCCGAAGAGTCGAAGAGGAACACGAGTCTCGTTAAGTCTGATCCAGGGAAGACAGAGAGCAAGATGACTTCATTTAATCGTCTTCCTAAAAAGTTAAAGAGGAAGAAGATGAGTCCAGCCAAAGTCTTTTTCCTGAAGGGTTAAAGAGGAAGACTTCATAAGACTTTTACTGCACCGAGAAGTGAGTCAGGACACGCGCCGTGCAGACCTCCGGCGTTACCATGTGGTTAGAGTCGGCTTGTCAAGTGCAGGTATGAAGGGCGTTTGAGCATTTTTGTCGGGGGAGAAGGAGGCGTGAATAATGGGAGATGAAGATGGAATAAAAAATATATGAAAGAGGAAGAGTGAGACGAGGAGACAAAACACTGTCTGCAGGCAATATAAAGTGGGAAATATGGCTTATAATGATTTTTATGGATTCAACATATTCTTTTGAAACATTGAGCATCTCATGGGTAGTCACCCGAAAAAGTTATCAGAAAATTTTGCTGAGAGAGACGGAAAGAGAGACATAAAAATTTGTCTTGATATTGGTACTTCGTCTACAGATGGTGGAGGTGGACAGGACAAGATGTGACATCCGTGTGCCGACTACAGCTTCACGCGCTTCAAACCTCCACAAAGTGACCGTCTATTCCGGCACACGTCCCCAAAATGCCAACAATTTCTCAGGCTCATGGCGCGAAGACATCCGGGTTCTTGCTGTGTCATTAAGTAAAAAATTACCTCTTTATCCTGACGTGGCCGAGGTGCTCATTTGGCTTTAATGCTGTAAAGAAAAGACAATAACATGGCTCATTACCTGAGGCGACCCAGGTTTTGATTTTCGAAATTAGGAAAACATTCTGTATAACTCATTAGTCTCTTATTTCTTCCCAGCCGACAACTTATGTCTTGTGCAGCCTGTTGACGACTCGTGTCTTGTGCAGCCTGTTGACGACTCGTGTCTTGTGCAGCCTGTTGACGACTCGTGTCTTGTGCAGCCTGTTGAAGACTCGTGTCTTGTGCAGCCTGTTGAAGACTCGTGTCTTGTGCAGCCTGTTGAAGACTCGTGTCTTGTGCAGCCTGTTGACGACTCGTGTCTTATGCAGCCTGTTGACGACTCGTGTCTTGTGCAGCCTGTTGACGACTCGTGTCTTGTGCAGCCTGTTGACGACTCGTGTCTTGTGCAGCCTGTTGACGACTCGTGTCTTGTGCAGCCTGTTGACGACTCGTGTCTTGTGCAGCCTGTTGACGACTCGTGTCTTGTGCAGCCTGTTGACGACTCGTGTCTTGTGCAGCCTGTTGACGACTCGTGTCATGTGCAGCCTGTTGACGACCCGTGTCTTGTGCAGCCTGTTGACGACTCGTGTCGTGTGCAGCCTGTTGACGACTCGTCTCGTGTGCAGCCTGTTGACGACTCGTCTCGTGTGTAGCCTGTTGACGACTCGTTTCTTGTGCAACCTGTTGATGACTCCTGTTTAGTGCAGCCTGTTGATGTCTCATATTTTGTGCAGCCCATTGATGACTCGTGTCTTGTACAGCCCATTGATGACTCGTGTCTTGTGCAACCTGTTGACGACTCGTGTCTTGTGCAGCCTGTTGACGACTCGTTTCTTGTGCAGCGTGTTGATGACTCGTGTCTTGTGCAGCCCATTGATGACTCATGTCTTGTGAAGCCTGTTGATGACTCATGTTTAGTGCAGCCTGTTGATGTCTCGTGTCTTGTGCAGCCTGTTGATGACTCATGAATTGTGCAGCCTGTTGATGACTCATGTCTTGTGCAGCCTGTTGATGACTCATGTTTAGTGCAGCCTGTTGATGACTCATGACTTGTGCAGCCTGTTGAGGACTCATATCATGTGCAGCCTGTTGACGACTCGTTTCTTGTGCAACCTGTTGATGACTCCTGTTTAGTGCAGCCTGTTGATGTCTCATATTTTGTGCAGCCCATTGATGACTCGTGTCTTGTACAGCCCATTGATGACTCGTGTCTTGTGCAACCTGTTGACGACTCGTGTCTTGTGCAGCCTGTTGACGACTCGTTTCTTGTGCAGCGTGTTGATGACTCGTGTCTTGTGCAGCCCATTGATGACTCATGTCTTGTGAAGCCTGTTGATGACTCATGTTTAGTGCAGCCTGTTGATGCCTCGTGTCTTGTGCAGCCTGTTGATGACTCATGAATTGTGCAGCCTGTTGATGTCTTTTGCAGCCTGTTGATGACTCGTGTCTTGCACAGTCCAATGAGGACTCATGTCTTGTTAATCCCATTGATGATTCATGTCTAGTGCAGCCTGTTGATAGGACTCATGTCTTGTGCAGCCCATTGATGACTCATGTCTTGTGCAGCTTGTTGATAGGACTCATGTCTTGTGCAGCCTGTTGATGACTCATGTCTTGTGCAGCCTGTTGATGACTCATGTCTTGTGCAGCCTGTTGATGACTCATGTCTTTTGTAGTCTGTTAATAACTCGTGTCTTGTGCACCCTGTTGATGACGTCTGTCTTGTGCAGTCTGTTGATAAATGATGTCTTGTGCATTCTGTTGATGTCTTGTGCAATCTGTTGATGACTAATGTTATATAAGCTTTGGGTAGAGCTCATTTTTAACTTGGCTTATATATAAATAAGTTAAGGGGTTAAGTTGCACACCCAAAATGGTCTTTTCTCCATTTATTTATAAACTAAAAAGGTCACAGGCTATGAGTAAAAGCACAGTAATTAACACTGTAAGCTGTGAGTGTTAGTTAAGGACAGGGCTCAGCTTAACTGAGTTAAGTCACCCGTCCGATTCTCGTGAGGCTCAAGTGAAGACTGGCTGGTGAGAGGAAAGGTTTGGCTGACCCTACATTCTCAAGGTCGGCCTACTGATAGAGGAATTTCCCCTCACGTGAACAGCACATGGCAACTCACAGCTTATGGAAAATTACCGTGGGGTGATTGTATTATATAAACTAAATGTATTAACCCAAATTTATATAATTGTTATTGCCATGAGACAAGGGCTAATACATCGCTCGGTCACCACCTTCCAAGCTTCTACGAGAAATTAGCTTCTCGCAGAGAAAAAAAACTATACATAAACTTATCCATGTTACATACATATGTGTGAAAACACTAAATTGAAGCAACTGCAACCTGGGGTTCAGCAGTTACGAGGGTCCTAACCTTAAGTGCCTTACAGAAAGTATATTATGTACAATGGTAAATTGAAATGATATTGATCTCTAGGAACAAAACAAAAAATAATCTGTCAATATTACACAATAGTGGGAATAGTTAAACTGGGTATAACAAATCCTGTGAAAAACAAAATAAATAGCAGTTTATCTTCTATATTAGTAAAATGTGACTCTTTTAGATAAGAAATAAATTTTAATTTATCTAATATAAGATTGAGTTCACCGAGTCAAAATAGAAACTTGGTACAATGGAATTAAATCCAAAGTGAGATTTAAATTCAATGCAAAATGATGATGGAAAGGCAAGGTTTTCAACGAACTACAGGTTATCGCACAGTAATCCGGAGCCTTATAATAACCTGTTCACAACTAACTGGTTAGCACCATCTTGGCATCACAAAGTGACGTTAGTTCTTCAGGGAAGAGGGAAAGCAATATTTATATATATATATATATATATATATATATATATATATATATATATATATATATATATATATATATATATATATATATATTTCATGTAAATCCACAATGAAAACATTATATAGATACGCATGAAACAGTTTTCCTGGAAAATCGGTGTATAGTTACATTGTTTCAGCTCTGTGCGAACGTTAATTTGTGTGATCGTCAATTCGCATATTCCGTCTGCAGCAGAGTTAACGCACACACATAGGCTGGGCATATGTGTAAATGTATACATGACGACTTACACCGTAATCATACCCTAAGATCATCCACTTCTAACAAAGAGTAGTCTTCATCTATTAATAAAAGATCGGTTGGTACATCCAGAGTAAACAGTGTGTCATCAGAGTATAATGGGAAAGGTTCTACATGCCATGCATTAATTTGCTTTGCACTAGCATAGTTACGTGGATGAGGAAAGCATAGTGCTTGAGAGTGGACTCAACAGAAGGATACACTATTCTACCACTTCGTCTGCGAAAATTGGAGTTAACGGATAACTCGTCTTGGCTATTTGTAAGGTTTCAAGAAGAATTTTCACATACACATGCTTGCGCATCCACTCGTCCTAACCGTGCATCAACCATACTTGCAATTAGTTCGTTTTTGTTAATTACTATAGCTTGAGTTGAAGTTTTTGTAGCATGCAAAATGCTTGGAAAAATAAATTATCATTCCAGTGTAGGCACTGAATTCATGAAATTATAAACATTTAAATTAATGATTAGACTCGGAAATCTTTTAGTGTTAATAACATTGTAGAAATGTCAGGAACATTATTATATACGTTTCGCAGAACGTAGTTCTAAACAATAATCATCAGATACACCGAGTGTATTTGACGTGTTTGCTGTTTGAATACTTGTGTCTGGGACATCTATGTCTGGGATATCATTATCATTCCTGGGGAATGAATCTGAATGGACCTTTTTAAGTCTGTCCGCATGAACAACGTCTGAAGTTTGTGAGTTTGGCTTCAAAATTTTAAATTTGTTGCACGCTTCTTTAGCAATAATGCGGAATGGTCCGTCAAACTTGGGTGAAAGCTTGGACTTTCGTTCAGCTTCTCGCACCATAACAACATCGCCTATTTCTAGCATGACAGACTTAGCTTGTTTATGTTGCTTGTATATCATTTCAGCGCGTGACGCTGCTTGTGTTTACGTGATTGGCCATGAATATCCGTGAATACGTTCATTTGTCTGGCAGCAAAATCGTTCACGTTATAGACTGGGCATGGCTTGTCTGTAAGTATGTCATACGGTAGACGTTTGTCTATGCCGTAAACAATATAATAGGGTGATTTGCCTGTAGAGCTGTTGATCGACCCATTAAAAGATGCGGCGACTTGCGGTAACCAATCTTCCCATGCATAGTGCATTTGAGTAGCTATTGGACAAAGAATCTCTAGGATTTTGCGATTGGTTCTTTCAACAAGGCCATTAACCTGTGGATGATAGGCTGCGATAAAACTTTGTTGGATGTCGTATTGTCGACATATTTGCGCTACAAGTTGGTTCTTGAACCATAATCCGTTGTCGGGGAGAAGAACCTTGGGCGTAGTAAAAGGACTTATAAGGTGAGTCACTAAAGCATAAGCCATAGATTCGGCTGTTTTATCCTTCAGTGGGACTAAAATCACAAATCTAGAAAAATGATCCACACACACTAGGACGTACGAGGATCCTTGATGACTCCTCGGAAGTTGTAACAAGTCGATCGCGACTGTGTCAAACGGACGTTCTGGTGTAGAATATTGTAGAATTGGAGCCGGTGCCCTTGTAGTACCCTAATGACAAACACTTAGCAATATGCAATTCTATGTCTTTCTTCATAATATTCCAAAAATACTTCTTTCTGACCTCCGCCAGACATTTGTCACGTCCGGGTGACCTGCTTGGGGAGCATCGTGATACAACATTAGTATTGTTTCACGAAGTGTATCAGGTACGACAATTTGTCTAACAATACCCTCAGTTGTCTGCTTGGAGCGAAGGAATATGTCTCGTCGTAGTTCAAATTGATTGAACGGAAGAGGTAACTTTGGAAGATTAGCCTCCTTCCCCGATTCTATAGCGAAAATGACAGTAGACCACAATGGATCGAGTCGTTGTTCACCCCTTACTTGCGAGTGGGAGAACGATGATAGAGGCATCACTGGTGCTATATTTCTGGACAAAGCGTCTGCGACCACATTCACTCGTCTCGGTAAATACTTGACTTATGTCTTGTACAGCCTGTTGGTGACCGATGTCTTTGAACAAGCTGGCGATGTTTGATGACATCTTCAGCCTTTGAGACAAAAGTGGGTTACAGATTTTGGGGACATAATCGATGAAGGAAGAGTTGGCTGACTTGAAGACTCTTCCAGCACGTCCTCCCGTCTCCTCTTCGTTTTGTTTGCTTTCCCCCTTTCATTAATTTCTGTCTTTACTCTTTGGCTCTATCCTCTCCTCCTTTTCCTCCCGTATTCTCTGTATGCTCCTTCTGGCGTTCACTCCTCCCTCTGGTCTCTTATCCTCAATTTAGTTTCCTCATCTTCCTCTCCTTTCGGTCCTCTTCTTCCTCATTCACCAACACTCCTGGTCGTGTTTCCCGTAAGTCCTCACTTAGCCCTTCCTCTCCTCGCCTACTTCTTCCCTCATCTAACCCCTCCACCCCCTTCCCCCCTCCCCTCACCCCTCCACCCCCTTCCCCCCTCCCCTCACCTCTCCACACCCCTCACCTTCATCTCAACTTGTTTCCCCTTAGGCTGTACTTGATCCCCCCCACCCCTCCCCTCTTCAACCTTAACCCTCCCCCCACCCCCCTTCCTCATCCGAACTGCCATCCGTCTCGGCCTAAATTAGGCTGTGACGTCATTACTGTTGCCCTCACGTGAGCCATTAACCTATAAATTCATATTTGCCGTCGACCCACGACTTTCAGTTTCCCCGTTAAATTATTCCTATTACTTTGCCCTATTATTTTACATATTAACTTAATCACCACCCATGCCCTATTTCCCCTACTGAGTCACCAATGTCCTATTCTCCTAACACTCTTGAAAAGGATTCATTCTCTCAGCATATCCTCTCCTGTCCCATTTTCGTTTCAGGTCACTTCCTATTCTTTCTATAGGGCAACTGTGTCCTATTTCCCCTAGGGGCAGGAAGCACTTTTAATAACGACCCTCTCCTCTCCCGCCAGATGAAAGTACAGGGAGAGAGAGAGAGAGAGAATCATAATGGTAATTCACAAGAAGCAGCAGCAGCAATTAGACCTGGTGGTCGTTCTTGGAGGAGGTGGTGATAAGAGGAGTCCCTAAACGAGGGTATAGGGATCCAGCTGAAGTTGTAAGACCCACCAGAAGAAACAGCAAAAGCCCTGGGAAAGATTGTTGGGTTCCCTGACTGAGGATTCATGGGAGACACTGTAAAGGTTGTGGGTAGTGGTGGAGTATACTGTAGGCCTCCAGTGTAGTTTAACGGTGCCAGTGGGGACTATAGGGGCCCTACGTGAAGCAGTAAAGCTAGTCTCCCCCTCAAACAGAGGCTGTGAACGTTTTGCCAAAGTTAGTAAGGATAGTTTAAGAGGCTGTAAGAACCTTACCAGAGGTTGTAAGAACCTTACCAGAGGTTGTAGGAACCTTACCAGACGTTATAAGAACCTTACCAGAAGTTATAAGAACCAGACAAGGGGTAGTAGTTAGAACCTTGCTAGAGTTGTAAGAATCTTACCAGAACTTGTAAGAACCTTACCAGAACTTGTAAGAACCTTATCAGAAGTTGTAAGAACCTCACCAGAGGTTATAAGAACCATACAAGGGGTTGTAGGTAGAACCTCACCAGAGGTTGTAAGAACCTTACCATAAGTTGTAAGAACCTTACCAGAAGTTGTAAGAACCTTACCAGAAGTTGTAAGAACCTTATCAGAAGTTGTAAGAACCTTGCCAGAGGTTGTAAGAACCATACAAGGGGTTGTAGGTAGAACCTTACCAGAGGTTGTAAGAACCTTACCAGAAATTGTAAGAACCTTACCAAAGGATATAAGAACCATACAGAGGGTTGTAAGAACCTTACCAGAGGTTGTGAGAACTTTACCAGAGGTTGTAAGAACCTTACCAGAGGTTGTGAGAACTTTACCAGAGGTTGTAAGAACCTTACCAGTGGTTGTAAGAACTTTACCAGAATTGTAAGAACCTTACCAGAAGTTGTAAGAACCTTGCCAGAAGTTGTAAGAACCTTACCAGAAGTTGTAAGAACCTTACCAGAAGTTGTAAGAACCTTATCAGAGGTTATAAGAACCATACAGAGGGTTGTAAGAACCTTACCAGAGGTTGTGAGAACTTTACCAGAGGTTGTAAGAACCTTACCAGTGGTTGTGAGAACTTTACCAGAGGTTGTAAGAACCTTACCAGAGGTTGTGAGAACTTTACCAGAGGTTGTAAGAACCTTACCAGTGGTTGTAAGAACTTTACCAGAATTGTAAGAACATTACCAGAAGTTGTAAGAACCTTGCCAGAAGTTGTAAGAACCTTACCAGAAGTTGTAAGAACCTTACCAGAAGTTGTAAGAACCTTACCAGAGGTTGTAAGAACCTTACCAGAGTTAAGAACTTTACCAGAGGTTGTAAGGGTTTTGCAAGTGGCCGTAAATGTTTACCACATCTTGTATGGGCCTTTCCATAACAGTAAAGGCCTAAATAAAGGGTGAAAGAGCCTCAGCGGTCACACAGGGCCCTCTCTCCTTAACAGAAGGCCGCAAGAGCCGAGCCAGAAACAATAAGGGCTCTCCTGGAGGCTATAAGGGCTGCCTCTGGAAGCTACAAGCATCCTCCTCCCTTCCCTCCAGAACCATCACCCCAAAACAGGAGTCTCTACTTTAAGTGAAGGTCCCCAGGCAAAGACTTAAAGAGAAAGCTCGAGGTGGCGGCCCAGAGCAGCCCACACCTCCAGGCTGGCAACAGAACTCATCAATGTTGTAGACCGTCAAAAGCAAGACCAGTGACATAAACAGTCTCAACCTGTTGAACGAAGGATTAAATCATATTGGTATTTCAAAACGTCTAATAAAATCATGAGTTACACAAGGATTTCTTAACTCATTAATGAAAGCTTAAACGACTAGAACATTTCAAAAGACGTGAAACACTGGATTGCCGGAACTGTTTGGAATAGTTTACGCAAAGGATTAAATAACTCGAAGACTTTAAACTCTTAAGAAAACGCTGAGCTTTATACACTACAAACGGTTTAACGAAGGATAATATATTATACGTTCGAGACTAAATCTATATTACTTTATAAAGGACAAGAATTTAAATACCACGAACAGTCTAGAGAAAGATGAACTCTTAATTCATCTCACACTCTTAGGCCAAGGAAAAGAAAGTTATCCTGAGTTTGCTTAAGTTACGTTTTTTGGCTTAAGCTAAGTCTGGTTAAGGAAACTAAGCTGTAGTTAACCTAGGTTATGGGCGACGGGTGAGTTGCTATTACCAGTCACCATTAAGCATGCGTGTCTTACGCGCGATCGTGGAATGTTTTAAGGGGGAAAACGGTGTTGATATGATATGACTCGAATCAACTAAACCAGACTTAGGTTACGTGAATTTATAGATGAGGTTAGGTTAGAGTAAGTTAGGTTAATTTTGGCTAGGTTAAGTTACTGCAGATTAGTTTAAATTAGGTTAGATTAGGGTAAGTTAGGTTAGGTTTAATTTGTCTGACATGCTGTTATGAATAATAAACGCCGTAACTTTCTTCCCCTCTGGCCTGGGTTCCGAGATACCAATGAGTCCTCGTAATGCACATAGAGGGGAGGTCACGAAGGGCTGTCAGTCACTGTTGGGGGTAAAAGATTCATTATTTTATTTCCTGCTGCTGATGAAAGTTGAGAATATGAACAAGTGTGTGTGTGTGTGTGTGTGTTGATTTCCTTTATACTTGTTGCACTGTCTTACACACACACACACACACACCGTGGGTGTCCATCCTCTCCAGCTGGTGCAGTCTGCCAAACTCCTGGGTGTAACTACAGACAATAAACTTGACTGGAAGGCCCATATAAATAACACAGTCAAGGCAGCCTCGTACCGTCTCTACATGCTACGATGACTTAGGTCACTTGGGACACCCACGCCAGAACTGAGGACCATCTACAACGCCTTTATTCTCCCCAAACTAACGTATGCGTCACCAGCCTGGTCGTCTTCTCTCAACTCCACCCAACAACGTCAGCTAGAGAAGGTACAGAAAAGGGCCTGCAGAATCATGCTCGGCGCAGAATACTCCGGCTACACCAATGCTCTCTCCACCCTGGAAATGCCATCCCTCAGTGACCTCCACCACCAAGCACTGGAAAGGTTTGGCAGGGGACTACTGCACCACCCTCGCCATCGCCACCTCCTGCAGCCCCCCACCCAACTCGCGCAGTCCGCCACTGAAACAAAATTCAGCCCATAAGAGCCCGCACCGATAGATAAAAGAACAGCACCATCCCATCTATTGTTAAAATAATAAACAACTCATGCTTTATGTACTGTACAGCCCTGTAAATGTATTCAATGCATATTATATCATTATGTCTAAATCAAATGTAAGTCTGTATACTTTCAGCCACCGGCTGCAACTCTATTAATAAACCGTTTATTATTATTATTATTATTATTACACACACTACTTAAATACACTTTACACAATTGTCAGGGAAGACAGACAGACACACAAAGATAGATAGATAGATAGATAGATAGATAGATATAGATAGATTTAGAAAGTTTAGATTAGACAGACAGACAGGTTGACACATAGACAGATCACAACCTCCTGAAACTAACCCTCATACTGACAAACTGTGAACGATGGGTAATAATTTATACCCTAAGTGCTGTTCCCACACGCTGTAACCTGACAAAATTACAGTAAATACAAAATAAAAAATAATTTGAAAAAAAATGGTGTAAACTGAATAAATTATCTAAACAGTAAAAGAGATGTAAATTGGTATAAACTGGAAAGCCGGAGTAAACTAAATATCTTGTGTAAACTATTAACTACTGTAAACCGTCAACTACTGCAAACTGTAAAAGAAAGTCCAGTAAATGTTGTTGTAAACTAAAAGAAAATTGGCGTGAACTAAAAAATTTTGCAAACGAAAGAAACCTGTTATAAGGTGTAAAGAAAATTGTCGTAAAGTATAAATTGCTGTAAACCAACAATTATTAAAAACCAATTTAAAACAAACTGCCGTAAACAAAAAACACGTAAACTAAAAACTGCTATAAAATGTAAAAAAAGAAGATGCTTTCTATCTATATAAAACAAAGAAGTATGTCTGTTTGTTTGTGTGTGTGTGTGTCCGCACGAGAATCTCGGAAACTACTTTACAGATCTGTAGTGATAATGGATGGGGTTATAACGTAGTGATGATGGATGGTGTTATATGTAGTGATAATGGATGATGTTATATGTAGTGATGATGGATGGTGTTATATGTAGTGATGATGGATGGTGTTATATGTAGTGATAATGGATGATGTTATATGTAGTGATGATGGATGGGGTTATAACGTAGTGATGATGGATGGTGATATATGTAGTGATAATGGATGATGTTATATGTAGTGATGATGGATGGTGTTATATGTAGTGATGATGGATGGTGTTATATGTAGTGATAATGGATGATGTTATATGTAGTGATGATGGATGGTGTTATATGTAGTGATAATGGATGATGTTATATGTAGTGATGATGGATGGTGTTATATGTAGTGATAATGGATGATGTTATATGTAGTGATGATGGATGGTGTTATATGTAGTGATAATGGATGATGTTATATGTAGTGATGATGGATGTTGTTATTATGTAGTGATGATGGATGGGGTTATATGTAGTGATGATGGATGGTGTTATTATGTAGTGATGATGGATGGTGTTATATGTAGTGATAATGGATGATGTTATATGTAGTGATGATGGCTGGTGTTATATGTAGTGATAATGGATGATGTTATATGTAGTGATGATGGATGTTGTTATATGTTGTGGTGGTAGTGACAGTGGTAGTGGTGGTGATGGTGATAGCGGCATGTTTGTGGTGATAGTGGTGGTGGTAGTGACTGGTTGATAGTAGTGGTAATGATGGTGGTGGTAATGATGATGGTTGTAGTAGTGGTGGTAGTGATGATGGTGATGGTAGTGATGGTGATGCTATATTTAGTGATGATGGTATGGTGTTATTTGTAGTGATGATGGATGGTGCTGTATGTAGTGATGATGGATGGTGTTATATGTAGTGATGATGGGTGGTGTTATATGTAGTGATGATTAGACAATAAAATAATAGTTTAATGTTAGAAAAATATACTTTGCTGTACCGTTGTAGTGAAAAACATCAGGGTTGTGGAGTCGGAGTCGGTAAAATTGTCCAGACTCCGACTCCAGCTGAATCTTGATTGCACTGAATTGCCATTTTCTTCACGAGCTTAGTAATAGTATTAGTATCTGAGTATTTCCCTCCATTATTTAATTATATTAAATCCCTTCAGCCCACTATAAGAGGGTTGATAGCCACGGTGTTTTACTTTTTACCTACGCAGGTTACAACATACAAATTACAATTAGGATGGTAGAAATAGTTGTTACAAATAGGCCAAGGAGTCGGAGTCGGAAGCATAAAAATTAGAGGAGTCGGAGTCGAAGGTTTTGTCTTCGACTCCACAGCCCTGAAAAACATGGTGGAACTTACATACACCGTTAATGAACTACTGACGGAAGAAGAAATTTTGGGGACTGAACGGTGAGATAATGTGGAGCCTCCCGGAGGGTGGCATCCTACCGTGGCCTAGCGCGATTCTGCTAGTTGCCTATAAAACAACAGCTGTAAACTAAATTAAACTGTTGTAAAGTATAGAAAATGCTGTATAGTAAACAAAAATGCTGTAAACTGCCAACAAAAATGTTGCAAAACTAAAAAAGATGCTGTAAACGTCCAAAAAAATGAAAAATTCCAAAAATGATGTTATCTGTAAAAACGCGGTAAATTGAAAAAAAATTAACTTTTTGGAGGCAGCGAGAGAACGTCTTAACAAACTACCATAACATACCTTTGAGGTTAAATGTGTCATGAATATTAATACGTGAACAACATCCACCAATATTGTGAAGCTGTTGTCGTTGTTGTACTGTAGATGTCGTAGTCGTCGCTGTTGTAGTCGTCGCTGTTGTAGTCGTCGATGTTGTAATCGTCGTTGCAGTCGTTTTTTAGTCGTTGATAAAATATGTGTGTGTGTGTGTGTGTGTGTGTGTGTGTGTGTAAATAATAATAATAATAATAATTCACGGTTTATTGAAAGAGCATGGCAGCCGGAAGGCTGAAAATATACAGTTACATAATGGGAAATGGGTCACTTGATTGACAAATAATATACAAGTAAAGGGTGTGAGGGTGGGTGTAATAATGGGCGTGGTGGTGGGTGTAGGATGAGAGGGTGGTGTATGTATATTATGTATGCTGGATTATATATCATGTATGTATATTATGTATGTGCTCCATTTATGTATTATTTATTCAGCCTAGCTAGCAGCGTGTGGCAATGTTATTACCATATCCCACATGCTTAATTAATGTGCCTGGCGACGTATGGAAGCTGCTAATGTATCACTTGCCATACGTCGCCTATAGCAGTTGACCAGCAGGAGCCCAGCCAGGGAGAGTGCTGCTCCCCTTTGTGTACATACTCTTATCCAGTAAACCGAACCTACAAAACTATACAGGTGTTTGTGTTCTCTCCTGTATATAGAACTTATTATTCAGAACCTAACATGGCGCAGTGATCCGATCTTACTGGATAATTACAAGTGATAGTGCAAAGTTTGTAGAAAGCCGGCTATGGACTCTATGGACTCTCGCTTGGGTCAACTCCCGCGCGCGTCACCTCTCCTCGAAGAATTTAGCAACTTTGAGCAGTGTCAGTGATTTTCTGTGAAGTGTTTAGTGCATTGTGTGTTCGTGCCATTCATGTGTGACCTTGTTCTAAAGGATTCCCAAGGTATACGGCACGTTCTGGGCATTTGTAAGGAGTAGAGTTCAGTGCACCCGTCTCTGACCGCGTTCTGAGGGTAACTGGACTGACTGGGAGTCGCCGCCTTCTCCCTTTCCCCCCCTCACCGCGCGCCTCCACCCCCCCCTCACAGCTGGGGCGAGACGCTCTACCCGCCCGGGACACCACACATATACGTACTAACACTCGCTGACCGCGCGGCTTCCTTATATATATTTTATATATATAATCTACTTATCTGTGTATTTAATTAATTTTTTGTCTGAAATCTTGTTGATACGACGGGCTGACCGGTCAACACTGATTTAAGACATAGTACACAGATGAAGTAGTTATGTCTCACGCCTTACGTAGCCGTGGACCCAGCGCCTGGATGAGTCAGACGGGTGATAGCCCCGCAGAGATGGATGACCAGGCCGGCCACGACGCTCCAGCCCCCACATCGCGCAGTCCCTCACCTCAATATTCAGCGTTGTCTCCAGAGATAATTGCTTTACTGAAGTTTATGAGAGATGAGAAACGCGAGGATGAAGCCCACAGACGTTTGGCGGATGAGCACAGAAGGCAAGCAGAGGCAGAACGAGACAACCAACGGAGATTGGAAGACAGTGAACGGTTTGAAGCCTTGATATCTCGCCTCACTGTTAACCAAGCCCCTGGCTCTAGCACTGCCTCGGTACTGACTGGTTCAGATACCTCATCCATGCTTCCTTCACACCCCCCAGCCCCACCTAAAGCAGCAGCTCAAACGCCGCCCATCTTGAAGCCTGATGAGACTTTCCAGACTTTTCGTGAATGGCGGCGACGGTGGACTGATTATTCTACAATGGTGGATCTCCAGAGTTTGTCACAGCCTAAACAACTCATCCAGCTGCGTATGTGCCTGTCCTTGGAAATTCAGCGTGTCTTGGAACATACGTTGCAGGTACCCCCAACCTCTTTGCTGTCTGTAGAGGAGGTACTGGACGTCCTACAACGGCACATCAAAGGACAGCAGAATGAAGCTCTGCGCAGGAGGGAATTGTTTAGCTGCAGACAGTTGGAGGGTGAGTCTTTTGATGCCTTTTACGTGCGTCTTAAGAGAGCCTCGGAAGAGGTAGATATATGTCCAGGCCACCACCAGCAGTGCGAGGAGACCCAGTTGAAGCAGGTGATCCTGATGGGTGTTAAGGACGAGGAACTTGTCCAACGCCTCACCTCCCTCGACTCTTCCTCTTCTCTTAAGGATGTGTTGACGATATGTCGCTCCTATGAGGCTGCCAGGTGTGCCACCTCTGCCATCCGTGCTCCCCCTACAGCTGTACGCGCTGTGTCCCGGTACAAGAAGGACAAGAAGTCTGTCCCTACGCCTTCGCCCACCACGTCCACGCCCGGTTTATTTTGCAACAACTGTGGTAAGCAGCACGGAACACAAGTGTGTCCAGCTGCTCAGTCTACCTGCAACAGTTGTGACCGTAAGGGCCACTGGTCACTCACAGTACGGTGCCCAGCCAAACGCGTCCAGTGCAATGTGTGTGGTCGTCTGGGCCACTATGACAAGTGTTGCCTTTCCAACATACCCAAGGGACCGCGTCGGCGGAAGCTTCAGCCCCCCTCCACCAGAGAGGGCCGCCCACAGTCTTCCAATCAGAGGCACGACGACTCCTGACAACGCTCGAGCCACATTAGGAATGTGTGCTCCCCCCAGCGTCCCAGGACCAAAGTCCCCCAGTACATCAGTGTCATTGTGACCTACCGCAGTGCTTCATCCCGTCTTCAGATGTTGCCCGACACCGGCGCTGATGCTACAGTCATCGGTCCCCAGCATTTGCAATGCTTGGGGCTCTCTCCAAGTGATCTAGGACCGCCCCCCAAGGATCTCCGCTTTATGGCAGATGGTTCACAGATGACCCCGGCCCTAGGTTCACTCTATGCACACGTCACCTTTGGCAACAGGTCGTGTCAAGCCTGGATTGATGTGCATAATGGCGTCCCGACTCCTTTGCTGTCCCACAGACATTGCCAAGAGTTGGCCATCATCTCCCAGGACTTCCCAACACCGATTCTCGAGGTAAAACACGCCAACAGGGTGCACGAAGGGAGCAGCAACTACCCTGCTGCCGCCCTACCCCTACCTCTGGCCAGTGACACCTCTCCCTCGGTAGTTGTCCCTGCTGCTTCAAGTCTCCACGCCTTGGTTCGCCTCCACGACAGTCACTGTGGAGCCGAGGCCACCAAACGGCGTGCAAGACAGACTGTGTTCCGGCCTGGCATCGACCCCGACATCTCCAATGCTGTCCAGGTGTGTAAGCCCCGCCACGTATTACAACCCAGCCAGCAGCAGGAACCCTTTATGAGTGACGACAACCCCACCCGCCCCTTTGAGTCTGTGTCGGCCGACTTTTTCTGTGTGTCAGGAAAGTCCTTCCTTGTTATCGTCGACCGTCTCTCTGGTTGGCCGGTTGTCATCAAGTGCGGTAATGACACGACGTCTGCCGCCACCATCAGCAAGTTCCGCCACTACTTCCGTGACGTGGGCGTTCCTGTACGCCTGCGAACCGACGGAGGGCCTCAGTTCACAAGCCGGGACTTTGCTGCGTTCCTCGACCGATGGGGAGTCCGGCATGTGTTGTCATCGCCCCATTACCCGCAGTCCAACGGCCACGCTGAGGCTGCTGTCAAATCCCTGAAGCACCTCATCCTTAAGGTGGCCCCTTCTGGGAACATTGACTGCGAGGCCTTCGACAGGGGTCTTCTTGAACTCCGCAACACACCTAACTACACCGGACGCTCCCCTGCCCAGGTTTTGTATGGACGCCCCCTTCGTTCTTGTGTCCCTGCTCACCCTCAATCCTTCTCCAAGGAGTGGCAGGCCAAGACAGAGGATTGTGATCGCCGAGCCGCCGAACGTGTTCAGGACGTCGTCGCCCGCTACAATGACCACGCCCGTTCTCTCCCCAGGTTGAGTGTCGGCACCCAAGTCCGTGTTCAGGACCCGACCTCCCTACGTTGGGACAAAGTAGGCGTAGTTATGGGTCTCGGCAGGTCACGGGACTACCAGGTGCGGTTACCCAGTGGTCGTGTGTGGTGGAGGAACCGCCGTTTCCTCCGCCCCGTAACAATGCCTTCTGCTGGCCCCGCCACCAGTGTTGAGTCCCATACCCTTCCCAGTGATGAAGTCCCTCGACGCTCAGAACGGATCCAAAAGAAAAGGTCCGCTCAAGACTTTGCTATGAGCGTATAGGGGGGAGGGAGGTGTATGTATATTATGTATGCTGGATTATATATCATGTATGTATATTATGTATGTGCTCCATTTATGTATTATTTATTCAGCCTAGCTAGCAGCGTGTGGCAATGTTATTACCATATCCCACATGCTTAATTGATGTGCCTGGCGACGTATGGAAGCTGCTAATGTATCACTTGCCATACGTCGCCTA
Organism: Homarus gammarus; assembly: GCA_958450375.1. Taxonomy (NCBI): domain Eukaryota; kingdom Metazoa; phylum Arthropoda; class Malacostraca; order Decapoda; family Nephropidae; genus Homarus; species Homarus gammarus. The sequence goes on from CAUDMG010001873.1 coordinate 164,740, forward strand.
TAGCAGTTGACCAGCAGGAGCCCAGCCAGGGAGAGTGCTGCTCCCCTTTGTGTACATACTCTTATCCAGTAAACCGAACCTACAAAACTATACAGGTGTTTGTGTTCTCTCCTGTATATAGAACTTATTATTCAGAACCTAACAGGTGGGTGTAATAATGGGCGTGGTGGTGGGTGTAGGATGAGAGGGTGGGTGTAATAATGGGTGTGGTGGTGGGTGGGAGCTGAGAGGGTGGGCACAAAACAAAAAAATAAAATAAACCACAAAAAAAGACAAGAAAAAAATTATTTTTTATTTATATATTTATTTTTCGAGATCAGTTATTTAAGGCCAATATAAACTAGGATATAGGACCTCGCTCCACCACCCGTCAAACACCTCACAAACTTACTTACCCGAGGGAGAAGTTACTGACCAACGGCCGGCCGGGATAGCGTCAATTTTGTGCCTTGTTGGGTGTATTAATGGGTGTGGTGGTGGGTGTGGGCGTGGTGGTGGGTGTGGGCGTGGTGGTGGGTGTAGGTGTGGTGGTGGGTGTGGGCGTGGTGGTGGGTGTGGGCGTGGTGGTGGGTGTAGGTGTGGTGGTGGGTGTGGGCGTGGTGGTGGGTGATAGTGGTGCAGGGTGTGGGTGTGGTGGTGGGTGTGGGTGTGGTGGTGGGTGATAGTGGTGCAAGGTGAGGGTGGTTGATGTAGGTGTGGTGGTGGGTGTAGGTGTGGTCATGGGTGTAGTAGTTGTGGTGGTGGGTGTAGGTGTGGTGGTGGATGTAGTGTTGGTGGTGAGTTGTATATGAGGCTGTGGGTGGAGGATCAGAGTGTAGGTGCTGGTTGAGGGTGTGGGTGCTGGTTGAGGGAGTGGGTGGTGGTAGATGAGGGTGTGGGTGGTGGTAGGTGAGGGTGTGGGTGGTAGATGAGGGTGTGGGTGGTGGATGAAGGTGTGGGTGGTGGTTGAGGGTGTGGCTGGTGGTTGAGAAAAGGGTGGTGGTTGAGGGTGTGGGTGGTGGTTGGGTATGTGGGTGGTAGATGAGAGGGCGTAGGTTGAGTTTGGGTGATGGTTGAGGGTGTGTGTGTGGTGGTTGAGGGTGTGGGTGGTGGTTGGGTATGTGGGTGGTAGATGAGAGTGTGGATGGTGGTTGAGTGTGTGGGTGGTGGTTGAGTGTGTGGTGATCGTTGAGTGTGTGGGTGGTGGTTGAGTGTGGGTAGTGGTTGAGTGTGGGTGGTGGTTGAGTGTGTGGGTGGTGGTTGAGTGTGTGGGTGGTGGTTGAGTGTGGGTGGTGGTTGAGTGTGGGTGGTGGTTGAGTGTGTGGGTGGTGGTTGAGTGTGTGGGTGGTGGTTGAGTGTGTGGGTGGTGGTTGAGTGTGTGGATGGTGGTTGAGTGTGTGGGTGGTGGTTGAGTGTGTGGGTGGTGGTTGAGTGTGTGGGTGGTGGTTGAATGTGTGGATGGTGGTTGAGTGTGTGGGTGGTGGTTGAGTGTGTGGATGGTGGTTGACGGTGTGGGTGATGGTTGAGTGTGTGGTGGTGGTTGAGTGTGTGGGTGGTGGTTGAGTGTGGATGGTGGTTGAGTGTTTGGTTGGTGGTTGAGGGTGTAGGTGGCGGTTGAGGGTGTGGGTGGCGGTTGAGGGTGTGGGCGGTGGTTTAGTGTGTGGGTGGTGGTTGAGTGTGTGGATATTTTTTTTTTTTTTTATACGGGGATTAGCCCACCCGGGCACAGATCACTGACCCACTTCAGGGCCTGGGGGGCCGAAAATATAAAAATAATAAATAATAAATAACATTAATAAAAAAATAATAATAATAATAATAATATTTGTTATTATTATTATTATTATTATTATTACAACAATTAATAAAATTAATAGCATATTAACACAAATACAAATAAAATAATAAAAAAATATATATATATAATAATAATAATAATAATAATAATAATAATAATAATAATAATAAATACAAAACCGAAAAAATAAATCAAGAGTGAGAAACGATACATATTGTGTACGTTGTGTTTTCCAAGTTATAGAAACAAGTGAGGCCCTGCAATTGTGTGTAAATGGGGCAGAAAGTCAGATCAGCAACCTGGGACTTGGTCACAATTTTCGTGATGCCATATGGCAGCAGGGTCTACCATAAGACAACACATTGTGCTTCCAATACCTTCCCAGGCGTACCTCCCTGATTGGTAGCTGCTTATTACCTACTACCTGCAAGATGGTGGTTGAGTGTGGGTGGTGGTGTGGGTGGTGGTTGAGGGTGTGGGTGGTGGTTGAGGGTGTTAGTGGTGGTTGAAGGTGTGGGTGGTGGTTGTGGGTGTGGGTGGTGGTTGAGGGTATAGGTGGTGGTTGAGGGTGTGGATGGTGGTTAAGGGTGTGGGTGGTGGTTGAGGGTGTGGGTGGTGGATGAGGGTGTAGGTGGTGGATGAGGGTGTGGGTGGTGGATGAGGGTGTGGATGGTGGTTGAGGGTGTGGGTGGTGGTTGAGGGTTTGGGTGGAGGGGTTTGTGGGTTTGGGTGGAGGGGGTTGAGGGTGTGGGTGGTGGAGACAGTTGGAAGAAGTGGGCGGGCTAACAGCCATACAGTCAGCTGACCCTTAGATGAACGCACTCATAATGTACCAGTCTAAAGCTGCCCGGCCTCTTTGCCCTGGTGGTGATAGTAGTGGTGGTGATGGTAGTGGTGGTGATGGTAGTGGTGGTGATGGTAGTGATGGTGATGGTAGTGGTGGTGATGGTAGTGGTAATGCTAGTAGTGGTGATGTTGATAATGCTAGTAGTGGGCTGGACGACCCTCACAGCCCAGACCCCTACGAGGGTAAGACATCAACGGAGGGCGACCCCATGCGAATCATCTATGTCCGCCACAGTGATCCACCTTAGATTAAAACTTAGATGATATAAGTTCACATTCAACAAGTCACAATCTAGCGAGTCGATAACGTAATACAGTATAAGATTTTAATAAACTTGTAATTGTAAAATCAATCTAATATACTATAGGACCAGGCGTGTGTGTGTCTGTCTGTCTGTCTCTTTGTGTGTGTGTCTGTTCTGGGCAGCCGAAACGGCACAATCGTTTTTCATCAAACTTGGTGGAAAAATCGCAAAAAATTCGTAGAGTGGAACAAACCTGGTCCCATATCGATGGTTTCTTTAGGAAGCCATTAATTAACCATTTTATTTGCGATGGAAAACGATGCAAGTCTACGGACTTAGTGCACCCTCATTCGCTGTACTCCGTCAGCCCACGATTGCAGTTATCATACGTTTCCCTCCTCCTCCCCCACTTTTTTTCTTAACCTACTTTTTTAATGTTGTTTGGATTAGTAAAGGAAGGAAGATGAGTAAATAGAAAAATAAAGAAGGGGAAACAGAAAATAGCTAGAGATAACAGGTGGGAGGGAGCCGAGTTTCATCATGCGTCTGGATGCGCAGTTTCAACGTGACCAGACCATTTTCGGACCTTACAGCTACAGTGTGTACAGTATACTTATTCCTGTGGCTGACTGTACATGGAAATGAGAAGAGAGAAAAAGATAATAACAGGAATGCATGCAGAAGATAAAAAGGGAAAAGTGAAGGAGAAGAAGAGAGACTGAAGCATTATTATCCATAATAGGCGAGGAAAGGAGATGGGAGAGAGGGTTAGTGAGAGGTGGAGGTATGAATGGAGGGATGGAAGAACAGAATAAGAATGGTATAGAAGGATAGTAGTTTTTTTTTTAGTTTAACAAATTTATTGGCAGAGCTTGTAGTACAGTTTGCCTATTCTGAGTAATTCAGTCAGGTCTTGACACTGAGGGTGGTATCACTTCTCACTGTCACGCAGGACAGAGGTTCATACACAAAGAAATACATCATATTCATTAACAACTATAAATGTATAGAGGTCAGATTCATATGGATAATGTCACTGTTCACTGCCATGCAGGACAGAGGTTCGTACACAAAGATTTGCATCATATTCATTGACAGTACATATACATATATGTAAACACACACACACACACATATACATACATATGCGTATATACATACACATATACATGTACACGTACATATACATGCACACACGCACACATACATACATATACGTCGGTCAGATTCATGTGGGTAATGTCACTTTTCACTGCCATACAGGACAGAGGTTCGTACACAAAGAATGCATCATATTCATTGACACTATATATAGGTCAGATTCATGTGGGTAATGCCACTGTTCACTGCCACGCAGGACAGAGGTTCGTACACAAAGAAGGAAATACATCACATTCACCAGCAGCATATATGGGTCAGTGGATCACATACATTGGAGTCATATTCTAGTTGAAGACTAATCAGTGTGGGCTAGCAAATTTGGGATAAACAGCAAGAATGTCCTCAAGCACACCTGATTCAATGAAGTAATTACATAGTTCAAGATACAGTAAGTCAGGTGGCCTGAAGTCTTTGACAGTGTCACATTCAATAATATAGTGTTCAAGTGTATGCTTTAAAGGTTTATCACAAAGTTTACATGCTGAGTGTTCCGGTATGGGTACAGCGTTACTAACTTGCCAGATGTGTCTGTATCCTAGCCTAATTCTGGCCACGACTACATCACATTGTCTGGTTCTGTCCTTATGCTGGCCATACCGGTACCTCTTGTTACAAAATTTGTCATATTTACTAATGCTACAACTGTCAGGTCTCTCTGCATTTCTCACTTCTTCTAGATCAGAGTTCATGATTCTGACTTGAATGTTTTTAATTACGGCATTGGACAGACCAAGGTCACGGTCAACATTTTCTTTCTTACACCCCTCATTGGCCAGTCTATCAGCACGGTCATGATACCTGATTCCAACATGGGACGGAATCCACACAAATTCGATACGAAAGTTGTTCTCATTGGCAGTTATCACATTCCTTTTAATATCACATGCAACTTTAGACATAGAACCTGACGGGCTGTTCATTGATTTCAAAGCACTTTGAGAGTCACAGAATATCACCCCACCTCCATTTTCTTTGAGGTAGTCTGTGGCTAAGTAGATTCCAGTTAGTTCAGTTTGTGTTGTGCTGGCCCAGTTGTTTAGAGAAGGAGACAAAGGAAGGACAGCGATAAGTAAAACAAAAATCAGAACAAGTATTTGGATGATAACATGTACAAATTGGTCGGTTAAATGTAGGTAAAAAGAGTAAGAATAATGAGATAAAACATAAAGAAAGAGACACTTATTATAACAATCACGATCATGATCATAACCACAACCATGATTATAACAACCACGACTATTATTATAACAACCACGACCATGATTATAACAACCACGACCATGATTATAACAACCACGACTATGATTATAACAACCACGACTATGATTATAACAACCACGACCAAGATTATAACAACCACGACTATGATTATAATAACCACGACCATGATTATAACAACCACGACTAGATTATAACAACCACGACTATGATTATAACAACCACGACCATGATTATAACAACCACGACCATAATTATAACAACCACGACTATGATTATAACAACCACGACTATGATTATAACAACCACGACCATGATTATAACAACCACGACTATGATTATAACAACCACGACTATGATTATAACAACCACGACCATGATTATAACAACCACGACCATGATTATAACAACCACGACTATGATTATAACAACCACGACTATGATTATAACAACCACGACTATGATTATAACAACCACGACTATGATTATAACACCCACGACTATGATTATAACAACCACGACCATGATTATAACAACCACGACTATGATTATAACAACCACGACTATGATTATAACAATCACGACCATGATTATAACAACCACGACCATGATTATAACAACCACGACTATGATTTTAACAACCACGACCATGATTATAACAACCACGACTATGATTATAACAACCACGACTATGATTATAACAACCACGACCATGATTATAACAACCACGACTATGATTATAACAACCACGACTATGATTATAACAACCACGACTATGATTATAACACCCACGACTATGATTATAACAACCACGACTATGATTATAACAACCACGACCATGATTATAACAACCACGACTATGATTATAACAACCACGACCATGATTATAACACCCACGACCATGATTATAACAACCACGACTATGATTATAACAACCACGACCATGATTATAACAACCACGACTATGATTATAACAACCACGACCATGATTATAACACCCACGACCATGATTATAACACCCACGACCATGATTTTAACACCCACGACCATGATTATAACAACCACGACTATGATTATAACACCCACGACTATGATTATAACAACCACGACTATGATTATAACAACCACGACTATGATTATAACAACCACGACTATGATTATAACAACCACGACCATGATTATAACAACCACGACCATAATTATAACAACCACGACTATGATTATAACAACCACGACTATGATTATAACAACCACGACCATGATTATAACAACCACGACTATGATTATAACAACCACGACTATGATTATAACAACCACGACTATGATTATAACAACCACGACTATGATTATAACAACCACGACTATGATTATAACAACCACGACTATGATTATAACACCCACGACTATGATTATAACAACCACGACTATGATTATAACAACCACGACTATGATTATAACAACCACGACCATGATTAAAACAACCACGACCATGATTATAACAACCACGACTATGATTATAACAACCACGACCATGATTATAACACCCACGACCATGATTATAACACCCATGACCATGATTATAACAACCACAGCTATGATTATAACACCCACGACCATGATTATAACAACCACGACCATGATTTTAAAAACCACGACCATGATTATAACAACCACGACCATGATTATAACAACCACGACTATGATTATAACAACTACGACCATGATCATAACCACAACCATGATTATAACAACCACGACTATGATTGTAACAACCACGACTATGATTATAACAACCACAACTATGATTATAACAACCAAGACCATGATTATAACAACCACGACCATGATTGTAACACCCATGTCCATGATTATAACAACCACAGCTATAATTATAACACCCACGACCATGATTATAACACCCACGACCATGATTATAACAACCATGACCATGATTATAACAACCATGACCATGATTATCTCATATACTATAAGAATAGCCGTGTGTTTGTGTGTGTATCTGTTCTGGGCAGCCGAAATGGCACAATCGTTTTTCATCAAACATGGTGGAAAAATCGCAAAAAATTCGTAGTGATCAAACCTGGTCCCATGTCGATGGTTTCTTTAGGAAGGCATTAATTAACCATCTTATTTACACTGGAAAACGATGTCGCTGCACGCTGTCAGCCGGCTGGCGGTTGCACGCTAACCAAGCTCGAGCGTTCGAACCTTCACGCTTTGGTAAACTGTACCACCGGACTCGCCACCAGGCACGAAGGGCCCACGATCACTTGTTGTCTACTAAAGCAACCCTTGTGCAACCTCATCCTAAATCCTAGGTTAGCTTAGTTAGCCAACAAACTCTGAAATATGCAAAACAAGGGGTGTCGTCCCCCTCTGTTTAACTTATTAAACTTCTTTTCCAACCTTTCCCCCCACGACTATATGTTGTGACTTCTCTATCCCTCATGTCTGGCTGTGCCTTGAACCTCAGCATGCCTTCCATCCATTCCCCACATTAACCTAAAAAAAAAAACAAAAAAAAAACAAGTAGTGGGAGTGATGATGGTAATACTACTAGTGGTTGTGATGGTAGTGGTGGTGGTAGCAGTAGTGGAGGTGGTGGTAGCAATGGTAGTGGTAGTAGTAGTGGTGGTGCAGGTATTAGTGGTAATAGAGGTGGTAGTGACCATAATGGTATTATTGATAGTTGGGGTGGTGGTGGTAATAGTGGTGGTGGTAGTAATGTTAGTAATGGTAATGATGGTAGTGGTGGTGGTAATGCTAGTATTGGAGGTGGTGGTAATGCTAGTATTAGTGGTGGTGGTAATGCTAGTATTGGTGGTGGTGGTGGCAATGTTAGTAGTAGTGGTAGTGGTGGTGGTGATGGGGGTAGTGGTGGTGATGCTAGTAGTGATAGTGGTGGTAATGCTAGGAGTGGTGGTGTTGGGAAGCCTAGTAGTGGGAGTGATGGTGGTAATGCTAGTAGTGGGAGTGATGGTGGTGGTAGTAGAGGTAGTGGTAGAAAAGGTGGTGGTAGTGGAGGTGGTGGTAGTGGAGGTGGTGGTAGCAGTGGAGGTGGTGGTGGTAGTAGTGGAGGTGGTGGTAGTAGTGGTGGTGGTGGTGATAGTAGTGGTAATGATCGTGGTGGCGTTGACGACGACGGCCATGATGAAAATGTGATCGTTAGTGTACACACACACACTCTTAAAGAGGATGGGCCTCACAGGGTTACACCACCTTGAATTAAAGGGGCAGGTCAAAGACATTCCCCGCGCTTGGACATAATTACGTCCACAAAAACAAACATTTTCATCTTTGGAGAGATACGGTACGCGATGCAGTGCAATGAATGTTAAAGGTTTATGCCCTAATTATTTCTGGTACTGAAGTGGCAACATTACACTGACGGTTAATATGAGCTAAAACAAAAAGTTATGCCCAAATAATTTTGTCTGGTGACAGTGGGTCGTAGTTTGTTTACTTATTTACTCCCGGATCTTCCCAAACCACAAGTACAGTTCAAAGACTGTATTAATACTGCACTATAGTAAGTCTTTTACTAATTACTAACATCAAAGTGTATTCTTCGGCAACATTTTCGTGAGACCGTTTTCTTCTTGATAATTTTTTCGAGTTGTTGTGGGAATATGCCACAGTACAGACGAGGGTTTCCAGTAATATGTCTTCGGATTCCTCACCTCGGTCTCGCTCTTTCTGAAAGAAACGCGAAAATATGACGACTGTAAACTAAAGCTGATATATCAGTCCAAAATTTATTAATAAACTCTTAAGGTGTGCTTAAAAAATAAAATATGGGTATGGGTAAGCCCATATTGTATTTCCGCACCTGACATTCCTACCCCTAATCTATTATTATATTCGAATAAGACGTCTAATTGTAAGATAATTTCCTTCTATTACATTACCGTCGCAAATGTATAATAACGGAGATAGAGTATCCAAAATTTTCTCTATTTTCTTCCATTAATCTTCAGCTATTATCGCCTACCTCAACTCCCGCACTGCGAGTCTCCTGCATGAATCATCACGAGCATGCGTTCCCGTACACGTCACGCAACCAATCAAAAGCGGGTTTTTTTGGCAACCAATTAAAATGATTTGTGGTTTTATTCGCGGTATTTTTGGCCCAATCAAATTCGATTTTTATTTTGGGTCTCATATTTCGAAATTCAAATTCATTTCCGACCATGGAAGTCTGCGATGGGTGTCACTTCAATTATATGGAGCTGATTGCGAGTTTTGGGGGAAAAATCGAAGAAACTATAGCATTTTTTCGATCTCATGGTGTTCTCCCGACCTCAGTAAAGTGTCCTAAGTACGAGAACGAATGTAAATATCATCAAGACCAACATATGTGGCATTGTGGTAACTCCAACAACGAACGAGAACCAGGCCAATAAGGTAAGAAATAAGTGATTCCAACATATAAGATGGTAGTAGGTAGTAAGCAGGTACCAAACAGGGAGGTACTACTGCCTGGGAAGATATTGGAAGCATAATGTGTTGTCTAATGGTAGACCCTGCTGCCACAGGGCATCATGAAAATTGTGACCAAGTCCCAGGTTGCTCATCTGACTTTCTGCCTCATTTACACACAATTGCAGGGCCTCAATTGTTTCTCTTACTATTGACAACACAACATACATATGTTTCTCAATTTTGATTTTTTTTTTTCATTTTTATACTTTTTTATGGTTCTTTGTTATTATTATAATTTGTATTTTATTTTATGTTCAATTTTGTATTTTAGATTATAATTTTATTTACTATGAATTAAAATTATTATTATTATTATTATTATTAAAATTATTATTATTATTATTATTATTATTATTATTATATTTTCGCCCCCCAGGCCCGATGTGGGTCAGTGACCTGTGCCCACCCGGGCACAGGTATAAAAAAATAAATAAATAAATAAAAATAATATATATATGGTGAGTGTCGGTTAGGTCAGGTCAGGTTTATGTTTTCTAGCGTTTTTTTTTCTTTTCTTTTTTTTTGTATTCGCTTAGCCATTATTTTTTTCGTAAAACGCCCCACCAAAAAGAAAATCGATAAAAAAAACGGCCAATTTCCGAGGGAAATGAAGGTCATAACCGATCTAAACACATAAATACACTCGAAAAATATATTTTTGACTTTCTAACAGTTGGGTGCACTTGTACAAATTTACCAAAATATGTTTAAAAGATTGTATATCTGTCGTCGTGAGGCCAAAAACACATGTTTATTAATTTCCACTTTACACGAGAAAAAAAACATAGCCTTGTTCTACGCCTGCCTGACATGCAGTAACCATGACGTCACGGATTTTCACCCGTTTTTAAATAATGGAATAAAGGGCTTATAACTCCGTTAATATTCATTTGCACAGAACGAGATATATTCCTAGTTTTATTTTTGTTTTCAAGAGTTATTCTATAATAACCAAATACTGAAACCCCGCCGCAGCTATACACAGAATATTAACCTTGGGTTGAAATTGTGTACGTTATATTAAGTGAACTCCATTACTGGGCTCACTAACTAAGGCTGGTGTAGTCATCCACTAGTAGTCTTGTTTTGGAATCAAAGTTCATTTATAAGTTACCCAATGTATTATCCTAAATTAACTTTACAAAACTAAAGTAACAGACTCACTTTTGCGGAGATATTCCCACGTTCCCTTCAGCTGAAGTGTTGTTCTTTGGTCCTCTGGAAATACCGCGTTAAGTTCAGCTTCAGCACCAATCTTAGCCTTATAATGTGCTACAACTGTCCCACTGACAGACACCAGCACCTGACGTTGCTGCAGAGACAGCCGGCTATTTATCGTTCAACGTCCCACGACTTCCATGTTTACACTGACATAAAACTTTACAAGACCGGCCCCCATTTACCCCGTTCGTCGACTGTGGCCTTGGCTTGCATCTGAGTGTATCACTTATTAGTGTTTGAACCAAACATTAAACACATTTATAACAAATCACTGATACCTCTCATAAAATAAATATTTAAGTTTTTTGGATATAGTAAAAAACAGTAATCGACTAAGAGTCATAAACGAGCTAATCATTTTAGCAAATATAAAGAAAAATGTTTTGGGCATGTTCGACTAGTCGTACCAACCACAGGGTGGTGGCCATGTTGGCAGCCCTGTTACGAATGAATCCTGAAACAAACTCGAACTGCAATTGTTTCGGAGGAGGTAAAATATAACAGTTGAAAATACGAACTTTTTCACCTGGATTTTCCCTTATAAAACAATTACTGTTGGTTTATACGAAAGTAACAGAGGTAATGCAGAATATGGGTGTGTGTGTGTGTGAACCAGTGCAAGTTGGGCTTCCTGTGTTTATCTGTTTATTCATCGTTTTTAGAGCTAGTTACCTGTTTAGTAATGGTCTTCGTGTTACATTTTTTTTTTTTATAATGGGGTAGGTTGTTCCTCCGCCTGTTAGGTCGGTAAGGCGTGTTGACGGTGAATGAAATGTTGTAATAATGTATGGACTCGTGGTATTCTTCTCTCCTCCAGAGAAAATCCCCCCAAATCCTACATTCGGGATACTTCTTGGGTACGTGCGCGTTACCATGCCAAATTTTAGTCTCCATCTTCAAAACTGTTGCCGTGCCGAGCGAACAAACAGACACTGCGCTAGATCCGGGAAACCAATGGTTTTCATAGCAGTAAACTCTGGTAATCACAAAAGTTTCCGGACAACACTGGATTACTAATATTTTCGTTACCTGCTGCTTATCACTCTTGCAGGACACACCTGTATTTTCTTAACTGGACGATGAAATGAACTTGAGAATGAGTTCGGGTATTGTTGACATCCAACTTATAGTCTTCGGGGAGTCTCTTTATATAACTTGAAGATATAATAATATTATCATTATGTTATATTTTATTGAATAACGGAAGCGAAACTGATTTTAACTGTGGATATTCTTTGATATGAATATACGGTATAGATATTAGTTTAATTAATAGGTAACCGAGGCTAAGCCAGGAATCAAATTACATTTGAATATTCATGAACCCACATACTATATATATATATATATATATATATATATATATATATATATATATATATATATATATATATATATATATATATGTATATATATATATATATATATATATATATATATATATATACATACATATATATATACATATACATATATATATCATATATATATATATAACACACATATATATATATATATATATATATATATATATACATATATATACATATATATATATATATACATATATATATATATATATATATATATATATAAATATATATATATATATATATATATATGCTGATAACCACAAGGAAAGAAGAAAAGACGAAGTTCTCAAGCGCTTTCGTGTAATTCACATCTTCAGGGGTGAGTACAGACAGTCTGTACAGTGTTTCGAAGCCGGATTTGGTAAAACGTTATTCTGACCACCTACGTGATACGGGTGGTCCCCATTAGAGGTTCACGGCGCCATAAGCTCGTTGAACAGGCTTTGTGTGAAATAAAACAAAGTCTAGGACTGCTTTTAGTATCCTGGTGGTCCAGTGGTTAGTGTTCCCCGGTCTCAGTCATAGGCTTGTGGGCCGTGGGTTCGAATCCTGGCGGGTTGAGGTGTTGATTATTTATATATATATATATATGTATGTGTGTGTGTGTGTGTGGTAACACTTCCTTCACTGTCTTAACCATTTATTAAATTAAGGTCACCTAACTCCTTCAATGGGTTAGGTTATGAATTTATTTATAGTTTGTGTTATGTTTATCTACACAATCGTCCATATAAACACACCAGTTACAATATCGAAAATATCAGAAATAGAAGGAGCTTATGTGTGTGTGTGTGTGTGTAAAGTAAGACGACATTGCTGGCCTTGACAATTTCTCCATCCAGATATGAATTTCATTTAATATTGCTTATGCAGCCCCCGTGTCCCCCCCCCCCCCCACCTGCCACCCATCCTCTCCTGACGTCCCTCCCCTCACCCCCTGCCACCCATCCTCCCCTGACGTCCCTCCCCTCACCCCCTGCCACCCATCCTCCCCTGACGTCCCTCCCCTCACCCACTGCCACCCGTCCTCCCCTGACGTCCCTCCCCTCACCCCCTGCCACCCATCCTACCCTGACGTCCCTCCCCTCACCCCCTGCCACCCATCCTCCCCTGACGTCCCTCCCCTCACCCCCTGCCACCCATCCTCCCCTGACGTCCCCCCTCTCCTGCCACCCATCCTCCCCTGACGTCCCCCCTCTCCTGCCACCCATCCTCCCCTGACGTCCCTCCCCGTGTCATCATGCTTTCCCCTTGCATCCTCCTACCACTTCCCTTTGCACCCTCCTTCATCTACCCATTTCCCTCGTTCACTGCCACTCTTTCCCTCCCCTTTATACCCCACTAGTTGAGGAATATGTTTATCTTAATATTACTTCCATCTGTGTTATTACATTTAATGAGAGTAATAAGCATGAAAATAAGCAATGTTATTTATATGTACTGAGAGAGAGAGAGAGAGAGAGAGAGAGAGAGAGAGAGAGAGAGAGAGAGAGAGAGTGCTTGATCGAAATTCGATTCTCAGCCGTACTGGGGCGGACGTCGAGGGAATTACGCCAAACTCCAGCCACTACCTGGTGATGATCAATACACACACACACACACACGCAAGGACAATGTACTGTATAATCACCTTGCTTTCACTACCACCTCCCCTCCACCATCCTTGTCAATACCCATCCACCTTCCCTTCCCACCCTGTCCCTACCAGTAAAACACCCCTCCCTCCCTCCCTCTCTCTCCTTCAAACACTCACCCCTTCTTACCACTATCCCTTGTCCTCTTGTCTCTCCCTCCACGCCCTCTTTCCCCCCCTCTCTCTTCCACAACCCCTCTTGCCTCCTCCCTCTCTCCTTCTCCCTTCCTCACCATCCGCCCTTGCTCATCCCTTTCCCTACACTCCCTTTCTTCCCTCACTCTCCCTCATTACCATCCCTTGTTCTGTTCCATCATCTTCCCGTCTCCCCCTTCTAGCTTCATTCTCTAGCTCTCTCTCCCTTCTCATCCTTTCGTTTATTTACACTTTACCTCTCTCTCTCCTTCTACTCTTCACTCCCTCTCTTTGTTCCTCTCCCCTCCCTCTCAATCCTCACTCCCGTTCTCTCTCTTTCCCATTTCCCCCCTCTTTCCTGTCTTGACTTTTCCCCTTCGTCCTCCTCCTCCTCCTCTTTCCTCCCTAACTTCACTCCCTCCACTCCTCCTCTAAGCTTTCCTACTTTCACTCCCTCCCTTCTCTCTATCTTCATTCTCCTCCTCCTCATCTACAGTCCTACTACTCCTATCCTCCTGCTCCCTATCTCCACCCCTCCTCCTCCATATCTCCACTCTTCTTCTCCTTCCTGTCTTCACTCCTCCTCCACCTCCTGCAACTTCCCCTATCTCTACTCCTCCTCTTCCCTATTTCCACTCACCTTCCCATCTTCCTTCATCCACTTCCTCCTGAAACCTCCCCTATCGCCACTCCTCCTACATATCTCCACTCCTTCTCTTCACCCCCCCCCCCCTAGTCGTTATCCACCTTAATGGTCGTATAACCAACCAAGAATAACATCCCAAGACGATGCACCATCCAGCTTCTTCAGGACTCCTTCAATACGTTGTTTTTTACTACCTCTTACCTCTCTGTTCTGATGGGTACCTATCTTGTTCTGATGTAGGTTTACCTATTATGATAATGACCTATTTGTTATTATGATGTGCATATTAGTTATTCTGATGGGGGATGGTGACCTTATGTAGATCCTTACCTGTTCTGATGGGGACCTTGCCTAATCTGATTGTGATCTTACTAACTCTGATGGGTACCGTACCTATTCTCATGGAGCTATTACTTATTTTAATAGGGTAGTGATGGGGGTCTACACCTTGCGCGCGCGCGGGCACACACACGCACACACACAGCCGAGAGACCTGGCAGGAGTCATTGTGAAGATAATGATTGACTTAGAATTAACCCTAAGAACATAATAGTGACTTAGAATGAATCTTTAAGACATTAGATATTAGAAGGCTTAATAAATCTGGTGAACAGTAAGTGCTTTACAGTCAAGGGTGAGGAATTTAATGGACGGTAAGCGAATAGAGACGAACTTGGACGTCAGATCTGAGAGGAAGATATTTCGAGACAATGACTTGAGAGGCCACTTACAAAGAGTCGATAAGGATAGAGAAGACTTGCCATAACTCCTAAAGGCCTTGACAATGACACTGACTTTCGGACTCGAAAAGACTAAGGAGGGACATTCTAGGGTGCCCTGCTGGCCCTTGAGGCCTTGAGGGACGCCCTGGGGTGTCCTGCAGGACCCTGAGGCCTTGAGGGACGCTCTGAGATGCCTTGATGGTCCCTGAGACCTTGAGGGACGCCCTGGGTGCCCTGCTGGACCTTGAGGCGGCCTTGAGGTACGCGATAATTAAGCCAGGGGACTTTTTATTAGAGGTTAAGGTGAACACTTGGGCATGTCTTATTACTTGATAATGATCGCTAAGATGACATTTTTTAACACAATGTGAACGCCATAGGACAATTTGTAACTATAGGGTGAATGTCAGAGAATATTTGAAAACTTGAAGATGAACGCTAAGAGGAACTTTTAAATTTGATTTGAACGCCAAGAAGACATTCATTTTAACTCAACTAACACCAGAGAACAAGTCGCCGCTGTAGACTCAGGGTAAATATGGAACTAGAGACGTTTTTAGCATAAATTGATGTAGTCACCGCTGGAGTCCGTCTCACCCCTTAAACCCTCTATGTGTCACCGTAGCGTCAACTGTTACCTTGGCAACACTTACTTCATTTAGGCACAATTTGCGCCAAAAGTTTGGTGCAAATCCGCGTATCCGTCCTCGAGTTATTTTGGGGAACACACACACACACACACACACACACACACACACACACAGACAGACAGACAGACAGACCTACCTACCTACCTACCTACCTACAGTACATACATACAGACAGACAGACAGACAGACAGACAGACAGAAAGGAGCGATAACAAAACTGGACCGCAGTCGGTGGCAGGATAATGAACGACAAGAAGACATTATTGATCTAAGACACAACACCAGGGGAAACATCTGTGAAGGTACACAGGGATCAAAGGCAATATCAAGTGTCGTCTCCAGCCACAACGAGGACGGCAACGACCACAACGAGGACGACAACGACCTCAAACAAGGCCACAGTGGCCACAGTTACCAAAATGAGGACAAGGACGACCCATACGATGACTAGAACGACCACCGCATGGACGACATCGACAAAAACAAACGACGGCATCAGCAACGAGGCGTTTTCCCTGAGGGATATGAAGCAAACGTCGTCACCAGGAAAAGAGAGAGAGAGAGAGAGAGTCGAATCGCCAATGATATTCATGATGACGTCACGGGTAATCCGGATTTAACTCAACTGCTGAAAAAGAGTTGCAAGAGGACGGCGAGGACGGCTCTTACCTCCTCAACTTCCCCGAGACGATCCACGAGCTTAAAAGGACGTTGGTGGTGGTTGGCGGTTTGTTCAATATTTACACTGAACTCCGTGTGGCATGACCCGAGTGAGGAGGAAGATGTGGAGGAGGCGGAGGAGGGTGTGAAGAGGAGTTAGGAAAGCGCTATTGAGAGGGTCGAGGGAAAAGGCAGTAAAGAGATTGGGTCGGGGGAATTAAGAAGAAAGGGAGGTGTGGGGGTGAAGGGAAGGGAGGGAAGATAGGGAAGAGAGAGAGGGAGGGAGGGAGGGAGAGAGAGACGTGTCATGTAATAGGTCGAAAGGTTTAGTGAAGTGACTGGGTGGTGGTGGTGGTAACGGGAGTGTTAGTGATTTGGTGACAGTAGAGGTGATGGTGGTCGTGAGAGTGATTTGCAGAAGTTGGATAATGATGGTGATATCGACGTGACGTAACCTTGGTGATGATAGTGATGACGGTGTATGGTGAAGAGGGTGGTAAGTGCTGACAGAAATGTATAAAGTAAGTCAGCATGATGTGATAATGAACAGTGAACATTATTCTTATTTCTGTACCTGTATTTGTACCTGTACTTGCACTCCTGTACCTATAATAGTGTTCCTGAATTGATAAAATTAATAATTAACCGAATAATCAAATTTATTAATACAACATATTGATGACAAATTAATTAAATGTATATAAACAAAAGTTCAGTGACTTGCTGCAGCTGTAAGTCGATGGACGTGATAACAAGCGAATTATTGACGACACGGAAATATAACTTGATGACGAGGCAAGAGGAGGGAGAGGAAGGATATTGTGATGATGAGGAATTCAGAGATGGGGTCGATAGGCAGGGGCGGGAGGGAACACTTCCATAGACATAAGATGAGGGTAAAAGAGGTAGAGTGTGTGGGAGTGTGAAGAGGGACGGATCAAGATGTTTGGAGTGCTGTAGGTGTGGAGTGGGTGAATGTTCAGTGGCGTGTAGGTATGGAATAGGGATGTTGAGCGGTGTGGAAGCATGTAGGTACAGAGTAGATGGATGGTATGTAATGTAGGT
Organism: Homarus gammarus; assembly: GCA_958450375.1. Classification (NCBI taxonomy): domain Eukaryota; kingdom Metazoa; phylum Arthropoda; class Malacostraca; order Decapoda; family Nephropidae; genus Homarus; species Homarus gammarus. Next base: position 182,592 of record CAUDMG010001873.1, read on the forward strand.
GTGGAGTAAGATGGTGGGTGGGTGGGTGGTCAGGTATTAGACCAGTGGTTCTCAACCTTTTTCACTCCATTCCCCTCTTGAGGAATTTTCAACATCCTCGTGGCCTCCTTCATTTTTCTCCCAGAACAGACAAACAGACAAGTGATAAAGACTAAAGAATGATAAAGGACAGATAAATAGGACAAGAGTTAGAATGGCAAACACACACACACACACATAACACGCCCATGCACTCGCACATGAAGCACACATACAGTCATACACAAACATGCACACAGGTAAATATTCACACTCAAGCTCGCAAGCTGAAGTGTATTTCCTGTAAGCAAGAACACGCCTCCTTTGACAAGCACTGCCCAACTTGGAAGAATGAGAAGAATAGTGAGTCATACCAATTTAGCACTAAAAATGGTAGGATTATATAAGTAAAGAATGAGTATGAACAACAATGGCACCAATAAATAAGGAAATAATTAATAAAGGAAGTGTACAAATATTTCACCCACGTAAAGCAGCGACCACATGAATTATGAAACAAAATAAGTAACACCAATAACGGAGTATATTATGCTTGAGTCAAGCTCAAACACAATATATGGTTCAGAGACAATACACTCCACTGTTTTCGTGATGGTATCCCAGGCCAGACTGAGATCATTCGGTCCTATCACCACTTGCAAAGGGATGACACACGGGCACGTACTGAACAAGTCAGTTCAGCAGCTCGGTCCAGCGCCTGTCACACAGACAGGGACTGGACCTGTGAAATCTTAAATAATCCGTAAAAAATAAAAATAAATTAGCACCAGAGTATGTAAATATTAACACTGTATTGTCGTTATGATTAAACAAAATGAAAAAAAAAAGAATGAAAATTCTCTTCTGCCAAGTCAAAATAAGTAATACAAGTTTTGTTTAATTCAGATTCCCAACATTATTTGGAAACGTACAATTTATAACAGCTCGCCGTGGCTCCCTTGGGGGCCATGGCCCCCAGGTTGAGAACCATTGTATTAGACGCTGTACAGGTGGTACAGGGTGTTTATAAAATCACTAACGATTTATAGTAATCGAGGGAAAGGGGATAATTTATGCAATATTATAATGAGCAGTATATTTATTAATACCACTTTAGCATTTAATTCTACTGACCACCGTCAATATGTCTGCTGAAGCTACAGTTACCGGGCCTATTTATCTGGACATGCTGCCAACAAGTAGACGGAGTACTTAAAGAAATCGTCTGTAAGTAGACGAAGAACCTGCTTACTTTCACAGGTCATATATTAAGTGGACTAAGGACACCTCACATTAATCACCACAATCTACCTGCTCATAACACCTGGCTCATGTCCGAGGAAATCCAGTTTGATCTTGCGGCCGATAGAGCTTGCAGTGTCCAATAATTAAAGGGGTGATAAACAGTTACAGTCTATACCACTTAAAAACTGCCACCAATCTCCACAGCAGGTCTCGATGGCAGCCAGAATAGCTCTTACAGTCACCGACAATAACGGAGAGATTGCCAGGTCCCTCAGAGTGTTGTGTTCGTCTGTCTGGCGCTGCAGGCGATATGCCTACCCATGAAGCTATGAATATCGGGTGTAATATTGTGTTTTGGTGTGTGTGTGTGTGATAATAATAATAATAATAATAATAATAATAATAATTAACGTTTTATTGAAAAAGTTCTGTAGCCCGAAGGCTGAAAATATACATTGGACATAAATGACTTATTACATACATTGACATTGGTGGTTTAACAAAAGCCTTCATTAGAGAAAGGTAAAGGAACATACAGATTAATGTTTACAGTGTAGGTCACGTAGATCTTGTGTGCTGAGGTGTTGAACAGCAGACACTTAGTGCAGTAACTCCCTCACAGATGATGTTATGAGGGGCATCACGTGGTATAGTAGTTCCTTCACAGGTGGTGTTATGAGGGGCATCACGAGGTGTAGTAATTCCCTCACAGATGGTGTTATGAGGGGTCTGATGTGATGCTGTAGCAACTCATTCACTACGTTGTGTCGTAGCATCACATGGTCTGGTGTCACAGGACGTCACTTACTTAAGTGAGTGAGATATTGTCCCAGGCCTCCCTATCGTGAACGGATTAACACATAGCTGGTACTGTTGAGTCTCAGGGGCAGTTATCACTGGGTACCTGGGACCTCACTGTGTGAAGGTTAGCTTGGGTACGACTCAGCTGTTGTTGTTGAGTTGTTTTTCACTGACTTGAGCACTGGTCATCACTATTCAACACTGGTTCCATTCCTTCCCGAAATGAAATAGTAACTTCTGGCGAGAACTTGTTGATATTCCGGTGGGGAGGAGGGTTCAGGAGAGGGCGTTGGTATGGGCCAACATAACAGTTGACGTGGCTGCTGCCAGAGCAGCGCCAGGTACGTCTTGACCCTTCGGTGGTCAAGGATGAAGTGTAAGTGTGTGTGTGTGGGTGTGTGGGTGTGGGTGTGTGTGTGTGTGGGTGTGTGGGTGTGGGTGTGTGTGTGTGTGTGTGTGTGCGTGTGTGTGTGCGTTTGTGTGTGTGTGTGTGTATGTGTGTGTGTGTCATCCACTATCACAACCACCACCACCTCCACACACACCCCCCCCCCCCCACACACACACATAATTTACGCCCTCACACTACACTATCCTCACACATAAACCCTCACATCCATACACTATACCCTTACATCTACACATTACACCCACACACTACACCCTCACCTACACCGTCACGCCCACACACTACACTAACCCTACACCCTCACGCCCACACAATGCATTCACACTACACTCTCACACTTAAGAACATAAGAACATAAGAATGGAGGAAACTGCAGCGAGCCTATTGGCCCATACTGGGCAGTCCCGTTTACACCCAACCCCTATTGCTCATATAAGCATCCAACCTATGTTTGAAGCTATTCAGCGTATTCGAGTTAATGATGATATTTGGTAACTTGTTCCATTCATCCACAACTCTGTTTCCAAACCAGTGTTTACCTATTTCACGTCTAAATCTAAATTTGTCTAATTTAAAACCATTGTTACGAGTTTGCTCTTGGTTGGATAGTTTGAGTACCTTTGTAATGTCCCCTTTGTTTAGCCCTGACTTCCACTTATACACCTCTATCAGGTCGCCCCTCGCTCTACATCTCTCGATGGAGTGCAAATTAAGGTGCTTTAACCTGTCTCTATACTCAAGGTTCCTAATGCCCGGGATTAGCCTTGTCATTCTCCTCTGAATTCTTTCCAATGATTCTATATCCATTCTGTAATACGGTGACCAGAACTGAACTGCGTAATCCAGGTGTGGTCTCACAAGAGCAAGATACAGTTTTAGGATGATCTCGCTAGTCTTGTAACTAACACTCCTTTGTATGAACCCAAGTACCTTATTAGCCTTGTTAAGAGCAAAACACATTGTTTACTTGGCTTAAGGTTCCTTCTTATCATTACTCCTAAATCTCTCTCGCAGTCGGATTTCTCTATGGCATCGTTGTTCATCTGGTATCTGGTTTCCCTTTTTACATCTCCTATACTGAGTACTTTACATTTGTCCACGTTGAATTTCATCTGCCATTTTTCAGACCATTCGAAAAATTTGTTTAGATCTTTCTGTAGTTTTGCTGAGTCCTTGTCAGATTTAATAACACGTCCTATTTTAGTGTCATCAGCAAATTTACTTATGTTGCTGTCTATGCCGATATCTATGTCGTTTATGTATATAATAAATAATAATGGTCCAAGTACTGAGCCTTGGGGAACTCCACTTGTGACGTTGCTCCAATGGGACTTAGTGCCGTTAATGCTCACTCGCTGTTTCCTGTCTTGTAACCACGCCCTAATCCATTTAAGGATGTTACCTTTGATGCCATGAGCTTCTACCTTTCTAATTGGTCTTTCGTGGGGGACTCTGTCGAAGGCTTTGCTAAAGTCGAGATATACCACATCATAATTGTGCCCCTCGTCCACCGATTCGAAAACTGATGAAAAGAATGTTAATAGATTAGTTAGACAAGAACGTCCGCTTGTGAAGCCATGCTGGGAATCATTGATCAATCGGTGCTTCTCCAGGTGATTTCGAATAGAGTTTGAAATGATTGCTTTCAGTAATTTGCCTACTATTGATGTTAGACTGATTGGGCTGTAGTTAGAGGACAGTGATCTATCCCCCTTCTAGAAAATCAGTATTACATTCGCTATCCTCCAGGATTCTGGTACTACACCTGTTTTTAAGGACATGTTAAACAACGTTGCTAAGGGCATACTCAGCTCTTCCTTACATTCCTTTAATACTCTGGCAAAAATCTCATCGGGACCTGGTGACTTATTAGGCTTTAGTTTGTCTATTTGCTTACTAACATCGTTAATCGTCACTACTATCTCGCTTAATTTGTTTTCTTCACTATCTCTGAATAGAGTCGGTGCCTCGGGTATCATGTTTAAATTTTCGGTGGTGAAAACTGTTGAAAAATATTTATTCAAATTATTGCTCATTTCTCCGTCGTTATCAGTGAGCTCTCCGGTATCTGACCGTAGAGCTCACTGTCTTCGCCTTCCTTGCTATCCTTACCTCATTATTCCTCTTGGCTTTCCATATCTCGGTTTTAACCCTGCTCGCCAATATCTTATAATAATCCTGGAGGTAAATTTCGCCACGCTTTATCCTTCTACCTATAGCCTTCCTTTGGCCAATGATGTTCTTTAAATAATTAATTATCCATTTAGGGTCATTGTTGTCTGATCTGAGTTTTTTGTATGGTATATTCTGCCTCTGTGCATTAAGTAACTCATTATTTAAATTGACGTGGAACTCGGCAGTCTCAGATGTCGTTATCAGGTCAGAGTCATCTGTCAGGTTCACGGCCAAGCGCGACACCCCCTCTCTCAGCTGCCTCTTTAAGCTGTCAAAGTTTGCCCTTCTGAAATCTGGTACTTTAGTGGAATTTTCCTTACGTCTGCCCTGAAAATCTAACTGGAATCGAATTTCTTTGTGATCGCTGTTTGCAAGTTCGTTCCCTACCTCGACATTGCTAATGAGGTTTTCTCTGTTCGACAGAACTAAATCGAGTACATTATTACCCCGTGTGGGTTCGGTTATATGTTGACTTAGGAAACAGTCCTGGATTGTCTCGAGAAAATCCTCTGATTCTGAGTTACCTGTAAGGTCAGTCCAATCTATTTGGCCAAGGTTAAAGTCGCCTACTATACAGACTTTGTTGTGTATGGAAGCCCTGCGCATTTCATCCCAGATAACTCGCTCATTGACTCTATCAAGATTGGGAGGTCTATATATTACTCCTGTGATTAATTTTTTCCCTGCCGTCGCTTAATTCTATCCAAATTGTTTCTGTATTCCTCTCAGTTTTTATTTCCTTATTTATTTCACACTTCCGATTATCTCTAACATAGATTGCAACTCCGCCTCCTTTCCTGGTTTGCCTATCGGTATGGAACAATTGGTAACCCGCAATTTGGTATTCGACCGGCAACTCGCGTGAGTCTAGGTTGATCCATGTTTCAGTGAATGCTATTATATCGATTTTTTCGGTACATGCCAAGGCCCTAATATCATCCATTTTGTTTCTCATGCTTCTACTGTTCGCGTAGTAGACCTTTAAGTTAGTCGTGTTCTGAGTCCTCCCTTTACCGCGTTTAGTTTTACACTATATACCCAGCCCAGGAGCTTGAGAAATACTGGCCTGAAACAAGCCCTTTCATTTGTGGATTTTGTGATACAAATGGATGCAAATGTGAAGGGAGAAGGGTTGGAGGGAGGGGAGAAGAGAGATGGAGGGTTGAGGGAGAGAGAGATGCAGTGAGGAGAAGAGGAATGTTGAGGGATAGGGGGAGGGATGGAGAGGTAGACAATAGTAGGAATAAAGAGAGGAGAGTGGATGGAGAGGTGGAGTTAAGGGATGCAGAGGTGGAGGGAGGTAAGGAGAGGTGGGGAGAGAGATAGAGAGTGGAGAAGAGTGGATGGAGAGGTGGTGGGAGGTGAGGAGGGGATAGAGAGAAGAGGAGAGTGGATGGAGAGGTGGAAGGAGGGGAGGAGAGGCAGGGGAAGGAGTGGAGAGAAGAGTAGAAGGAGTAGAGGTAGTTTGCAGGGGTTGAATAAGGAAGGTCTGGAAGCAGACAAGGTAGGTGTCGACAGTGTAAAGAATTTCAATAGAGTGGAGGTGTAGGACATGTATCAACGATATAAGACATGTGTCAACGGAGTAGGACATGTGTCAACGTTGTAGGACATGTGTCAGAGGTGTAGGATATGTGACAGAGGTGTAGGACATGTGTCAGAGGTGTAGGACATGTGTCAAAGGTGTAGGACATGTGTCAGAAGTGTAGGACATGTGACAGAGGTGTAGGACATGTGACAGAGGTGTAGGACATATATCTGAGGTGAAGGACATGTGTCAGAGTTATAGGACATGTGTCAGAGGCGTAGGACATGTGTCTGGGGTGTAGGACATGTGTCAGAGGTGAAGAACAAGTGTCAAAGGTGTGGGACATGTGTCAGAGGTGAAAGACATGTGTCAGAGGTGTAGGACATGTTTACGAGGTGTAGGACCATGTGTCGGGGGTGTAGGACATGTGTCCGGGGTGTAGGACATGTGTCAGGGGTGTAGGACATGTGTCAGAGGTGTAGGACATGTGTCAGAAATGTAGGACATGTGTCAAAGATGTAGGACATGTGTCAGGGGTGTAGGACATGTGTCACGGGTGTAGGACACGTGTCAGAGGTGTAGGACATGTGTCAGAGGTGTAGGACACCTGTCAGAGGTTTAGAACATGTTTCAGAAGTGTAGGACCATGTGTCAGAGGTGTAGGACATGTGTCAGAGGTGTAGGACATGTGTCAGAGGTGTAGGACATGTGTCAGGAGTGTGGGACATGTGTCAGGGTGTAGGACATGTGTCAACGGTGTAGGACATGTGTCAACGGTGTAGGACATGTGTCAGGGGTGTGGGACATGTGTCAGGGTGTAGGACATGTGTCAGGGTGTAGGACATGTGTCAGGGTGTAGGACATGTGTCACGGGTGTAGGACATTTGTCAGAGGTGTAAGACATGTGTCAGAGGTGAAGTACATGTGTCAGGGGTGTGGGACATGTGTCAGGGTGTAGGACATGTGTCAGGGTGTAGGACATGTGTCACGGGTGTAAGACATGTGTCAGAGGTGTAGGACATGTGTCAGAGGTGTAGGACATGTGTCAGAGGTTTAAAACATGTTTCAGAGGTGTAGGACCATGTGTCAGAGGTGTAGGACATGTCTCAGAGGTGTAGGACATGTGTCAGGGGTGTAGGACATGTTTCAGGAGTGTGGGACATGTGTCAGGGTGTAGGACATGTGTCAGGTTGTAGGACATGTGTCAACGATGTAGGACATGTGTCAGAGGTGAAGTACATGTGTCAGGGGTGTGGGACATGTGTCAGGGTGTAGGACATGTGTCGGGTGTAGGACATGTGTCAACGGTGTAGGGCATGTGTCAACGGTGTAGGACATGTGTCAGTGGTGTAGGACATGTGTCGAGGTGTAGGACATGTGTCAGAGGTGTAGGACCATGTGTCAGAGGTGTAGGACCATGTGTCAGAGGTGTAGGACATGTGTCAAAGGTGTAGGAAGTATACCGGATGTATACATTACATCTGGGGAGTGGTTAGCATGTAGGCGTGTGTGTGTGTGTGTGTATGTATGACACGTGTCACATCGCGTGTGGAAATGGTAGGGTGTGTTCAGGGCGTGTGAGTTAGGTGTAGGCTGGCAACGATTCTATGGCAACGACTACCTGCACAGTCGCGACGAAGTACACTTGTCTCGTGAGGGGAAGTAAAATTAGTTGCTCAGGACAAGGGTAAAACAGGACCAGTAGGAGCGTTAGAAATAAAATAGACTTGCTGAGAGCGGTTGTATGTACCGAGAATGTAGACGTCATAGCAATCACCGAAACTTGGATGAATCTGGCGAGCAAAATTTTTTTATCAGAGTACCACATAGAAGGGTACAACCTTTTTCACAAGGAAGGGGGGGAGGGGTCGCACTCTTCGTCAAGGATTCATTAAAATGTTGTATTAATAATTCAATAAAGGGTGAAATAGGAACCAAGTCTGTGTGGGTAGAAATCACGGAAGAAAGAGAAAAACTAATTATGGGAGTGATTTAGAACATAAGAACATAAGAAAGTGGGATACTGCAGGAGGCCGACTGGCCCATACAGGGCAGATCCCTTTCACACCCATCCCAGCACTTCCATGTGCCTATCCAACTTCGTCTTGAAGCTCCCTAGCGTCTCCGATCCTACTATAGCACTCGGTAGCCTATTCCACATATCCACAACTCTATTACCAAACCAGTGCTTGCCTATATCCTTTCTGAATCGGAATTTATCTAATTTAAAGCCATTTGTTCTAGTTATTTCGTTATTACTGAGCTTCAGAACATCTTCCATTTTACCCTTGTTAATCCCACTTACCCACTTGAACACCTCTATCATATCTCCCCTAACTCTACGCCTCTCTAATGAATGCAAGCCTAAGCTTTTCAGTCTTTCTTCATAGGGAAGGTTTCTAATATTATGGATCATTTTTGTCATTCTTCTTTGTACTCTCTCCAAAGAATCTATGTCCATTCTATAATAAGGACACCAGAATTGAACCGCATAATCCATGTGTGGCCTCACTAATGCTAGGTAAAGTTTCAAGATAACGTCAGCAGTTCTGTTACTCACACTCCTAGATATGAACCCAAGAATCCTGTTTGCCTTGTTGCGAACGCTAATACATTGTTTTCTAGGTTTCAAGTCGTTGCTAACAAATACATCTAGATCTTTTTCACAATCTGAGTTTTCTATTTCCGTGTTACCTAGTTTATACTTAACGTTTGTATTCGTCTTCCCTATCTGTAGTACCTTGCATTTATCAGTATTAAAATTCATTTGCCAGTCTACTGACCACTCATGTAAGGTATCTAGATCTCTTTGAAGGTGTTCAAAGTCATTGTCTGAATTTATCACTCTCCCCATTTTGGTATCATCTGCAAATTTACTAATCCTACAAGTTATACCTAAATCAAGATCATTAATGAATATAACAAACAGCAGAGGGCCTAATACAGATCCCTGGGGAACTCCGCTTTTGACCGCACCCCAGTCTCACTTAAATCCATTTATGCTGACTCTTTGTTTCCTACCAGTTAACCATGACCTAATCCATTTTAATAATGATCCACCTATTCCATGTGCTTCTACCTTCCTTATCAATCTCTCATGAGGGACTCTATCGAATGCTTTACTGAAATCTAAATAAATTATATCATATGACTTATCATTATCTACCGCTTCATATACTTCTGAGAAAAAGCTAAGCAAATTTGTGAGACAAGAACGTCCCTGGGTCTTGGCAAAGAAGCAGCTCAGCCCATATGGCAGGAAATGAGTAGGGCAGCAAAATATAACAACCTATGCATTTTGGGGGATTTCAACTTCAGAAATATTGACTGGTACAACATTGTAGGTGACTATGAATCTGAAGACAATTTTTTGAAACAACTAATTACAGAACCTGCTAGAGGTGACAATATATTAGACCTAGTATTAACAAATAAAGAAAATATTATCAGAGATATCACTGTAGGGGAAGAACTAGGTAACAGTGATTACAGAGAAATCAAGTTCACCCTAAATTGGGAAACGAATAACAATGAAAATATAGTCAGAGTCCCAAACTTTCGGTTGGCGGATTATCAGGGGTTAAGAAGGTACCTAGGTGAGGTCACCTGGGAACAGTCACGTCAGTCCCCAGTAGGAAGGGGTGAGGTCATAGATGACACAACAATTGATCATGACTATAATATATTCACTAGTATACTACATAAAGCACAAGAACAAAATATACCATACAGAAAAATTAGGTCAAATAAGAATGAGCCAAGGTGGATGACCAGAAAACTTAAACATGACATAGGAATAAAGAAAGGAATATATAAGAAATTAAAGGGAGGGGAGGAGCAGCTCAGAAATAGGTATAATGAACTATCTAGGAATGTTAAGAAAAATGTAAGGAAAGCAAAGAGAGACCATGAAATCAAAATAGCAAGAGAATCCAAGGCGAATCCCAAGGGATTTTTCCAGGTATATAGGACAAAGGTCAAGGACAAAGTTGGGCATTTAAAGTCAGGTAGAGGAGAAGTGATAAATGGCAGTGAAGAAATAAGCAAAGCATTGAACAGCTACTTCTTATCAGTTTTCACAGAAGAAATTTGTGATGAAATTCCAGAGGTGGAACTGATATTTAAGGGAAAGGAAGAAGAGAAATTAAAGAATATCACTATCAGAAAAGAGGATGTTCTTAAGAAGATAAATAAACTAAAGAAAACAAAATCCCCAGGGCCGGATGAAATTTTCCCTCGAGTCTTGAAAGAGTGTAGGGAACAGATTAGCGGACCCCTCGTAAACTTATTTACAAAATCATTAGACAGTGGAGTTGTGCCAGACTTGTGGAAACATGCAAATGTAGTACCCATATTCAAAAAGGGACACAGAGCATCAGCGTCAAATTACCGGCCGATCAGTTTGACGTCAGTAATGGGGAAATTTCTTGAATCAATTATAGCAGATAGCATCCGATCGCATCTAGAGAAAAGCAAATGAATCTACGACTCTCAACATGGGTTTACAAAGGGAAAATCTTGCCTAACAAATCTGCTAACGTTTTTTAGGAAAGTATTCGAGGTAGTAGATAATGACGAAAATTACGATGTTATTTACTTAGACTAGCAAAGCACTTGACAGAGTACCGCATCAGAGGGTTCTGAGAAAAATTAAGGCTCATGGTATCGAGGGGAAAGTTTTAAATTGGATAAAATCATGGCTCACCGATAGAACGCAGAGGGTCAGCGTAGATGGTGTTAAATCTGAGTGGGGCCGAGTAACCAGTGGGGTTCTCCAGGGGTCAGTACTAGGCCCACTCTTGTTCATAATCTACATAAACGATCTAAATACTGGGATCAGCAGTGACATAAGCAAGTTTGCGGATGACACCAAAATAGGGCGGCAAATTAATTCAGGGCAGGATGCAAATGCATTACAGGAGGATCTAAATAAACTGCAGGGGTGGTCTGAAAAATGGCAAATGAAATTCAACACCAGCAAGTGCAGCGTACTTAATATTGGAAGAACAAATACTTATAATGTATACAGCCTTAACAACATCAACCTAGAGAAGTCGACTTGTGAAAGAGACCCAGGGGTACTTGTAAGCCCGGACCTACGGCCTAGAAAACAGTGCGTTAATGTTCGAAATATGGCAAACAGAGTATTGGGTTTTATATCTAGAAGTGTAAGTAACAAGAGTGCAGAGGTCTTATTGCAACTATATCTTGCGCTAGTCAAGCCGCACCTCGATTATGCGGTTCAGTTCTGGTGCCCCTATTATAGAATGGATATAAATTCACTAAAGTCGGTGCAGCGAAGAATGACAAAAATGATTCCGGGACTTAGAAACCTTCCATATCAGGATAGGTTAAAGAAACTTAACTTGCATTCCCTAGAAAGACGAAGAGTGCGGGGAGATATGATAGAAGTATTTAAGTGGGTGAAAGGAATCAATAAAGGGGATATAGATAAAGTTCTTATAATATCCGAGCAGGATAGGACTCGGAGCAACGGATTCAAGTTGGATAAGTTTAGGTTTAGGAAGGAGATAGGAAGAAACTGGTTCACAAATAGGGTGGTGGACGAGTGGAACAAGCTTAGCAACTTTGTAGTAAGTGCGGGAACTCTGGAAAGTTTCAAAAGGAGGCTAGATAGATTCATGGATGATAGAGAGTGGTAGTAACTCTCGACAGGAGCTGCCATGCACAGGCCAACCGGCCTAATGCAGACTCCTTATTTTCTTATGTTCTTATGTAGGTGTGGAGGGAGGGTGTAGGGTGAGTGTAGGTGTGTAGGGAGGCTGTAGGGTGGTGTGTGGGTGTAGAGAGAAACGGTGTAGCGGTGGGTGGAGGTGTGGGAAGTATGATGTGGTGTCTGTGAAGGGTGTAGATGTGGAGGGGGGTGTAGCGGTGGGTTAGGTGTAAAGGCAGGGGCGTGAAGTGAGTTACACGGCCGGGGGAATACGTGAGGGTGGCCGGGGAGAAGAGGGAGAGGAAAATTAAAGTCTCTCTCTCTCTCTCTCTCTCTCTCTCTCTCTCACACACGACTAAGAAACGTCCACTCCACAACACACTCCTCACCACACACCATCAGCGGGTAGCCTCCGAATACCAACTTAGAAACTTAATCAAACTTTAGAATCGCGGGAGCTTTGCGTCGTCTGTCTTCTGTCCCCACGCCTGTCTTAACCCAACAGCGATGAAATATATATATAAACGTCTTTTATGATTTAAGCCGTTATAGTCGTCCTGTGTGGGGAAATAAGACTCGTTGTAGTGTATAATCCACTGAGTATGATAATTTAACCTCTCCCGGGTTCCATGTTACAGTACTAGACTGAATGGGCTATTTTATTAAAGCGTTTAAATTTTTGAACATAAGAGGTTAAGTCATCGTACTCAAGGGTTGACTCAACGTACTCAAGAGGATAATACATTGTGCTAAAGGGATTGCCATCATACTCAAAAGATTAATACATTGTACTCAAGGGATTAAATCACTTTATACAAAGGGTTCAGTAGTCGTCTTGAAGGGGTTAAGATATCCTAATCACTTGTATTCACTATAATTACGATCTTTAGTTGCTGTGGCGTTTCCATACCGCATTCACCACCACAGGTAAAAACAGCAGAAGCACAGCATAATGAGTCTTGCATTAACGCCAGCATACCTCACCTGGTGTCAATTATTATGATGTTACCTACCGGTATATAATTATTATTCAGGTAAGGTATCACAGAAATATGGGTTACGATACAAATAGTTAATGTTTTATTGAGGCCGATGACTGACGATAACTATGATATAACGATTACTTACGATAACTAATACGATAACGACTATAGCTTTAGCAGATCACGTAAGGACGACAATGACGATAATGATGACAATGACCACACCATAGTTAGTGACAAACGGTAACACACCATAGTTAGTGACAAACAGTAACACACCATAACAACAGTTGCACACCATAGCAACAGTATCAAACGGTAACACACACCATAGCAACAGTAGCAAACAGTAACACACCATAGCAACAGTAACAAACGGTAACACACACCATAGCAACAGTAGCAAACAGTAACACACCATAGCAACAGTAATAAACGATAACACACACATAGCAACAGTAACAAACGATAACACACGCCATAGCAACAGTAATAAACGGTAACACACACACCATAGCAACAGTAACAAACGGTAACACACACCATAGCAACAGTAACAAACGGTAACACACACCATAGCAACAGTGGAAAGACGAAAACTGTATAACAACGTATAAAAAAATTACCTTAATAACAGTGAAACAACCACACACACACACACACACACACACACACACACACACACACACACCATAGCAACAGTGTAAAAAAAAATGTACCTCAGCAACAGTGACGAGGGACCGTGGGAACTTCAACAGTGGATACAATTAACACCTGAGGGATTATCACACCTGCTAGCTAGGCCGAATAGCCAGGTGTGTTAATACTCTCGCAATATGATACTTTTTTCTTTGTTTTTTTATTTAGTTTTTGGTTAAGCTGCCGACACTTGCCATACACACTACCATCATCTGCCATACACTATACCATCACCTGTCATACACTACCATCGCCTGTCATACACTACCATCACCTGCCATACACTACCATCACCTGCCATACACTCCCAACATCTACCATACACTATACCATCACCTGTCATACACTACCATCGCCTGTCATACACTACCATCACCTGCCATACACTACCATCACCTGACATGCACTACCATCATCTGCCATACACTACCATCATCTGCCATACACTCCCAACATCTACCATACACTATACCATCACCTGTCATACACTACAATCGCCTGTCATACACTACCACCACCTGCCATACACTACCATCATCTGCCATACACTCCCAATATCTATTATACACTATACCATCACCTGTCATACACTACCATCACCTGCCATACACTACAATCATCAGCCATACACTACCATCATCTGCCATACACCCCCAACATCTACCATACACAATACCATCACCTGTCATACACTACCATCACCTGCCATACACTACCATCATCTGCCATACACTCCCAACATCTACCATACACTATACCATCGCCTGTCATATACTACCATCACCTGCCATACACTACCATCATCTGCCATACACTCCCAACATCTGCCATACACTACACCATCACCTGTCATACACTACCATCACCTGCCATACACTACCATCATCTGCCATACACTATACCATCAACTGTCATACACTACCATCGCCTGTCATACACTACCATCACCTGCCATACACTACCATCATCTGCCATACACTCCCAACATCTACCATACACTATACCATCACCTGTCATACACTACCATCGCCTGTCATACACTACCATCACCTGCCATACACTACCATCATCTGCCATACACTCCCAACATCTACCATACACTATACCATCACCTGTCATACACTACATCACCTGTCATACACTACCATCAACTGACATACACTACCATCATCTGCCATACACCTCCTAACATCTACCATACACTATACCATCACCTGTCATACACTACCATCACCTGTCATACACTACCATCACCTGCCATACACTACCATCATCTGCCATACACTCCCAACATCTACCATACACTATACCATCACCTGCCATACACTACCATCACCTGCCATACACTACCATCATCTGCCATACACTCCCAACATCTACCATACACTATACCATCACCTGTCATACACTACCATCACCTGCCATACACTACCATCACCTGCCATACACTACCATCATCTGCCATACACTACCATCACCTGTCATACACTACCATCGCCTGTCATACACTACCATCACCTGCCATACACTACCATCACCTGCCATACACTACCATCATCTGCCATACACTCCCAACATCTACCATACACTATACCATCACCTGTCATACACTACTATCACCTGTCATACACTACCATCACCTGTCATACACTACCATCGCCTGTCATACACTACCATCACCTGCCATGCACTTCCATCACCTGCCATGCACTACCATCACCTGTCATACACTACCACCACCTGTCATACACTACCATCATTTGCCATACACTCCCAACATCTACTATACACTATACCATCACCTGCCATACACTACCTTCATCTGCCATACACTACCATCATCTGCCATACACTCCCAACATCTACTATACACTATACCATCACCTGTCATACACGACCATCACCTGCCATACACTACCATCACCTGCCATACACTACCATCATCTGCCATACACTACCATCACCTGCCATACACTCCCAACATCTACCATACACTACCATCGCCTGTCATACACTACCATCACCTGCCATACACTACCATCATCTGCCATACACTACCATCACCTGTCATACACTACCATCACCTGCCATACACTACCATCACCTGCCATACACTACCATCACCTGCCATACACTACCATCACCTGCCATACACTACCATCACCTGCCATACACTACCATCACCTGCCATACACTACCATCATCTGCCATACACTACCACCACCTGCCATACACTACCATCATCTGCCATACACTCCCAACATCTACTATACACTATACCATCGCCTGTCATACACTTCCATAACCTGCCATACACTTCCATCACCTGCCATATACTTCCATAACCTACCATACACTTCCATCACCTGTCATACACTACCATCGCCTGTCATACACTGCCATCACCTGCCATACACTACCAACATCTACTATACACTATACCATCGCCTGTCATACACTTCCATCACCTGCCATATACTTCCATAACCTACCATACACTTCCATCACCTGTCATACACTACCATAACCTGACATACACTTCCATAACCTGCCATACACTACCATCATCTGCCATACACTGCCATCATCTGCCATACACAACCATCATCTACTATACACTATACCATCGCCTGTCATACACTGCCATCATCTGCCATACACTACCATCATCTGCCATACACTCCCAACATCTACCATACACTATACCATCACCTGCCGTACACTACCATCACCTGCCGTACACTACCATCACCTGCCATACACTACCATCACCTGCCATGCACTACCATCATCTGCCATACACTCCTAACATCTACTATACACTATACCATCGCCTGTCATACACTTCCATAACCTGCCATACACTTCCATCACCTGCCATGCACTTCCATCACCTGCCATGCACTTCCATCACCTGCCATTCACTACCATCATCTGCCATACACTATCAACATCTATCATACATTACCATCACCTGCCATACATTACCATCACCTGCCATACACTTCCATCACCTGCCATACACTACCATCATCTGCCATACACTACCAACATCTATCATACATTACCATCACCTGCCATACACTACCATCACCTGCCATGCACTTCCATCACCTGCCATGCACTACCATCACCTGTCATACACTACCACCACCTGTCATACACTACCATCATTTGCCATACACTCCCAACATCTACTATACACTATACCATCACCTGCCATGCACTACCATCATCTGCCATACACTCCTAACATCTACTATACACTATACCATCGCCTGTCATACACTTCCATAACCTGCCATACACTTCCATCACCACACCTGCCATACACTTCCATAACTTACCATACACTTCCATAACCTGCCATATACTTCCATAACCTGCCATACATTTCCATCACCTGCCATACACTACCATCATCTGCCATACATTACCATCACCTGCCATACACTACCAACATCTATCATACATTACCATCACCTGCCATACATTACCATCACCTGCCATACACTTCCATCACCTGCCATACACTACCATCATCTGCCATACATTACCATCACCTGCAATACACTACCAACATCTATCATACATTACCATCACTTGCCATACATTACCAGCACCTGCCATACACTTCCATCACCTGCCATACACTTCCATCACCTGCCATACACTTCCATCACCTGCCATTCACTACCATCATCTGCCATACACTATCAAAATCTATCATACATTACCATCACCTGCCATACATTACCATCACCTGCCATACACTTCCATCACCTGCCATACACTTCCATCACCTGCCATACACTACCATCATCTGCCATACACTACCAACATCTATCATACATTACCATCACCTGCCATACACTACCATCACCTGCCATAAAGGCAGGGGGTGGGGGGATGGGGGGTACGACGCCAGGCGCTGCTGATTGCGCGTATGCGCGTAGTAGCGCTGTGATTATGGTGTGGTACAGATCTGAATGTTGCCACGTGACAATGTAATAGGTGAAGTGAAGGCGTTATATGTTGAGGGGGAGAACAAGGTGAGGGGAGAGGGAGAGAAGGTGAGGGGAAGAGGGGAGAAGGTGAGGGAGAGAGGGAGAGGGGAGAAGGTGAGTGGAGAGGGAGAAAAGGTGAGGGGAGAGGGAGAGAAGGTGAGGGGAAGAGGGGAGAAGGTGAGGGAGAGCGGGAGAGGGTGAGGGAGAGAGGGAGAAGGTAGGGGGAGAGAGTGAGAGGAGAGAAGGTGGGTGGAGAGTGAGAGAAGGTGAGGTTAGAGAGGCAGAAGGTGAGGGGAGAGAGGCAGAGGGTGAGGGGAGAGAGGGAGAGGGTGAGGGGAGAGAGGGAGAGGGTGAGGGGAGAGAGGGAGAGGGTGAGAGTAGAGAAGGAGAGGGGATAAGATGAGGGGAGAGAGGGAGAGGGAAGAAGGTGAGAGGAGAGAGGGCATAAGGTGAGGGGAGAGTGGATATGGTGAGGGGAGAGTGGATATGGTGAGGGTATAGTGGATATGGTGAGGGTATAGTGGATATGGTGAGGGTAGAGTGGATATGGTGAGGGTAGAGTGGATATGGTGAGGGTAGAGTGGATAAGGAGATGGGTGAAATGGGTAAGGTGAGAGGAGAGAGGGAGAGGGGATAAGGTGATGGGGAGAGGGAGAGGGGATAAGGTGATGGGAGAGAGGGAGAGGGGATAAGGTGATGGGAGAGAGGGAGACGGGATAATGTGATGGGAGAGAGGGAGAGGGGATAAGGTGAGAGGAGAGA
Source organism: Homarus gammarus (assembly GCA_958450375.1). NCBI lineage: Eukaryota > Metazoa > Arthropoda > Malacostraca > Decapoda > Nephropidae > Homarus > Homarus gammarus. The sequence goes on from CAUDMG010001873.1 coordinate 200,893, forward strand.
GGGAGAGGGGATAAGGTGATGGGAGAGAGGGAGAGGGGATAAGGTGATGGGAGAGAGGAGAGGGGATAAGGTGATGGGAGAGAGGGAGAGGGGATAAGGTGAGAGGAGAGAGGGAGAGGGGATAAGGTGATGGGGAGAGGGAGAGGGGATAAGGTGATGGGGAGAAGGTGAGGGGATAAGGTGAGGGGAGAGAGGGAGAGGGGATAAGGTGATGGAGAGAGGGAGAGGGGATAAGGTGATGGGGAGAAGGAGAGGGGATAAGGTGAGAGGAGAGAGGAAGAGGGGATAATGTGAGGGGAGAGAGGGAGAGGGGATAAGGTGATGGAGAGAGGGAGAGGGGATAAGGTGATGGGAGAGAGGGAGAGGGGATAAGGTGATGGGAGAGAGGGAGAGGGGATAAGGTGAGAGGGGAGAGGGAGAGGGGATAAGGTGATGGGAGAGAGGGAGAGGGGATAAGGTGATGGAGAGAGGGAGAGGGGATAAGGTGATGGGAGAGAGGGAGAGGGGATAAGGTGATGGGGAGAGAGGGAGAGGGGATAAGGTGATGGGAGAGAGGGAGAGGGGATAATGTGAGGGGAGAGAGGGAGAGGGGATAAGGTGATGGGGAGAGGGGATAAGGTGAGAGAGGGAGAGGGGATAAGGTGATGGGAGAGAGGGAGAGGGGATAAGGTGATGGGAGAGAGGGAGAGGGGATAAGGTGAGGGGAGAGGGAGAGGGATAAGGTGATGGGAGAGGGAGAGGGATAAGGTGATGGGAGAGAGGAGAGGGGATAAGGTGAGAGAGGAGAGGGGATAAGGTGATGGGGAGAGGGAGAGGGGATAAGGTGAGAGGAGAGAGGGAGAGGGGATAAGGTGATGGGAGAGAGGGAGAGGGGATAAGGTGATGGGAGAGAGGGAGAGGGGATAAGGTGATGGGAGAGAGGGAGACGGGATAATGTGAGGGGAGAGAGGGAGAGGGGATAAGGTGATGGGAGAGAGGGAGAGGGGATAAGGTGATGGGAGAGAGGGAGAGGGGATAAGGTGATGGGAGAGAGGGAGACGGGATAATGTGAGGGGAGAGAGGGAGAGGGGATAAGGTGATGGGAGAGAGGGAGAGGGGATAAGGTGATGGGAGAGAGGGATAGAGGATAAGGTGATGGGGAGAAGGAGAGGGGATAAGGTGATGGGAGAGAGGAGAGGGGATAAGGTGAGGGAGAGAGGGAGAGGGGATAAGGTGATGGGAGAGAGGGAGAGGGGATAAGGTGAGGGGAGAGGGAGAGGGGATAAGTGCTGGGAGAGAGGGAGAGGGGATAAGGTGATGGGAGAGAGGGAGAGGGGATAAGGTGATGGGAGAGAGGGAGAGGGGATAAGGTGATGGGAGAGAGGGAGAGGGGATAAGGTGATGGGAGAGAGGGAGAGGGGATAAGGTGATGGGAGAGAGGGAGAGGGGATAAGGTGATGGGAGAGAGGGAGAGGGGATAAGGTGATGGGAGAGAGGGAGAGGGGATAAGGTGAGGGGAGAGGGAGAGGGGATAAGGTGATGGGAGAGGGAGAGGGGATAGGTGAGGGAGAGGAGAGGGGATAAGGTGAGGGAGAGAGGGAGAGGGGATAATGTGAGGGGAGAGAGGGAGAGGGGATAAGGTGATGGAGAGAGGGAGAGGGGATAAGGTGATGGGAGAGGGAGAGGGGATAAGGTGATGGGAGAGAGGGAGAGGGGATAAGGTGAGAGGGGAGAGGGGATAATGTGATGGGAGAGAGGGAGAGGGGATAAGGTGATGGGAGAGGGAGAGGGGATAAGGTGAGGGAGAGAGGGAGAGGGGATAAGGTGATGGGAGAGAGGGAGAGGGGATAAGGTGATGGGAGAGAGGGAGAGGGGATAAGGTGAGGGGAGAGAGGGAGAGGGGATAAGGTGAGAGGAGAGAGGGAGAGGGGATAAGGTGATGGGAGAGAGGGAGAGGGGATAAGGTGATGGAGAGAGGGAGAGGGGATAAGGTGATGGGGAGAGGGAGAGGGGATAAGGTGAGAGGAGAGAGGAAGAGGGGATAATGTGAGGGGAGAGAGGGAGGGGATAAGGTGATGGAGAGAGGGAGAGGGGATAAGGTGATGGGAGAGAGGGAGAGGGGATAAGGTGATGGGGAGAGGGAGAGGGGATAAGGTGAGGGGAGAGAGGGAGAGGGGATAAGGTGAGAGGAGAGAGGGAGAGGGGATAAGGTGATGGGAGAGAGGGAGAGGGGATAAGGTGATGGGAGAGAGGGAGAGGGGATAAGGTGAGGGAGAGAGGGAGAGGGGATAAGGTGATGGGAGAGAGGGAGAGGGGATAAGGTGATGGGAGAGAGGGATAGAGGATAAGGTGATGGGGAGAAGGAGAGGGGATAAGGTGATGGGGAGAGGGAGAGGGGATAAGGTGAGGGGAGAGAGGGAGAGGGGATAAGGTGATGGGAGAGAGGGAGAGGGGATAAGGTGATGGGAGAGAGGGAGAGGGGATAAGGTGATGGGAGAGAGGGAGAGGCATAAGGTGAGGGGAGAGAGGGAGAGGGGATAAGGTGATGGGAGAGAGGGAGAGGGGATAAGGTGAGGGGAGAGAGGGAGAGGGGATAAGGTGATGGGAGAGAGGGAGAGGGGATAAGGTGATGGGAGAGAGGGAGAGGGGATAAGGTGATGGGAGAGAGGGAGAGGGGATAAGGTGATGGGAGAGAGGGAGAGGGGATGAGGGGAGAGGGGATAATGTGATGGGAGAGAGGGAGAGGGGATAAGGTGAGAGAGGAGAGGGGATAAGGTGATGGGAGAGAGGGAGAGGGGATAAGGTGATGGGAGAGAGGGAGAGGGGATAAGGTGATGGGAGAGAGGGAGAGGGGATAAGGTGAGGGAGAGAGGGAGAGGGGATAATGTGATGGGAGAGAGGGAGAGGGGATAAGGTGAGAGGAGAGAGGGAGAGGGGATAAGGTGATGGGAGAGAGGGAGAGGGGATAAGGTGATGGGAGAGAGGGAGAGGGGATAAGGTGATGGGAGAGAGGGAGAGGGGATAAGGTGATGGGAGAGAGGGAGAGGGGATAAGGTGAGAGGGGAGAGGGGATAATGTGATGGGAGAGAGGGAGAGGGATAAGGTGATGGGAGAGAGGGAGAGGGGATAAGGTGAGGGAGAGAGGAAGAGGGGATAAGGTGATGGGAGAGAGGGAGAGGGGATAAGGTGAGGGAGAGAGGGAGAGGGGATAGGTGATGGGAGAGAGGGAGAGGGGATAAGGTGAGAGGAGAGAGGGAGAGGGGATAAGGTGATGGAGAGAGGGAGAGGGATAAGGTGATGGGAGAGAGGGAGAGGGGATAAGGTGATGGGAGAGAGGGAGAGGGGATAAGGTGATGGGAGAGAGGGAGAGGGGATAAGGTGAGGGGAGAGAGGGAGAGGGGATAAGGTGATGGGAGAGAGGGAGAGGGGATAAGGTGATGGGAGAGAGGGAGAGGGGATAAGGTGATGGGAGAGAGGGAGAGGGGATAAGGTGAGGGGAGAGAGGGAGAGGGGATAAGGTGATGGGAGAGAGGGAGAGGGGATAAGGTGATGGGAGAGAGGGAGAGGGATAAGGTGATGGGAGAAGGAGAGGGGATAATGTGAGGGGACGGGGGAGAGGGGATAAGGTGAGGGGAGAGAGGGAGAGGGGATAAGGTGATGGGAGAGAGGGAGAGGGGATAAGGTGATGGGGAGAGGGAGAGGGGATAAGGTGATGGGAGAGAGGGAGAGGGGATAAGGTGATGGGAGAGAGGATGAGGGGAGAGGGGATAATGTGATGGGAGAGAGGGAGAGGGGATAAGGTGAGGGGAGAGGGAGAGGGGATAAGGTGATGGGAGAGAGGGAGAGGGGATAAGGTGATGGGAGAGAGGGAGAGGGGATAAGGTGATGGGAGAGAGGGAGAGGGGATAAGGTGAGGGAGAGAGGGAGAGGGGATAAGGTGATGGGAGAGAGGGAGAGGGGATAAGGTGAGAGGAGAGAGGGAGAGGGGATAAGGTGATGGGAGAGAGGGAGAGGGGATAAGGTGATGGGAGAGAGGGAGAGGGGATAAGGTGAGGGAGAGAGGGAGAGGGGATAAGGTGATGGGAGAGAGGGAGAGGGGATAAGGTGAGAGGAGAGAGGGAGAGGGGATAATGTGATGGGAGAGAGGGAGAGGGGATAAGGTGAGAGGAGAGAGGGAGAGGGGATAAGGTGATGGGAGAGAGGGAGAGGGGATAAGGTGAGAGGAGAGAGGGAGAGGGGATAATGTGAGGGGAGAGAGGGAGAGGGGATAAGGTGATGGGAGAGAGGGAGAGGGGATAAGGTGATGGGAGAGAGGGAGAGGGGATAAGGTGAGAGGGGATAATGTGATGGGAGAGAGGGAGAGGGGATAAGGTGAGAGGAGAGAGGGAGAGGGGATAATGTGAGGGGAGAGAGTGAGAGGGGATAAGGTGATGGGAGAGAGGGAGAGGGGATAAGGTGATGGGAGAGAGGGAGAGGGGATAAGGTGATGGGAGAGAGGGAGAGGGGATAAGGTGATGGGGAGAGGGAGAGGGGATGAGGTGATGGGGGAGAGGGAAGGGGAAAAGGCGAGAAGATATAAAGGGAAGAGGCAGAAGGGAGGAAAGAAGGTAAGGAGGTAAGGAGGTGAGGGTGAAAGGAAAGGGGGAAGGAGAGAAGAAAGCCAAGAGATATAAGAAAGAAGAAAAAGGTGAAGGAAGAAGTGGAGAATATAACAGGAGTGGATATGGGATGGGAAGGAGGACATGGAAGGATAGGTGTGAAAAGCATGGAGGATTGAGGAAGTGAGAAAGGTGGAGAGGCGAGGGTGAGAAACGGAAACGAAGCAATGAGATGGTTAGTGGATAGGAGGTCATAAACTGCCTCTCTGGGATATCACGTCATTGCATTCTGTTTACTTTTGAGTTTACTCAGTGATTGTCCGGTTCTCTCATTAAGTGGTCCTCAGACATATTAGGGTGTAGATTGCTGTAACTTCCTGGTTTATCTTAAGGAAGAGATAGTTGAAAGTGAAGTTGATGTAGAGGAGGGGGCGGAACATGAAATTAAAAGGAAGAAATGGAATTAAGAGCCAGGAGATTTCACAAAGATGACTGGAGATATTTCCATACATTTACAAGACTGAGTAATGCAGCTTGAGTCCGTATCAGTTACCAATGAATGAAAAACCGATCACCACCTTGAAGATATACGACAAGGATCCCAGTGAATACATTTACATTACTCTTGTGTCTTATCTTTATGGAGATTTACCCAAGGCTAAATCTTTTGTACATAAAAGGTGGAAATAATTATATTAAACGACAAATAAATATCAAAACCAAATATGTAATATATAGATTAGACTTAGATAATTATTACAGTCGACGTGAGCACCATCTTGATTTATATAAACAGTACTGAACCCAACAACGCACCCTGTGATACGCCACTAGTTACAGTCTCCTCATCAAATGTTTTCTACTCATGCAACTACTTTCGCTTTGATCCCACGAGATATTAATTTGTCCATTAGTCTCTTCTGAGTAAACTTATCAAATTCTGTCTGAAAATCTAAGAGGAGGACATTTAATATTTTCTTTTGATCATATATCTTTGCCCGTACTCTAGGAGAAGCTTAGTGATTGGTTAAGTTAGATGTGTGTCACCTGGAAGTCTATGGGACGAAATGATCTGCCAGTTCGTCCATAATGAAATTATAGAGGGAAATGGTGATATAATGGGAGATGGTGTTATAGGGGGAGATGGTGCTATGGGGGGAGTTAGTGTTATAGGGGGAGATGGTGTTATGGGAGGAGATGGTGTTATAGGGAGAGATGGTGTTATAAGGGGAGATGGTGTGATAGGGGAGATGGTGTTATAGGGGGAGATGGTGTTATGGAAGGAGATAGTGTTATAGGAGGAGATGGTGTTATGGAGGGAGAAAGCGTTATAGGGGGAGATGGTGTTATGGGGGAGATTGCGTTATAGGGGGAGATGGTGTTATAAGGGGATATACTGTTATAGTTGGAGAAGGTTTTATAGGGGGAGATGGTGATATAAGGGGAGATGGTGTTATAGGGGGAGATGGTGTTATAAGGGGAGATGGTGTTATAAGGGGAGATGGTGTTATAGGGGGAGATGGTGTTATAAGGGGAGATGGTGTTATAAGGGGAGATGGTGTTATAGGGGGAGATGGTGTTATAAGGGGAGATGGTGTTATAAGGGGAGATGGTGTTATAAGGGGAGATGGTGTTATAAGGGGAGATGGTGTTATAGGGGGAGATGGTGTTATAGGGTTAGATGGTGTTATAGGGGTAGATGGTGTTATAGGGGTAGATGGTGTTATAGGGGTAGATGGTGTTATAGGGGAGATGGTGTTATGGGGGAGTTGGTGTTATGGGGGATAGAGTGTTATAGGGGGAGAAGGTGTTATAGGGAGAGATGGTGTTATAGTGGGCGATGGTGTTATGGGGGAGATGGTGTTATGGGGAGATAGTGTTATAGGGGGAGAAGGTGATATAGTGGGAGATGGTGTTATAGGGGAGAGATGGGGGTTATAGGGGGAGATGGTGTTATAGGGGGACACGGTGTTATGGGGGAGATGGTGTTATGGGGAGATAGTGTTATAGGGGGAGAAGGTGATATAGTGGGAGATGGTGTTATAGGGGAGATGGCGTTATAGGGGAAGAGATGGGGTTATAGGGGGAGATGGTGTTATAGGGGGAGATGGTGTTATAGGGGGAGATGGTGTTATAGGGGGAGATGGTGTTATAAGGGGAAAGATGGTGTTATAGGGGGAGATGGTGTTATAAAGGGAGAGGGTGTTATGGGGGAGACGGTGGTATAGGGGGAGATGGTGTTATAGGGGGAGATGGTGTTATAGGGGGATGGTGTTATAGGGGGAGATGGTGTTATAAGGGGAAAGATGGTGTTATGGGGGAGATGGTGTTATAGGGGGAGATGGTGTTATAGGGGGAGATGGTGTTATAGGGGGAGATGGTGTTATAAGGGGAAAGATGGTGTTATAGGGGGAGATGGTGTTATAGGGGGAGATGGTGTTATAGGGGGAGATGGTGTTATAGGGGGAGATGGTGTTATAGGGGGAGATGGTGTTAGAGTGGGAGATGGTGTTATAGTGGGATATGGTGTTATAAGGGGAGATGATTTTATAAGGGGAGATGGTGCTAAGGGAGATGTTGTTATTGGGGGAAGGATGGTGTTATAGGGGGACATGGTGCTATAGGGGAAGATGGTGTTTTAGGGGGAGATGGTGTTATAATGGGAGATGGTGTTATAGGGGGAGATGGTGTTATAGTGGGAGATGGTGTTATAGGGGGAGATGGTGTTATAGGGGGAAGGATGGTGTTATAGGGGGACATGGTGCTATAGGGGAAGATGGTGTTTTAGGGGGAGATGGTGTTATAAGGGGAGATGGTGTTATAGGAGGAGATGGTGTTATAGGGGGAGATGGTGTTATAATGGGAGATGGTGTTATAGGGGGAGATGGTGTTATAGTGGGAGATGGTGTTATAGGGGGAGATGGTGTTATAGGGGGAAGGATGGTGTTATAGGGGGACATGGTGCTATAGGGGAAGATGGTGTTTTAGGGGGAGATGGTGTTATAAGGGGAGATGGTGTTATAGGAGGAGATGGTGTTATAGGGGGAGAAGGTGTTATAGAGGGAGATGGTGTTATAGGGGGAGATAGTGTTATAGGGGGAGATAGTGTTATAGGGGAAGATGGTGCTATAGGGGGACTGGTGTTATAGGAGATGGTGTTATACAGGGTGATGGTGTTTTAGGGGGAGATGGTGTTTTGGGGGAGATGGTGTTATAGGGGGAAATGGTGTTATAGGGGGAGATAGTGTTAAGAGGGGGAAAGATGGTGTTATAGTGGGATATGGTGTTATAAGGGGAGATGGTGCTATAGGGGGGACATGGTGCTATAGGGGGAGATGGTGTTATGGGGGAGATGGTGTTATAGGGGGAGATGGTGTTATAGTGGGAGATGGTGTTATAGTGGGAGACGGTGTTATAGTGGGAGATGGTGTTATAAGGGGAGATGGTGCTATAGGGGGAAATGGTGTTATAAGGGGAGATGATGTTTTAAGGGGAGATGGTGTTATGGGAAGACGGTGTTATAGGGCGAGATGGTGTTAAAGGGGGAAAGATGGTGTTATACGGGAAGATGGTGTTAAGGGGGACACGGTGTTATAGGGGGAGATGGTGTTTTGTAGGGGAGATGGTGTTATAGGGGGAAAGATGGTGTTATACGGGGAGATGGTGTTATGGGTGAGATGGTGTTATAGGGGGAGATGGTGTTATAGTGGGAGACGGTGTTATAGGGGGAGATGGTGTTATAGTGGGAGATGGTGTTATAGTGGGAGACGGTGTTATAGTGGGAGATGGTGTTATAAGGGGAGATGGTGCTATAGGGGGAAATGGTGTTATAAGGGGAGTTGGTGTTATAGGGGGAGATGGTGTTATAGGGGGAGATGGTGTTATTGGGGGAGATGGGGTTATAGGGGGAGATGGTGTTACAGGGGAAGATGGTGTTATTGGGGGAGATGGGGTTATAGGGGGAGATGGTGTTATAGGGGTAGATGGTGTTATAGGGGGAGATGGTGCTATAGGGGGAGTTGGTGTTATAAGGGGAGTTGGTGTTATAGGGGGAGATGGTGTTATAGTGGGAGACGGTGTTATAAGGGGAGATGGTGCTATAGGGGGACATGGTGCTATAGGGGGAGATGGTGTTTTAGGGGGAGATGGTGTTATAGGGGGAGATGGTGCTATAGGGGGAGTTGGTGCTATAGGGGGAGTTGGTGTTATAAGGGGAGTTGGTGTTATAGGGGGAGATGGTGTTATAGTGGGAGACGGTGTTATAAGGGGAGATGGTGCTATAGGGGGAGTTGGTGCTATAGGGGGAGTTGGTGTTATAAGGGGAGTTGGTGTTATAGGGGGAAAGATGGTGTTATACGGGGAGATGGTGTTATGGGAGAGATGGTGTTATAGGGGGAGATGGTGTTATGGGGGAGATGGTGTTATAGGGGGAGATGGTGTTATAGTGGGAGACGGTGTTATAGTGGGAGATGGTGTTATAAGGGGAGATGGTGCTATAGGGGGAAATGGTGTTATAAGGGGAGTTGGTGTTATAGGGGGAGATGGTGTTATAGGGGGAGATGGTGTTATTGGGGGAGATGGGGTTATAGGGGGAGATGGTGTTACAGGGGAAGATGGTGTTATTGGGGGAGATGGGGTTATAGGGGGAGATGGTGTTATAGGGGTAGATGGTGTTACAGTATAGTGGGAGACGGTGTTGTAGTGGGAGATGGTGTTATAAGGGGAGATGGTGTTATAGGGGGAGATGGTGTTATAGGGGGAGATGGTGCTATAGGGGGACATGGTGCTATAGGGGGAGATGGTGCTATAGGGGGAGATGGTGCTATAGGGGGAGATGGTGTTATAGGGGGAGATGGTGTTATAGGGGGAGATGGTGTTATAGGGGGAGATGGTGTTATAAGGCGAGATGATGTTATGGGGTAAGAAAGTGTTATAGGGGGAGAATGTGTTATAGAGGGAGATGTTATAGGGGGAGATGGTGTTATAGGGGGAGAAGGTGTTATAGGGGGAAAGATAGTGTTATAGGGGATGGTGTTATTAGGGGAGATGGTGTTAAAAGGGGAGATGGTGTTATTGGGGGAGATGGAGTTATAGGAGGAGATGGTGTTATAGGGGAGGAGATGGTGTTATAGGGGGAAAGATAGTGTTATAGGGGAGATGTTGTTATAGGGGGAGATGGTGTTATGTAGGGGAGATGGTGTTATAGGGGGAGATGGTGTTATAGTGGGAGATGGTGTTATAGGGGGAGATGGTGTTATAGGGGGAAGGATGGTGTTATAGGGGGACATGGTGCTATAGGGGAAGATGGTGTTTTAGGGGGAGATGGTGTTATAAGGGGAGATGGTGTTATAGGAGGAGATGGTGTTATAGGGGGAGTTGGTGTTATAGGGGGAGAAGGTGTTATAGAGGGGAGAGTTGGTCTTATAGGGGGAGACGGTGTTATATGGGGAGAGGGTGGTATAGGGGGAGATGGTGTTATGGGGGGAGATGGTGTTATAAGGGGAGATTTTGCTAAGGGAGATGGTGTTATAGGGGGAGATGGTGTTATAGTGGGAGATGGTGTTATAGGGGGAGATGGTGTTATGGGGGGAGATGGTGTTATGGGGGTAGTTGGTGTTATAATGGGAGATAGTGTTATAGGCGAAGATGGTGTTATATGGGGAAACATGGTGTTATACGGGGAAATGGTGCTATAGGGGGAGATGGTGTTATAGGGGGAGATGGTGTTATAGGGGGAGATAGTGTTATAGGGGGAGATGGTGTTATAAGGGGATATAGTGTTATAGTTGGAGAAGGTTTTATAAGGGGAGATGGTGTTATAGGGGGAGATGGTGTTATAGGGGGAGATAGTGTTATAGGGGAAGATGGTGCTATAGGGGGACATGGTGTTATAGGAGATGGTGTTATAGGGGGAGATGGTGTTATAGGGGGAGATGGTGTTTTAGGGGGAGATAGTGTTATAGGGGGAGATGGTGTTATAGTGGGAAATGGTGTTATAGGGGGAGATAGTGTTATAGGGGGAGATGGTGTTATAGGGGGAGATGGTGTTTTAGGGGGAGATAGTGTTATAGGGGGAGATGGTGTTATAGTGGGATATGGTGTTATAAGGGGAGATGGTGCTATAGGGGGACATGGTGCTATAGGGGGAGATGGTGTTATGGGGGAGATGGTGTTATAGGGGGAGATGGTGTTATAGTGGGAGACGGTGTTATAGGGGAGATGGTGTTATAGGGGGAGATGGTGTTATTGGGGGAGATGGGGTTATAGGGGGAGATGGTGTTATAGGGGTAGATGGTGTTACAGTATAGTGGGAGACGGTGTTGTAGTGGGAGATGGTGTTATAAGGGGAGATGGTGTTATAGGGGGAGATGGTGTTAAAGGGGGAAAGATGGTGTTATACGGGAAGGTGGTGTTAAGGGGGAGATGGTGTTATAGGGGGAGATGGTGTTATGGGGGAGATGGTGTTATAGGGGGAGATGGTGTTATAGTGGGAGACGGTGTTATAAGGGGAGATGGTGCTATAGGGGGAAATGGTGTTATAAGGGGAGATGGTGTCTTAGGAGGAGATGGTGTTATTGGGGGAGATGGTGTTATAGGGGTAGATGGTGTTACAGTATAGTGGGAGACGGTGTTGTAGTGGGAGATGGTGTTATAAGGGGAGATGGTGTTATAGGAGGAGATGGTGTTATGGGGGGAGATGGTGTTATAGGGGGAGATGGTGTTATAGTGGGAGACGGTGTTATAAGGGGAGATGGTGTTATAGGAGGAGATGGTGTTATGGGGGAGGAGATGGTGTTATTAGGGGAGATGGTGTTAAAAGGGGAGATGGTGTTATTGGGGGAGATGGTGTTATAGGGGAGGAGATGGTGTTATTAGGGGAGATGGTGTTAAAAGGGGAGATGGTGTTATTGGGGGAGATGGTGTTATAGGGGGAGATGGTGTTATAGGGGAGGAGATGGTGTTATAGGGGGAAAGATAGTGTTATAGGGGAGATGTTGTTATAGGGGGAGATGGTGTTATGGGGTAAGAAAGTGTTATAGGGGGAGAATGTGTTATAGAGGGAGATGTTATAGGGGGAGATGGTGTTATAGGGGGAGAAGGTGTTATAGGGGGAAAGATTGTGTTATAGGGGATGGTGTTATTAGGGGAGATGGTGTTAAAAGGGGAGATGGTGTTGTAGGGGGAGATGGTGTTATAGGGGGAGATGGTGCTAAGGGGAGAAGGTGCTATAAGGGGAGATGGTGTTATAGGGGTAGATGGTGCTATAGGGGGAGATGGTGTTATAGGGGGAGATGGAGTTATAGGGGATGGTGTTATATGGGTAGATGGTGTTATAGGGGTAGATGGTGTTATTAGGGGAGATGGTGTTATAGGGGGAGATGGTGTTATAGGGGTAGATGGTGTTATAGGGGTAGATGGTGTTATAGGGGTAGATGGTGTTATGGGGGTACATGGTGTTATTAGGGGAGATGGTGTTATAAGGGGAGATGGTGTTGTAGGGGGAGATGGTGCTAAGGGGAGAAGGTGCTATAAGGGGAGATGGTGTTATAGGGGTAGATGGTGCTATAGGGGGAGATGGTGCTATAGGGGGAGATGGTGTTATAGGGGTAGATGGTGTTATAGGGGTAGATGGTGTTATAGGGATAGATGGTGTTATAGGGGGAGATGGTGTTATGGGGGGAGATGGTGTTATGGGGGGAGATGGTGTTATAGCGCGAGATGGTGTTAAAGGTAGGAGGTGAAACAAAACAAAGAGGGAAATAGAATTACATAGGTTGACGGAGGAGACAGAGGGAAATGGAATTATAGGAGGGGGTTGATGGCCTTAATAATGGAGTGGGTGTGGAGTAGATGTGGAGTTAGAAAATGGAGTAATGGGGAGGAAAAGGGAGATGTGTTGTAAGTGGGGGTAAAGGGAGAAAAAGAATCAAAAAGAAGAAGAATACAAACGTAGAGAATCAAACAGGAAAGTACTTTTAAAAAACAAACAATAAACTCGTGGGGAGACTCAACAAAAGAGGAGGAGGAAGAGGAGAGGTTGAATAAAGGTAGGTTAACGAGGTAGAGGGAGAAAGAGAAGGGGGTATGTGAGGAGAGAGAGGGAGAGGATGAGAGGTGAGAGGATGGGATGGAGGAGGATGGTATAGGAGAGTTAGAGAGGATGGGAGGAAAGAGAGGAAGAGTAAGGGAAGGGGGGGAGGGGGTGAGGATGGGGGAGAGAAGGGGAGAGGCTAAGAGGTGCTAACTGGGCAGAGTCTTTAGAGAGGAGGTAAAGGGCTAAATCCTCCCCGCCCCGAGGCTTAAGTTAGGCTAAGTTAGGTAAAGTTAAATTCATTTACGTGAGTTGGAGGGGATTAAAAAAATGTTGATTAATTTATTAAAATACTTAGGGAAATCTGCATTGTCCGAAACCCTCGACAGAAAGTAATATATCTGGTCACTTGGTACAGGTATGCAGGTATTGTTGTCATCTATACAGATAATGGATACAGGGGTTATATCCAGGTACCGTAGGGAGTGAAGCCAGGTGTGAGGGATTAAGGAGGAAAATATATTGGGTGGAGGAGAGGAACCAAAGAAGGAGAATAATGAATGGAGGGAAGGAAGGACACGTTGGAAGGAAGGAAGGAAGTGATGGAAGATGGAAGGAAGGGAGGACGTGATGGAAGATGGAAGGAAGGAAGGGAGGACGTGATGGAAGATGGAAGGAAGGAAGGACGTGATGAATGGATGGATGGATGGAGAGAGAAAAGTATGGATGGATGGAAGGAAGGATGGAGGGAAGAAAACTTGCATGGGTGGGTGGGTGGGTGGGTGGGTGGATGGATGGATGGAGAAAAAAACATGGATCGATGGATGGATGGAGAGATTGAAGGAAGGAAGGATGGAAGGAGAGAGGTAGATGGATAGATGGATGGATGGTCGGACGTAGAACGCGAGGCAATACTTACACTGTATACAGACAACACCTAACAATATAAAAGTAGACCTCCTCACATCCAGAGGCAGGAGACGATACTAGGTCAAATACACACTAGTACCAGGTGAGGTATTTCTCTACAGCAAAAATTATTAAAAACTCACTGAAAATTTTCTATAAAAACCGGTACGTCGAGAGAGAGAGAGAGAGAGAGAGAGAGAGAGAGAGAGAGAGAGAGAGAGAGAGAGAGAGAGAGAGAGACTAGATGTATAGATAAGTAAACAGAACTTACGAGAGAAAGACAGAAAGCTAAAATTTATTATGCTCTTACTGCAAGATATCTCGAACGCTATAAAGGACGGGATAAAAATAATATCTGGCATCTCCATCATGAACGCCTCTTCATCTCTCACGTCTTTACGATTTTCTCAAATATTTTCACCCCGAGAGATTTCATTTCGCTGTGATACTAACTTTTACTTCCAGCAGATTTTTTTTTTTTGTGATTTGTTATTAAAGAGTATTTCATAAGCGTGACAGATTTTAATAGAATCTCACGAGACCGTAACAGATTTGAAGACTATTTCGAAAAACCGTAACAGATTATATTGTCAATTTGTCTCAAAACCATAACAGATTTGATCAACATCTAGCAAAACCTTGATAGATTTGATCAATATCTCACAAAACTTTGATAGATTTGATCAATATCTCGCAAAACCTTGAAAGATTTTATCAATATCTCGCAAAACTTTGATAGATTTGATCAATATCTCGCAAAATCCATAAGATATTTCATTATCAGTAATTCGCAAAATCATTCTTCCTTTCTTCAACTTTCGGTCATACTTTCTTCACCTTTTGCTTTATACTTTCTTCACCATTGAATCATACTATTATCAGTAAAAAAAAATTCCTCACCCTTGCATCATATACATCCTTCACATCTGCATCATACTTTATCATACGTTCCTTACTTTTGCTTCATACTTTCTACAACTTTTGCTTCATACTTTCTTTACTTTTACTTCATACCTTCTTCACCCGTGCTCCTTGCTTCTACCTTACTTCACATAGTTTCGCAATTTCTTTATCCCTGTATTACATTTTCTTCACCATTACACCATATTTTCTTAAGAAATTTTGACACCCTTCCTCCTCCCTCATCACCTGGATATCACCCTTTTTTCCCTCACTTCTTTCAATCGTGTCCGTTTTTTTATTCTCCCTTTCCTCACGCCGGCGTCCTCCTTCCTTCCTGACCAGGCTGGGTCAGGGCTCTTCTAGGTGGCCTGGGTCAGGGTCATGGTCCACATCTTCAAACATTCTTACGCTAAAATGCTTCCGTATCTGGTGACGTGAGGAAGCACCCGGCCGCAATATTCTCTTGCTGTTGTTTATTTGCATTTTAGCTGCTACGATAGTCCCAATGCAGTGTCTATGTATTTTAACCGCTACGATAGTCCCAATGCCGTTTCTATGTATTTTAACCACTACTATAGAGTTTCACTGCAGTTTCTATGTATTTTTGGCCGCTATCTTGGTACCGCAGCTTAAGTGAGCCAGTTCGACGCGTTATCACACACTGGTTGGCTGGAGTAACCTCGAGCGATGCTGCGCCAGCGTATATTGTAATTTTCCTCCATCAGCGAGTGGTAACCGAATGGCGTGAGTAACCGAATGACGTGGGTAACCGAATATCGTGGGTAACCGAATATCGTGGGTAACCGAATATCCTGGATAACCGAATATCGTGGGTAACCGAATAGCGTGATTAACAGAGTGCCGTGAGTAACCGAGTGGAAAGTCTGGATGTTAGGCGGGCCATCATTAGGTGTACGACGCCCACGACATAGTGTAACACTTGTGCCCTAAACAGTACCTGGAGGCCCCGTGACGTGGACCAAAATACTGACTGATGCTTAAGTAAGAATCTCGTCAAGTTTTTGTTTACTGTCTTGTTAAAAGTTGTTGTTTCACGCTCGTTAAGTTTTAATTGGCAGTGATAACGATGGAATTATTTATCAGTATTTGTTCTGAAACTTGCACATCATGTTTTTGTAGTCGTGTGTACATATGTGTGTTGTGTCCTCTCCTCTCTCACTACTGAGGATGGTGGTGTCAAGTGTTTGGCCTCTGTACAGACGTTTGTTCCTCTCTGTGCGGGTGTGACTCTTCTTAGTGTAGTGGTCATTACCGGAAGGAAAGTTCATCTCTAATAACTAACTAACTAACTAACTAACCACACGCACACGCACGCACGCACGCACGCACACACACACACACACACATACCCCCTGTATATACTTATCTATATATTTAATTGCAACTCCTGTAATCTACAGGTATAATTCCAAACAATCGTAAGTTAACTCTGGCTGGGGTGGTTCGTGTCGTGTCAATAACAAGACGTACAGGTGATCGTGTTCGTGGTACTTTTCCAACATGACAAGTCTTACACGTGCACCAGGTGTCCCCTGCACGTTACCTGTACAGAAAATAAGGTAAAGCAGAAACAGCGGCACGTCACTCTTATGTGTTTAATTTAATCTGAGCGACTCTGACGTCATAAAGTGGACCAATCAGAGTGTGGCTCACGTTCTGTCTGTAGTCGCAAGTATTTTACCCACACTAATTGACGGACGGCTTGACTCACCAATACTTTCTCCCGCCTCGAACAAATACTCCCCTCCCTCACCAGGAGCATCAGCGAGAACAGAGAGATGTGTCACAGGCCGTGGGAGACACAGGTTGACACGGCCACCAGCCTCCCAAACCTCGTCTTTATTCCTTCTTCTCGTCGCTATCTCGGCCAATCATTGTGAGGGAAATATTGACAGTAGGAGTGAACGACGGGGTGTGGGTGGTGATGGTGGTAGGGAGGTGTGTGGCTGGTAGTGGTGATGGTTGTGGTGTTCGGTGATGGTAGTAGTGGTGGTCGGTGATGGTGGTAGGGAAGTGTGTGGGGTGGTGGGTGGTGCATGTCGGCGTTAGGGGAGTGTGTAGGTGGTGGTAATCAGTGGTAGGTGAGTGTGTGGGCGTGTTGGGGAGGGGGGGGGGTGCTTGGTGGTGATGGTGGTGGGATGTAGTACGGAGTGAGGGATAATGTTGGTGGTTTAGGTGATAGTTTGAGGGAGGAGTGTGAGTGGGGGGAGGGAGTGTGAGTGGGGGGAGGGAGTGTGAGTGGGGTGGAGGGAGTGTGAGTGGGGGGAGAGAGTGAAAGTGGGGGGAGAGAGTGAAAGTGGGGGAGGGAGTATGAGTGGGGGGAGGGAATGTGAGTGGGGTGGAGGGAGTGTGAGTGGGGGTGGGAGAGTGGAGGGAGGGACTATGAGGGAATAGGTTGTTGGTGCTGGGTGGGTGAGGGTCTGAAGGTGGGACTGTGGATAGTGAGTTGGGAAAGTGAATGGGTGGTTGGACGCTGGACATGAGAATGGAAATATGAGAGGGGCCACCGCAGCATAACTGAATAAATAAATAAATATGTAAATAAATCGAAATAAATTCGGTAAAGAAGCTATACGCAATTAATGAACGAAATGCCTCAAGGCATCCTGTTAATAAAACCTGTGTACTGAACCATTGACTATTGAACCAGTGTACTGAACCCTTGTGTACTGAACTCATATGAACTAAACCACTGTATACTGCATCCCCTTTGTATTGAACCCCAGTGTACTGAACCCCTGTGTACTGAACCCTTGTGTACTGAACCCATGTGAACTAAACCCCTGTGTACTGCATCCCCTTTGTATTGAACCCCAGTGTACTGAACCCCAGTGTACTGAACCCCTGTGTATTGAACCCTTGTGTACTGAACCCATATGAACTAAACCACTGTGTACTGCATCCCCTTTGTATTGAACCCCAGTGTACTGAACCCCTGTGTACTGAACCCTTGTGTACTGAACCCATGTGAACTAAACCCCTGTGTACTGCAGCCCTGTGAACTGATTACTGCACTTGTGGTACACCTTATGGATGAGCTTGGGGTGTCAGCTGTCACCACCAGTTCAAGACAGGGAAGAGGCCAGTCAATTGTCAGACATACAAAATTTAACTTGGACATTATCGAAGCTTGAAATTATATGTTCAGGCAGAAATAAACAGACATATAGATGGAATGACAGACAGACAGACAGACTGATAAACATTTAGACAGAATATTGATAAGGGATAAATATTAGCTGATAGGATACCACACACGCAGGGTGAGAGAGAGAGAGAGAGATAATGTGGTTAAGGGTTCCACTAATTAGTCCTCACACGCACGCACACGCAGATGCAACAAGGACACGCAGTGACGTTAAGGTAGATCGCACGCTAAATGACTGACAGGTATTTTGCCCAGAACAACTCCAAGATGTTGTGACGTGACACTAACAGACAGGTAAGTGAGGGTTGAGGTAGGTCGCGCCGCGTTAATTAACTCGCAGGTAATTGGAGTATGATGGGTACAAGGTGTTGTGACGGGGCACTAACACACACACACACGCACACACTTGGCTCTCAGACCCAGTGATGCCGCGGGGCAGCCAGTGATGTGTGAAGGTGGGGCGGAGGGAAGATAACGTCAAGGGAGGGAGTGAAGGGAAGGGGAGGGAGGGATGATGGGATGGAGCGAAGGAAGGGAAAGCAGTGGAGGAGGAGGGGAGAAAAGGAAGGGAAGAGGCAGAAGGGAAGAAAGATTAAAGAGAAAGATGGTGAGGAATGTGGGATGAAGGGAAGTGGAGACAAAGAGCGAGAGAAGGAAAATGAGAGAAAAAAAAGGAAGAAAAATGAAAGGGGGAAGTGAGGGAGGGAGGGAAGGGGGGCGGGAGGTCAAAGGGGTGACATATACCCACCTATGCTTCCACGTCCAGAGAGAGAGAGAGAGAGAGAGAAATACCAGTAAATAAACATGTGATAATAAATTAGAATAAACAGATGAATGAATGAATAAGTAATAAAGAAACAAATGAAAAAAATACGTCGTTACATAAATAGTTACATACTAAATATATTAGTACATTAAAGTGACAAATGAATCAATAAATGAATGTAGAGACACAGGAATGAATGAACGAGAATATAAATAAATGAAAAGATTACACCAAAAGATAAAGACATGAATACACGAATAAATGAAAGAATACTTAAATGAATAAAATACAAGTAGTGGTAAATGGATAGAAAAATATTAATCCCGTTTATAAAATACATAAAAGCCCTTTTGTATCTCCTTATTCGTTCTCTCATTGCCTTAGTTAATTTATCAACAAATTCCTGTACGATGAATTCTTCATCAAATACGTCTCATAAAGCCGTACATCGCTGCCGGACTTATGACCAAACCCAACACCAACGTCACATTAAAAAAAAATATATGCGAATAAAATACTGGAAAAACTATCCCTCACTCACGAAAAATCTCCATCAATCAGGTCAGAACAGGCGGGCTTTGTGATTACTACACGTAGGCACTCCCCCTCCCCCCCCCCCCCACCAAAAAAAATGGTTGCGGAAAATTTCAGGGAATGTTTCCTGGTCAGAACCTCCAAGGGAATATTAAGTCTGGATAACATATCTTTCCTTGACGTTAATCTTCTCTAAAAGGCAGAGTGATGAGAAAAGAAATAAGAAGAAAAGATAAATAAGAAGAGATAGAGAAAGGAAAGAAGACAAAAGACAGTATTAAGGGCAAAAAAGAAGAGACGAAGAGACAGAGAGGGGGAGAGGAAAAATATAATATAAAAAAAGGATAATATGACCGAAGACAAGAAAGAATAACAGTAGAAGAAAGAGACACAGGCAGACAGAGAGAGAGAGAGAGAGAGAGAGAGAGAGAGAGAGAGACCTGAGGTGGTCCAGCTGGTTTGACAGAACAATAGACCACAATAAGGTAGTCATAATTTGATGAAAGGAACAACCATTCACCGAAACTAGCCTAGGGGTGTAGGAGCCGAGTGTAGGGGTGTAGGAGCCGAGTGTAGGGGTGTAGGAGCCGAGTGTAGGGGTGTAGGAGCCGAGTGTAGGGGTATAGAAGCCGAGTGTAGGGGTGTAAGAGCCGAGTGTAGGGGTGTAGGAGCCGAGTGTAGGGGTGTAGGAGCCGAGTGTAGGGGTGTAGGAGCCGAGTGTAGGGGTGTAGGAGCCGAGTGTAGGGGTGTAGGAGCCGAGTGTAGGGGTGTAGGAGCCGAGTGTAGGGGTGTAGGAGCCGAGTGTAGGGGTGTAGGAGCCGAGTGTTGGGGTGTAAGAGCCGAGTGTAGGGGTGTAGGAGCCGAGTGTAGGGGTGTAGGAGCCGAGTGTAGGGGTGTAGGAGCCGAGTGTAGGGGTGTAGGAGCCGAGTGTAGGGGTGTAGGAGCGAGTGTAGTGTGTAGAGGGTGTAGGAGCTGAGTGTAGAGGGTGTAGGAGCCGAGTGTAGGGGTGTAGGAGCCGAGTGTAGGGGTGTAGGAGCCGAGTGTAGGGGTGTAGGAGCCGAGTGTAGGGGTGTAGGAGCCGAGTGTAGGGGTGTAGAAGCCGAGTGTAGGGGTGTAGAAGCCGAGTGTAGGGGTGTAGGAGCCGAGTGTAGGGGTGTAGGAGCCGAGTGTAGGGGTGTAGGAGCCGAGTGTAGGGGTGTAAGAACTAGGTGTAGGGGTGTAGGAGCCGAGTGTAGGGGTGTAGGAGTCGAGTGTAGGGGTGTAAGAACTAGGTGTAGGGGTGTAGGAGCCGAGTGTAGGGGTGTAGGAGTCGAGTGTAAGTGTGTAAGAACTATGTGTAGGGGTGTAAGAGCTGGGTTTAAGGGTGTAAGAGCTGGGTGTAGGGGTGTAAGAGCTGGGTGTAGGGGTGTAAGGGTTGGGTGTAGGGGTGTAAGGGCTTGGTGTAGGGGTGTAAGGGCTGGGTGTAGGGGTGTAAGGTCTGGGTGTAGGGGTGTAAGAGCTGGGTGTAGGGGTGTAAGAGCTGGGTGTAGGGGTGTAAGGGCTGGGTGTAGGGGTGTAAGGGCGGTGTAGGGTGTGGCTGTAGGGTGTAAGGGCTGGGTGTGTAGGGAGTGTAAGGGCTGGGTTGTAGGGGTGTAAGAGCGGTGTAGGGTGTAGAGCGGTGTAGGGTGTAAGAGCGGTGTAGGGTTAGCGGTGTAGGGGTGTAAGGTGTGCGTGTAGTGTGTAGGGGTGTAAGAGTGCTGGGTGTAGGCGGTGTAGGGGTGTAAGGGTCTGGGTGTAGGTGGTGTAGTAGAGCTGGGTGTAGCTGGGTGGGGTGTAAGAGCTGGTGTAGGGTGAGGCTGGGTGTAAGAGAGCTACGGTGTAAGAGCTGGGTGTAGGGGTGTAAGAGCTGGGTGTAGGGGTGTAAGGGCTGGGTGTAGGGGTGTAAGAGCTGGGTGTAGGTGTGTAAGGGCTGGGTGTTGTGGTGTAAGGGTTTGCGTATAGGGTTTAAGAGCTGGGTGTAGGGGTGTAAGAGCTGGGTGTATGGGTGTAAGGGCTGGGTGTAGGGGTGTAAGGGCTGGGTGCTGGGGTGTAAGAGCTGGGTGTAGGGTGTAGAGGCTGGGTGTAGGGGTGTAAAAGCTGGGTGTAGGGGTGTAAGAGCTGGGTGTAGGAGTGTAAGGGTTGGGTGTAAGGTGTGGTAGAGCTAGGGTGTAAGAGCTGGGTGTAGGGTGTAGAGGCTGGGTGTAGGGGTGTAGGGCTGGGTGTAGGGGTGTAAGGGCTGGGTGTAGGGGTGTAATAGATGGGTGTAGGGGTGTAAGAGCTGGGTGTAAGGGCTGGGTGTAGGGGTGTAAGGGCTGGGTGCTGGGGTGTAAGAGCTGAGTGTATGGGTGTAAGAGCTGGGTATAGGGTTTAAGAGCTGGGTGTCGGGGTGTAAGAGCTGGGTGTATGGGTGTAAGGGCTGGGTGTAAGGTGGAGGAGCTACGGTGTAAGAGCTGGGTGTAGGGGTGTAAGAGCTGGGTGTAGGGGTGTAAGGGCTGGGTGTAGGGGTGTAAGAGCTGGGTGTAGGTGTGTAAGGGCTGGGTGTTGTGGTGTAAGGGTTTGCGTATAGGGTTTAAGAGCTGGGTTTAGGGTGTAAGAGCTGGGTGTATGGGTGTAAGGGCTGGGTGTAGGGGTGTAAGAGCAGGGTGCATGGGTGTAAGAGCTGGGTGTAGGGGTGTAGAGGCTAGGTGTAGGGGTGTAAAAGCTGGGTGTAGGGGTGTAAGAGCTGGGTGTAGGAGTGTAAGGGTTGGGTGTAAGGTGTGGTAGAGCTAGGGTGTAAGAGCTGGGTGTAGGGTGTAGAGGCTGGGTGTAGGGGTGTGAGGGCTGGGTGTTGGGGTGTAAGAGCTGGGTGTAGGGGTGTAAGAGCTGGGTGTAGGGGTGTAACAGCTGGGTGTAGGGGTGTAAGGCTGGTTGTATGGGTGTTAGAGCTGGATGTAAGGGCTGGTTGTATGGGTGTAAGAGCTGGGTTTAGGGTGTAAGAGCTAGGTGTAGGGTGTAAGAGCTGGGTGTCGGGGTGTAAGGGCTGGGTGTAGGGGTGTAATTGCTGGGTGTAAGGGCTGGTTGTATGGGTGTAAGATCTGGGTGTAAGGGCTGGTTGTATGGGTGTAAGAGCTGGGTGTAGGCGTGTTAGGGCTGGGTGTAGGGATATAAGAGCTGGGTGTAGGGGTGTAAGGGCTGGGTGTAAGGTGTAAGAGCTGGGTGTAGGGGTGTAAGGACTGGTTGTATAGGTGTAAGAGCTGGGTGTAGGTGTGTAAGGGCTGGTTGTATGGGTGTTAGAGCTGGATGTAAGGGCTGGTTGTATGGGTGTAAGAGCTGGGTTTAGGGTGTAAGAGCTAGGTGTAGGGTGTAAGAGCTGGGTGTCGGGGTGTAAGGGCTGGGTGTAGGGGTGTAATTGCTGGGTGTAAGGGCTGGTTGTATGGGTGTAAGAGCTGGGTGTAAGGGCTGGTTGTATGGGTGTAAGAGCTCGGTGTAGGCGTGTAAGGGCTGGGTGTAGGGATATAAGAGCTGGGTGTAGGGGTATAAGGGCTGGGTGTAAGGTGTAAGAGCTAGGGTGTAAGAGCTGGGTGTAAGTGTGCAAAGGCTGGGTGTAGGGATGTAAGGGCTGGGTGTAGGGGTGTAAGGGCTGGGTGTAGGGGTGTAAGAGTTGGGTTTAGGGTGTAAGAGCTGAATGCATGGGGTGTAAGAGCGGGTGTAGGGGTGTAAGAGCTGGGTGTAAGAGCGGGTGTAAGAGCTGGGTGTAAGGGTTTAAGGGCTTGGTGTAGAGGTGTAAGGCCTGGGTTTAGGGTGCAAGAGCTATGTGTATGGGTGTCAGAGCTGGGTGTAGGGGTGTATGGGCTGGGCTTAGGGTGTATGGGCTGAGTTTTGGGTGTAAGAGCTGGATGTAGGGGTGTAAGGGCTGGGTTTAGGGTGTAAGAGCTGTGTGTATGGGTGTAAGAGCTGGGTGTAGGGGTGTAAGGGCTGGGTTTGGGGTGTATGGGCTGGGTTTAGGGTGTAAGATCTGGGTGTAGGGGTATAAGAGCTGGGTGTAGGGGTGTAAGAGCTGGGTGTAGGGCCAGGTTTAGGGTTGTAGGAGCCGGGTGTATGGGTGTAGGAGCCGGATGTATTGGTGTAGAGGCTAGGCGTAGGGATGTAAGAGCCAGGTGTAGGGATGTAAGAGCCGGATGTATGGGTGCAAGAGCCGGTGTCAGGCGATAAATCTTCCGGTGCGATAAACCTTCCGGGCTGAGCAATTACTAATGTTCATTATCGACATCTAAGATGTATGATTGATTTGTGAGAGCTGAAAATATTAATAAATAGTTAACGGAAGGTTTTGAATGAATTTCCCATTATATTTTGGGCAAACTGACTGCAGTATAAGGATGATATGAAACATACTCACTACCAAAGACAATGAAAGCACAAAGTTGGCAGTGCTTTGAAGTCGATAGAAATTGTGGGGTAAGAACACAAATAAAATGAACCAATCAAACCCAAGGAATCCTGACCTAACCTGCCCTAACATAACATTACTAAATAATTAAATTTAATACCCAAAACTAAGCATTTACCCCGGAAGGTTTGTCGCACGACACCGGATGTGTGGGTGTAAAAGCCGGATGTATGGGTACAAGAGCCGGATGTATGGGTGCAAGAGCCGGGTGTATGGATGTAAAAGCCGGGTGTAGGGGTGTAGGAATCAGGTGAATGGGTGTAGGAGCCGGTGGATGGGTGTAGGAGCCCGGTGTATGGGTGTATGTGCCTGTTGTAGGGATGTAAAAGCCGGATGTATGGGTGTAAGAGCCGGATGTGTGGGTGCAAGAGCCGGGTGTAGGGGTGTGGGTGCAAGAGCCGGGTGTAGGGGTGTAGGAGCTGGGTGAATGGGTGTAGGAGTCGGGTGTATGGGTGTAGGGGTTCCATGACAAAACCCCAACGAGGGTGTCATTTGTCAACACTAACCTAACCTAACCTAACCTAACCTAAGCTTAAAAGCGTTTTATTTTATATTTTATATATGAGACTGGGGTTTTGTCCGTTGGGGTTTTATCCGGTCACCGGGTGTAGGTGCTGGGTGTATGGATGTAGAAGCCGGATGTATGGGTGTAAGAGCCGGATGTGTGGGTGTAAGAGCCGGATGTGTAGCTGCAAGAGCCGGGTGTAGGGGTGTGGAGGCTAGGTATAGGAGTGTAGTGGCTAGATGCACGTGTGTAGGAGCCAGGTGTATGAGTCAAATGAAGGGGTGTAGCGGCTATATGTAGGGCTAGGTGTAGAGGCTAGGTGTAAAGGCCAGGTGTAGGAGTCAGGTGAAGGGGTGTAAGAGTAAGGTGTAGGGGCGTAGGGTCATGTATAGAAATGTAGGGGGTCAGGTGTAGAGGTGTAGGGGTCGAGTGTAAGGTATAGAGGCCACCGTCAACAACACCACTACCACCACCTACACCACCACGACCACCACCACCATCAACAACACCACTTCCACCACCTACACCACCAAGACCACGACCACCACCACCACCACCGTCAACAACACCACTACCACCACCTACACCACCAAGACCACGACCACCACCACCATCAACAACACCACTTCCACCACCTACACCACCAAGACCACGACCACCACCACCACCACCGTCAACAACACCACTACCACCACCTACACCACCACGACCACCACCACCATCAACAACACCACTACCACCACCTACACCACCAAGACCACGACCACCACCACCACCGTCAACAACACCACTACCACCACCTACACCACCAAGACCACCACCACCACCGTCAACAACACCACTACCACCACCTACACCATCACGACCACCACCACCGTCAACAACACCACTACCACCACCTACACCACCACGACCACCACCACCATCAACAACATCACTACCACCACCTACACCACCAAGACCACGACCACCACCACCACCGTCAACAACACCACTACCACCACCTACACCACCAAGACCACGACCACCACCACCACCACCACCGTCAACAACACCACTACCACCACCAACACCACACCACCTACACCACCACGACCACCACCACCATCAACAACACCACTACCACCACCTACACCACCAAGACCACCACCACCGTCAACAACACCACTACCACCACCTACACCATCACGACCACGACCACCACCACCGTCAACAACATCACTACCACCACCTACACCATCACGACCACCGTCAACAACACCACTACCACCACCTACACCACCAAGACCACGACCACCACCACCACCACCAACAACACCACTACCACCACCTACACCACCAAGACCACGACCACCACCACCGTCAACAGCACCACTACCACCACCTACACCACCAAGACCACGACCACCACCACCGTCAACAACATCACTACCACCACCTACACCATCACGACCACCGTCAACAACACCACTACCACCACCTACACCACCAAGACCACGACCACCACCACCACCGTCAACAACACCACTACCACCACCTACACCACCAAGACCACGACCACCACCACCGTCAACAACACCACTACCACCACCTACACCATCACGACCACCACCAACGTCAACAACACCACTACCACCACCTACACCACCAAGACCACGACCACCACCACCACCACCAACAACACCACTACCGCCACCTACACCACCAAGACCACCACCACCGTCAACAACACCACTACCACCACCTACACCATCACGACCACGACCACCACCACCGTCAACAACATCACTACCACCACCTACACCATCACGACCACCGTCAACAACACCACTACCACCACCTACACCACCAAGACCACGACCACCACCACCACCAACAACAACACCACCACTACCACCACCTACACCACCAAGACCACGACCACCACCACCGTCAACAGCACCACTACCACCACCTACACCACCAAGACCACGACCACCACCACCGTCAACAACATCACTACCACCACCTACACCATCACGACCACCGTCAACAACACCACTACCACCACCTACACCACCAAGACCACGACCACCACCACCACCGTCAACAACACCACTACCACCACCTACACCACCAAGACCACGACCACCACCACCGTCAACAACACCACTACCACCACCTACACCATCACGACCACCACCAACGTCAACAACACCACTACCACCACCTACACCACCAAGACCACGACCACCACCACCGTCAACAACACCACTACCACCAC
Source organism: Homarus gammarus (assembly GCA_958450375.1). Taxonomy (NCBI): domain Eukaryota; kingdom Metazoa; phylum Arthropoda; class Malacostraca; order Decapoda; family Nephropidae; genus Homarus; species Homarus gammarus. Next base: position 226,998 of record CAUDMG010001873.1, read on the forward strand.
CTACACCATCACGACCACCACCAACGTCAACAACACCACTACCACCACCTACACCACCAAGACCACGACCACCACCACCGTCAACAACAATAAATATTATCACTAATGCGAAAACCAATAAGACCCTCCTCTCAATAACTTCATTATAATAACCATCAATGTAAAAAAGAAAGTTAATTACCGTACGAAATGTAATACACCGGTAGTAATTATTTTAAGATACAATATTATTTATAAATATTTAACGACTATTTACGTCACACAGCCCAACAATATCCACACATTGACTTGCTTTTTATTTGTTTATTTAATTATTTGATTGTTTTTTGCAGTACACATCTCTAAGGACAGTATTATTATTCACTGATAAATCGTAATAAACTGTCACTCAAATAATACTAATATGAAGGAGTAACTACTAGGGTGTGTCAATTTTGTCAACATGTTAAAAATCAAATTTGGTAGTCAAAATATTGTGCCTCTTTATGTCTAAACTTGAGATTAGCAAACAAAAATGAATTGAAATAACCCTCACCTACATCAATTATACCTTAAAGTTTCAAATATCAGTATTTCAACAAATTAATGAGTCTTGATTAGAATTATTCACTTGATATTAACTAATCTCATGTAAGCATATGGATTATGGAGTATTTTATGGTTCTATAGCTTGTGTACAATATGCATGTCAGAACATGAACATGAACAGGCTCTCCGTGTGGGACAGTTTAATTGTTGTTTTGACTTGTACCAAGCGTGAGGATAAGGCGCCCGGCTCACTCTCCTTCTAGATATCATAGACGGTGGTTTGCTCTCATTGCACTTGCACCTACTCTACCAGACGAATTCTACATTTTGATTATTGTAAGTAGGGCATATTGATTGTCGCAGTTACTTATATCATTGTATAAAACATTATGTTCTAAGAAATTATTATGTTATTTCTGTTACAGCATTTTTGATAAACAAATTGATATTTTTTGAAACAACAATTGAATTATGAAACATTGAAATATTTTTCTATTTGTCAGATAGTGTGAAGATGTCAAAATTGAAGACAAGAAGTCAGTTGTCAACCCACTTGAGCCTGCTAGTTGGTAAAGGGAAGGAGCTTCCTGTATCAGAACTTCCAACAGTGAGAGACATGCTAAGATTAGGGTTACTCCTTCGAGAAAAAAATGCAAAGGACAGAAGGAACTATACAGATAAAGAACTCATAAATGACATGATAGTCCCTCTTCTGCATCAATGGACAAAAGCTAGTGCACTATTCAAACCACCTGTGATTAATCAGTGTCGAACTATTGAGCTAAAACTAACGAAATTATGGCACAAAGCAGTTGAAACATCACTTGGTAAAGGAAACTTGGCCAGGAAAAATGAATTTCTGCACACACTTGATACTCTGTTTGACATTTTGACCTGCAAGTGCTCCATACAATTATGTTCTGAATCCAACTGTTCTCACTCAGGTAAGAGAGAAAATAATCCCCACATTGATTGTGGTTGTCCTCGTGAAAAGAAGATCCCTGTTTTAGAGCTTGAATTTATAAAGGCACAGAGGACAAAGGCAGAAGGCCAAGGAAGTATGCAAATGGGTTCAATAGATTATTCAGAAACAAAGAAGCAGATTGCTAATGCCAAGAAGAGAGAACAAATCCGAGAGAGGGAACAAATGAAGAGTGAAGAAGCCATCCAAAGAGAGGAAGAGCTGTGTCAAGATGTTTATCACTTCTTTGATAGTTCTTCTGATGAACAGGAAACAACATCAGATGATAGTTCCAAAGAGCCATCTGAACCTTTACCAAAGAAAATGAAATACAACACAAGAAATATTTCAAACATTGCTTTAGCTAGTATTCGCCACCATGCTGGACTTCGTGAGGCTGCAGAAATTGCAACTGCCGCTTGGATAGATGCAGGCCTCATCAGCCGAGAGGATGTATCTTTGGTGATAGATCATAATAAAATTAGAAGAGCACAAGAAAAAATAATGAAGGAAATATCTGATCAGCATGAAAAAGATTTAAGCGAGGGAGGGGCTCTCCTGTCTTTTATTTGATGGAAGAATAGATGACACAAAAGTTTTGCTAGAAGTAGAGGGAGTGAACAGAAAGTTTCCAGGTCTCATCAAAGAAGAACACTACTCTGTCTGTTCTGAGCCTGGTGGTCGGTTTTTGTTTCACTTTGCTCCCGAAACTGAAGTAGAAGGGAAGAAACATGCAGAGGTCATTGCTGATCATATTTTATGTTGGGTTCAGGAGAGAGGACTTGGCAGTTCACTGCAGGCTGTTGGTGGAGATTCAACTGCAGTGAACACCGGATGGCAGGGGGGTGTAATGACGCATTTAGAGAAAAAACTAGGAAGAAGACTTGTTTGGATTGTATGTGATTTACATACAGGCGAGCTACCTCTTCGTCATCTCATCCAGGAACTTGATGGTCCTACAAAGAGCAACAACAAGTGGTCAGGTCCCCTTGGCATCATGCTGGATGAAGCAACACAACTAGAAATAAATACAACCTTTCCAAAGGTCGAAGTTGGCCCTCCCCTTCCGGCGTTGTCTGAAGGAGTCATCAAAGATCTCAACACAGATCAATCCTATGCTTATCGTATTGCTCAAGCAATAAGATCAGGAGAAGTGCCTCAGTCATTGGCTCTCTTGGAGATTGGACCTGTCAGTCACAGCCGTTGGTTAACTACAGCTCTTCGTTTCTGCAGGATTTGGATTTCCAAACACGAATTGAAGGGCAAAGTGCTGAAGAATTTGAGGTTAATTGTTGAATTTATTATGGGAGTTTATCTTCCCCAGTGGTTTAGTGGGAAACTTAATCCTATGTGGGTGGATGGGCCCAATCACCTTTTGTTTCAATTGCAGCTAGTAAGAACACAGAGGAAGGTAGTGAGGGACATCGTGTTACCTGTGGCAAGAAGGTCCGCTTGGTATGCTCGATCAGAAGCAGTTTTGCAAGCAATGCTTTGCAGTCAATGTACCAATCTCCGAACCGAGGCTGTAGAAGTCATTCTAAAGATTAGAGGAACGCTAATAGATGACGACCAGTTGGGAGACTGTTCGTTTCATTCAAGAAAAGTTCCCCCAATAAACGTCAATGCCACCAAATTGTCAGAATTGGTTGACTTGAGTTTGGAAGTCTTAGAGCCACCATTGACAACAAGTCTAACTAGCCAAGAATTGAGAAACCTTAAAGAGACTCCAATGCAGGTGCCGAAGTGGCCTTCCCACACTCAAAGTGTGGAGAGATGTGTGAAAATGGTCACAGAAGCAGCGGGCCATGTTTACAGCCACGAGAGGCGAGAAGGTTACATCAAAGCACAAAGAGCAAGCAGACTACTGATGACAAGAAACCAGAGCAAAGAGAGTATGAAGGCATTGGTTACTTTCAAATAGACTACAGATAATAAAATATAATAATTTGAAACTTGAAACAGTAACATGTGTGCAAACGCTGGTTATGTTATAAATTCACAAATATGTACATTTAAAAATCCATTTGATGTAGGTAGGACTTATTATAAAAAAAAATTTATGCCAGAATATTGTTTTGCATGCTTAAAGACTACAATAAATTGCTACCAAATTACTCGATTTTCAATTTAGCCAGTTCACCCCCTAAATTGACACACCCTAGTAACTACTTGACGAAGGCGGAATTGAACTGGACATTATATTAACGGTTGTTGTTTGAGGCTGTGACTGAATGAGTTATCACCACCACCTTCACCATCACTCCAGTACCGCCCTCACCATCTTCAACATTATCACCATCACTATTACCATAACTACTATTGCAACAACTATCACCACCACTATGGCCACCACTATCTCAAAGATCACCACCATTATCACTAATTCAACCACTATCGTGATTACCACTATCAATACCACCACCATTACCACCACGATCAACACTACAGCTACCACCTTCACACTCCCCCACTATCACCATTACCATAAACACCTCTATTACCACTACCACCATCAACACCACCACCATCCCTTCCATCCGGCCGTCAGACAGCAGCAGCCAGGCATAACACGTTCCAGTCACGACCTAACTTTTATTTGTAATACACAGATGAGTAACCCGGGGGATGTTTGCCTTCCCCCCTCAACCACTGAGCAGTTCCGCGTCACTCTCCGCCCTCCTTCCTTCCTTCCTATCCGACGCTCCAACACACAGTCCCTACTATTACTACGTCATCCTTACTATCCATCATCTTTAACCCTTCCCTCCACCACCACTCCACTATTCCTCCTACATCACCATCACCTATCCACTCTCTACACCATCCCAACCCTTCCCTCCACCATTTCTATTACACCACCAACCACCACCTTACCACTATCTCCAACCCATATCTCCACCATCACTCCACCATTTCTCCCACACCACCACCATTACCTTACCACTCTCCACCACCACTCCACCATCTCTCCCACACCACCACCACCATTTCAGTCACGCGGAAAGTCGACAGGGGAGAGAAATTGTAAATTAAACGTCGCTCTCATTGTGATTTTGGGCCGCTCACCTTCCCATATTTCTAACGAACAAAGCTAATGTGTTGATGAGTGAGGCCTGGTGACTCGCACTTCGTCTCTACAAGCCTTTGACTGAGTGGAGGTATATGGATTTTCTACATCGCCTCCCCCCCCCCCCCTCCTCCAGATGCCGCGCGAAGCAATGGTGGATTCGTTAGTTTGTTTAATTTCGTTCTTGTTTGGTTGTTTGTTTGGGTGATATTAGGCACTTTATGAGCCAGAAAGCTGAAATTTGGATACAATAATGACCAAGTGCTTTTATTTTACTCTTATTTTGATCAATGTGTAACACGTGGCGGCGGCGTACAGTTTTAGGTGAAGGCGACTCTGACCCGTCTCCACCTGTGAACGGCTATAATGATGATATATACCTCGGGAAATACGTATTAATAATATGTTTGTGGATGTTCATTATTAATATATTTGGGAACATACAATAGTAACATACTGTGAACCTATAATAGTACTATATTGAGACGACGGGATAGAATGTTATTATAGATAATGTAATAGTAATAAAGTGACCGTAAAAGACCACCTGCCTCCAAACTCAGGTGTGTTTTAGCCAGGTACACCTTGACCTAAATAAAATTGAGATCAACAGTAGAGGTACAGCATTTTTTCCACTGTACCTGGACAGCATGATCTTATGTTAGGTTGTAAAGGAAAATTTCAGTTGATACACATTCGTCCAGCCTATATATTGTCCAGTGAAAAGCGGCCAGTGGTATTTTGTCCAATTGGATTATCCGCGATGGAATTCTGTATAGTGTGACCTTGTGTGTGGGTCGGGTAGTATTTCGAGTGTGGGGGGGTTGGGCAGTATTGGGTGGGGGGGATCGGGCAGTATTGGGTGTGGGGGGGGGTCGGGCAGTATTGGGAGTGGGGGGGTCGGACAGTATTTTGAGTGGGGGGGTCGGACAGTATTTTGTGTGTGTGGGTCGTGTAGTATTTTGTGTGTGGGTCGGGCAATCCACACGATAAAACTGATGACGACTGAGAGTGTTTGCTGACGCCGCTTCCCCAAGAACTTCCTGTCGTATTTGAGCACCAACTTTGAGGCTTTGAGCCGCGGCTTTAGTCTCTCAAACCTCTCGTTCTTGAACCTTTGATGCGAGTCTCGAGTCTTTGAGGCTCGGACTGAATATCTGTGACTCCCTTTTGATTCAATAATTCGGAACGTCAAGGTAATTTCTGAATCCCTTTCTTTTTTTTGTGAAACTAATTTTTGCGTAAGTTCACCGTATACTGAATCCCTGAACCCAGTTGTGAGGCTTTGAATAACGAATTGAATCCCCGGATCTGATATTTGGATCAAGTCTCGGAACCTAGATTCAATTTCTGCAATTGAATTTGTGACTGTAAACGCTGTCGTGAAATTTAGAATCGCGGAATGAATCTTTTAAACTAGATTTTACAGGTTTGAATCTTGTCTTGAGTTACGGAATCGCAAGTTAAGGCTTTAAATCCCACGGTTTAGTCTTTGAATCACATCCAGAAGCCATGAAAACGTTTTCGGACACGGTCGACACCATGAATTTCCCGATCCACCCATATGAATGTTTCGGGTTAAAGATCTGAACCTCGTCTTGAGTCGAATATTCATGTCGTGGCTCGAACTGAAAGATTCTTTGCAGCGCAGTTATATCCTTCCTTAGTGAGTTCTTACCTGCGCAGTTTTAGTTGATCTCACTGTAAGCGTAACTGAATAACATTGTTCAAAGATAATTATTCAGGATTGAAGTCTTGTTTTTTATTTACTTATATACAAAAACATTGAGACATCTAAATACATACAATATGACAGAACATACATATATACATACATACATAATTGAAAATATAAATATGTATCTAAACATACAATCATACACATTAACTTACAGTATACACAAGTGATTACAACACGTGGAAAACCTTGCACCTGTGGCTGTTACTCGTATGTCTTCTGTGTCCTGTTTGTGTGTGTGTGTGACTCCACTGACCTTAAGTCCTGCTTCAGTCGTGTCACTCCTTCCCTTCCTCCCCACACTACTCCTCTCTTGATACACCCACACACTCCTCCACATACGCATCTCCCTCCTACACACACACAACCCCTCCTCCTTCCCTTGCGCGCGCACACACACACCTTTTTCTTTTCTTTTGTAGAGAAAGGAGGGGTGAAAGAAGATTAGAGGTGGGGGAAGGAAGTTATAGTTCGGAAATTGAAGAAATTTAGGAGGAGGTAAGAGAGGGCGGGCTGACCGCCTAGCTAAGCTAATGGTGTGTTAGGGTTGTGTCATGGGTTAGTTATTGTCTGTCGGTACAGGCACTAGACATCCTACCCTGTCCCATATATGGGTGTTTTGAGGGCCTTATTTCATATTCCGCCGACCCTACTGGCGGATGCTGGTCTCGGTAGGTTGTCTATTGCCTGGCCGTGTAAAACGGGAGTGGTAATGGGCCTTTTGAGATTTGATTACTTTTGGGAACCATGTATGGTTGTTTTCGTTATCTGGTGGGAGTCTTTGAAGGAGTTCTTTCTCTGATCGTTCTATCTCTAGCCAGACTCTGCTGGCCAGGGTGTGCAGCTGCTGGTTTATAGGTTTTATTCTCAGGTCACTATGTATCTTGGCTGCATTTCTGGTGAAGGGGTATCTTTCACCTGTGACGAATCTTAGGGCTTCCTTTCCCCTTCCACAGACACTCCCCCCCCCCCCTACAGCACATACCTATCTACCCATCAGACACACCTCCCCTCCCCCAAACACACTTCCTCTCCCCCCATACACTCACCTCCCCTCACACACCTCCCCTACCCCCACACACACCTCCCATCCTCCCCCGACACACCTCCCCTCAGTCTCTCCAGGATATATTTGCTCTCCTCTAACTTCTCGGAAACACTATCACGAAAAACTCTTTCTTGTCTTTACACAGATTATGTCACCAGGCAGCCTTTATAGCACTAGTCTGGTATACAAGGCTTCAGGCAGCCTTTACAACGCAGTTCTGGAATACAGTATAGGGCTTTTGATCAAATAAACCTTGTTAGGGGTTCATCTGGTATACAGATTTTTGGTATGACAGACCTATAATATTCAGAGGTTTGGTCCCACAGGCTCAATGAGGGATCGGTCTAATATACAGGGTTATAAACACAACCTTATAAGGGATCGTGTGGTTCATATAAAGAGTTTAGGGATGATGATGATTGTTGACGACTATTTTAAGAGAAAGATTTGAAGGAAGATTTTATGAGACGGTGATTTCAAGGAAGAGTTTAGGAGACGAAGATTTAAGGTAACGAAGATCTAGTAAGCAGAACGTTGTAGAAAGACGACGATAGAATTATTTTTACAGTGGAATTTACTAAAGCCAGAACCTGACACATTGATTCATAAGTCATAGGGCACACCCAACCACCCTATCTTACTACTAACCACCTCAACCCCCCACCAACCCATCCAGAACCCATCCTAAACCATCCCATTGCTAACCATCCCATCCCCACATCATTTCACCCACCCCAACCAACCAACGCTATCCTGCCCCACTCCGAAACACAGCACCCGTAGTCCACACCTCACGGTCACTCCACATCATCACCCCAAATCATGGGTTTACTGGCCCATTTTTAAGTCTTAGAGAGAGAGAGAGAGATAGTGTGGGTGTGTGTGTGTGTTACCCGGAAAAAAATATGGAAAATAATTACAGAAAGAAAATTTACCTAACAAGGAAAAACAACTATACAAGTATCAGCAACAAACGTAATTAAAATATAAGCAAAAGGTGTAGTAAAAACTTTATAACATCGCCGCGCTGAAGGAAAATGTTAACGTAACATTAATTAAAAATAAACTGAAACATAAAGCAGAAGAAACAATTAACGCGGGAAAAAATATAACTGGAAAAGTATTGATGAAACTTTCTAAAAATGCAATAAAGGAACGATAAAGTGTAAACGCACTCTCTCTCTCTCTCTCTCTCTCTCTTTCCCGTTCGCTCTTTCTCTCTCCCAGCTCCTCCCTCCCTCCCTTTTTTCCAGCTTCCCCTCTCCCTTTTAGCTACTCCTTTTCCATCATCAAAATTGGGTAGGTCGACCCCAAACTCACCTTAATATTATGAGGTCGAGTTTCACCCTTTCTTCCTCCTCCTCCTCCACGGCCATCATCGTCACTTCCTCAACCACGCCCCCCCTCCTCCTCCTCCTCCTCCTCCTCCACGGCCATCATCATCACTTCCCCAACCACGCCCCGCCTCCTCCTCACCTGTCATTACCTCCTCCTCCATACGCCTTCCATCACACCCATCATCACTTCCTCCACCACATCTTTCATTACCTCCGACTCCTCCAAGTCTCCCGCCACCTCTCTCTCTCTCTCTCTCTCTCTCACACACACACACACACCTCCTACTCCCACCCGAGATCCCTCTTCCGCGAATTGCTGTTCGACACCACAACTGCATCCATCCCATACGAGCACGTACTGATCGCTATAAGAACAGCCCAGTCCCAACCATTGTAAAAATTATCAACAACTCGTAATCAACCAGTGTATTCACTCCCAGTCAATCTTATCTTTTTGCACTGTCACTATGTTGAAATGCCCTGTAATATAACCTTCTCCCCCAACTAGTTATTATATATCATATTTGAATCACATATTTTATTTGTATATTATTTGTCAATCAAGAGACCCATTCCCCAATTATGTTACTGTATATTTTCAGCCTTCCGGCTGCCATGCTCTTTCAATAAACCTTTAATTATTATTATTATTATTACACACACACACACACTCACACTATGGCACTCTCTAAACCTATCAACTTACACAACAAACACTCCCACCACCAACACTCTCTACTCCTCCCAATACAAACACAGCACTACATTTTACCCCTCCCTTCCCCCTCCGTCACGCCCTTCCCCTCCCCTTTCCATCCATCCGCCCATCCCCTCTATCCTTTCCTCTCCCCCCCATTCTATCCTTCCTCTTTTCTCTCGATTTATCCCCACCGTCCAACCCTCCCCCCTCCTCTTTACCCTCCCTCCTATTATCCTCTACCCACTCCCTTCTCCCCCTCTCTACCTCCTCCTTCATCCACTCCCTTCCCCTACCTCTCCAATATACTTCCTCCCTCTCCTCCATCCACTCCCTTCCCTTTCCCCCTCCATATACCTCCCCTTTCATCCACTCCCTTCCCCCTCAGCCTAATCTAATCCCCTAGGCGGAGCTACACCCAAAGTCCACAATGAACCACCGTACTGTGTGTGTGATGCTGTGGCCAACACTGTGAGCTTTACTTGACCCGTGTTGACAGTGGTTTTTGTTGTTGTTGTAGTCTTTCTTGTTGTAGCCCTTGTTGTTTTAGTCTGTGTTGGTCACACAATATATTTATATATATATATATATATATATATATATATATATATATATATATATATATATATGCTGATAACCACCAGGAAAGAAGAAAACACGAAGTTCCCAAGCGCTTTCGTGTAATTCACATCTTCAGGGGTGAGTACAGACGAAAGCGCTTGGGAACTTCGTGTTTTCTTCTTTCCTGGTGGTTATCAGCATATACCTAGATCACGCGCACCTACAGTGATTTACTTGCATATATATATATATATATATATATATATATATATATATATATATATATTAGTTCTTGAAGTGATAAGTGGCAGGGCTGAAGTAAACACTTTGTTGGTTTTGCTTTATTGTAGAAAAATATAGTTTCACAGGTACTGGGTTCAGTTGATAGTATATTGTACCTCCTCTGCTCAGGGAAATGTCTTGGTGTACTTGTATAGGAGAGCACTTAAGTGGGGTGTTCACTCGGTAACAGGTGATATGATAGTCTCTCTCTCACACCAGGGAGAGAGAGTTGTCAGGCGAGTCTTAATCGAAACGCGTCAGGTTGTTGTTGCTAAGCTGCGCTGACCAAGCTTGACCTCGCCTGCTTCCCAGAGGAAATGTCAACTCACCAATTGATTCATACTCATGGGTGAATGACTTGGTGAATATATGGGTAATATACATTTGGGTAAATATTTATATAATACAAATGATGCTGTTACAAGTCTTTGTTGTTGTAGCCCTTGTTGTTGTAGCCTTTATTGTTGTAGCCCTTGTTGTTGTAGCCTTTATTGTTGTAGCCCTTGTTCAAACTTTTTATGATTGCAGCATTTGTTGACAAGTGTTGTTGTAGACTTTGTTGAGTTGTTGCTACAGGTTGTGTAGACAGTTGTTGTTACAGATTGTGTTGACAGTTATTGTTACAGGTTGTGTTGACAGTTGTTGCTACAGGTTGTATTGACAGTTGCTGCTATAGGGTCTCTGTGACCGCTGCTTTGGTGCAGATGTAACCATGGCACAACTATTTATCAGCCATTGAGATAACTCTGTGTCGCCACTCGAGGTTACAAGGTGTGACTGGGCGTATAGTTCGAGATATCATATCATCTGCCTAGAGAGTATATTGAGGTCTGGGCTGTGGTTTATAGAGATGATGAGGTCAAGAGTTTTATTAAACCACAGTAAGTTTAACCCAAGTCATATTAAACCATCACCACATAAAACCATCGTATAGTATATAGCCACGTTATACCATATTGAGGTGTTGTGAAGGAAGGGTATATTAACCGTGGTTCTGTTAATGTACGGATGTATTGAACTATGAATGTATATTGAAAATCGGTTTCGCTGCCACACTCATCCCAGACCTCGGCCACAACCACTACTGTTACTTAAAATACTTCCCCTACACTTGGTATTATTAAACCACGGCTATATTGTTCGTAAAACTAGGTGATAATATCTTCGTCTCACCAGGGATATTTTAAACCAGATCTATTAAATCCAGGTCATGTCGCATCCTGACTATGTTAAACCACAGGTATTAAAATAATTTCATGTCAGACTATGGATATAATAAACCAGTCTTATAAAAGGAATATTATGTCTGTTATACTAATGACGTGTGGCGGAATGGATACAATACTCGCCTCCTGCCCCAACACTCACCGGTTCGAGTCGCCCTTCAGGTTTTCTTACTCCCCTCCCCCCGCCCATCAATTCGACCCAACTATAGAATGTGGATCTGATTTTACAGTTGGGGAAGTTAGAGGTGGTAGAGTGCAGTGCCATCCTTACTGCCTCCTTGTGTACCGAGTCTGCAGTATGCTGTATCCACACTGCCCCTAACAAGGCCTATGTGACCTACTCTTCATTTCATTATTAAACACACCGGCTGTTATACTAGAGGTATGCTAAACTACGGTCATCTTAAGGTCATTTTAAACCACGGTCATGTCAAAGTTATGTCATTTTAAACCACGACCCCGTAAAACTAAAATTCCGCTAAATTACGACCATGACAAATCTGAGTCATTTTAAACGCATTCATGTCAAAACTGTGTCGTATTAAACCACGCTCATGTCAAAACCAAGTCATTTAAACCATGCTCACGTCAGACCTACGGTAGGTCATATGTAACCAACATAGATACAATAATGTCGAGGCAACATCTTCATATTAAACCACGAAGTCATATCATACGAGGAAGTCATATCATACCACTGGTCATATCACACCACTGGTCATATCATACCACTTGTCATATCATACCACTGGTCATATCACACCACTGGTCATATCACACCACTTGTCATATCATACCACTGGTCATATCACACCACTGGTCATATCACCACTTGTCATATCATACCACTGGTCATATCACACCACTGGTCATATCACATCTCTGGTCATATCACACCACTTGTCATATCACACCACTGGTCATATCACACCACTTGTCATATCATACCACTGGTCATATCACACCGCTTGTCATATCACACCGCTTGTCATATCACACCATTTGTCATATACCAATGGTCATATCACACCACTGGTCATATCACACCACTTGTCATACCATATCACTTGTCATATCATACCACTGGTCATATCACACCAATTGTCATATCACACCAATTGTCATATCACACCGCTTCTCATATCACACCATTTGTCATATGCCAATGGTCATACCACACCACTGGTCATATCACACCACTGGTCATATCACACAACTTGTCATATCACACCACTGGTCATATCACACCAATTGTCATATCACACCGTTTGTCATATCACACCATTTGTCATATACCAATGGTCATATCACACCTCTGGTCATATCACACCATTTGTCATATACCAATGGTCATATCACACCTCTGGTCATATCACACCATTTGTCATATGCCAATGGTCATATCACACCACTGGTCATATCACACCACTTGTCATATCATACCACTTGTCATATCATACCACTGGTCATATCACACCAATTGTCATATCACACCGCTTGTCATATCACACCATTTGTCATATGCCAATGGTCATATCACACCACTGGTCATATCACACCACTTGTCATATCACAACACTGGTCATATCACACCACTTGTCATATCTCACCACTGGTCATATCACACCAATTGTCATATCACACCGCTTGTCATATCACACCATTTGTCATATACCAATGGTCATATCACACCACTGGTCATATCACACCACTTGTCATATCATACCACTTGTCATATCATACCACTGGTCATATCACACCAATTGTCATATCACACCGCTTGTCATATCACACCATTTGTCATATGCCAATGGTCATATCGCACCACTGGTCATATCACACCAATTGTCATATCACACCGCTTGTCATATCACACCACTTGTCATATCACACCATTTGTCATATACCAATGGTCATATCACACCACTGGTCATATCACACCTCTGGTCATATCACACCACTGGTCATATCACACCACTTGTCATATCATGCCACTGGTCATATCACACCAATTGTCATATCACACCACTTGTCATATCACACCACTGGTCATATCACAACACTGGTCATATCACACCACTGGTCATATCACACCTCTGGTCATATCACACCACTGGTCATATCACACCACTTGTCATATCATACCACTGGTCATATCACACCACTGGTCATATCACACCGCTTGTCATATCACACCACTTGTCATATCACACCATTTGTCATATACCAATGGTCATATCACACCAATCGTCATATCATACCAGGAAGTCATATCATTCCACTCGTCATATCACACCACTGGTTATATCACACCACTGGTCATATCACACCACTGGTCATATCACACCACTTGTCATGTCTTGGGTCATGTTATCCCAGCTACACTACACCAGGTGCCCTTTAATATCTTCCGCGTCACATCACTGTTGGTTTCGGCCTCCAGGTTGACGCCTCCACCATTAAACGCAATATTTATTTATTTTTTGTTTTTTGCTGCCAAGCGAGTTATGCGACATTAAATTGACTGTGGCAAGCTGCGGAAAAAGTTTGGCGGGTTTTGTCAGCGCGAAAATCACTCCACAGCCAAACTTATTTGTGGATGAAACAAAAGATGGCGCAAAAATTAGATTGGAATTGTATTAGTGTGGGCGTGGAGCAGCTGTAGACCCCGTATGATGGTGGTGGTGATATGGTGGTGATGATGATGGTGGTAGGGGTGGTGGTTGTAATAGTAATGATGATGATAATGATGATGTTGAAGATGTGGATTATTATTAGTAGTAGTATCAACATCATCATCATTATATATCATTTCTATCATTATAATTATTACTACTGCTGTTATCTCATTCTTTCCTCACCCTTCACTATACATTACATACAGTACTAACAAAGACCACTTAACCATCACACAAAGTTAGCATAGTGAAATAAGCGATATATTCATTGTACAGCGAACTGGTTAACGTTATATTTGCATTACCTTAGGTACGTAATTCGTTGTATCGCATTGAATTCAGATGTGTCTAATTTACATGAGATTATGTTCTCATTACAGAAACATTATGCAGAAAGTGAATTTGGGGGGAGAGAATTTCCATCCCGAGAGAGAGAGAGAGAGAGAGCGAGAGAGAGAGAGAGAGAGAGAGAGAGAGAGAGACTGTGTGTGTGTGTGTGGGGGGGGGGGGGGTGGTACTATTAGAGTAACTTAGGCACTATTGTGATATTCAAGACGCTGTTAAAATCTTTCAGGCATTTTTAGAACCTTTTTGTGCTCTGTCGGGGATTTATAAACTTTGAGGCACTTTTACGATTATACTATAGCATCCTTGAGGCTCTGTTGTCACTTTATAACCTTGTAAAGCTCTTTGGAACCTTTGAGGTACAGTTGGAGCTGCAGAACATTTAAGGCACCATTAATACTTTCGAACATTTTGAGGCTTTTATGATTTTAGAAACCATTGAGGCACTATGGGGCACTGTGCGGCACTATTCGGTAATATGAGGCACTGAACGGCACTATAAGGCACTGTATGGCACTAGGAGGGACTGTACAGCACTGAGGCACTGTGCGGCATTATGTGGCTCTGTATGGCATTATGAGGGACTGTATAACACTGGGGTATTGAGTTAATGTAAGACATACCTGTATGGCATCATGAGACTATGGCATTGTGAGGCACTAGATGGCATTTTGAGGTACTGTGAGGCACTGGATTGCACAACATAGCATTGATATACTGTATAGCACTGTGACGAAAGTAGGACAGTGGACTGTAGCTGGGTTTATGGTTATAAAAAGCTTACTGCATTGTCTTCCTCACAGCAGCACCCCTTCCTTGACGGGTGAGGGGGTGTGGAGCCTGGCGTGGGAGAGGGGCAGGAAGAGTGGGAGAGCGAGGAGATGGATAGGAAAGAGTGGGAGAGCGAGTGGAGGGAATGGAAGGGTGGGATGGGGGAATTGCGGGGTCAGGGAGTGAGAGAGTGGGAGAAGTGGAATATTGAGTGACGAGGTTGTGGAGGTGAGGGGTTGATGGGGGGCAGTGTGGAGTGGGAGACAGGGAGGCAAACAAGTGAATGGAAGGGCAGATGGTGGGGATAGGAAGGAGAAAAGGAAGGGAAGGAGAGGGAATAAATGGTTAAAGAAAGAGAGAACAAAGAAGGGAACTAGAGAGAGGAACAACTAGGAGATTCTCACGTCTTTGTGAATAGTGAACGTCTCCCTTCAACCCTTTACGAGAAGAGCCCACCCACCCTCCCTCCCTCCCTCCCTCCCTGCCTCACTCCTCCCCGTACCTCCTTCCAATCCATTCTTATAACAGGGTTCCCTTCTCTTCCTCCTCCCCCCCCCACGTCTCTCCCTGACTCACACTAATGCAACAACACCCAGTCTGCCTCCGTCATCCTACAGCACTCTTACATTCTAGACCTGTATAGACAGTCTCTAATCTCGTGGTAGTAAAATTTTATAGCCAGAAAAAAATACCTTTAGAACACCACCCCACCTCACTACCGTATGTTCCCATTATATATGATAAACTTTCAAACTATATTTTCTTCATTTTTTTTTAATATATTATGTTCCACTTTATCTCGGTTGTGTCCGCTACATTGACCACCGCCACCGTCAGGGCCGCCTGCAGGAGACAGGTGCCTCTGATGTGTTGGTGTGATAAGTTAATATATTGATAAGGATTTGTGAGTTGGCTAAGACTAATGGCTGATTGGCTGCCAAAAGCCTCTGTCTGCCCCGCCTCTTGGCTAACTCACTTACCTAATTCCAAGATCTCTTTACCTTCGGCTCTTATCTTCAAGCCAGAAATTCCGCCAAAGTCTTCAATTCACCGTTTAAGACTTTAGTAAATAATACCCAGCAAATACCCGCAATTAACTCGATAACAGCAAACCTTATTGAATAATTACCAATAAATAGCCCCAATAATAGCAGGAAAGGTTTAATAGCCCCTATAATAGCAGTAAAGGCTTAATAATTAGTACATCATCAAAGTCATCAGTGAGGGTTCTTGTATTCACCTATCAGCTTAGAGCCACTCTATTCTCTCACCACAGTAATATGGCCAGCACAGGGCCACTCCAGTCATACCTGTGTAATATGGCCAGCGCCGGGCCACTGCATTCTCTTACCTCTGTAATATGGCCAGCACAGGGCCACTACAGTCCTTCATCCCAATATATGGCCAGCACAGGGCCACTACAGTCCCTCACCCCAGAATATGGCCGGAACAGCCTCGGTAATACCAGACTTTAGTACGTAATTCCCAGTAAATTGGCCGCACGAACACCGTGATGCTGAATCTTAATAAAACATTCCCAGTAAACTGTCTAAACAAAACTTATACTATCAAGTTTTACAATTTAATTCCTAGTTATAAATGCCTAACTAACTTATTAACGCCAAACCCTGAAATATTTTTACCGTTAAGAACACAACCCCAAAACCCGAAGGACAGTCCTTAACATTTTGCTTCCATTAACAGGCCTCAATAAACCCTGTATGTGTAACTGTATAAAATTATAAAATTCATATATGAGTAAATTATTCTGGATTTAAGTCTCAATCAGTGGCCCTATTTTTTCTAGTGTCAATAAGCAATGGTATAAAATGAACGGTTGATTTTGATACCAGATGATAAAAAATGTATCACCTATACATAAATTGGCTTTTGGATAACTTACGTTTATTTTATTAACATTATGCTTTAAATTAATATGTGTTTAGTTTCGTGTTGATGGCACACCTGCTGGGTAGTGACCATGAACAGTATACTTTCTGTATTAGCGACGGCTGTGATGTCAGGATTATCATTGATCATCATACAGTTTTTGTTGTTGTTGGTGTATGTGTGGGTGGTAAGGGTAGGTGGGTGGTAAGGGTGGGTAGGTGGGTGGTAGGGGTCCGACTAATTACCCAAATGTACCCAATTGTAGCCGCAATGAAGTCAAATGATTGTCCTACAAGAATAAATCAGGCTGCCAATCACTTCTCGACTGGTATTTGGTGGCACGAAGTCACAAAAAATTGGTAAACTTAATTTAATCTGAATTAATAGATCGAGTGCATGTACCTAACCTAACCTAACCTCGACTAGTATTTGGTGTCACGAAGTCACAAAAAATTGGTAAACTTAATTTAATCTGAGTTAATAGATCGAGTGCATGTACCTAACCTAACCTAACCTAACCTTACCTAACCTAACCTAACACACCTCAGATTAAATTAAGTTTACCAATTTTCTGTGACTTTATGACACCAAATAATAATCGAGAAGTGATTCACAGCCCGATTTACGCTTGTAGGACCATCATTTGACTTCACTGCGACTACATTTGGGTACATTTGGGTAATTACTCGCTCCCTCGGTACATGCACGCGATCTATTAACTCAGATTAAAGTAAGTTTTCCAATCTTTTGTGACTTTGTGACACCAAACACTAGTCGACAAGTGATTGGCAGTCCGATTTATTCATGTAGACCCATTATTTGACTTCATTGCGGTTACATTTGGGTACATTTGGGTAATTAGTCGGACCAGGGTGGTAGTGCCGGTGACAAAGTTTAACCTCCCCCCTCCCCTCCCCCCCCCCCCCCCCCCCCCCCCCCCACACACACACAAACATACACCCACACATCCAGCCACACACATATCTTCGGCATTATACATTATACCCCAACAGAGATCTCCCTCATCTCCCAGTTCGGTCTGCCAGTTACTGCAACCCCAAAAAGTGAAAATATTTATTGAAGGACCTCTTGAGTTTGGGTGTTGAGAGCTTCCTTTGTGAATCGTGACATCGACCGTAAATAGGAAGATTTTCGGGACCACTTGAGCGTTGTTGGTCATGAGACCTTAAAAAAAAATACGTCGGGCTTAAGGGTGGGAGTGGGGGTGAGGATGTAAGAATAGAGGGTAGGGATGAGGGTTAGATGAGGGGTGTACGGAGGGAGATGGGTCGTTGGGAGAGCTGTTACCGTGGTGGTCTTACAATCATAATTATTTCTGGAGGTAATATTGTCCCATCAACAACGGTGGAAGGGATTGTGTTTGGTGTTGTCTGCCTGTCTGTCTCAAAATAACTCGAGAGGCGTTTGTTATTGTGCACAATCTTGGTAGGTTTGATCAACATGTGAGAAGGTCCATCTGATAAACTTTTGGTGCATATCATGTTAAGCCTGATCAAGAGTTGACCTAACTCATGGAGACGTTTGGCGTATTAATAAAAGTATTTCCGGGGTTAAAGAAAACGATTACTACATTAATTTGCAATAATCGTATCACTAGTTCTATATTTACCCGTCATGGTAAAGGTTCGCGGGCGGGGTTTGTATCTGATTCAGCTGGTGTTTAGTGATGTATACACCAATCTAGCGAACTCTACTCTTGGTAAATATTGTACAGTACTATTGTTTACTCGAGACAAGAACAATTGACACCTGCTTTGTAAATCTTTTGTAACTTCTTAGTATTCTGTAACTTTCAGGACTGAGCATTGTGTATTTTGTACCTTTAGACAGTTAGCTGTCAAGTGAAAGTGAAAAAGAGACTTTTAGTAAATTAATTATTGTTGAGCTCTCCTTCTCTCTCACAAAAGCTATTGTAACTTTTCGTAGTTATGTTGTTAATATATCTTCTCTTGTATCGTTCATATTATTTAACTTGCAACAACTGTAATCTTGTAAAACTGTTGTCATATACAGTATTAGAAAAAATGTGGTAGCTGCCGTGTCCTTATAGAAGTGTTCTAGTCCACTACTTTCTGATCTTCCTAAACCAGCAGGAAACCCTAAAGACATTACAGTATTATTTTTGTTTCTTTCGGATCACCCGATAGTAAGTCTTTTACTAATTACTAACACCAAAGTGTATTCTTTAACATTTTCGTGAGACCGTTTTCTTCTTGGCAATTTTTATTTCCGGGTTCTTGTGGGAGGATGCCACAGTAAAGACAAGAGCTTCCAGTGATATTTTGGGGTACCTGACACACTCGCGGTCACGAATTTTCAATTGTTTTTATATGCTACATTAATGGCTCATAACTCCATTAATATTCATTTGCACAAAGAACGCATTTTTTTAAAGAATTATTCAATACCGGGTAATAACCAAACATTGAAATCCCATCGCTTTATTGGGCTAATGAAATATATATATATATATATATATATATATATATATATATATATATATATATATTATATATATATATATATGCAAGTAAATCACTGTAGGTGCGCGTGATCTAGGTATATGCTGGATAAGATAAATCTTGATAAAATCACACGGGAAAAGGGAAACAACGGAGCACCTTAGCTTTCGTCTTTATTCAATACATCTTCAGAGGCAACAGTTGCCTCTGAAGATGTCTTGAATAAAGACGAAAGCAAAGGTGCTCCGTTGTTTCCCTTTCCCGTGTGATTTTATCAAGATATATATATATATATATATATATATATATATATATATATATATATATATATATATATATATATATATATACTGTATATGTGTGTGTGTGTGTGTGTGCAAGTAACTCACTGTAGGTGCGCGTGATCCAAGTATATGCTGATAACCACCTGCTATCCCCTAGGGACTTGATCTCACTCTCCTCTACTGTATATGTTAGCCTTGTCAAGTATTTTTCCTTAGTTTGTACTCACCCTGAAGATGTGAATTACACGAAGGCGCTTGGGAACTTCGTGGGATCATATGAAGATCCTCCCCCCCCAAACCTACTTGGGGGGGAAGATCTTCATATGAGCGCGACTGGGGGGGGGGTGGACCTTCAGTTGGATACTTTGGGGGGGGTAAGATCTTCATATGATCCACTTCGTGTTTTCTTGTTTCCTTGTGGTTATCAGCATATATATATATATATATATATATATATATATATATATATATTATATATATATATATATATATATATATATATATATATATATATATATATATATATTAACCAGGGAATGAAATTGTGCTACCTGATGTACAGGGGTACCTAGCGGCAACATTAGGATCCCGTTTCCTATAATATGGTGGAATAAACTTGAAATTGTGTTAAGTGAACTCCATTACTGGGCTCACCAGAAGTAGTCCTAACTAAGGCTGGTGTAGTCATCCTCTAGTGGTCTTGTTTTGGAATCAAAGTTCATATATAAGTTACCCAATGTATTATCCTAAATTAACTTTACAAAACTAAAGTAATAGACTCACTTTTGCGGAGATATTCCCACGTTCCCTTCAGCTGAAGTGTTGTTCTTTGGTCCTCTGGAAATACCGCGTTAAGTTCAGCTTCAACACCAATCTTAGCCTTATAATGTGCTACAACTGTCCCAATGTCAGACACCAGCACCTGACGTTGCTGCAGAGACAGCCGGCTATTTATCGTTCAACGTCCCACGACTTCCATGTTTACACTGACATAAAACTATACAAGACCGGCCCCCATTTACCCCGTTCGTCGACTGTGGCCTTGGCTTGCATCTGAGTGTATCACTTATTAGTGTTTGAACCAAACACTAAACACATTTATAACAAATCACTGATACCTCTCATAAAATAAATATTTAAGTTTTTTTGGATATAGCAAACAGCAGTAATCGACTGAGTCATAAACGAGCTAATCATTTTAAGCAAATATAAACAATATTTTGGGTATGTTCTACTAGTCGTACCAACCACAGGGTGGTGGCCATGTTGGCAGTCCTGTTACGAATGAACCCCGAAACAAACTCGAACTGCAATTGTTTCGGATGAGGTAAAATAGAACGGTCGGATTTTCCCATTTAAAGTATTACTGTTGGTTTATACGAAAGTAAAAGAGGTAATGCAGAATATGGACGTTTGTCAGATTATCAGCCCCTACTGTGCCTTAGTGACCAAATCTTAACCTCAAATGAACAATAGATCGCGTAGTGCACGTGGTGTTGTAACAGTGTTGTACAGTCATGGCAGACGCCACACGTCTCAGTTTTCTGTTCGTTAAGGAAAATTTTCTATGGTGCGTTCCAATAATCTCTGGCCTGGTCTTGAAATGGAGTGCAAGAGTAGTGGCTCGTTGAAGCTTTCCTTGTTCCTGGTGTGTTACGTATGCCGGGGAGCGTTCCGTGTTCCCTAACTGACCCTTTGGCACTTGAAAGCCAATGGAAGGACAGCCGCGTCACTGGAAAATGGCAGGTCATTTAAAAAATATATTTTAGTAATAAAAGTTCGAGTCTTACTTGCTGCTATGGACTTTATCAGGACATCTTGCACCACTTACAACTGAAAGCATCTGCTATTATGCATTAAATAAATAGTCTAGTACCTCTTTTGAGGTGTAGGTTTCTTGGTTTCGACAACATTAAGAGCTGTTGTGTACATGAAAGGAGGCAACACTCGCCTCAACTTGGGTTACCAGTAATTAAATGTATCTCAGTAAGAGCCGCTCAGGACGCCAGCTAAAAAATTTAAGTAATATTTGTGAGGCGAGCGGTGTCACGCACCACCTGCCACACTCCTCTTTATCCACAAGTTCACCTTCGTTTGTAATAATTTCTCAAGTGGGCGCCCCCCCCCCCCCCCCCGAAAAAAAAAGTTTAAATTAAACCGTAAAACAGGGGAGCCAGTTAGAAAAGTCAGAGTGTTGGCAGGGAAATTCCCCACCGCTGTCGGAGAAAACTTGCCTGGCGGGGAACTTAGGGTAAAAACTATCACAAGTTTAACATCATAACTTGAGCCTATTCTTTATTGCTTCTTCTGGAGGGAGGAAAGGTCTTCCTGGTGAACTGAACACTTGATCTTTTTTCATTATTCATACAAAAATATTTTCAGTATTTTAATTAATGTATAACAATATATTGGGAGATAATCCTTGTAATTGTTGTTGTTTATAATGAATGATAATACACGTAATCTACACTACATCACTGATCACTGTATTTACCACCTGAGAGTAATATACAGCTTTAAGATAATTTATATGCATTTTAACAGACAGACAGACAGACAAATAGACAGAAAACTTATTACACAAAGAACTTTTTCATTAACTGTTAGAATAGAAACTATATAAACTAACGTAGAAAAAACCTATTATTAATATAAATTATTATTATTTTTGTTTGTATTAGTTGTTGCTGTAATAATAATAATAATAATAATAATAATAATAATAATAATAATTATTATTATTATTATTGTAGGTGTTGTTGTTGTTTTTGGTATTATTATTAGTAGTAGTAGTCGTAGTAGTAGTAGTAGTAGTAGTGGGCCCGGGCGGGCGTGGGTGTGTTGGAGTGCCTTCCCTGATCTAAAGTGTTATTGGTGGGGATATACTCAGTTTGTGGGAGCGACAATTTCACAGTGTGTCGATGAATGTTGGATGTTACCTGGAGCATCGTCGCCGACGGCTCTTCTCATTCCTTACGGCATTAAACGCAAATATTGCGTGTGTTCACCGGCGATCTTCAAGTAAGCCTGTGAGTATTTGAATGGTCAGCGACTGGAGTTGCCAAGTGTCAGTGCCAGTGTGTCGATAGGCCTACAGTACTTGAGCAGGGGTGGCATCGCGACTCTCGCCCCTATGGGGCCAAGTGCCTTGCGCCTGCGGTCGCCCCCCCCCCCCCCACCTCAAGTAACGGCCACTTCATGTAGTGTCGGCTGACCAAGTGAGTATATATATAACTAATATTACATCAATGAGACCATAGAAATAGTGGTTATCTCTGCCAAGGTTACATAAACAAGTGTAAGGTGTGACAATTCTTGCTCACAATGGATTATGCTGATGTGTGGATTGTCGCCCACATGGGGGGTGCCCGACACAACCGCGCGCACGCGTATGCCTCTACTACCCGGACACCGCAGGCCAGCCCATCACCTCTTTGCCCTATACTTATATGAAATAGTTTCTTCGTCTGTATGGGACCAAAGCAGAGGTCGGAGGCGGAAGTATCTGTCGCCCAAGGTGCTGTTCACTATGCCTGGTAACAGACATTGCTGCGTCTGTGCTAGCCAGAACCAAAACTGCATAAATTGTGAATGTGCGAGAAACAACCGACCATGTGTGGATTGCAGGAAGGGAGACCAATGCCGAAACCCACGTCGCAGGGAGCCGACACAGGTGGCCACAGTGGATATCGCCGGGACCCAACCACCCGATGATATCCTAAATGATAGCAGTGAGTCTACTCAACCCGAAAATGTAGTACTAATAAATGCTGCTCCCTTAGTAGCAGGTGTCCAGGAGGAGAATGAGAGACAGCCACCTCAGTGGAATGGCATGTCGATGGAAAATGCAGACATATGGGTCAAAGAAACCTACTCAGAAATTGTCATGTGGTCGCCCGCTAACTTATTTGAACCACCCAAGTGTGCGGCCACCAAAGAAATGATTCGGGAGATGACTCGCCTCATGACTGATTACACCCAGGACCGCTTCCTCTCCCCTTTAGCTCTTCAAATACTGGCAATAATACCACATCTATTTTGTCAGAGGACACACACAAGGACTAAGCACAAAGAAAATGTGGCAGCAATGAAGAGAAGATTGGCAATGAGGCAGACTGGGGCCCTTGTTGATCTCCTATGTGAAGCAAGAACACTGCAGGAGAGACTAAAAATTACGGGTGACGGAAAGCGAAACACCGATGACGTGGCAAGAAAATTTGGAAACAAAATGCGTGTGGGAAAAGTGTCTCTGGCGGTAGGATCTCTCACAGAGGAATCCTCCGGTGGGGTTATGCCAATAAACAGAGAGACATTAAAACTACTGAAAGAGAAATATCCCCCTGCAAGTGATGAAGAAGGCTTCAGGATCGAGGGTGCCTATATCCCACCAAACGCTGTCCTGTTCGAGAAAATAACAGGAGAGATGGTGTGGAAAAAGGCACTGAAGACTCGAGGAGGAGCCGTCCCTTCAGGTCTGGATGCAAACGGTTGGAGAGTCATCCTCAGCACAAGCAAGTTTGGCCCTGTAGCAAGCAATCTCTGCACTGCCATTGCCATCCTTACAAGAAAGCTGGCATCCTCTTGCTGCCATCACCTCCAGGCCCTGACGGCCTGCCGCCTTATTCCTCTGGAAAAGAAAGCAGGATGTAGGCCTATAGGGGTGGGGGAAATGCTGAGGCGGATCATCGGAAAATGCATAATGGAGGTGGTAAAGGATGATGTCAGGGCAGCAGCAGGGAACCTACAAGTGTGTGCTGGCCACCAGGCTGGCGGGGAGGCCGCCATTCACGCCATGAGATTGAGATTTGAGCAGCGTGATTGTGAGGCCGTTCTCCTGGTGGATGCTTCAAACGCATTCAACATACTTATCTGCAAGGCTGCACTGCACAACATCAAGATCAAATGTCCAAGCTTTGCAATGTATGTTGAAAACTCGTAAAGGAATCCATCAGACCTCTATATAGTAAACAAGGCTCTAAAAGGTGATACCATCTTACAGTCAACCGCGAGAACAACACAGGGGGACCCTGTTGCAATGGCAATGTATGCAATTGGCCTATCAGTGCTCCAACAAGAAATACAATTTGAAACAACTGGGGTCAAACAAGTGGCGTATGCTGATGACCTTACAGGAGCAGGAAAAGTGGAGGGCATCAAAAAGTGGTGGGACTTGGTAACATCGTGAAGCCAGAACATTATGAACGGGCAATGGAGGTGTTTGGCGGAAGTGAGGTCAAAATAACTAAGGACGGCCAAAGACATCTAGGCGCAGTAATTGGCACTACGGACTTCAAAACCGAGTACATAGCTGGAAAGGTGAATGAGTAGGTTAGTGAAATCCAAGCTTTGTCTGAGATTGTTAACACAGAGCCACATGCGGTTTTTGCTGCATTCACCCATGGAGTCAAGCATCGTTGGAACTACCTGATGCGTACTATCCCTGATATCGGTCCCCTCCTCCACCCTCTGGGAGAAGCTATCAATGTCAATTTCATTCCCAAATTAGTGAAACACCCTTACTTAACCCCAGCAGAAAGAGCACTTCTTGCATTTCCATCAAGACTGGGAGGGATGGGACTAACCAATCCAGAGGAGATTGCAACCACCGAACATCAAAATTCACTTAAGCTCACGGCAGCCCTCACGGACCACATAATAGACCAGAACGCAACAGGGGAGGTGGATACCAGTGAAGTAAACAAGATTCGTAGGTCCATTACGACAGATCGACAGCACTGCCAAAATGATATGCTGCAGCAACTGATGCTGCAGGTACCAGAAAATTTGAAAAAAAAAGTAGCTATAGCGCAGGAGGTGGGCGCCTCGAATTGGCTAACTACGTTACCGATAAGGGCAAATGGTTTCAGTCTCAATAAACAAGAATTTACAAATGCCATTGCTCTAAGGTACCGTCGGCCAGTAGAAGGTTTGCCCTCCCAATGCGTGTGTGGCTCTTCCTATGACGTCGATCATGCCATGTTGTGCAAGAAAGGGGGCTTCATATGCATGAGGCATGACGAAGTAAGGGACCTCACAGCAAATATGTTGAAGGAAATCTGCCGGGATGTCATGGTAGAACCGACCCTCCTTCCATTGGATGGTGAGATCTTCCAACATAGGACTTCAAACACATCTAACGAAGCCCGTGTTGATGTCAGTGCTCGAGGATTCTGTACGCTGGGACAGCGAGCTTTCTTCGACATCAGGATTTTTTATCCCATGGCCACATGTCATCGTAACCTAGCTCGCGATGCTGCACATAGGATGAACGAGAACGACAAGAGAAGGGCATATGGGGAGAGAATTCAAAACGTTGATCAAGGCAGCTTCACTCCTCTAGTGCTCACAACCTCTGGTGGGACGGGACCAAGTGCAAGATGTTTCTACGCCAGACTCGCGGAGGTGATCTCCAAACAGAAGCAGCAGCCCAGAAGTTATGTTACAGCCTGGATGAGATGTCGACTGTCTTTCTCTCTCCTTCGGTCGGCTTTGCTCTGCCTCAGGGGAACGAGAGCTTCTGCCCCAATGCTGACAACTGCTGCAGATACTGACTATGAGGCTACAGTCACTGAATGCTGCATAGATCTGCGGCTCAACTAATTCAACACAGGTAGGATAGCTACTTATGTATTAGGATATTTAATATTAAGGTAATAAAATGGCGGCGAAGGTGTGGCTATTGGGGGAGGCTGGAGGCCACGTAAAAAAAAATAAATAAATAAATAAAAAAGTAGTAGTAGTAGTAGTAGTATTGTTGTTTTTGTTGTTGTTGCTATTATTCTTGTTATTATTGTTATTGTTTTTATTATTATTATTATTATTATTATTATTATTATTATTATTATTATTATTATTATTATTATTGTTGTTGTTGTTGTTGTTTTTGTTGTTGTTATTATTCTTGTTATTATTATTATTATTATTATTATTATTATTATTATTATTATTATTATTATTATTATGACGGGAAGTTTGCTATATTTAGAAACACTTCAACTCTACATGCGGAATTTCAATCACTATCCTGACAGTAATGTCAACCAAGACGTCAGACGATGGCTATGTTTAGAACCTGAGCGTCGATCATGGCGATATTAAAGATGCTGACTCTTATTGGCGAGGCTGGGCTGACGGCTGCTACTATACACAGTCCAAGACAGGTCCTGGAAAGTGACTCCTGTTGATGTCTTTTTAGTAGTAAAAGGAATTGAGCTAAGATGAGAGCCTTTGTATTGTGTTCTACTGGAGCCTGTGGCCTATAAGTGTCCCTTTCTGAAGCCTGGAGCCTATAAGCGTCCCAATGTGAAGCCTGGAGCCCACAAGTGTTCCATTTTGAAGCCTGAAGCCTACAAGTGTCCCTTTCTGAAGCCAGTAGCCAAAGTGTTTTACTGGAGCATTACGTGTAACCTGGAGTTCACGTATTTGATGAGGTTGGAATCCTTAAGTGGATTCTGGAGCCTAATTATTATGTGAGGTTGGGGCATTAAGTGGAGTCTGGGACCAATGTACAGAGCCCCGGTGGAACATTAAGAATTAATCCAGGACGAGTGTGTGTGTATATATGTGTGTGTGTGTGTGTGTGTGAGTGTGTGTGTGTGTCCTCTTGTTACAGTTACTTCAGGGTGGTGTGAGAGGACTATTAACGAGCACTCTATGTTGTTAAATATCAGTAGAATAGCTTAAAAGGTTTTAGATCAACCGCTCAGGAATCTCTGAACCTTTGAAACCCTGAAACTATGAACCCTCGAACCATTGAACCACTCAGGAATCTATTTATCTTGATACAGTGATTTATGATCTGAGTTGTAGACTTAAAAACTGATATTGATTTAGAACATAAATATTAATACACACAGATAAAGATTATAAAAAAACAAGAAGATATTTGCATGAGGAAATAAACACAAATTGTTTTAGCTTTGTGTCTTGCTCATTTAAGTTTGTCTGTTTTGTTTAGAAGTTGATTTGCTGAAGTAAAATTCCAGAGGCCGCTTTGTTAAATTATCGCACCTACTTAAATGCATTACGTATTACGGCTGTCACCTTAATTGGAATTACACAAAAAGTTATTTTTCGGTATTTTGGTACAGCGAAGTTTCTATTTTACCGACTAATATGGAAATAAATGTCTGTTATATCGAGGGTTTCTTACGTGTGAAACCTCGATCTAACCAACAATATAGATATGAAAGTCCATTATAGCGAGGGTTCGTTAGATGTGAAGCCTCCATCTAACGAACAACATAGATATGAAAGTCCATTATTGCGAGGGTTCGTTTGATGTGAAACCCCATCTAACGAACAATATAGATATGAAAGTCCATTATAGCAAGGGTTCGTTAGATGTGAAGCCTCCATCTAACGAACAACATAGATATGAAAGTCCATTATTGCGAGGGTTCGTTTGATGTGAAACCCCATCTAACGAACAATATAGATATGAAAGTCCATTATAGCGAGGGTTCGTTAGATGTGAAGCCTCCATCTAACGAACAACATAGATATGAAAGTCCATTATTGCGAGGGTTCGTTTGATGTGAAACCCCATCTAACGAACAATATAGATATGAAAGTCCATTATAGCAAGGGTTCGTTAGATGTGAAGCCTCCATCTAACGAACAATATAGATATGAGTCCATTATAGCGAGGGTTCGTTTGATGTGAAGCCTTCATCTAACGAGCAATATAGATTTGAAAGTCCATTATAGCGAGGGGTCGTTAGATGTGAAGCCTCCATCTAACGAACTATATAGATATGAAAGTCCATTATAGCGAGGTTACGTTAGATGTGAAGCCTCCATCTAACGAACAATATAGATATGAAAGTCCATTATAGCGAGGTTTCGTTTGATGTGAAGCCTCCATCTAACGAACTACTGTATATAGATATGAAAGTCCATTATATTGAGGGTTCCTTAGATGTGAAACCTCCATCTACCGAACGATATACAGTAGATATGAAAGTCCATTATAGCGAGGGACTATGCTGTTTTGAGTTAACAGTCTCAAAGTGTGAGCGCGTACATGGGCTGCATAGTAGCCACAATTATCACGCGCAGCTCCTGAAAAAATCAAGACGGAGATCGGATGTTGCTTGAAAATTTAGCGCAGAGTTCCAGTAGGAGCCTGCGTGGTTGGTTGTGAAGTCCAGCCACTCACAGCCTCTAGACAACACGCTCGATACATTCCCTGCTGTGAGGTGCTGTGGCATGTGTATATTTTCATAAAACTCATGTACCTTAGTGACTTATACATTGTTCTGTGTGTGTGTGTGTGTGTGTGTTGAAAGCAAATAATATGAATTTCAATAATAAATATACATGCATTATAAACAACAATCCGAACTGTGGTGTTAAAAATAAAAAAAATAACTTGTGTTCACATTCCACCAAGCTGACTGTACGTTATAAAAATTGGTAATGTCATGATAAATATTCTGTTCTTTTCCTTTAAATTTTATACCTATTTGTTGCTTAGGAAATAGATCTACAAAATTATACTGTCATGTGGAAGAATATAAATTGAAAGCCTACATATTTCATCAACATCAAAAGCTGGGATTGTTGAACTAAAGCAGAGTTTAGCATAACTTTCATAGTGAATTTAACACCGTATGTAATATTGCTTATCATATGAATGTTTTATGAGTAATAACAAGAACCGTTTATCCTCGCCTGCCTATTGCACATACCGCTTATAATAGACGATATATCCCCGTCTACAGAACACAACTGCAGGGGACAATTTTCTCATATGAATTAATTAACTCATACAGACCCTATATAATCATGACGGGATATACAGTATATCAATTTTTGATTCACCCAGCAAGGAATTTCTTGGACCTCGTCTGTTCGCTGTTTCCCTTCACTCCCTCACTTTCTTCTCTCATCCTCTCTTTCCTTCTCTATTTTCTGACACATATCATCTAAACTTCTTATTTCGTCTGAATAATGGCTCCAACAACTAACTGGCCGAGTTCCCAAGTATGGCTAAAATGACGGAAGGCTTGATGGCAACACTAATTTATGTGTGCCAATTAGCTCCTGAGAAATGTGTCCACCTGAGGTAACTTTGTGTCCACACGTCCTCGTCCGCACTCCCACGTCCTCGTCAACACTCCCACACCTTCGTCCACACCCCTACGCCTTCTTCCACACTCCCACGCCTTCTTCCACACTCCCACGCCCCCGCCAACACTGCCAAACCTTTGCCCACGCGCCTGCTTGCCCTCCCACCTCGTCTTCATACACAGTTGCCTCACACCCAAATGATGACACCCACGCCCTCACACACCCAAAATCTTTCCAACTGCTCTCTCTCTCTCTCTCTCTCTCTCTCTCTCGTTCTTTCTCTTTAAAACTGCATACACACCTAAAATTTTAGTCACACACACACACGTTTTCACCTGTGGTGACATACTGTTTCTAAAGTTTCGCGCCGCCTACTAAACTCCCACGCCCCCGACTACACTCCCACGCCTCTGTCTACACTCCCACGCCTCCGACTACAGTCCCGTGCCCGTCTATACTCCCACGCCCCCGACTACACTCCCATGCCTCTGTCTACACTCCCACGCCCATGTCCTGGACTACACTCCCACGCCCCGACTACACTCCCACGCCCCCGACTACACTCCCACGCCTCTGTCTACACTCCCACGCCTCTGTCTACACTCCCACGCCCCCTACTACACTCCCATGCCTCTGACTTTACTCCAATGCTCCTGACTACATTCTCACGCCCCCGTCCACACTCCCACGCGCCCGTCCATACTCTCACGCCCACTAACTCCATTATAACACGACCTAACCTAACCTACCTATCACGTCTCCTCCTCTCCTTCAGTGCGCTTTCCTATCTTATCCTGAGTTGTCTTGTGGGATATATCAGTGGACCAGAGAACCGATGAATCAGTGAACAAAACGACCAATGAACCAATGGACCAGCAAATCAATGAACCGGTGAACTAGTGAACCAATGAACAATGAATCAGTGAATCAGTGAACCAATGGACCAGTAAATCAATGAATCGGTGAACTAGTGAACCAATGAACCAATGAATCAGTGAACTAGTGAACCAGTGAACCAATGAACCAGTGAACAAACGAACCAGTTAACCAATGAAGCAGTGAACTAATGGATTACTGGATTTTTGGACAAATGTATTAATTATCAAGTGAACCAGTACACCAGTGTATCATTGGCTCAGATGACCAATGAACCAGTGAATCAATGGACCACTGGTACAACGACCTAGCGGACCAATAGAACAATGGATCAGTAGAGAGGAGGGAACATGTGGTGCTGCGAGGAGAGGATGGTTGCTAGGTACTTTGGGGGGGGGGGGGCGAGGCGGTGGCATTGGGTAAGTGCAGTATTGGGAGTAGCGCCACTACTTGTAGTGACGCTACGTAGTGGAGCTGCTTTTTGAGTAACGGTAACTGTAGTGCCGCTAATTTTAAGGAAAAGTAGCGAATTAAATATGGCAGCACACACACACACACACACACACACACATATATAACTGTAAATAGTACAATAAGTCCCCAAAAAGGATGACAAAGGTGAGGGTGGGAGCAGTACACTACCCTGTCCTTTTGAGGAAATACTTATCAATAAAAATATTTTAATTTCAGTATTGCAGCTATATTTTAGAGGAATTCCGACCGTTAATCGCTATTAGCTATTCTTACTAGTATTAGACACGTACAAACTGTGGTGATACTGGTTATGTTCGAGTTGAAACGCGAATGGAACGTGATATCAAGGTCTTAGTGCTGGGGCGTCAGCACTCAGCAGCTGGTCGGCAGTGACTCTTGTGATGCGTTAATGTGTGGTTGTTCGTGTGCCTCTCGATTGTTTTCTTGTCATTAACTTTACAGCCGTCATGACCAGTGATCCTCCTCAGCCTGAGACCAACAACTTACTGTAGCTCCTGAATGTGTTTTACATATCTGTACATTAATGTTAGTTGGTATTGAAGAATTATTATTCCAATATTGAATGCTTATTAAAAAAAATAGCAGCAGAGGTGATAGTTGCGTTAATACACTACTTTTTCAAATGTGTATCTGTTGGCGATAGTGAGGAGGTAGTGTGCGCAACACTGAGTAAGTGTGAGTGAGTGTCATGTATACAA
Source organism: Homarus gammarus (assembly GCA_958450375.1). Taxonomy (NCBI): domain Eukaryota; kingdom Metazoa; phylum Arthropoda; class Malacostraca; order Decapoda; family Nephropidae; genus Homarus; species Homarus gammarus. The sequence continues at coordinate 259,037 of CAUDMG010001873.1, forward strand.
CCCGATGTTTAATCAGTTATTCATACACACACACACACACACACACACACACACACACACACACACACACACACGAAGTCAAACAAAAGAACACTTATAAGCACGTGGCCATGTGCCGTCACACACACTGGAGTGGGTAACTGTCCTCTCAACAAGACTGATCATCACCGCCGTAAGTGCACGGTCTAAAGAACACAGTGTGGGGGAATATGCTCCTGTAAATATAACTGACATTTACATTTCATTCTTCATTATTCTTATTTAACGAATAAAATAGTTAACTTAGCGGTTAGGGAGATGAAGAGGGAGGAGATAATTAGGAGATATCTACCTCTGTCGCCTGTGTGTGGCTGGGACCGTCTTGTTATAATGACCTATGCCAAACTCTCACTCCAGATGCATGGTATTACCTTACCATTTATAGTGAGTAATGACGTGCGATAATATGAAAGTTATCAGTCTTCTTCATTAGTGGAGATAGTCTACTTACCCCTATTGTACGGGGTCCCCTCTGTGCTGAATACAATCGTATGGCGTTAGCGAAATAAAATACTGTATTAAAAGGAGTGACCCCGTAGTGAAGGGGTTGGGACTATCATTGTGATGAATGAACCGTGTGCCTGGCAACGAAGCCAACTGACTCATGATAGGAGGGAAATGAGATGAGACCGAATCGAGCCACAAGACGCTAAAACACCTGCTGTACTCTCAAGTCATAATTTCTAGCCAAGTGAACTGCATCGAGACATGATATTAGTGTGAAAACTTAGGAAACAACAATTACGGTCATCTTGTAAGAGGAATGGTGAGCTCATTCCTCGGCCTATAAAAGAAACCCAAGATAAAAATTGGAGCCCCTCTAAACAGTGTTATCTTAGACCACTTGAGGCACAGATGGACAGATCAACGTGTCACGAGGGCCACAGGGACAAAAACAAGGACTTGATGGGGTGACGTATCCCTCATGCAGCCACAATGCGGAAAGCCATCTATCAGTAACGTCATGAAGGTGGACAGTGTGCTGACTACCCGTCATTAGTCCTTCCTTGTGTCTCCAGCGTCTGTGTCGCCAGTATGTTACCTCGCTTAATAACACCACCACTACCTGTCACCACCTACTAACATTACCTGTCACCACCTACTAACACCACCACTACCTGTCACCACCTACTAACACCACCACTATCTGTCACCACCTACTAACACCACCACTACCTGTCACCACCTACTAACACCACCACTACCTGTCACTACCTACTAACACCACCACTACCTGTCACCACCTACTAACACCACCACTATCTGTCACCACCTACTAACACCACCACTACCTGTCACCACCTACTAACGCCACCACTACCTGTCACCACCTTACCACCTGTCATCTCATGTTATTTGTATTTTCACCAACACTTGACAGAGGGACACGTCAAGACACACCCACTTGTCACTTACAAAACCACACGTCAAGATACACCCACACGTCACTTACAAACCCGAACGTCACTTACACACCCACTTGTCACTTACAAACCCACACGTCACTCATACACCCACTTGTCACTTACAAACCCACACGTCACTTACAAACCCACGCTTCGCTCACACACCCACACGTCACTCGCTGTGTCCATCTAAGGCGCTCAGGTACACTGAAGAAAGGTAAATAAAGTGTACAGTATTGTAAGTGAAGTAAACGTAGTATAAAGTGTAGTGAACCTAGAAGGGGCAATGGCTTGTTGTGTGTGTGTGTGTATGTGTGAGGATGGGAGGTGCAATAAACTCAGCCAATTGTATCTCCCATTGAGTCTATTTCACTAAAACTTGCCTTTAATTACTGAAACAGATGTTTTATTTGGAAGACAGATTTTTGTTAAAGGGAAAAAATTAAGGGGGAAGAGGGCTTTATGTTAAGGGGAAAGGGGGTGTTGTTAAGGGGTAAGGGCATTTTGTAGGGGGGGCGGTTTTGTGTCTTTGGGAGGCATCTGTGGTCTAATTTCGGCCATTTAAATTTTTGGGCGATAATTCACAGAAGACTCTCACTGTACAGTAGCTAAAACAACTATCTGTGCAGGTGGGGGTCGACATGCTTCGAATTTTGCGTGTGACTAGTGACAGCCCTCATATACCAATATTTATCGTCCATGGCCTCATATTGTTTCCCACAAAGTATGTGCAGATAGTTGTTTTAGCTACTGTACCTCGCTGTGTGTCGTGGACTACTGGGATACAGTTACAATACAAGATCCTTTGAGTCACCTTGTGACAAAATCTCGTTCACTGGCGGACGGGCGGGTGGGCTAGTGGATGGGCTGACGGACGGATGCACGAACAGAAGCCATCTAATCGTATTATAATTGTGCATAACTGCCCCGTCAGGTTGAAGGACCCGCCAGGGCTTAAACATACTGAAGTGCGAAGGATCCAGAAGATGATAATAATAATAATAATAATAATAATAATAATAATAATAATAATAATTATAATAATAAAAATAATAAACGGTTTATTGAAAAAGTTGCAGCCCGAAGGCTGAAAATATACATTGGACATAAATGACGTATTACATACATTGGTGGTTTAACAAAAGCCTTCATTAGAGAAAGGTGAAGGAACATACAGTGAACATACAGATTAATGTTTACACACGTAGATCATGTGAGCTGAGGTGTTGAACAGCAGACACGTAGTGTTGTAACTCCCTCACAGATGGCGTTATAAGGGGCAAGACAGCTATAGATCGTATTTGGAATAAGGGAGGGATCCCTATCATATGTGGTGTCCTGCCTAGAAGGAGAATTAGCAATGAATGGTTGTCAAGGGCAGTTGGTGTCAACGGCCGTCTTGACGGATATTGCAAGTCAATATCAGTCCCATTTATAGACAACTGGGACAACTTCTACGGCAGAAGGGACCTTTATGCTAGGGATGGGGTGCACCTGTCTCGGGAGGGGGTGGCAACCCTGGCTGAGTCTCTAGAGGGGGCAGTTCAAAAGATATGGAAGTCTTTAAACTGCTAGGGGAACATGGGGGCACGGGGGTGGAGGAGACTGCAGTGGGAGCGGGTAAACAATGTGAAAGATTACAGGGAAATAGTGCTAGGAATGACGACAAAACTAAAGCAGACAGGGAGTTTAAACCTAAACGCGGTAAAGGGAGGACTCAGAACACGACTAACTTAAATGTCTACTACGCGAACAGTAGAAGTATGAGAAACAAAATGGATGATATTAGGGCCTTAGTATTTACCGAAAAAATCGACATAATAGCATTCACTGAAACATGGATCAACCTAGACTCACGTGAATTACCGGTCGAATACCAAACTGCGGGTTACAAATTGTTCCATACCGATAGGCAGACCAGGAAAGGAGGCGGAGTTGCAATCTATGTCAGGGATAATCTGAAGTGTGAAATAAATAAGGAAATAAAAACTGAGCGGAATACAGAAACAATTTGGATGGAATTAATCGACGGGAGGGAAAAATTAATCACAGGAGTAATATATAGACTTTCCAATCTTGATAGAGTCAATGAGAGACTTATCTGGGATGAAATGCACAGGGCTTCCATACACAACAAAGTCTGTATAGTAGGCGACTTTAACCTTGGCCAAATAGATTGGACTGACCTTACGGGTAACTCAGAATCAGAGGATTTTCTCGAAACGATCCAAGACTGTTTCCTAAGTCAACATATAACCGAACCCACCCGGGGTAGTAATATACTCGATTTAGTTCTGTCGAACAGAGAAAACCTCATTAGCAATGTCGAGGTAGGGAACGAACTTGCAAACAGGGATCACAAAGAAATTAGATTCCAGTTAGATTTTCAGGGTAGACGGAAGGAAAATTCCACTAAAGTACCAGATTTCAGAAGGGCAAACTTTGACAGTTTAAAGAGACAGCTGAGAGAAGGGGTGTCGCGCTTGGGCGTGAACCTGACAGATGACACCAACCTGACAACGAGATCTGAGATAGCCGAATTCCACGACAATTTAAATAATGAGTTACTTAATGCACAAAGGCAGAACATACCATACAAAAAACTCAGATCAGACAACAATGACCCTAAATGGATAAATAATTATTTAAAGAACATCATTGGCCAAAGGAAGGCTATAGGTAGAAGGATAAATCATGGCGAAATTTACCTCCAGGATTATTATAAGGTATTGGCGAGTAGGGTTAAAACCGAGATAAGGAAAGCCAAGAGGAATAATGAGGTAAGGATAGCAAGGGAGGCGAATACAAACCCCAAAGGATTCTACCAAATGTATCAAACTAAAACACGAGAAAAGATTGGACCAATACGGTCAGATACCGGCGAGCTCACTGACAACGACGGGGAAATGAGCAATAATTGAATAAATATTTTTGAACAGTTTTCACCACCGAAAATGTAAACATGTTACCCGAGGCACAGACTCTATTCAGAGATTGTGAAGAAAACAATTTAAGCGAGATAGTAGTGACTAGTAGCGATGTTAGTAAGCAAATAGATAAACTAAAGCCTAATAAGTCACCTGATCCCTATGAGATATTTGCCAGAGTATTAAAGGAATTTAAGGAAGAGCTTAGTATGCCCTTAGCAAAGTTGTTTAACATGTCCTTAAATACAGGTGTAGTACCAGAATCCTGGAGGATAGCGAATGTAATACCGATTTTCAAGAAGGGGGATAGATCACTGTCCTCTAACTACCGCCCAATCAGCCGAACATCAATAGGAGGCAAATTACTTGAATCAATCATTTCAAACTCTATTCGAAACCACCTGGAGAAGCACAAGTTGATCAATGATTCCCAACATGGCTTCACAAGCGGGCGTTCATGTCTAACTAATCTATTAACATTCTTTTCATCAGTTTTCGAATGGGTGGACGAAGGGCACAATTATGATGTGGTATATCTCGACTTTAGCAAAGCCTTCGACAGAGTCCCCCACGAAAGACTAATTAGAAAGGTAGAAGCACATGGCATCAAAGGTAATATCCTTAAATGGATTAGGGCATGGTTACAGGACAGGAAGCAGCGAGTGAGAATTAACGGCACTAAGTCCCATTAGAGCAAGGCCACTAGTGGAGTTCCCTAGGGCTCAGTACTTGGACCATTATTATTTATGATATACATAGGCGACATAGATATCGGCATAGACAGCAACATAAGTAAATTTGCTGATGACACTAAAATAGGATGCGTTATTAATCTGACGAGGACTTCGCAAAACTACAAGAAGATCTAAACAAATTCTTCGAACGGTCTGAAAAATGGCAGATGAAATTCAACATGGACAAATGTAAAGTGCTCAGTATAGGAGATGTAAACAGGGAAACCAGATACCAGATGAACAACGATGCCATAGAGAAATCCGACTGCGAGAGAGATTTAGGAGTAATGATAAGTAGGAACCTTAAGCCAAGTAAACAATGTGTTTTTGCTCGTAACAAGGCTAATAAAGTACATGGGTTCATACAAAGGAGTGTTAGTTACAAGACTAGCGAGGTCATCCTACAACTGTATCTTGGGCTTGTGAGACCACACCTGGATTACGCAGTTCAGTTCTGGTCACCATATTACAGAATGAACATAGAATCCTTGGAAAGAATTCAGAGGAGAATGACAAGACTAATCCCGGGCATTAGGAACCTTGAGTATAGAGATAGGTTAAAGCATCTTAATTTGCAGTCCCTCGAGAGACGTAGAGCGAGGGGCGACCTGATAGAGGTGTATAAATGGAAGTCAGGGCTAAACAAGGGGACATTACAAAGGTACTCAAACTATCCAACCAGGAGCGAACTCTTAACAATGGTATTAAATTAGACAAATTTAGATTTAGGCGCGAAATAGGTAAACACTGGTTTGGAAACAGAGTAGTGGATGAATGGAACAAGTTACCAAATATCATCATTAACTAGAATACACTGAATAGCTTCAAACATAGGCTGGATGCTTATATGAGCAATAGGGTTTGGGTGTAAACGGGACTGCCCAGTATGGGCCAATAGGCCCGCTGCAGTTTCCTCCATTCTTATGTTCTTATGTTCTTATCACGTGGAGTACTAGTTCCCTCATAGGTGGTGTTGTGAGGGGCTTGACTTGGTGTAGTAATTCCCTCAAACATGGTGTTACGAGGGGCCTGATGATGAAGTAGTTACCTCACAGATGGTGTATGAGGGGCCTGATGTGGTGTAGTAATTCCCTCACAGATGGTGTATGAGGGGCCTGATGTGGTGTAGTAATTCCCTCACAGATGTTGTTATGAGGAACTTCACATGATGCTGTAGCAACTCATTCACTTCGTGGTGTCGTAGCATCATGGGGACACCAGGAGGTCTGTTGTCACAGGACTTCACTCACTCAAGTGGGTGAGGTGTGGTCCCAGGCCTCTCTATAGTGGAGTCTCACGGGAATTATCACTGGGTACCTGGGACCTCACTGTGTAAAGGTTAGCTTGGGTAAGACTCAACTGCAGAGTTGTTTTTCACTGACTTAAGCACTGTTCACCACTATTCAACACTGGTTCCATTCTTTTCCCAAATGAAATAGTAACTTCTGGCGAGAACTTGTTGATATCCCGGTGGGGAGGAGGGTTCAGGGGAGGGAGTTGGTATGGGCCAACATAATATATGACGTGGCTGCTGCTGAGCAGCGCCAAGTGCGTCTGACCCGTCTTGACCCGTCCGTGGTCAAGGATGAAGGATGATAATGACTGGTGTGTGTGTGTGTGTGTGTGTGTGTGCTGGGGTTGCACCTAAGTACACTTGAAAATAAAAACACAATAAAAATATTCTGTATTTACAATAAAGAACTGTCCGGAGTGCATTGTTAAATGATATATTATGTTCTCACGAGTGTAAACCGGAGATGTAAACAGGGCGAGGCACGTGTGAGAGTCCCCGACAAAGGAGAGGTTGGGGAGACAGGCACACTCACGGTCCCGGCCACACGGCGATGGCAGAGACGACGTGCCTTGTGCAACATTATCTGCTTGTTGGGCGTCTGACTGTGTGAGTGCATGTAACCTGAGCGTGCAGCAGCGATAACAGCAGCAGAAACAGCAGGTGCAACGCCAGAAATGAAGACAGCAAGTACTCGAGCAGCAGTTGTGAGAGACATAAAGGAACAGGAGCAGTAACAGTTGTGGCAGGGAGGAACAGGAGCATAAACTGTTATGACAGTGAGGAACAAGAGCAGTAACACTTATGACAGTGAGGAACAAGAGCAGTAACACTTATGACAGGGAGGAACAGGAGCAGTAAAAATTATGACAGTGAGGAACAGGAGCAGTAACAGTTGTGACAGGGAACAGTAGGACCAACAAATGTGATAGTAGCGACAGGAAGCAACAGCCACTGCAGGAGAAACTTCATTAGCAACAGCAGTAGTAGTAGTAGTCAAGGGGGGGGGGGGGGATGAGTGCAAGAAAGAGAGGGTGCAGGGAGTGAGGGTGAGGGGTGCAGGAGGGAGAGGGTGAGGGTGCAGGGAGAAAGGGTGCATGGGGTGAGGGTGAGAGGTGCAGGGGGATAGGGTGAAGGTGTACAGGGGGTGAGGGGAACAAGGTGAGAGGGTGAGGGGTGCAGGGGGGAGAGGGTGAGAGGTGCAGGGGGGGAGAAGGTGATGGGTGCAGGGGGGAGAAGGTGAGGGGTGCAGGGGGGAGCGAGGGTCGGCGAGCGGGACTTACTGCACCAGCTGTCACTCTCCCATGCCGGCCAGTGTTAGGGTGAGGGACACCTGTTTCTCCAGCTCTCCTTACTCTCAACCCCAGTACCACCCTGTCCCCAGTACTACCCTGTTCCCAGTACCACCCTGTCCCCAGTACTACCCTGTCCCCAGTACCATCATGTCCCCAGTACCACCCTGTCCCTAGTACCACCCTGTCCCCAGTACTACCCTGTCCCCAGTACCACCCTGTCCCCAGTACTACCCTGTCCCCAGTACCACCCTGTCCTCAGTACCACCCTGTCCCCAGTACCACCCTGTCCCCAGTACTACCCTGTCCCCAGTACCATCATGTCCCCAGTACCACCCTGTCCCTAGTACCACCCTGTCCCTAGTACCACCCTGTCCCCAGTACCACCCTGTCCCCAGTACTACCCTGTCCCCAGTACCACCCTGTCCCCAGTACCACCCTGCCCCCAGTACCACCCTGTCCCCAGTACCACCCTGCCCCCAGTACCACTATGTCCCCAGTACCACCCAGCCCCCAGTACCCACGTAGGCTGATGTTAGCAAGTGGGAGTGCCTCAAGAGACCCGCCCACTCACCACTTTAATTCCACGGTTCTCTCACCCACCCGCCCACTCACCCGCCCACCCACCCACCCACACACTCCTTCAAGTCATCACACACTCGGAAATGAACGACTTCCGCGCTAGTTACTGCTGCTTGTGTGACTTTGGTCCTCTTGATCGATTGGCTAATCCTTGACTGAGTGATTGAAGGACGATTAGGTGATTCGATGATGATGGCGGAGAGGGACTGTGGAGGAGAAGGAAGGGGGGGTGATGGTGATGGTGGAGTAGATGGAAGGGGGGATGATGGTGATGGTGGAGGAGAGGGAAGGGGGGTGATGGTGATGGTGGAGTAGATGGAAGGGGGGATGATGGTGATGGTGGAGGAGAGGGAAGGGGGGATGATGGTGATGGTGGAGGAGAGGGAAGGGGAGATGATTGTGATGGTGGAGGAGAGGGAAGGGGGGATGATGGTGATGGTGGAGGAGAGGGAAGGGGAGATGATGGTGATGGTGGAGGAGATGGAAGGGGAGATGATGGTGATGGTGGAGGAGAGGGAAGGGGGGTGATGGTGATGGTGGAGTAGATGGAAGGGGGGATGATGGTGATGGTGGAGGAGAGGGAAGGGGGGATGATGGTGATGGTGGAGGAGAGGGAAGGGGAGATGATTGTGATGGTGGAGGAGAGGGTAGGGGGGATGATGGTGATGGTGGAGGAGAGGGAAGGGGAGATGATGGTGATGGTGGAGGAGATGGAAGGGGGGGTGATTGTGATGGTGGAGTAGATGGAAGGGGGATGATGGTGATGGTGGAGGAGAGGGAAGGGGGGTGATGGTGATGGTGGAGTAGATGGAAGGGGGGATGATGGTGATGGTGGAGGAGAGGGAAGGGGGGATGATGGTGATGGTGGAGGAGAGGGAAGGGGAGATGATTGTGATGGTGGAGGAGAGGGAAGGGGGGATGATGGTGATGGTGGAGGAGAGGGAAGGGGAGATGATGGTGATGGTGGAGGAGATGGAAGGGGAGATGATGGTGATGGTAGAGGAGAGGGAAGGGGGGTGATGGTGGAGGAGAGGGAAGGGGGGTGATGGTGGAGGAGAAGGAAGGGGGGGTGATGGTGATGGTGGAGGAGAGGGAAGGGGGGTGATGGTGGAGGAGAGGGAAGGGGGGTGATGGTGATGGTGGAGGAGAGGGAAGGGGGGATGATGGTGATGGTGTAGGAGAGGGAAGGGGGAGATGATGGTGATGGTGGAGGAGAGGGAAGGGGGGATGATGGTGATGGTGGAGGAGAGGGAAGGGGAGATGATGGTGATGGTGGAGGAGAGGGAAGGGGGGATGATGGTGATGGTGGAGGAGAGGGAAGGGGGGATGATGGTGATGGTGGAGGAGAGGGAAGGGGGGTGATGGTGATGGTGGAGGAGAGGGAAGGGGAGATGATGGTGATGGTGGAGGAGAGGGAAGGGGGGATGATGGTGATGGTGGAGGAGATGGAAGGGGAGATGATGGTGATGGTGGAGGAGAGGGAAGGGGGGATGATGGTGATGGTGTGGGAGAGGGAAGGGGGGATGATGGTGATGGTGGAGGAGAGGGAAGGGGAGATGATTGTGATGGTGGAGTAGATGGAAGGGGGGATGATGGTGATGGTGGAGGAGAGGGAAGGGGGGATGATGGTGATGGTGGAGGAGAGGGAAGGGGAGATGATGGTGATGGTGGGGTAGATGGAAGGGGGGATGATGGTGATGGTGGAGGAGAGGGAAGGGGGGATGATGGTGATGGTGTAGGAGAGGGAAGGGGAGATGATTGTGATGGTGGAGTAGATGGAAGGGGGGATGATGGTGATGGTGGAGGAGAGGGAAGGGGGGATGATGGTGATGGTGTAGGAGAGGGAAGGGGTGATGGTGGAGGAGAGGGAAGGGGGGATGATGGTGATGGTGGAGGAGAGGGAAGGGGGGATGATGGTGATGGTGGAGGAGAGGGAAGGGGAGATGATGGTGGTGGTGGAGTAGTTGGAAGGGGGGATGATGGTGATGGTGGAGTAGTTGTAAGGGGGGATGATGGTGATGGTGGAGTAGTTGGAAGGGGGGATGATGGTGATGGTGGAGTAGATGGAAGGGGGGATGATGGTGATGGTGGAGGAGAGGGAAGGGGGGATGATGGTGATGGTGGAGGAGAGGGAAGGGAAGGGGGGATGATTGTGATGGTGGAGTAGTTGGAAGGGGGGATGATGGTGATGGTGGAGTAGTTGGAAGGGGGATGATGGTGATGGTGGAGTAGATGGAATGGGGGATGATGGTGATGGTGGAGGAGAGGGAAGGGGAGATGATGGTGATGGTGGAGGAGAGGGAAGGGGGGATGATTGTGATGGTGGAGTAGATGGAAGGGGGGATGATGGTGATGGTGGAGGAGAGGGAAGGGGGGATGATGGTGATGGTGGAGGAGATGGAAGGGGGGATGATGGTGATGGTGTAGGAGAGGGAAGGGGTGATGGTGGAGGAGAGGGAAGGGGGGTGATGGTGGAGGAGAGGGAAGGGGAGATGATGGTGATGGTGGAGGAGAGGGAAGGGGAGATGATTGTGATGGTGGAGGAGAGGGAAGGGGGGATGATTGTGATGGTGGAGTAGTTGGAAGGGGGGATGATGGTGATGGTGGAGTAGATGGAAGGGGGGATGATGGTGATGGTGGAGGAGAGGGAAGGGGGGATGATGGTGATGGTGTAGGAGAGGGAAGGGATGGTGGAGGAGAGGGAAGGGGGGTGATGGTGGAGGAGAGGGAAGGGGAGATGATGGTGATGGTGGAGGAGAGGGAAGGGGAGATGATTGTGATGGTGGAGGAGAGGGAAGGGGGGATGATTGTGATGGTGGAGTAGTTGGAAGGGGGGATGATGGTGATGGTGGAGTAGATGGAAGGGGGGATGATGGTGATGGTGGAGGAGAGGGAAGGGGAGATGATGGTGATGGTGGAGGAGAGGGAAGGGGGGATGATTGTGATGGTGGAGTAGATGGAAGGGGGGATGATGGTGATGGTGGAGGAGATGGAAGGGGAGATGATGGTGATGGTGGAGGAGAGGAACAAGAGGCGATACAAACCCTGCCTTGCCATGCCCTGCCCATCCCAGCCCAGCCCTGCCCTGCCCGCGAACCTTTACAATGGCAGGATAAATACTAAACTAGGAAAGGTGTTTCTGGAAATCAACATGGTCACCGTTGGAGAACTGTCATCATGTCATCATTGTTTTTCATAATCCCTGAAAAAACCGATTACCACAGCAACATCTGATCAGTTCTGGTGATTTTCGCCCAAAGTTTATGTTGATCAAACCCACCAAGATTGGTACAAATCCACAGTCCTGTTCTCGATTCATTTGAGGGACAGACAGACAGACAGGCAAAAGCAATACCCTGCTTGCCCTATTGTTGTGAGCTAGGTAATTATATAAATAAAAATAATACAGATAATACAACTACTTCTATTTCTACTACTACTACTAATAATAATAATAATAATAATAATAATAATAATGTGATACAATACACCTGAACAACACAGATGAGTCCCATGATTCATCCAAGTGACAGGAAAACAAAAAAGGTGAGACACGATTTTTTGTTGGCGACCAAAATACATCTTTTTATCTCTTTTGTTTTTATACTTTTCCTTTGTTATTTTTTTGCATAGTGAGGGAAGGGCTGGAGGGCGGCGAGCTAGGGTGTCAGGGTGAGGTGAAGGTTCTTGTGGTTGTGTTTATGTGAGCGATAACTTAAGGTGCCTGAGTGATGAAAGGGGAGGGTGATTTTGATTTTGATTTTGCCGCTTGCAGCGGCTACTTTATTGTGCACCCCACACTCATCCTGTGAGCGGTAGCGCAAAAGGATTACAGAGTAGGGTTTACAAAGGGTCATAATAATTAACCCCCGTTGTCAGGATATTATGGCACTGAAAGTTACACAGTATTTCATTTACATTATTTGTTTAGTTCTATACATAAAGGGTAACTTATTCACAAATGCGTGAGAACAGGCGTGTGAGGCAGTATGTCTGGCCTCACACTTTGTTATTCACATTTACGTGGGAGGTATTCAAGCACATTGCGTATTTGGTTCTGTACATGAGAACTGACATAGATACTAAGTGCAAAAAAGTGGATACAATCTTAATATGTCGGCTATCTTGCCATTAGAGATGAAGTGTTGTGCCATTTCACACACAGTGTGCTTGGACCTGTCCCTAAAAGGTTCTATCTTCACACAGTCGAGGACGTAGTGTTCAAGTGTGTGGCCATATGTATGGCCACACACTTTACATTTAGTTTTGTTTACATCTGCTTGAGGAACATACTGCCAAAGGTACTTATATCCTAACCTTAATCTAGCTGTTACAACATCTTGTAATCTAGTGATCTTGTTACTTGCTCCATAAACGTGTTTCACTTGATACATCTCATCATGGTAAACTATGGATTGACTAGTGCCTGTTTGCACTTGTCTACTTGCGTCAAACTCATCAATAAGTTCTTTCCTAATTACAGTTTTAAGGGTTCTTTTTGACAGACCCAAATTGTATTCAACGGTGTCTTTGTTAGACGCGAGTTTGGCGAGGGCATCAACTCTGTCATGTTTTATGAGGCCTATGTGAGAGGGGATCCACAACAGTTTGACCCTGACACCCCGGTCAACAAGGCACGCATATTTGTGTCTGGCTTCAGAGACAAGAGCGTGACAACCTGAGTGGAGGGTACCAAGGGCAAGTAGTGAGGATAGAGAGTCAGTGATGATGAGACTGTCAGTAACAGTGGTTTCAATGAATTTAATAGCTGTGAGTATGGCAACTAATTCAGTTTGTAGAGTGGATGCCCAGTTGTTAATTCTAACTAATTTCTCAATTATATTACCGTCAGGTTGAGTCACAACAATAGCACTTCCAGCCCTCCCACAGGCGGTGTTTAGAGACCCATCAGTGTAGATGGTCTGTGTGATATTATCATCAGTCTGTAGAGTGTGTATGTGTTCAAGAGCTCTCAATTTGGCAGTGTGTTGGAGATAAATGCTTTGTATAATTAATTTTTTAGGCGGATACGTCGGTATTGTGATATCGAAGGGAACTGTCCGCCAGGGTGGCAGGAAGCGCTGTTGTGTCTCAACTTTGTACAGGTGGTCTAAAGGGGAGGGGTGTATGGTGGTGGTGTATGGTTGTGGTGTTGATGGTCATACTGGTGGTGGTGGCAGAGTTGATGTTGTCAGTGGTACCAGGGTTGATGGTGGTTAAGGTGGTGTTGACAGTGTTAGTGATGGTAGCCTGGGTGGTGGTGATTGTGGTAGTTGTGGTGGTGGTGGCAGGGATGATGGTGACAAAGTTAGTGGTGGTGACTTGGGTGATGGTGACAAGTGGAAGTAGTGGTACTAATGGTGATGATACTGGTAAAGGTGGTGGCCTGAGTGGTGGTTATTGTAGTAGTCGTATTGATAATGGTTGTGGTGGTGGTGGTGGTGGTAGTGGCAGCAGTAGTGGTATGAGTACTGGTGACAATGTTAGTGGTGCTGGTGACAATGTTAGTGGTGATGGTGAAATTGGTAATGGTAGTAGTGGTGGTAGGGGTAGTGGCAGGGTTAGTTGTAGGAGTGGTAGTGGTAGTGGCAGGGTTAGTTGTAGGAGTGATTGTGTTGTTGGCAGGGATAGTGGTAGGGATAGAAGTGGTGGTGGAAGGTGGAGTGATAGTGACAGTGGCAGGGTCAGTGATAACAAGAGTAGTAATGGTGACGGGAAGTGGTGGTGGTGGCAGTGGTGACGGGAAGTGGTGGTGGTGGTATGACAAAAATATACACTAGATAAGGGGAGGGCGTGGCTGAGACGTGTGTGTGTGTGTGTGTGTGTGTGTCTTGACAAACACATGTAAGCACCGGAATCATTAATGCATACATCGGGTTCACGTCACCTGCATCACTTGTGCTAGTGTCAACAGCAGGTGCAGGTTTACTACACATTACTAAGGTTATAAATTCACCGAAACAGAAGAACATGGTACAGGTACAAGCATAATTACTGTGCCTGTGTATGCCACCCCCGCCCCTGCTGTCGCTTCTGAACAATATGCTATAAATCAAGTCGACTAAAAAATATTAAGTTATTTTTGCTTACACAGGAAATGGTTGATTATATTAGGCAAGGGTGGCGGAGGTTTGTTATTGGTGGTAGGGGAGGTCATGGTGGCAGGGGGAGGGTCGTGTGGATGATACCATATCTCAGGAAGTCCGATGGAATACGAAATATGGCCTTAAATCCACAGAACATGGAATAGGATTATAGAACTGGCTGTCTTGGGTAAAAGGTATTGAGTTAAACGTGTTTTGTGACGCAGTGTATGATGATAAGTAAGTTTGGTGATATTATTTTCCTTGTTAGTCCTCTGTCAGTTTTACCAGAGGGACTATGATATTGGTCTCTCTCTCTCTCTCCGTTCGTTACAGTCATCACTCACAGTAACATCATCATTAAACTTAACACAAATCTATAAGCTCATTAATGATTTTTGATTGGATACAAATGACAGATACTAGAAGGGTGTATGTTTTGTTGTCCAGTTTGTTGTTTATAACTTGTGTTACCCTTGTTTGTCCATTGGTACCTAGGAGTTCATTAGTCTCAAACGCTTGTGATGACACAGTACAGTCGTGAAACTTAACAGGTATTGTATAGTCATTTGGATGAGCACTATAACACCACAGGAAACGTAGGTCACCTTGACGTATATTTTGGCTATTTTTGGCCTTACTGAAATTTCGGGCTACTCTGCGTTGAGTTCATTTTAGATAATCAGGAGCGAACACGTAACGATGGGTTTTAATTTAGAGAATGGATGAGTGGATGAGTGTAACAAGTTACCATAATTAACACAAACGCGCCGGGAAGCTTCAAATGTAGGTTGGAGCAGATATACGAGTGATGGGTGTAAACAGGGCTGCCTATATACGGACCAATAGTCTTTCTACTGTTTCCTTTATTCTTATGTTGTTAATGCAGGCAGCTAAGCAGACCAACGTCGACACTAGCCGGCCACATTATCAGGTTAGCTCTTCTGTAACAAGGTGGTCAAGTCCCGCTACCCACCACTTCCTTCTCCACTTCTTCAATTTCCGAAAACTCAATCAATACCCTTCCACCACGGCTGACCTTTTTTCACCACCTCTTTCTCTACCAAAAAAGATGATAGTGTGGGGGAGGGCCATGGTTGGTATTGGTGACGTGGTTGGGGTCGGGAGGGAGGAGAGCTGCGGTTGGTACTGGTGGCATGGTAGGTGGCGGGAGGGCCGTGGTTAGTACTAGTGGCATGGTCGGGGGCGAGAGAGGTCGTGGTTGGTACATGGTTGGGATGGGAGGGGGTGAAGGCCGTGGTTGGTACTGGTGGCATGGTGTGGGAGGGGAGGGGGGGGGCCGTGGTTGGTACTAGTGGCATTGTCGGGGGAAGGAGGGCAGAGGGCCGTGGTTGGTACTTTTTTTTTTTTAGAGAAAGGAGGGGTGAAAGAAGATTAGGGTTGGGGGAAGGAAGTTATAGTTCGGAAATTGAAGAAATTTAGGAGGAGGTAAGAGAGGGCGGGCTGACCGCCTAGCTTAGCAAATAATATTAGGGTTGTGTCATGGGTTAGTTATTGTCTGTTGGTACAGGCACTAGACATCCTACCCTGTCCCATATATGGGTGTTTTGAGGTCCTCATTTCATATTCCGCCAACCCTACTGGTGGATGTTCGTCCAGGGAGGTTGTCTATTGCCTGGCCGTGTAGATCGGGGGTGGTAATGGACCTTTTGAGATTGGGTAACTTTTTGGGAACCATGTATGGTTGTTGTCGTTATCTGGTGGGAGCCTTTGAAGGAGTTCTTGCTCTGATCGTTCTATCTTTTGCCAGATTCTGCTGGCCAGGGTGTGCAGCTGCTGGTTGATGGGTTTCATTCTCAGGTCTCTATATATCTCGGCTGTGGTTCTGGTGAAGGGGTATCTTTCACCTGTGACGAATCTTAGGGCTTCATTTTGAACCACCTGTAATTTTAATATTTGAGTGGTGCTCATAGTATGAAGAGGTATTGCTAGGTAAGTTAATATCGGTGTGATAAATGATGTCACCAGGCGGAGATTTATTTTCTCAGGAAGCGCTTTAAAGCGGTATAGTTTTCTCAGCTCTCTTCTTGCTTTTTCCTTCCTGCTGTGGACATGATGGGAGTAACCTGTCGTGGATATATGCAGGCCCAGGAGGGTGCATCTGCTTTTGTATTCTATCTGGGCATTATTGGTTACTAATGGATGGGTTTTCCTTCTGCATAAGGGTATCACTGTGAATTTCAGGAGACTGGTTCGGATTTTCCATTGTTTTTCGTAGTTATTTACCCTTTCTAATTCCCGCCTGGTGTTGTCGGCCTGTAACGCTCGCGATTTTCATTGATGTGTTGTTATTTGAGTGATGTCGTCTGCATACAAAATATCTTCGTTACCTATTCTAGTGGGAGGCGGGGTGTCACTTGTGTAGATAATATATAGGGAGAGGGCCGTGGTTGGTACTGGTGGCATGGTCGCGGGAAGGAGGTGGAGGGCCGTGGTTGGTACTGGTAGCATGGTTGGGGGGAAGGAGGGGGAGGGCTGTGGTTGGTACTGGTGGCATGGTTGGGGGGAAGGAGGGGGAGGGCTGTGGTTGGTACTGGTGGCATGGTTGGGGGGAAGGAGGTGGAGGGCCGTGGTTGGTACTGGTGGCATGGTTGGGGGGAAGGAGGGGGAGGGCTGTGGTTGGTACTGGTGGCATGGTTGGGGGAAGGGAGGGGAGGGCCGTGGTTGGTACTGGTGGCATGGTCGGGGGAAGGAGGGGGAGGGCCGTGGTTGGTACTGGTGGCATGGTCAGGGAAGGAAGGGGAGGGCCGTGGTTGGTACTGGTGGCATCAACATGTGGGAGTCTGACAATATCAAGTTCCCAGCTGCATCACCGTCTCAACCCATTCACGCGACCACGCCAACATCGCCGACATAACGTTTATCCACTCTCTATTCCACCAAATTGTTGAATCCACCACTTTTTACTCCACCAGACACTGCATTCCCCGAATCCACCACTACCGGATCGTTGGTCGGCCGCACACGCCTCTTCAAAAAAATTACAGAAACTCCAACTTGGAACTGGTGTAACAAAGCCGTTGCCAAGGTAACGGTGGACGCCTTGTTGTCACCCGATCAGCTGGTCGCGGCAGTGGGTGGTGGTGGGTGACGCTGCTCTCCCTCCACGCCGCCCTCTCACAACACTCCTTCCCTTGACACCTCCCTCCCTCCCTCAGTACCATTGGTTCTCCCCCTCACCCTCCCTCCACCTCATCGTCACACCCTTTTATTATCAGATTATTACTGGTGTGTGTGAGCACGTGTGTATGTGTACAAGTGTGTGTGTGTGTGTGTGTGTGTGTACAATTATGGTATCTGAGTCATTCTAAATACGACCAAGAAGAATTTTCCATAAAAAAAGGAATATCAACGCGCGATTTTTTCCCCGAATTAATGTCGAGTTCTGGAGGGAAAAAATATGTGTGGTGAGAATGATTTTTATTCCATCTATGACAAGAATGTTCACTGTCGTGTTGGTGTGTGTCCAGGGAATGTTGGTGAGAGAGATGACAAATGTGCACGGGCTCGCGGCAGGTCACGGTAAATGCTTACGGCAGGTTACACTACAGGCTCGCGTCAGGTCACACTATAGGCTCATGGCAGGTCACACTACAGGCTCGCGGCAGGTCACGGTAGTCTAGCGGCAGGTTACGGTATAGACTCGCAGCAGGTCACGGTACAGGCTCGCGGCAGGTCATGGTAAATGCTTGCGGCAGGTCACACTGAAAGATCGCGGCAGGTCACGGTGCAGGCTCGCGGCAGGTCACAAAATAGACTCGCGGCAGGAGACGGGACAGGCTCGCGGCAGGTCACGGTACAGGCTTGTGGCAGCTCACGGTACAGGCTCAAGGCAGGTTACATCCTAGCCTACCAACGTCAATATAAAAACCCGAAATTTTTACCTACATCGAGTAACCCAAATCGCACTCTGAAAGTACTGGTCATAAAATAACCCATAATTGAATAAATTAATAAATAGGCAAGACATAAAGTGAATGAACATATAAGTAGATTATTGAATAAATGATAAACAATGAATCTAATGAATGAATGAATGAATGGTCCTCACAAGGATTAGCAACCCTCATTTATTTCATTGGCGATTAAGTACCCTAATGCAAACCTAACCTAACCTAACCTAACCTAACTTAACCTAACTCTTCCCCAGGTAGCGCTAATGTTTCTAATGATCAGGTGAAGTAAGAAGTCAAACAAAATACTAAATAATTAATCTAAATAAAGAAAAAATTAATTTGATGTAGTTTATTATGATCAGTTATATTGTGAATTCTGAACAAGTTATTAACCAATGAAAAACAAGATCATATACTGTACAGCCAATCAAAAAGGCCGAAAGACAACACTGTAACATACACCAGTGACTCATTTTTACAGACAGTCGCTACTTAGTATCAACGTGGCAGTTATGTCGGGGTCAGATATGTGTTAATGTTAATACTGAGAAGTTTAACACTAAGATATCCTTGTGTTAATAGAGAGGAATTTAACACCTTAAGATAATCTTGTGTTAATAGAGAGGAATTTAACATCTTTAGATAACCTTGTGTTAATAGGAAGGAATCTAACACCTAAAAATTACCTTAGGTTCATAGGTAGGAATTTAACACGAAGATATCCTTGTGTTAACGAAGAGGAATTTAACATCTTTATAACCAGTGTCATCCTAAAGATTAATCTACTGTGTGTGTGTGTGCGTGTGTTGTTGACTAAACTAACATTAAAATCGTACAAATTATTAACAAAACTACAATTAAAATCGAACTGCATCATGACAAAACTAACATTACAATAAATCTACAAACTAACTTCCTACATATTCTAAAATGGATTAGTGCGTGGTTACAGCGAGTGGACATTAACGGCACTAAGGCCCATATGCAAGATCAGCCGTGGTGTACACCATGCATGGTATCCCGGCGGTCGTAATACAATGGAGTGAAAATTGTGTGATTATTCAAGATGGGCCATGGTGGTACCCGACTGTCGTTTGTTGTTACTACGTCATCGTAGTGTAGTCAGGTGTACCAACTTCCGGAAAACTAGGGGGTTGGTATGCTTGCACCCTGAAAACGTTGTCAGTGGCACGAAACGTTTGCTCTTGCTACAGCGATTTACGAACATAAAAAACTTGAATCCCAAGCTAAGGTGCACCTCATTTTCCTATTTTCTTGGATTATAAGCCAATTCTGGGAATAAAATACGATTATTTACAGTGAATATAGGTAAATAAAGCCTGTGACAACTATAAAAACATAGGAATTGAGTGCAATATCTGTTCCTTTCTTCTTTATCCTTATTAAATCTAACAATAAAGTTATAAGTTTTTCATGAACTTGGGGTTGGGTGAGTGTAAAGAGAACTGTGACCTGTTCTGTGGATGAAGTCAGTAGAATATACCAAAGTACAATATTAGGTATTATAATTTTGTTATGACAGTGATGAACTCACTGTACAGATGAATTGGGATAAAATCTTAAAAAATATCACCATAACTGTTAGTTTTCCATCAAACAGGAAATTATCTTTATACCAAAATTTTTCCTTTCATATTATACAAGGCCAGTTATGTACAAGATATGAAAACTTGAGATAATGTTTCCTCCTTTTCTCCACCTGATTATAGTAATGCAATAAATACCCTTTCAAAAAAACAAGACATGAACACTTTCCCAATGTCAGGAGTAAAAATGTATACAATATGTTAAGACATGGACTAAACCAGAAGTCGGAGAAAAGTCTCTGCTGTTTAAATAATCTTTTATTTAGAAAAATATTACATGTAAATACTGTATATGGATCCTCACCAGAGAGCCTTCATATAGATAGTGTGCAGACATTTGTTTACAAGGCATATACGGTACTCAACTATTATGGAAATGAAGACATGTTAGGTTAGATTAGGTTCATCTTGTGAGAAAATGTCATGGAACCCATATACAGTAGGTATAGTCATGAAATTCTACCAACTAATCAGAGACTAATAATGTTAAACATAGAACAAGATGATAATTAAATGGTTTAAAAAAATCCTCAATACAGTCTGCAATGTTAATTGCAAATCATTCCTGCATTTTTAATGTTTAATATAAACTGTAATAATAATAAGGATAAGAATACAATGATAATGCTTATTTCAGAACATAGCCTTTATTAAAAGCAGGATATGTTATAATATATGGATGATCAACAGCAAAGGATTTTAAAAGAAAAACATCCACAAATTTCACAAATAAATTAATACGTAATATCTACGTATGTATGCAGAGTATAAATGAAAAAAAATAGTAGTAATTAAGGCATACAGCATGTTATGATTTCTCCAAGGTATATGTTCAGACAATTCCAGAAACTGCATTTTTTCTGGTCTATGAGTAATTTGGGGATTTTACGGAAAGTCTCCAAATTTTTCTGTTCCGAGTCTGGGAACCAGTTCGGAGGTTAGGTTAGAAAGCAAATTCCAAAATCTTCCCTGGAACCGGAAAAATTCCCCATCAATCAAATGATACCAAGATTTATTTCTTCAGTATTGGTGAAAGGTGAATAGTCAGCTGTATCTCTTCCTGTAAGTGAAAATAAAGTCATTAATATTGTGTTAGTTAAATTTGCGAATTCTGAAACATCTATATTTATGAGGGTTAATATTTATAAGTTTCCAACATCTAAATATTGAGGGTAATTTTGTCTGTTAAAAAAAAATAAAAATAAAAAATTCCAAAGGAAATTCAGATTTGTTTGGTTTGATATGCAACACACACTAAAAAAAATTATTGTTTTTTATAATGTACTGTAGTGTATATTGTTATGGTGATTCCAAAACTTTGATCCCTTTTTTTGGAGAAATTCATAGAACAAAAATTAAAACCCCTTTAAAATTTTAATGATCTCTATAAGAATGTTAACCGAACCTACCTAATTTAACCTAACTGGAAACTGACTTAACTAACATAATATAAAGTATACTGTCTTTCATATTTTAAAGGTTGGATTAAGGACAAATTCACTTAGGTTAATTTCTGGTTACAGTTAATTAATCAAGTCTGACATACTTCTGTTGTCATCATTAGAATGTACGTATATCACATTTATTGAAGATTCATAATTTCATTATCTATGAATATCCAAGAATTGCAATATAAAAACAATTAATGGTAAAGGGAGTCATACCTGTGATTACTTTCTACAATTATTACATCTAGCTATAATTGAGTGGAGCATCAAGGTGAGTTAGGTAAGATACAAGGAGTTTAAAGATGAAAATGTATTACAGACTTTCCTCGACTTACGACGGTGTTCCGTCCCGACAACCAGGTCGTAATACCTGAAATAGTTATTAAATATTATCATCAATGACTTCTTTTGGTATTAAACAATACAATTTGGTGCTAATTTTTTCCTCTTACATAAAGTAGCTTTAGTGTATAGAGTGAAACATCTATCATGAAGTGATTGTCATTTGAACTTTACGGAGTCTGAATTTGTAAAAAAACAAGACTAATGTTTTTGATCTACTCATAATCAATTTGGTAAAAAATGAATGTTTAGGTCATCCACCTACTTGGCATTTGAAAGAACATAATTTCAATGTCATCAAACCTAACCTAACCCAATTTAACTAATCTAACGTAACCTAACTTAATTGGTAAAAATCGGTCAACTTAAAATCATTAAATTCGCTGGATGGCCAAAAGATAATAATATCATCAATTCTATTTACTTTAGAAGGACTTATTCATTTTTGTTGAAATCATGGACATACAAAGCCAATATATCTACATTTGATTCTACCACTGTCAATGGCAAAGTTAATTAATATCACCACTCCAACTGTTGGCCCAAACAAGTCGTAAAGTAGTTCTTTCTTGTAATACATTGAGTCACTAAGGGAATAAAAAAATAAAACATGAATTTAGATCACTGAATTTATCTGATTAGTAGCAAATTGTGGTTAAACTGATACACAAATAAAACATTCCTGGGAAGTACCTAGCACTAGTTACCTGGCATACTTGGACTTATTAAAATATGAAATCTAGGTTAATAAGTAAATATACTAAGGAAATAATTATTTTGGTAGTGCTGGACGGTTATTAATTGCGCTCATTACGAAAATTGGGTCGATATTAATACTGATAAAGGACGTCATTCACCATCCCTGAGGAAGCTGTTCTCACCTCTCTTCAAATAGACCATTTACGACTTTTTTTTAGTTTAGTTTGATTTCAATACATTTCTACACATAAATTAGTTGTATTAGTTATCTTAAAGGCTTACCTTTTATGATGGTTAGGCGAATTTGGAGGATATAAACGGCGATGAGACAAGTAGAGGCTGGCGGCATTTTTCGTACACAAACACGGACCGCTTTTAAAAAGAACAATACAATTCTGCTTGTGCTGTTCTATATGGAGTATATCGTATAACAAATATTATTCCTTTGCAGATTTATACATTTTATGTCCATCCAAATCAATTTTCTTTCTTTTGGTTTCAAAAATAGTTCCCTCGTAGTGATCATCGAACGGTGGGGGGGGGGGGGGGGGTACGTGTACCACGAAATTTCCCATGTTCCAGTAATGAATCGTACTTATTTTTTTTTTTTTAGCCAAAAACGCTTCTTGCATAACAACCATGGGAGTACTACAGCATGGTATACACCACGGCTGATCTTGCATATGGGCCTAAATCCGATTGGAGGAACGTCACAAGTGGGGTATCCAAAGGCTCAGTACTTGGACCATTATTATTTACTATATACATAAACAACATAGATATCGGCGTAGACAGCAACAAAAGTAAATTTGCTGATGACATTAAAATAAGGCGTGTAATTAAATCTGACAAGGAATCCGCAAAACTACAGGAATATCTAAACAAATTTTTTGAATGGTCTGAAAAATGGCAGATGAAATTCAGTGTGGACAAATGTAAAGTACTTAATCTAGGAGATGTAAACATATAAACCAGATATCAGATGAACAACGATGTTATAGAGAAATCCGAATGTGAGAAAGATTTAGGAGTAATGATAAGTAGGAATCTTAAGCCAAGTAAACAATGTGTATTTGCTCGAAACAAGGCTAATAAAGTACCTGGGTTCATACAAAGGAGTGTTAGTTACCTAAAACTATATCTTACGCTTGTGAGACCTCACTTGGATTATGCAGTTCAATTCTGGTCACCGTATTACAGAATGGATATAGAATCCCAAGAAAGAATTCAGAGGAGAATGACAAGATTAATCCCGGGCATTAGGAACCTCGAGCATAGGGACAGGTTAAAGCATCTTAATTTGCACTCCCTCGAGAGACGTAGAGTGAGGGGCGATGTGATAGAGGTGTATAAATAGAAGTCAGGACTAAAAAGGGGGACATAACAAAGGTACTCAAACTATCCAACCAGGAGCGAAATGGTTACAATGGTTTTAAATTAGACAAATTTAGATTTAGGCGCGAAATAAGTAAACTTTGGTTTGGAAATAGAGTAGTGGATGAATGGAACAAGTTACCAAACATCATTATTGACTCGAATACACTGGATAGCTTCAAACATAGATTGGATGGGCAATAGGGGTTGGGTGTAAATGGGACTGCCTGGTATGGGCCGATAGGCCCGCTGCAGTTTCCTCCCTTCTTATGTTCTTATATAATTAACACTGAATTCCTGCTTAAGATTAACCCATGATACACATAGTGAATAATTAATTAGCACACCTGGCTGAACAAACAACATGAATAACAATAAACAAACAACATGAATAACTATAAACAAACAACATGAATAACTATAAACAAACAAGAATAACAATATACAAACAACATAAATAACTATAAACAAACAAGAATAACAATAAACAAACAACATAAATAACTATAAACAAACAAGAATAACAATAAACAAACAACACGAATAACTATAAACAAACAAGAATAACAATAAACAAACAACATAAATAACTATAAACAAACAAGAATAACAATAAACAAACAACATAAATAACTATAAACAAACAAGAATAACAATAAACAAACAACATAAATAACTATAAACAAACAAGAATAACAATAAACAAACAACATGAATAACTATAAACAAACAAGAATAACAATAAACAAACAACATAAATAACTATAAACAAACAAGAATAACAATAAACAAACAACATAAATAACTACAAACAAACAAGAATAACAATAAACAAACAACATAAATAACTATAAACAAACAAGAATAACAATAAACAAACAACATAAATAACTATAAACAAACAAGAATAACAATAAACAAACAACATAAATAACTATAAACAAACAAGAATAACTATAAACAAATAACATGAATAAATATAAACAAACAAGAATGTTTAAAAACAAACAAGAACAACTATAAACAAACAACAAGAATAACTATAAACAATGAACATGAATTACTGTAAACAAACAACATGAATAACTATAAACAAACAACATGAATAACTGTAAACAAACAAGAATAACAATAAACAACGAACATGAATAACTGTAAACAAACAACATGAATAACTGTAAACAAACAAGAATAACAATAAACAAACAACATAAATAACAATAAACAAACAACATGAATAACTATAAACAAACAAGAATGTTTAAAAACAAACAAGAACAACTATAAACAACGAACATGAATAACTGTAAACAAACTACATGAATAACTGTAAACAAACTACATGAATAACTGTAAACAAACAACATGAATAACTATAAACAAACAACATGAATAACTGTAAACAAACTTCATGATTAACTGTAAACAAACAGCATGAATAACTATAAACAAACAACATGGATAATCTTGAAACGGCTATGTAAAATAATACTGTAAAACTGTCAACATCTGAAAAAAATTACCACTAAACACCTGTAATTAACCTATTTTAACACCTGTAATTAACCTATTTTAACACCTTTAATGAACCTATTTTAACACCTGTAATTTACCTATTTTAACACCTATAATTTACCTATTTTAACACCTATAATTTACCTATTTTAACACCTATAATTTACCTGTTTTAACACCTGTAATTTACCAGTTTTAACACCTGTAATTTACCCATTTTAACACCTGGAATTAACCTATTTTAACACTTATAATTAACCCATTTTAGCACATATAAATTATCTATTTTAACACCTGTAATTAACTAATTTTAAAACTTGTAATTTACCTATTTTAACACCTGTAATTAACTCATTTTAACACCTGTAATTTACCTATTTTAACACCTGTAATTAACCCAGTTTAACTCCTATTATTTACCTATTTTAACACCTGTAATTAACCCATTTTAACACATAATTTACCTATTTTAACACCTGTAATTAATCCACTTTTACATATTATTTACCTATTTTAACACCTGTAATTAATTCATTTTAACACCTGTAATTAACTTGTTTTAGCACCTTAGTTCAAATTAATCCCTCAAGTTGCGTAACCAGATATTCTTAATTAAAATTTCCAGGTAAGCAAAATCACACGGGGCATAAACAACCTTGAAAAAAAATGTCTGTCTGTTAATGAAGGAATATTGTTGATCAATTTTCTATACTACGATGGTGTTAATGTAAAGTTAAGTGAGTCGTTTAGTAATTTATTTAACCTTATGATTAAACATAACATAATCACCCCCCTCCCCAGACACACACACACACACCAAACAACAAGATCAAGCCCACAGTAAACTTCTTAGGTAAACTTAATCATTCAACTTGGGTCACCTTTTAACATCTGGTGTAACATGATCAGAGTAATTAAACTTCTCAGGTAAACCAAGTCAATTAATTCTCAGGTGTATATCGCGGGTAGTTGGCTGGTGTTTCATAATCAGGTGCAATAAGCGAGGGTATCTTATCTTCAAGTGATGCCATTATCAGTTTTAATAGCACTTCACTGTTCTTGTATTGATATTCTGAAACGAAGTGATTGGATTTTAGTTAAAGCTGGATCAAGGTGAAGGTCACGAGTTGTTAGCGAATACTTTCCCCTGTCGTGGGACCTTGTGTCTTACAGCAAACAATACAAGTCAATTACATTCTCTCTCTCTCTCTCTCTCTCTCTCTCTCTCTCTCTCTCTCTCTCTCTCTCCTTATGATGTTTTGTGACTGGTAGTTCATATGTACACTCGCTACAAATAGTATCTTGAAAGATTTTGTGTGATACAAAATGACACAACGAACAGGAGTCGCGGTGTTCAATTTGAAATTCATCGGCCCCCTCCATAAAGATACTTATTAGAGCGAGTGAACACTCTATGCCAACTAGTGAAATTACTATACTGAGCCTTTAGTATACAAGGAGGCAGTGTGTGTAATAATAATAGTAATAATAATAATAATAATAATAATAATAATAATAATAATAATGATAATGATAATAATAAACGGTTTATTAATAGAGTTGCAGCCGGTGGCTGAAAATATACAAACTTACATTTGATTTAGACATAATGATATGCGTTGAATACATTTACAGGGCTCTACAGTACATAAATCAGGAGTTGTTTATTATTTTAACCATAGTTGGGATGGTGCTATTCTTATGTCTATCGGTGAGGGCTCTTATGGGCTGAATTTTGTTGTAGTGGCGGACTGCGCGAGGTGGGTGGGGGACTGCCGGTGGCAGGTGTGTGTGTGTGTGTGTGACCGAGAATATAAGTGTCGGCCTCCACGGTAGATAGCTACAATAAAAGTATGAGATAAAATAAATTTTAACACCTTGTCTGATTACTCATAAAATAAAGTAGATTGAATTAACTCTCCCCATTAACTCTCCCTAACTTATATAATCACCATTAACAAGAGTTTCCTCACTACTGATGGACAAGTGACATTACAATCTTATGATATTTCATTATACACTTCATTCACTAATAGAATTAACTTAAGCCTATAACCATAACATTGTAACACGCTGTATCCACTTGGCCTTCAACTTATAAGCTGGCTAACTACAATCACCACCTCGAGTAAGTTACTGGAACAAGTCGTCTCGCCTTTAATTAGATAATGTCGGCCGTTACCACCGCTTCCTGCTGTCCCATTTGGCTAACACTGCTCACTTCAGGTCTCCTTATTGGCAGCTCTCAATCGTTACCACTAGTTACTCCGTCCTTGACTGGCCAGTACCAACTCGCTAATCCTAATTATCGGACTCCCAAATGCTAACCAAAATCAGGCTTATCTCCTAATCATATACTAATTGAGGTAATAATAATTCAATCAGCTAGTTTGTAATCATGATTGGGTGATATGTAACAAGCAGGTGGTCAATTAATTATCAGATGTGAGATAACACACGAGACAGCCACAGCTCTCTCTCTCTCTCTCTCTCTCTCTCTCTCTCTCTCTCTCTCACACACTGAAGTAGAGCTGGGGGGATAATGATGTTCTGTAAGTGGCAGAGGGAACGGGAGGGGAGGGGGAGGAAAGCAGATAATGGGAGGGAAGGGGAAGGAAGGCAGATAAAGGGAGGGAAGGGAGAGGGGGGCATGGGAAGGGCGGAAGAGAGAGAGAGAGAGAGAGAGAGACCCTCGGTAACAATATCCACAGATACGGGGCCCCGGCTCCGCGCCTCACCCGCACTCTATTTTTTGTCGCAGGATGAACAAGACAATCCTCGTCTTCTTCTTCTCCTCCTCCACTTCCTCCTGCTCTCCATCCTTCTCCCCTTCCTCTTTCTTCTCCACCTCCTCCTCGTTTTTCTCCTCCTCCTCCAGCACTACCAGCACAAAGCAGTATTATAACACAGGAGGCACAAGTAACACTATCTATATGAAGAGCGATAACTTAAGAGACCATATCTAGGGTTGGCATGATACTGTGTGTGTGTGTGTGTGGAAGGAACGTCTATACTGTAGGCTGGGAAAAAACACACATTTTTTTATTTATTTGTCATCACACATTCGTTCTATTAGTCCACAATATAACACTATTTTACTCTGCTTTTGTGTTTTTATGGTCATATAAGAAGCATTTTTGTCTTCAGCTCTCGGTAGTTAATATATTTATGTGGGAAGTTTGGGGGTTGTATTTCTCTCTTTAGTTTATCGAGTTGTAAGACGATGTTAATATTGATGGATAATGAAAGATAGCAACTGACTCTTTCTTCTTCATCTCCCCTTCGTCTTCTTCCTCCTCCTCCGCTTCTTCATCGTCATCCTTAACGTCCAAGTCTTCTTCCTCGTTATTATCCTCCTCCTCCTCTTCTTCCTCCTCCTCCTCCCCCTCCCAGCTGTGCCCTGGTCAATCAAGCGTTATGTTACACACGCAGGTCCACCGTCAGCGTGTGCGGACAGCTATCATCGTGCCCCTGAGAGATGTGGCTGGGTCAGGCCTCCAGCCAAGCTTCACCTCTTGGTACAAAAAATATATCGGTATTACCTGATGATTCGTCCCCCAGCTTGTTTTACCTGATGATTCGGTCTCCCAGCTTGTTTTGCCTGATGATTCGTCCCCAAGCTTGTTTCGCCTGGTGATTCGGTCTCCCAGCTTGTTTCACCTGAAGATTCGGTCCAACAGCTTATTTCACCTGAAGATTCGCTCCCCCAGCTTTATTGCAGCTGAAGATTCGCTCCCCAAGTTATTTCACATGAAAATTCGCCCCCAGTTTATTACACCGGAATATTCGTCCTCCCTAACGTATTTCAAATGAAGAATCGTCCCCGACTCAGATTATTTCACTTGAAGATTCGCCTCCCCCAGCTTATTTCACCTTCGTGGTTTGGTTAGGTTAGGTTGGGTTAGGTTAACATTATTGCAGTTAATATTCAGGTCAGGTTAGGTTAGGTTAGTTTAGGTTAGCATTATTATGGTTAATCTTTAGGTTAAGTTAGTTTAGCATTATTGTAGTTAATCTTCAGGTTAGGTGAGGTTAGGTTAGCAAAAGGGCGGTTAATCATGAGGTTAGGTTAGGTTAGCATTAGGGTGGTTAATCTTCAGGTTAGGTTAGGCTAGGTTATCATTAGGGTGGTTAATCTTCAGGTAATATTTATATTAAACCAAACATCACAAACACTCAGTTCTAAAATACAAAACCAAGACAGGTCGTGTATTACAAGTGACAGAGACTATAGTAAGTTCACTAAAATATCGAGTTAAACAAACCACCACTTGAAGACCTTTCCATTGTCTTTCTATGTAATCATACAACTGGTGGCAGGGGTGAGTGCCTCCTGCCCTTCATCACCTCACGACCGTAGCGTGACACAACTCATGGTTCACGGGAAAATTAGACTCCCCAGTTTATTTCACCTGATTAAATACGCTGACGTTAATCTAATCTAACTTATCCTAACCTAAATACGACTTAATTTAACCTAACCTAACCCAACCCCACGTAGTGATAAGGTGCTTAATCATTAGGTGAAATAATCTAGGATTGTTTAATCTTCACGTGACCCAACTCATTATGATCAGACTCCCTCACGAATGGTCCAGTACAAATGTATAACGACTCTTGTTTATCTTTCACGGGTTGTGATAATGGGCTGAGAAACCTCTTAGAAATACAATACATACGAGCGATGGCCCCAAAAAAGAGCCTCCGGGAGTGAAACCCAAGACGCGGGAGGGGTTCCCAGGCGCACCCTCCCGTCCCGTCCGTCTGGTGGAGCCGGCCCAGCTATGTGGTGGACGCCGGTTGTGCAGGTTGTGTGGGAGCTCCACCCGACCCGACCTACTGCTGCTGCTGATGATCTACCCTGTCTCATGACCTCTCCTGCTAGGGTCATACTCGACCTTGCCACAAAATAAAAAAAGGAGAGACAAAATAATAACGACAGAGAGAGAAGTGCTGCTTCCTACACAGTAACTGAATAGACATATAGAGAGGGAGGCAGAGGATGGAGAGGGGGTGGGAGGGGGGGGGGGGGAGTAAACCTTGTATGTGGTTTATTACTCGTGAGGGAGGGAGGGTTTACATACCCCTGATAATTTACAAAGATCTCACATTCCACGTCGTTTGTACCAAAGATAAATTCCCTGTTGGGATTCACACACACGGGTAGGGTACGATTCAGCGCCGCCACTCCAGCGCCGCCGTTTCAGCGCCGCCGTTTCAGCGCCACCGTTTCAGCGCCACCGTTTCAGCGCCACCAAATCAATAATTTCTTCAAAGAATCATACATATTTATTGGATTGGTTGATTTAACCTAACCTAACCTAACCTAACCAAATATTAATATGTTGAATACAACATAATATAAATCAAGTGTAGTATACAGTGTTATACCACGTTAATGAAAGACAGATAACTTCTGAGTTGAACGGAACGCTGAAAGGTCTCGGCGCTGAAATGGGCTGGCGCTGAAACGGCGGCGCTGAAACGGCGGCGCTGAATTGGCGGTGCTGAATTGGGCCATCCCCCCCCCCCCCCCCCCACACAACCACTACATCCTTGACCACCGTAGGATCGAGACCCATTCAGGCGCTGCTCCTACTGAGGCCCCCCTTGGCCATATCGGCCCATTCCTGAAGTCTCTCTCCCCGACCCATTCTCACCACCGGGATATCAATATAATCAAAAGTGACAATTTTGTTTCGGAAAGAAGTGGGATCAGTGTTGAACATTGATGAACAGTGTTTAAGCCAGTGAATTCAGCACTAGACAGTACCAGTGAGAGCCGTGACCCACCACTGAGATAAGCACCCCTGGGAACCATCCTCTGACCAGACGGTGTTAATCTGTCCACCCTGGGAACAACAGAGGGCCGGCTGTGCACCTGACTACGAGATAACACAACACCACCCAGCAGAGTGAGGTACTGTGACACCACCACACGTAAGGTCCTTCACATCAACACCCGAGGACGCGTTACTACACCACGTGAACACCACCCGATGTCTCAATGACCACTTGAGATCCTTCATATCAACACCAAAGGACGAGTTACTACGCCACGTGAGCACCACGCCACCCGATGTTTCCATAAGAACATAAGAACATAAGAATGGAGGAAACTGCAGCGGGCCTATTGGCCCATACTGGGCAGTCCCGTTTACACCCAACCCCTATTGCTCATATGAGCATCCAACCTATGTTTGAAGCAATTCAGCGTATTCGAGTTAATGATGATATTTGGTAACTTGTTCCATTCATCCACTACTCTGTTTCCAAACCAGTGTTTACCTATTTCACGCCTAAATCTAAATTTGTCCAATTTAAAACCATTGTTACGAGTTCGCTCCTGGTTGGATAATTTGAGTACCTTTGTAATGTCCCCTTTGTTTAGCCCTGCCTTCCACTTATACACCTCTATCAGGTCGCCCCTCGCTCTACGTCTCTCAAGGGAGTGCAAATTAAGATGCTTTAACCTGTCTCTATACTCAAGGTTCCTAATGCCCGGGATTAGTCTTGTCATTCTCCTCTGAATTCTTTCCAAGGATTCTATATCCATTCTGTAATACGGTGACCAGAACTGGACTGCGTAATCCAGGTGTGGTCTCACAAGAGCAAGATACAGTTTTAGGATGACCTCGCTAGTCTTGTAACTAACACTCCTTTGTATGAACCCAAGTACCTTATTAGCCTTGTTACGAGCAAAAACACATTGTTTACTTGGCTTAAGGTTCCTACTTATCATTACTCCTAAATCTCTCTCGCAGTCGGATTTCTCTATGGCATCGTTGTTCATCTGGTATCTGGTTTCCCTGTTTACATTTCCTATACTGAGTACTTTACATTTGTCGATGTTGAATTTCATCTGCCATTTTTCAGACCATTCGAAAAATTTGTTTAGATCCTCCTGTAGTTTTGCCGAGTCCTCGTCAGATTTGATAACACGTCCTATTTTAGTATCATCAGCAAATTTACTTATGTTGCTGTCTATGCCGATATCTATGTCGTTTATGTATATAATAAACAATAATGGTCCAAGTACTGAGCCTTGGGGAACTCCACTTGTGACGTTGCTCCAATGGGACTTAGTGCCGTTAATGCTCACTCGCTGTTTCCTGTCCTGTAACCACGCCCTAATCCATTTAAGGATGTCACCTTTGATGCCATGAGCTTCTACCTTTCTAATTAGTCTTTCGTGGGGTACTCTGTCGAAGGCTTTGCTAAAGTCGAGATATACCACATCATAATTGTGCCCCTCGTCCACTGATTCGAAAACTGATGAAAAGAATGTTAATAGATTAGTTAGGCAAGAACGTCCGCTTGTGAAGCCATGCTGGGAATCATTGATCAATCGGTGCTTCTCCAGGTGATTTCGAATAGAGTTTGAAATGATTGCTTCCAGTAATTTGCCTACTATTGATGTTAGACTGATTGGGCGGTAGTTAGAGGATAGTGATCTATCCCCCTTCTTGAAGATCGGAATTACATTCGCTATCCTCCAGGATTCTGGTACTACACCTGTTTTTAAGGACATGTTAAACAACTTTGCTAGGGGCATACTAAGCTCTTCCTTACATTCCTTTAATACTCTAGCAAATATCTCATCGGGACCAGGTGACTTATTAGGCTTTAGTT
Organism: Homarus gammarus; assembly: GCA_958450375.1. Classification (NCBI taxonomy): domain Eukaryota; kingdom Metazoa; phylum Arthropoda; class Malacostraca; order Decapoda; family Nephropidae; genus Homarus; species Homarus gammarus. The sequence goes on from CAUDMG010001873.1 coordinate 291,925, forward strand.
TGTCTATTTGCTTACTAACATCGTTACTAGTCACTACTATCTCACTTAATTTGTTTTCTTCACTATCTCTGAATAGAGTCGGTGCCTCGGGTATCATGTTTAAATTTTCGGTGGTGAAAACTGTTGAAAAATATTTATTCAAATTATTGCTCATTTCTCCATCGTTATCAGTGAGCTCGCCGGAGTCTGACCGTATTGGTCCAATCTTTTCTCGTGTTTTAGTTTGATACATTTGGTAGAATCCTTTGGGGTTTGTCTTTGCCTCCCTTGCTATCCTTACCTCATTATTCCTCTTTGCTTTCCTTATCTCGGTTTTAACCCTACTCGCCAATACCCTATAATAGTCCCGGAGGTGAATTTCGCCACGATTTATCCTTCTACCTATAGCCTTCCTTTGGCCAATGATGTTCTTTAAATAATTATTTATCCATTTAGGGTCATTGTTGTTTGATCTGAGTTTTTTGTATGGTATGTTCTGCCTTTGTGCATTAAGTAACTCACTATTTAAATTGTCGTGGAACTCGGCAGTCTCAGATCTCGTTATCAGGTCGGTGTCATCTGTCAGGTTCACGGCCAAACGCGACACCCCCTCTCTCAGCTGCCTCTTTAAACTGTCAAAGTTTGCCCTTCTGAAATCTGGTACTTTAGTGGAATTTTCCTTACGTCTGCCCTGAAAATCTAACTGGAATCGAATTTCTTTGTGATCGCTGTTTGCAAGTTCGTTCCCTACCTCGACATTGCTAATGAGGTTTTCTCTGTTTGACAAAACTAAATCCAATATATTATTACCCCGTGTGGGTTCGGTTATATGTTGACTTAGGAAACAGTCCTGGATCGTCTCGAGAAAATCCTCTGATTCTGAGTTACCCGTAAGGTCGGTCCAATCTATTTGGCCAAGGTTAAAGTCGCCTACTATACAGACTTTGTTGTGTATGGAAGCCCTGCGCATTTCATCCCAGATAAGTCGCTCATTGACGCTATCAAGATTGGGGGGTCTATATATTACTCCTGTGATTAATTTTTCCCGACCGTCGCTTAATTCTATCCAAATTGTTTCTGTATTCCTCTCAGTTTTTATTTCCTTATTTATTTCACACTTCAGATTATCCCTAACATAGATTGCTACTCCGCCTCCTTTCCTGGTCTGCCTATCGGTATGGAACAGTTTGTAACCCGCAATTTGGTATTCGACTGGTAATTCACGTGTGTCTAGGTTGATCCATGTTTCAGTGAATGCAATTATATCGATTTCTTCGGTACATACCAAGGCCCTAATATCATCCATTTTGTTTCTCATACTTCTACTGTTCGCGTAATATACATTTAAGTTAGTCGTGTTCTGAGTCCTCCCCTTACCGCGTTTAGTTTTAAACTCCCTGTCTAATTTAGTTATGTCATCATTCCTAACACTATTTCCCTGTAATCTTTCGCCTTGTTTACCCGCTCCCACTGCAGTCTCCTCCACACCCATGCCCCTATGTTCTCTTAGCAGTTTAAAGACTTCGATATCTTTTGAACTGCCCCCTCTAGAGCCCCAGCCAGGGTTGCTACTCCATCCCTAGACAGGTGCACCCCATCCCTAGCATAAAGGTCCCTTCTGCCATAGAAGTTGTCCCAGTTGTCAATGAATGGGACTGATATTGACTTGCAATATCTGTCAAGACGGTCGTTAACACCAACTGCCCTTGACAACCATTCACTGCCAACTCTCCTTCTAGGCAGGACACCGCATATGATAGGGATCCCTCCCTTAGTCCTAATACGATCTATGGCTGCCTTGAACTTATCAAGAAGCTCCTCACTCCTACACCGGCCAATATCATTGCCTCCTGCACTGAGGCAGATAATGGGTTTGTTCCCATTACCAGACAAGATATTGTCCATCCTGTCAATTATATCCCCCACCCCAGCTCCTGGCAAACACACCCTCATCCTATTTTTGTTTTTACCACAAAAGGCCCTGTCCATGTACCTTACCTGTGAGTCACCAACAATTAAAGTTTTTATACCTTCCTTGTCATCCCTGCCCCTGACTGTACTAACGTCCAATTCGTCTATCAAGGGACTGAACGGGTTGGTACACTTAGCTGTTGTTGTCGTTGTTGTCGTATCCTTCGTGTGCTTCTTTACCACCAGCTTGGTCCTACCACTACTCACAATTTTCCACTTGCTTGATTTTTCGTCAGCCACTGGCTTTACTCGTCCAGCCTCTCCTTTTAACATCGCCAGCTCTTCCCTTAATTTCAAGTTCTCCAACTTGGCCTTCGCCAATTCTTCAGTGGACCACTCCAGTTTGGTCAACAAACTCTCATACCCAAGACCGCACCTTGCTCTGGCCATATCTGATAATTATCCCTCCGGAGCTAACCCTGCCGTGACCTTTCCCCTAGTGAGGTCAGAACACAACTGAGTGAGGTCAGAACACAACTGAGTGAGGTCAGAACACAACTGAGTGAGGTCAGAACACGTGAGGTCCTTCATATCCACACCGGAGGACGAGTTACTACACCACGTGAATACCACACCACCTGGTGTCTCAATGACCAGCCCAGGCCCGGGCCATCAACTGTAAACTATAATAATTTGTATGTTCAATTCATGTTTTTGTTTTTTTTCATTTATTGGGCAGCCCCCTACATCCTTATGTAAGGTGAAGTGCAAAAGCGTTTACAGCGCCCAACAGGGAAGCATGCTAAGTTCATGCTTGCCTTATGTCTCATGAGTTAAGGTCGTAGAAGCCTGAAGAGTCAATGGTATATGTCTCAGCAAGTTATTGGAAGTTCCAACAACTTGTCCCTGAATACGAATTCGCAACTTTCGACTTATAGCAGGTACCTACTTTGCTGCTAGGTGAACAGGGACGAAGGGGACTAGGAAGAGTGTCCAAACAACTTCCGCCGGCCCGGGAATCGAACCCGTGACATCTTGCTTGCGAGGCAAGAACGGTACCGCTCTACCACCAGCTCCCCTCAATTCATGTTCCTTCTTCTTTTAGTCATGAAAGCTTTTGTTAAATGACCCACCTACCCCATGTCTTTGTATGTAATAAGTAAATTTTGCCCAATGTATATTATAAGCCTTCGAGCTGCAGAACTTTTTCAATAAACCGTTAATTATTATTATTATTATTATTATTATTATTATTATTATCATCACACACACACACACACACACACACACACTATTCTTTACCCCACAAGCACCACGTTTTGTCTTCCTTACATCAGCCTCTATCATGACTTCCTATTTAATATCAGTGTCAGAATGAAAATAAAGAAATGGGAGAGGGAGATCACCTGAAGATGAGTCCCCAGCTTATTTTACATGTTGATTAACCATCCCAACGCTGCCTGGGGGCTTAGGTTAGGTTAGCATTAGGGTGGTAAATCAAATAATCTGGGGGAATTCTTCAGATGAGCTCAAAATTATAATACAAGTGTGGAAGTTGACTGTGAAACTAAACTCTTTTTTAATGTGTTTTTCCTCTTAGAATTTTATACAGTAAGAGAATGACCTCCAACTCTTAACTGTTGCCAATACTCATAATGTTTTTATACAACTTTATGTATCGGGAAGACTTGGAGTAAAAAAAATAATAACTTGACATCATTCATGAAATATATTTCCCCTGTTAAACCTTCTTGACTCTCAAATGTTTTATCGTCAAGTCTTCACTTTTATGTAATAGTTATTTGAATTTTTGTCGCTGTGAACTTTTTCCGCTTCTTTGATCATATTTTTGTGAATTGTTTTACACAGACTTGTATACATGTGTGTGTGTGTGTGTGTAATAATAATAATAATAATAATAATTAACGGTTTATTGAAAGAGCTTGGCAGCCAGAAGGCTGAAAATATACAGTTACATATTTGGGGAATGGGTTACGAATTACAAATAATATACAAGTAACATAAGTAACACAAATAAGACATATAATAACTAGATGGGGAAAAGCTCAAACTACAGTTCATTTCAACATAGTGACAGTGTTACAGTATTACAAGTTATTGATAATTTTTACAATGGTTGGGACTGGGCTGTTCTTATAGCGATCAGTTCGTGCACGTATGGGCTGGATGCGGTTGTGGTGTCGAACAGCAATTCTCGGACAAGGGACCTCGGGTGGTAGTAGGAGCCGGTGTCGGGGATGGTGTAGAAGCTTCTTACCAAATTTGCAGATGAGGTCGTGGTGATGGTCAGTGAGAGTCGAAAGGGTCAGTGTGTTGAGCGCTTCTTGATATGTGGAGTAGGAGGGGGAGAGAATAATCTTGCATGCCCTCTTTTGCAGTTTTTCTAGGTGTTTACGTTGTGTGGCATTTAGGGAGGAAGACCAGGTGGGGGAGGCATAGGTGAGCTTGGGAAGTATGAATGTTGTGTAAACACTGAGGAGCTCGTGTGCAGGAACTCCGAGGGACTTGAGTCGGCGGAGGAGGTGGAGACGGAAACTGGAGGATTTGACAACTTCATTGACGTGTGGTTTCCAATTTAGTTTGTTGTCTATGGTGACGCCGAGGAGCTTCGTGGAATCGACAACCTGGAGTGTGTTCGGACCTAGAGTAATGGAAGGAGGTGGGACAATGTCGGAGGAGAGGTTGATGTGCATAACCATGGTCTTGGTATGGTTGATGGTGACATCTTATAAACTTTGAATTATTACATTGTTTATTATTAATACTTTTAGGGAAGGGAATTATTTACATATTAAGATCATCAAGAATTTTTTACATAAACATTTCATTATATCTCAGGTCATAAAAATATTTTACTCGCCCTCGTGATATTAATGTGTGACCTTAAACAATTAAAACATATTTATATGAAGCTAAAACTCACTTTTTTCAGTACAATTTTTAATAGGATACTCATGAAGAGAGACGCTATATGCTTTCACCATTATTATTAGATTATATTAGATGGTTCAAATCAGAGTTCGGGGACAGTAAAGACTCTGGCAGTAAAGTATTATAGATCATAAAACACGTCTCGAGAAATGTAATAGCAAATTTATCTCTGAGTCTATCCCGGTTGATGAGATATTGTTGAAGAAAAGCAAGGAATATAAACTGTATGGTAGATGGAACAAACCTCAGCTTCTGCAACACTAACACATAATATGTTCTGCTTCCCGGCAACATTCTTCACGTCTTAAGGCTTCTAGTAACATCTTCTAAATTTTACGAGGGCGTTCACCAGGTATCTCACTAACTTTAATAATCAATATCATTTTTCCAAGAATTTTCCAAGAAATAATATTACCCTATAAAACTATATCACCTTTTTAAAGTGAGGCGAGCGGCTTAAGGTTATGGTGGTCTGCCTTGTGTGGTGTGCTGGTCCCCTGTACATAATGGAGTGCTTCCAGACACCCGTGACTGTGGTGCTCCCAGACACCCATGACTGTTGTGCTCCCATGCACCCGTGACTGTGGTGCTCCCATGCACCCGTGACTGTGGTGCTCCCATGCACCCGTGACTGTGGTGCTCCCATGCACCCGTGACTGTGGTGCTCCCATGCACCCGTGACTGTGGTGCTCCCATGCACTCGTGACTGTGGTGCTCACAGACAGTCACACCAACAGGAAATATTGTCGTACATACATATTATATGAAATGTCTTACTGTATTTTAGCATAATAATGTTATACCACTATAAATATTATATATAAAAGGGAAGAACCCCTTGAGTCAGCAGCCTTTGGAGTATTACAGGTGGAGTGTACTAATTGTGGTTTATTTGTTTCAGGTGAGTGATGGCGGCGGTGGTGGTGATACAGACCTAGTGTGTGTGTGTGTGTGTGTGTGTGTGTGTGTGGCCAGGAGGCAGACGTCATCAACTGTCCACCACCCAGAGAGGAGTCCAGCTGATCCATCAAGTGAGAAAATTAATGAAGTAGTTTGATGATTGTTGATATGTTGAGAGATTAATAGTAAACAGTACGAGCAGTGTCCGTGATCCCTGGTTTATCTCTCTCTCTCTGAAATATTTGTAAAGATTAATGACGAGGACGACGACCACAGTGGTGGTTGTTGTGTTGGTTGTATTGTATTGTGGGAAAAAAGGCCGTCATGACAGCTATAGCCGCGGTACCCTCCACGTCAATAACTTTAGAGTGAGGAGAGGGGGGCGGAAGGAGGTGGTGGAGGGAGGGCGGGGCCGGGGGATCATTACTGGGTCAGAACGGGTCATATGAGGATTTGGCTCAGGAAGTGGCGCCCAACTTCACGTTTGCTTCATCTTGCACCAGATAGCATACAAGAGTTCACAGGTTGCCGACGCGGACTGATGGAACACAAAACATAACACGCTCTTCCCTCGCCCTGTTGTAGAGTAATTACTTCACTCTTTCCGGACCAGGTTTGTTAATTAGCCAGGTAGGGGAGTATGAACACTATGGGGAGGGTTCAGGCCCCAGACCTCTGCCCACCAGCCAGTGATTGGGACGGTCGGGAGGGGAGTTCTCTTTCCCCCCAGTGGGCGAGGCGTTTACAGGCAGGTTTTGTATGTTTTTTCTTTCAAGTGCGATTCAACGTTTTTCATCTAACTTATTAATTTCATTGTGTATATTATAGCTGATACTCCTACTTTGAATTTGGCCACTTAACTGTTTATAATATTAAGAGTGAGACATGTCATAGTACTGTATCTCACAACCTACTGTATCTTCCTCACGAGTTTCAGTTGGATTTGTGGAGAAATTTAACGGAGGGTGAGCTAGGTGACACAGGTAGTGTTCCGGGAGTGTGTGATGTTACCTGGAGCCTGGTGACGGTTAAGTCTTGGCTGAACAAACATCACACTCAAAACTGTAGTGACTCTGTCTGGTAAGAACTGAAACGACGAATTTTAGGACGATTATATTCAAATTTTAAACGACATGACCGTGAAGACTTGCAACCTTCGATAATGTGTTTTTGTGGAGTAGGAACGAAAAATATGAAACTCTAAGCACATCACACGTTAGAGAGACAAACAGACTTGTAACAATTATGTTATCCTTTTGTACAATCGACGATAATAAAATCAATTGAAACAAAACCATGTTGGTGATGGTCATCTCTGTGTCCTCATTATTTACACCTTTTTTTATTTTATTCATGGACTGTGAATTAGAACGTCAATTAGTGCGTCATTCTCTTTACCGGTACTATGCCAGGTGCCGCCTTTGTTCCAACAATTGTTTATAGTCATGAATATCGATAAACAGGTGATAGACAACGTCAGCGATAAGTTCGGGGGGGGGGGGGGGTAAAGTGATCGATGGGGTAGGTTGGTGGAGGAAGGGAGGTGGCGGGTTGCGGTAGGGGTGGTGACCGGGGAGGGGGGAGAGGGAGGGACGGAGCGTCGCCTGGGGGAAACCGCGTGGGGTAGCGGGGTTGAGCTTAGTGTAGTGGTGACAGTGGTGAGTGATGGTGGTGTTCGTGCTCGTGCTGGTGATCACTTGTATGTGGTGAGGACGTGTACTTGCTGGTGAGAGGCTGGTCCTGGGTTGCCCTGTGTCTCACCTGGTGCTTTAACACTGTACTGGTGAGTAACGGATGTCTCTCGTAGTAATCGATTTTATACATATGATATTCTTAATAAGATGAAACATCCAGGAAGTGTATCATTTTCTTTTCCTGACGTTTGACCAAGCACGCCCCATTAAATAAATTATTTATTTTTAAGTATCAGAGCTGTCCAGGAAAGCAAAGAGAGAGAGAAAAAAAAGAAGGATATTAGACTAGAGGAATTAGTATGAGGAAGCTGAGGTGAGGTGGGGTGGGGGGTGAGGTGAGGCAAACCTGGAAGTAGAGCGTTTAAAGGGTTGTATCAAGTGACCGTTGGCCAGCACGTGTAAGTACCCTCTGACGACGCCATGATCAAACTTCTTAATGTGGTTTCTTGATTACATTTGAGGTTTATTTACCTACGTTGTGATACGCCCACATTTCACGCTGCGCCTCCAAGTGTGAGCTGTGCCCTCATTCAGTCCAGAAGGTGAAACACGGTGTTACATATTTTAAAGTACCCTGTAACGCTTTTACTGACGTGTGACCAACCTAATAATAATAATTAACGGTTTATTGAAAAAAATTCTGTAGCCCGAAGGCTGAAACTATACATAAATGACTTATTACATACATTGGTGGTTTAACAAAAGCCGTCATTAGAGAAAGGTAAAGGAATATACAGTGAACATACAGATTAATGTAGGTGTTGAACAGCAAACTCGTAGTGTAGTAACTCCCTCTCAGATGGTGTTAGGAGGAACTCACGTGGTGTAGTGGTTCCCTCAGATGGTGTTATGAGGGACCTGGCGTGGTGTAGTAATTACCTCACAGAAGGTGTTATGAGGGACCTCACGTGGTGTAGTAATTACTTCACAGATGGTGTTATGAGGGGCCTCACGTGGTGTAGTAACTCCCTCACAGATGGTGTTATGAGGGGCATCACGTGGTGTAGTAATTCCCTCACAGATGGTGTTATGAGGGGCCTGACGTGGTGTAGTAATTCCCTCACAGATGGTGTGATGAGGGACTTGACGTGGTGTAGTAATTCCCTCACATATGGTGTTATGAGGGACATATGGTGTAGTAATTCCCTCACAGATGGTGTTATATGAGTGAGGTTTGGTCTTAGGCCTTCCTATCGTAGACGGATTACATCGCTGGTTGTTGTTGGGTCTCACGGGCCGTTATCACTGGGTACCTCGGACCTCACTGTGTGAAGGTTAACTTGGGTACGACTGTTACTGTTGAGTTGTTCGCACTGACTTTAGCACTGTTCACCTCTGTTTAACACTGGTTCCGTTCCTTTCCTAAATGAAATTGAACTTCTGGCGAGAACTTGTTGATATTGCGGTGGGGAGGAGGGTTCAGGTGAGGGGGTTGGTATGGGCCAACTTAACAGTTGACCTGGCTGCTCCGAGAGGAGCGCCAGGTACGTCTTGACCCTTCGGTGGTTAAGGATGTGTGTGAACCTTCCCGTGTGTTGGCTCGTCATCATTAAAGCTGAGAGATTCCATTCAGTAGCACAATATTACTCGATGCTGAACACTCCACCGCCGTATAACCCCAGGACAGCACGTTGGGGCCCTCACCGTACAGCAGGCGGTCCTCACCTCTGTTGTTCCTGCTGGTAAGGTCGGGAGTCGCCGTCACGAGTGCTGAAGTAATGTAAACATTTTCTGGGTGTGTGCTGTGTGCCTCTGGAGGCTGTGGCTGTGGGCTGGTAATAACCAGTGGCGTTTGTTGTCTCGTACATAGCGAGGTGCTTGGAGATAAGCGGGGATATGTCACGCCTTATACACACAAAGCTTATTAGCATACTAGGGTGGTACCCAGCGTTGCCCGGGTTTATCATTGACTTAGTAGGGTTAACCAGAATGGATGCAGCTACAAAGCCCGTGGTTCAAATTAAGTGTAATTACAACAAATAAAATAAAATCCTGCTTTATGATAAAACTATGATCGTGCACAGGAGGGCCCAATTATAAGGGGACAAATCATCCCTCCATTTAGATGTCCGTATGCCTTCTATCTTAACACCCGTGGCTGACCACCGGGTGCCAATCCCTCAGAATTCCACCTTCGTGACACCTCCAGGGTGCGTGCGCGTCTTTATGTCAGATTCAGCTCTTTCTTTAAAACTGTAGCAGTGCTTTATATATATATATATATATATATATATATATATATATATATATATATATATATATATATATATACATACATACTCGGAATGTGTATATGACATTTACAGAAAAATAATAAAACATGATGCTACGACATTCACTTCATAAACTGGTACAGAGGAACGCGGCTAATAAGGGGAGCATTCGTGACTGTCAGACGTTAACTTCTATACAAGGACCAAACACGCGCCATGTAACTCACACACCCTGGCGGAAGATAACAAACAGTGGGCGGGTAATACTGGCCGTGGAAACTCGGCACGACACTGATGACGTATTTCACCACTACCGACCTAGCTTGACCTTCATCACACCTGACCGAGCACAGTCTTATCAACGCATCACAACTCAGTTTCACGGAAAGAAAATCCTGTTTGACAAACTTACACACGTCCCCTGAAACAGTAACAGACTACGTGGACCAAGGCTCACCAGTGGATGTGTTGTACATGGAGTTCGCCAAAGACAAAGTCACACTTGGCATCACAGGCAAGCGTTTGAAATAGATTAACAACCGGCTCAAAGACAGGCAACAAAGAGAGGTAATACATGGAGTACATTCTGAATGGAAAAATATATACCGAGCCGCATTGTCAAGTTGGTGGACGACACGAAGATGTATGGGAAAGTAATAAGTCAAAACGATGTCGCAACAATGAAGAAAGACTTGCGTGTGCTGTTTAAATAGTCTCAGGGTTAGCGAATGATATTTAGCATTACGAAATTTAAGATCCTACACGTAGAATACAACATCCCTAATCACAACTATTGTGTTAATAACACTTTCCTGGATACTGTCGATAAGAAGAAAGATCATTCACTGAAGACGGCGCAACAAGTGGTCAGCAGTGAGAAAAGCAAACCGAGATTTGGGAATTATAAAACGTACCGTAGAATACAAAGATAGGAAAGTGTTTATTCGACTGTATAAACCTAACGTACGTCCCATTCTATACTGCTGTATACAGGCAGGGAACCAGAAAGACTTAGAATACCTGCAACACAGAGCTACTAAGATGATTCCGTGGCTGTAATTTCGATTATCTAAGTACACTGAGGCCCTCAGACAAGGCACAATAAGGTATATTTCATTGAAGCATTAAAACTTTTGAAAGGACCATTTCTTTGTGATGTCGCGCACTACCAACACCAGAGGACACAGCTACAAACTCTCCAAGTTATCATGCAAAACGAATATAAGGAGATACTGTATCACACAGACGGTGGCAGACCTATGGAACAGTCTATCAACTCAAGCTGTGGAATCCCGAACAGTACTGAACTGGGCTTCAAAATGGCCCTAGACAGAATTATCAGGGACAATGGAGGGATCCTACACAGGTCTCCTTCCCTCGACCACCTCAAGTGGGTGGCCATTAGGTTAATTATTGACTTGGCATCTTCGGATCACCTGAAGATCATACTTTAATTTTTTTTTTCACCTGATGATTTAATAGCCTAACGCTACCTGGGGGAGGGGGAGCGTTAGGCTATTAAATCAAGAAGTGAAATAAGTTTGAATGTATAATCTAGGAAGGTGATTCATGCTTTTTGCTGCAGTGTTATAATGGACTTAAATGGTATTAAAAATTAAGGTCTTTAAGCACGAACACTAAATTAGTTCATGCACTTGACAACAACAATTAAAAAGTAAGAGCAATAACTAATCTGTTTTATTACATGGGAGCTTAGAGACACTTGTTAGAGACAGGGGGTGGTTGTCTCAGAGTGGTTGTCAAGGCGTGGGACATGGCAACCGTCTGAATGGTTCACTGATGGTGTTAATATGTTATGTGCAGTGTGGCGGGCTGGTCTATGTCGATGGAGAGGCGGGATGGTAACACTGCATGATGTGCAAATGTTTTCGCGGAAGATGGTAACACTGACTGACTTCACTTCAAAACACGTCCTCCTCCCACAGCACATCACCCCATAACACGTCCTCCTCTCTCAGCACATCACCCCATAACACGTCCTCTCACTGCACATCACCCCATAACACGTCCTCACACAGCACATAACCCCATAACACGTCCTCTCACAGCACATCACCCCATAACACGTCCTCTCACAGCACATCAACCCATAACGCCCTCTTACAGCACATCACCCCATAACACGTCCTCCTCTCATAGCACATCACCCCATAACACGTCCTCCTCTCACAGCACATCACCCCATAACACGTCCTCTCACAGCACATCACCCCATAACACGTCCTCTTACAGCACATCACCCCATAACACGTCCTCTTACAGCACATCACCCCATAACACGTCCTCTCACAGCACATCACCCCATAACACGTCCTATTACAGCACATCACTCCATGACACGTCCTCTTACAGCACATCACCCCATAACACGTCGTCCTCTCATAGCACATCACACCATAACACGTCCTCTCGCAGCACATCGCCCCATAACACGTCCTCTCACAGCACATCACCCCGTAACACGTCCTCTCACAGCACATCACCCCATAACACGTCCTCTTACAGCACATCCCCTCACAACACGTCCTCTCACAGCACATCACCCCATAACACATCCTCTCACAGTACATCACCCCATAACACGTCCTCTCACAGCACATCCCCTCACAACACGTCCTCTCACAGCACATCACCCCATAACACGTCCTCTTACAGCACATCCCCTCACAACACGTCCTCTTACAGCACATCCCCTCACAACACGTTCTCTTACAGCACATCACCTCACAACATGTCCTCTTACAGCACATCACCTCACAGCACATCACCTCGTAACACGTTACAGGTAATCATGATGGCTGTGCTTGGGTCAAAGGTCACTAGGTTAAACTTGGGTAAATACCTTGATGATAAAACACCTGAACTCTGCCAGTATTGTTGGTATTCTCTCAGGCTGCAGTTGAGCTAAAGTGGTATTATTAATATTATTATTATTATTATTATTACCACCACCATATTAATTTACTATTACAGTATTATTTTTGTGAAATACACAAATTTTTATACTAAATGTTTTATGAAAAAAAAATGTATTCTGTATTCATAGTGTTTGTTTGGGTATAATTAAGACTGAGGTGTGTAGGTTGCGGCAGCACCCCAAGCGCCATGTAATCAATGGCTTTAACATACTGTACACTCTAACTATCTATCTATCTATCTATCTATCTTTCTATCTAACATGTATGTGTACTTCCTTACCCAAGTAAATGAGATGGAGAAGACATGTAAACATCCCTCATGTACGAGTGTATATTGATTAGCTACCTGGGTGTTAAGCATTAATTTAAGGACAGTAAATATATGTGAATTGGTTTGTCAGAAGAAACTATAAACAAAAATAAATAAAAGTGACAATAAGCGAAAGTGAATAATAATATTTTTAATAATAATAGTAATAATAATAATAACAAAAACATGAATAGTGAAGGTGGCAACAGTGCGGTGTTACCAGGTGAGGGTCGGTAGGTGACGTCGGGTTGTTTTGCCTGTGGTCGGTGGTGTCGGGTGGCGTTCCCGCTGCTATGGTGTCCGTCTTTGGTAATATGGTGATGATGTGCATGGTTACAGTGCTGTATAGTGATAACGTGACGTAGTGATGGTGTGTATGGTGATAGTATGGAAATTTTTCAGACCATTCGAAAAATTTGTTTAGATCTTCCTGTGGTTTTGCGGAGTCCTCGTCGGATTTAATTATGCTGTCTACGCTGATATCTATGTCGTTTATGTATTTAATAAATGATAATGGTCCAAGTACTGAGCCTTGGGGTACTCCACTAGTGACGTTACTCCAATCGGATTTCGTGCCGTTAATGCTCACTCGCTGTTTCCTGTCCTGTAACCACGCACTAATCCATTTTAGAATACAGCATCTCCTCCAATGCCATGAGCCTCCACTTTTCTTATTAGTCTTTCGTGGGGACTCTGTCGAAGGCTTTACTAAAGTCAAGATATACCACATCATAGTCGTGTCCCTCGTCCGCTGATTCGAAAACAGCTGAAAAGAATGTTAACAAATTAGTTAGACATGAACGCCCGCCTGTGAAGCCATGTTGGGAATCATTGATCAACTTGTGCTTCTCCAGGTGATTTCGAATAGAGTTTGAAAATTTTTCTTACAATTGATGCTGTCAAATGTGTCCAGGGAATTTTATCCACAACTGTACGTCACTGTACTGAGCACGAAATGGTTCCCGAATTGGTATATACTGTATACTGTATGCAGGGTGTCCAGGGAAACTTCTGCCAAACTTCAGTTGTTTATTTAGCTTAATATAAGCAATAAATAGCTCATGAAGAAAGCTCCAAATCTCGATCCTTACCAAGATATCGCATCGCTATTTAACACTTACTCCCCCAGTCTTTATTAATAGACTCACAGGCAAAGGGGAACACTGGAGCACCTCAGCTGTTGTCTTTATTCAAGATATCTTCAGAGGTGCTAGGGTGCTCCACTGTTTCCTTTTTCCTGTGATTCTTTTCAAGATTTACCTTCTCCACGTTACCACTGTGGATCTACAAGATATATTTAGTATTACACCTGATGATTGAACTCCGTAAAGGAACTTAAGATATTATCTTGGGTTAGATTAGGCAAGCTTAGCTTTAGGTTAGGTTAGTTCACAGTACTGTAGTCTGTTCACTCGACCTTGTAACTGAGGTCTAGGGGTCAGTTTGTCGCAAAGCAGCTGATTGGCCGGTGGATTGACATGGGAAAAGGCGCTGTATATAACCGATCGTATTTATATTGAAATTTTAGGATACACTGTAATACATTTTTTGTTGATCTCTGATAATTTCTGCACTTGGGGGAGTAAAAATTAGTATGTGAAACACTGGTACACAAAACATCACGAAGAGAACACGAACATGAACAAATTTGGGACGTAAATTTCTCCTCGCCACGTGACGTCACACAGCGCGTTGGAATATGTTGCTGAATTCTGTAATGTTTTTCTTGTCCACTTCAATATATTTATGTAATCAAAGTGTTTAACATGCTAAATTTTGCTTCCTCAATTGCGGAAATTATCAGAGGTCAACACAGAATAGTTATTATCCCATAGAATATCAGAATATAAATACGATAGATTAAATACTAAAGAACTGTAGTAACTTCGGGTGTCTGTCCATCAGCCAATCAGCTGTCTTGCTACAAACTGACCCTAGGCCTCAGTTTCAAGCTTCAAATGAACAATTAGGTTAGGTTGGGTTTGGTTAGGTTATGTTATGTTACGTTACGTTAGCTTTAAAAAGGTTAATCTGAAGGCGAAATAAGCTTGGGTAACCTAATAATCATGTGATCCAATATTATTTCTATGGACGTATAACCAACACACGTATTACCGCCGGGTTCCTTTCTTACCCTGGTTCAAATCCGTCAGGTCAACACTAATAGATTTAGGTGTGGGTGAGGGTTGGCGGAATTAACAAGTAGGGTTTCTTGGGTGTTGGTGTGGGGAGTGGGTGTCGTTTTGGTGTAGCCCCGAATTATAAAAATGGCCAGGGTGTAGCTAGGGCCAGGGCATACATGTGGCCAGGGTGTAGCTAGGGCCAGGGCATACATGTGGCCAGGGTGTAGCTAGGGCCAGGGCATACATGTGGCCAGGGTGTAGCTAGGGCCAGGGCATACATGTGGCCAGGGTGTAGCTAGGGCCAGGGCATACATGTGGCCAGGGTGTAGCTAGGGCCAGGGCATACATGTGGCCAGGGTGTAGCTAGGGCCAGGGCATACATGTGGCCAGGGTGTAGCTAGGGCCAGGGCATACATGTGGCCAGGGTGTAGCTAGGGCCAGGGCATACATGTGGCCAGGGTGTAGCTAGGGCCAGGGCATACATGTGGCCAGGGTGTAGCTAGGGCCAGGGCATACATGTGGCCAGGGATGTATCTGTGACAGGCAGGTATACCAATATGGTCTTGCGTATAAAAATAACACACACAGACACTGCATATATGGAGACTCAGCAGAGTGGAAGAAAGAACAAACTTTAAAAGCCAATAACTGTATCAATTCTCATAAAGGTTGATATTGGCTGCTCCACGTGTCCCCTCCCTCCCTCCCTCCCTCCCTGCCTCACTCCCTCTCACCCACCTCCAACTCACTCCCTCCCCCTCTCGCTCCTTCTCAACCTCACTCACAACCTCCCTCTCCCGCTCCTTCCCATCCCTCCCTCTCTCACCGGGCAAATAAATATGACTTGAAAACTTGCACACGATGGAAAGTTTGGACAGGGAGTCATGCATAAGTTTAGTGAGCTGCTGTGACTCTTGTTCCTCCACGTCGGCTGAGGAGGAGGAGGGGGGGGGGGGGAGAAAGACAGTTTTAAATGGTTCACGCACACAAGGGAGGGGAAGACAGAGCTCTAACCCCAATACACTGTGAGCTGCAGGGAGGCAAGTTAGAGCGAGATCGTCCCCAACACACTGACGGGCAAATGAATAAATAAAAAAATCTGCAAAGCAAATTTAGGCTCGTTTCCCGTCATTCTTTGGGTCATATAAGGTTCTTATTTTGCCTCTCATACGACAACAAGCCGTGGTGTGTACGAGTCACGGCGATGACGTCACTCACACGACCCTGAAGAGCCTTACCCTGGATCCCTTAACGACCATTCCCAGAGACATTTGGGGTCAAAATGACCACAGGAGCCCGAACAAATGATTGCTTTTGCATACTGTTTACGTGAGATGCGACCCACCCGCCCTCCCTCACCACCGCTCCCTTACCTATCCTGTTTGCCTGCCACTAGTATACTACAGGTATCGTATCTGCCTTACGTCCCTACATGACTTATATCTGTATTGGTTCTCGGTTTATCTCAAGTATACTGGAAGTCTTGTATCTGTCTGGTCCATGTGTCTACCTTAAGTATATTTTTACAGGTGTCACAAGTCTTTCACCTGTCTTTATTACATCAGTACAAGTATTAAATGTTTACGTCTGTTTAAGTTTATATACAAGAGAAATATCCGGTAGTGGGTCTACATAACTCACCCATGTATGGTAGTGGGTATACATATAACAACTATGTATGGTAGTGGGTATACATAACGCACCCATGTATGGT
Organism: Homarus gammarus; assembly: GCA_958450375.1. Taxonomy (NCBI): domain Eukaryota; kingdom Metazoa; phylum Arthropoda; class Malacostraca; order Decapoda; family Nephropidae; genus Homarus; species Homarus gammarus. The sequence goes on from CAUDMG010001873.1 coordinate 308,660, forward strand.
AGTTGGTATACATAACACACCTCTGTATGAGAGTGGGTATACATATAACAACCATGTATGGTAGTGGGTATATATGTCACACCCATGTATGGTAGTGGGTATACATAACACCCATGTATGGTAGTGGGTATACATATAACAACCATGTATGGTAGTGGGTATACATATAACAACCATGTATGGTAGTGGGTATACATAACACACCCGTGTATGGTAGTGGGTATAGGGAAAAAGTAATCACAGGAGTAATATATAGACCTCCCAATCTTGATAGAGTCAATGAGCGACTTATCTGGGATGAAATGAGCAGGGCTTCCATACACAACAAAGTCTGTATAGTAGGCGACTTTAACCTTGGCCAAATAGATTGGACTGACCTTACGGGTAACTCAGAATCAGAGGATTTTCTCGAGACGATCCAGGACTGTTTCCTAAATCAATATATAACCGACCCCACACCGGGTAATAATATACTCGATTTAGTTCTGTCGAACAGAGAAAACCTCATTAGCAATGTCGAGGTAGGGAACGAACTTGCAAACAGCTATCACAAAGAAGTTCGATTCCAGTTAGATTTTCAGGGCAGACGTAAGGAAAATTCCACTAAAGTACCAGATTTCAGAAGGGCAAACTTTGACAGTTTAAAGAGGCAGCTGAGAGAGGGGATGTCGCTCTTGGCCGTGAACCTGACAGATGACTCAGACCTGATAACGACATCTGAGACTGCCGAGTTCCACGTCAATTTAAATAATGAGTTACTTAATGCACAGAGGCAGAACATACCATACAAAAAACTCAGATCAGACAACAATGACCCTAAATGGATAAATGATTATTTAAAGAACATCATTGGCCAAAGGAAGGCTATAGGTAGAAGGATAAAGCATGGCGAAATTTACCTCCACGATTATTATAAGATATGGCGAGTAGGGTTAAAACCGAGATAAGGAAAGCCAAGAGGAATAATGAGGTAAGGATAGCAAGGGAGGCGAAGACAAACCCCAAAGGATTCTACCAAATGTATCAAACTAAAACACGAGAAAAGATTGGACCAATACGGTCAGTTACCGGCGAGCTCACTGATAACGCCGGAGAAATGAGCAATAATTTGAGTAAATATTTTTGAACAGTTTTCACCACCGAAAATTTAAACATGATACTCGAGGCACCGACTCTATTCAGAGATAGTGAAGAAAACAAATTAAGCGAGATAGTAGTGACTAGTAACGATGTTCGTAAGCAAATAGACAAACTAAAGCCTAATAAGTCACCTGGTCCCGATGAGATTTTTGCCAGAGTATTAAAGGAATGTAAGGAAGAGCTTAGTATGCCCTTAGTAAAGTTGTTTAACATGTCCTTAAAAATAGGTGTAGTACCAGAATCCTGGAGGATAGCGAATGTAATACCGATTTTCAAGAAGGGGGATAGATCACTATCCTCTAACTACCGCCCAATCAGTCTAACATCAATAGTAGGCAAATTACTGGAAGCAATCATTTCGAACTCTATTCGAAATTACCTGGAGAAGCACAGATTGATCAATGATTCCCAGCATGGCTTCACAAGGGGACGTTCTTGTCTAACTAATCTATTAACATTCTATTCATCAGTTTTCGAATAGGTGGACGAGGGGCACAATTATGATGTGGTATATCTCGACTTTAGCAAAGCCTTCGACAGAGTCCCCCACGAAAGACTAATTAGAAAGGTAGAAGCTCATGGCATCAAAGGTAGCATCCTTAAATGGATTAGGGCGTGGTTACAGGACAGGAAACAGCTAGTGAGCATTATTGGCACTAAGTCCCATTGGAGCAACGTCACAAGTGGAGTTCCCCAAGGCTCAGTACTTGGACCATTATTATTTATTATATACGTAAACGACATAGATATCGGCATAGACAGCAACATAAGTAAATTTGCTGATGACACTAAAATAGGACGTGTTATTAAATCTGATGAGGATTCAGCAAAACTATAGGAAGATCTAAACAAATTTTTCGAATGGTCTGAAAGATGGACAAATGTAAAGTACTCGGTATAGGAGATGTAAACAGAGAAACCAGATACCAGATGAACAACGATGCCATAGAGAAATCTGACTGCGAGAGAGATTTAGGAGTAATGATAAGTAGGAACCTTAAGCCATGTAAACAATGTGTTTTTGCTCGTAACAAGGCTAATAAAGTACTTGGGTTCATACAAAGGAGTGTTAGTTTCAAGACTAGCGAGGTCATCCTAAAACTGTATCTTGCTCTTGTGAGACCACACCTGGATTACGAAGTTCAGGTCTGGTCACCGTATTACAGAATGGATATAGAATCCTTGGAAAGAATTCAGAGGAGAATGACAAAGACTAATCCCGGGCATTAGGAACTTAGAGTATAGAGACAGGTTAAAGCATCTTAATTTGCACTCCCTTGAGAGACGTAGAGCGAGGGGCGACCTGATAGAGGTGTGTAAGTGGAAGTCAGGGCTAAACAAAGGGGACATTACAAAGGTACTCAAACTATCCAACCAGGAGCGAACTCGTAACAATGGTTTTAAATTAGACAAATTTAGATTTAGGCGTGAAATAGGTAAACACTGGTTTGGAAACAGTGTAGTGGATGAATGGAACAAGTTTCCAAATATCATCATTAACTCGAATACGCTGAATAGCTTCAAACATAGGTTGGATGCTTATATGAGTAATAGGGGTTGGGTGTAAACGGGACTGCCCAGTATGGGCCAATAGGCCCGCTGCAGTTTCCTCCATTCTTATGTTCTTATGTATACATAACACACCTCTGTATGGTAGTAGGTATACATAGCACACCCATGTATGGTAGTGGGTATACATATCACACCCATGTATGGTAGTAGGTATACATATTTCACACCATGTATGGTAGTGGGTATACATAGCACACGCATGTATGGTAGTGGGTATACATAACACACTTATGTATGGTAGTGGGTATACATAACACACCCGTGTATGGTAGTGGGTATTCATAACACACCCGTGTATGGTAGTGGGTATACATTACACACCCATATATGGTAGTGGGTATACATAACACTCCCATGTATGGTAGTAGGTATTCATAACACACCCATATATGGTAGTGGGTATACATAACACCCATGTATGGTAATAGGTATACATAACACACCTCTGTATGGTAGTGGGTATACATAACACACCCATGTATGGTAGTGGGTATTCATAACACACCCATATATGGTAGTGGGTATACATAACACACCCATGTATGGTAGTGGGTATATATGTCACACCCATGTATGGTAGTGGGTATACATAACACACCTCTGTATGGTAGTGGGTATACATAACACACCCATGTATGGTAGTGGGTATACATATGACACCCATGTATGGTAGTGGGTACACATAACACACCCATGTATGGTAGTGGGTATACATAACACCCATGTATGGTAATAGGTATACATAACACACCTCTGTATGGTAGTGGGTATACATAACACACCCATGTATGGTAGTGGGTATATATGTCACACCCATGCATGGTAGTGGGTATACATAACACACCCGTGTATGGTAGTGGGTATATGTGTCACACCCATGTATGGTAGTGGGTATATATGTCACACCCATGTATGGTAGTGGGTATATATGTCACACCCGTGTATGGTAGTGGGTATATAAGTCACACCCATGTATGGTAGTGGGTATATATGTCACACCCATGTATGGTAGTGGGTATACATAACGCACTCATGTATGGTAGTGGGTATACATTTCACACACCATGTATGGTAGTGGGTATACATATCACACCTATGTATGGTAGTGGGTATACATAACACACCCGTGTATCGTACTGGGTATATATATATCACACCCATGTATGGTAGTGGGTATGTCACACCCATGTGTGGTAGTGGGTAAATATGTCACACCCATATATGGTAATGGGTATATATGTTACACCCATGCATGGTAGTGGATATATGTGATTATATGTTCAAAGTCCGCGTGTTTTTGGACTAAAAATGAAGCATATATATATATATATATATATATATATATATATATAATATATATATATATATATATATATATATATGCAAGTAAATCACTGTGGGTTCGCGTGATATAGGTATATGCTGATAACCACAAGGAAAGAAGAAAACACGAAGTTCCCAAGCGCTTTCGTGTAATTCACATCTTCAGGGGTGAGTACAGACTCTGTCATTAACGGTGGAGCCTTAACCTATTAATAGTAGTGCCTCACTCTAGTTACAGTGTTTGACAGTAAAAGTCAAATATGGTACCTTAATCAATTTATTAGCCGATATTATACTCCCCAAAACACTACATAGTTATATAAGCTATATATGTAGTTTTGGGGAATATAATATAACCATGAAATGCACACCATTATGCTTGCTCTCATCGCAGACAGCTCGCGCCACCGTGCCAGCAGGTGGAGCGAGGCTGTCAGCTGTCACCACCGTCAATCAGGGAGCATTGCGACCGTCACTCAGCCCACAAACGTTATGAGAATCCCACCGTCCACGGGGTCTCACACGGCTTGGCAGTAGTGTCCGTGACGTGTCGTGTCGTGTGGTATAAGTGACGTGTTATGTCGTTTGGTAAGTGACGGCCGTGAGTCTGGTGACGCTTCCAGGGAAATTCGCGTGACAGTTCGCTACAGAAGGAGATCCAGCGACACGCTATGAATGCTCCTACTCGCTCTGATGAATATAAGCATCATCTTTCCTAGTCACAACCACACAAAGACCGCCTTCCGTGACACCACACACACACATATAGTACACACACACAGTATCGTACCACCTTTGAACCCCTGCAATGACACTTGATTTTCAAAAATAAAGTAAGAAGAAATCACATTCAGGACCAGTTTATAATGCTACCACCTGTTGTTAGCTATTCGCGGAGTAAATCTTCTGCAGCGTTGGTGAGATGTGGAAACGCTCGCAAGCGCAGTCACACAGGGAAGCTTCGCAAGTCTGGTTTAGGGAGAGAGCGAGGGCTTAGCGAGCAAGGAAGTGTTGATCAGGGAGAGAGTCGGGGAAACTTATGCAACGGGCAGTGCTGTGTGCTTGACCAGTCAAGGGAACACAAGCAGGACCAGGTAGGAAGCACTCACAAGCAGGACCAGGTAGGAGGCACTCACAAGCAGAAACAGGCAGGGGGCACTCACAAGCAGGATCAGGCAGGGGGCACTCACAAGCAGGATCAGGCAGGGGGCATTCACAAGCAGGGCCAGGCAGGGGGCATTCACAAGCAGGACCAGGCAGGAGGCACTCACAAGCAGGACCAGGTAGGAGGCACTCACAATCAGGATCAGGCAGGAGGCACTTACAAGCAGGACCAGGCAGGAGGCACTCACAAGCAGGACCAGGCAGGGGAACACAAGCAGGACCAGACAGGGAGCACTCACAAGCAGGACCAGGCAGGGGAACACAAGCAAGACCAGACAGGGAGCACTCACACGCAGGACCAGACAGGGAGCACTCACAAGCAGAACCAGGTAGGGAAACACAAGCAGAACCAGGCAGGGGAACACAAGCAGGACCAGGCAGGGGAACACAAGCAGGACCAGGCAGGGGAACACAACAGGAAGAAGCAAGAGAAGGCAGGGTATAAGCAGGACACTTTACGACTCAAACAGAGGAAGAAGCAGCTGGGTGCTAGAAAGATGGTGGACAGCTGGTGGACCTCTGCCATCTGTTCCACTTCTTTTTCTCCTCCACTTCCAACATCCCTCCTCCCTCTCTCCTCCTTTCCACTCTCCTTTCCTCCTCCTCCTCCTCTTTTAATCCATCCCTCCTCCCTTCCACAATCTCTCCTCCTCCATCCTTCTCCGTCCCTCTGCTTCCACCATGCCTTCCTTCCACTCATCTCCACCCACCAGCCCGCCCTCCATCCCGCCCTCCGTCCCTCCCTCACTCCGTCCCTCCCTCCACTCTCCCTCTCTCCCTCACTCCGTCCCTCCCTCCATCCTTCCCTCCCTCACTCCCTCCCTCCCTCCCTCCCTCACTCCGTCCCTCCCTCCATCCATCCTTCCCTCACTCCCTCCCTCCCTCCCTCACTCCCTCCATCCCGCCGTCCGTCCCTCCCTCACTCCGTCCCTCCCTCCATCCTTCCCTCCATCCCTCCCTCCCTCCCTCCCTCCCTCACTCCGCCCCGCTTGAGCACCACACCCATCACCCTTCTGGGAATTCCCAAAATATATGGAAAGGAATCTGGGAATTCGGGAATTTTTCATTTTTCCTATTTGGGGAAGGAGATAGATAGATAGATAGATATATAGATAGATAGATAGATATATATATATAGATAGATAGCCACACACCTTTACATTTAGTCAGCAGATGAAGGAGGAGGTTGAGAAGAGTAAGGGAGAAGGATGAGAGAGGAAGGAGTAAATGAGGGAGGGAGGAGGAAAGGAGGGAGTAGGAAATGAGGGAGGGAGGAGGAAATGAAGGAGGGAGGAAGAAATGAGGGAGGAAGGAGGGAGGAGGAAATGAAGGAGGGAGGAGGAAATGAGGGAGGGAGGAGGAAATGAGGCAGGGAGGAGGAAATGAGGGAGGAAGGAGGAAATGAAGGAGGGAGGAGGAAATGAAGGAGGGAGGAGGAAATGAGGGAGGGAGGAGGAAATGAGGGAGGGAGGAAGGATGAAAGGGGGAGGAGAGAGGGAAAGACGAATCAGAATCGAAAATCATGCCACACACACACACACACACACACACACACACACACACACACACAGCGTCAGGAGAAAGGTATTAATGCGGGGGATGAATGGAGGTTCTTTTTGTTACACATTAATACTCTTATAGATGTTGGCCTGATTGTGTGTAGCTGGCGAGGAGGAAGAGAGGAAGAAGATCAGAGAGAGAGAAAGAAGGAGTGGATGGAGAAGAATAAAGTGGAGAAAGGGAGAGAGAGAGGAGATAATCATCCTTGTTCCCAGATTCTTGTAAGTAGTTTTGCCTTTAGTTAGAGGGGGGAGGAGGGTGTGTGAAGGATGGGGGATGAAGGTGTGAGGAAGTAATAGGAAGGAGGAGGTACGGGGGAAAGGCAAGGAAGGAAGGGAGGGTATGAGGGCCTGCCGGAAGGTATGAGGAATTGAGAAGGAGTGGAAGAAAACACAGGAAGAAGGAAGAGCGTGAAGAACCTGAATAAAATGTGAAAATTACCGACGACTGAAAAGTGAGACTTGTAAGGGTGCTTAGTTCACACACACACACACAGACACACATACAACATACATACATACATACATACATACATAACTTCTTTCTTATACACGCCCTTTCCTCCACCCTTCCACGCCCATTCTACAGACACACTCACCCACCCACGCCCTTTCTACAGACACACACACCCGCCCACGCCCATTTTGCAGACACACACACCCACCCACGCCCATTCTACAAACACACACACACACACACACACACACACACATATATACACATTCAGCAGACACACCCACCCACCCACGCCCATTCTACAGACACACACACCCGCCTACGCCCATTCTACAAACACACACACCCGCCCACGCCCATTCTACAAAAACACACCTACCCACCCCCGTTCTACAGGCACACACACACCCTCCCAATCCATGCCTATTCCACACACACACACCCACGCCCATTCTACAGACACACACACACACACACCCACCTACGCCCACTTCTTGTACCCTGTGTCTCTACGTCCCACGCCTTATAGCTCCTCCCAGTTGGACAGGCTCTGCCCTCCACCACCCTCCTAAGCCTACTCTCTCTTTCGTCCCTCCCAAGCCTACCCCTTGTCCACTCTCTCTCTCTCTCTCTCTCTCTCTCTCTCTCTCTCTCTCTCTCTCTCTCTCTCTCTCTCTCTCTCTCTCAACCCCCCCTACGCTTGTCCTTTGTTCTCCACCACTCGTTTACCTTTACCCCTAAACAATCAGTGTGTCATTCTCTGATCTGAGGGTTGGCGACCGTGGTCCTACAATTATTTTCGTGCTGTCTTTACGAATCCTGTAAGATGTGATATCTCTCCGGGGATAATGTTCATCTATCAATCCGGCCTCTGCCTTCCCTTCACCCTTCATATACCTTTAACTGAACCTGTTACTATATTTTATCATTATCGTCTCATCTTTAACGATATGGCCAGGTATCCCATTTTTCGTTTTCAATAAAATTCTTATATTTCTATGGTTGCTCAATCTTGGTACTTTTGATGTGTTTACGGTCCGAGAGCCTCACATACCAGAGGGCCTCACATACCAGACATGACTGCCCGTTAGGGATTGTCGATACACCGCACTGTATATTACTGTACTAAACTCTCTCCTATGTAAGGGGCACAACACTCGTCCCCTTCACTTCTGTAACACCACATTTCTAGAGTCTATGGTCTTCTGGTGTCTACTAACAGTGCCCACGCGTCTGACCCCTAGTATAGTACTGACCATATTATATAGTGTACATATTGCATTTCAGCAGCTTTTTTCTTTTCAAACTAAAATTATGTCCTTTATAAAACTTGTCTAATAGTTATTGATGTTTTTGTTAGACCTATTCTTGTTTTGATATGTCTTTTACATATACCATGAAAATTATGTTACTTCCCAAATAATATTTTTTATACCTGCCTAAATTCCACTTGACAACCAAAATTTTTAAAGATTTCTTGTAATTAGGAAACAACCAACACTTTCGTCTTTCCACCATCAACTCTAACCCCATAATCTTTACCTTTTCCCACTAATCTATTAACCAGTTTCTGTAATGCCTCTTCAATACCCGCAACTATAGCAGCACCATCTGCATACCGCATACATGATGACACCATTAACTTTTATTATTTCATCGTCACTTACAACTTACTACATTAAATATTCTGAATAGAAAATTATACAATGTTTGAGACACCACGCAGCCTTGTCGCGCTCCCTGGCTAACCTAAGACCAATTATTAAGTTCGTTATGACTATTAGCTCTCTCTCTCTCTCTCTCTCTCTCTCTCTCTCTCTCTCTCTCTCTCTCTCTCTCTCTCTCTTCCAATTACACATCTGGTTCAATCCCCCAAGCGCCGAGGAAGGTGTCACGCATCACCCAGCAGCCTGTAGGAGAGTTCCTCGTCGGCCACGTAACCTCCTGTTAATTATCACACAGGGTAAACGTGTGTGTGTGTGTGGCGACCTCCTGTAGTATTGGTAACATCCTACCCCCTGATAGTGACCTACCCCCTGATAGTGACCTACCCCCTGATAGTGACCTACCCCTTGATGGTGACCTACCCCCTGATATTGACCTACCCCTTGATGGTGACCTACCCCCTAATATTAACCTACCCCTTGATGGTGACCTACCCCCTGATAGTGACCTACCCCTGATAGTGACCTACCCCTGATAGTGACCTACCCCCTGATGGTGACAGAGTTATAGGTCCATGAAGAAGGTTGTGTGCAGGGAGGATGTGTTGCTGTGTGTTGGTTGATAATGATGGCTGTTGCGTCTTATTAATGGGAGCATCTTAAAGTGTACATTAGAGATGAAAGTAAAGAAGTGCTCTCTCTCTCTCTCTCTCTCTCTCTCTCTCTCTCTCTCTCTCTCTCTCTCTCTCTCTCTCTCTCTCTCTCTCTCTCTCTCTCCACATATTCAACTATCAATCTATCCATTTCCATTTACATATCGTATATAGGGTGTGTGGGTAGAGTAGAGACATTGCTCTTCTCCCGTCCTAAGAGTCACTGGTTCGTTCATGGGGGGGTACTTTCAGTCCACCCAGCTGTAAATAGGTGTCGAATGTAATGCCGGCCACAGTGTTACCTTGTGTACCGAGGGCTTAGTACAGGGTGTCCCTAACGATCTGTCATGACTACTGGACCCACTTTCTATGTTGGGATCTATTATTTACTAAACATAATAAGACACAAAGAGAGAGAGAGAGAGAGAGAGAGAGAGAGAGAGAGAGAGAGAGAGAGAGGAGGGAGGGGATGTGGAAGGAGAGAGTCATCATGTCCTGCCACAAATTGGAGGAAGGAGTTAAGTGAGGACTCAGCAGGTTCATGACGGGCTGTTAGTGAGGTGGTCAAGGCCGCTCGTCCACTGGTCTAGCTGGTGGTGATAATTGGTCCAGCTTCTGGTGATAATTGGTCCAGCTGCTGGTGATAATTGGTCCAGCTGCTGGTGATAATTGGTCCAGCTGCTGGTGATAATTCGTCCAGTTGCTGGTGATAATTCGTCCAGCTGGTGGTGATCTTTCGCCCACTTGGTAACTATAATTATCACGGTAATAATTATCCTTCTTGGGGGTAATTCGTCCAGCAGCTCATGAGAATGGCAAGGAGAGCGTGGCGAGGAGACAGGGGAGAGGTAGACAAAGAACAAGACGGACAGGCACAGTGAAGAGACCTGGCAAGAGCGGAAGAGGATAGCGGAGGATGGATGACAACAAGGGAGTGAACAGAGAGACTCATAAAAGGGAAAACGAGAGAAGGAAGAAGAAGAATGTTGGTAATCCGCCTAATTGATGGTGACAGTTTGCAGACATGGTGCTGACAATCTGCGAATATTGTGTCGATAATTCACATGGACTGTGGTGATAGTTCCCAAAGAATATGATGATAATTAATTTGCAGACTCTGGGTAACATTCGCAAATATTATGGTAATTATTCACAGAGACTGTGGTAGTAATTCCCAAATACTATGCCGATAATTCTCAAATTCTGTGTCAATAATTCGCAATTACTATGTTTACAATACGCATGGCCAGTTGTGATAGTCCTCAAAGACAGTGCTGATAATTTGTAAAAACTGTAAATAATTTGTAAACATTATGCTGATAATTGGCAAATACTATGCTGGGACTCACGAAGGCTTTGTTGACAACGCGTCCGAAGGAGAAAGTTCTGGCATTCCAGTGAGCCAAAACTCGAGGTCCCACGAGAATTTCGTGAATACAGAACGCTGGACCCTGGGAGGCGCGCGCACACACACACACACACACGCACACGGAACATCTCCACGACGAAGTATCCACATGTAAGATTCAATCACTTCAGCGTCCTGGACTGACGAGTTAGGTGCCCTTCATTACCTCTCGTTTGATGATCAAGAGACTGACGACTGAAGCCTCTAGAAGATCTGAGATTGAATGATTCGAGTCTGAAGAAACTGTCGTTGTTCTTCTTCAAATAAACAAAGCTTCAGTGAGTACTGCCTTACTGAATAGTCAATAAACCAACGTTCCAATGACCGAAATACTTGTCACTGGACCTGTCATGACCAAAGAAAAACAAGAAAGTTGGCGATGAAACGACTTATTCTGGAGAACGTGTTGGTGAGGGGTGCACCAGTATGAACGACAGTAACCTGGTGAAGAACGTGTTGGTGAGGGGTGCACCAGTATGAACGACAGTAACCTGGTGAAGAACGTGTTGGTGAGGGGTGCACAAGTATGAATGACAGTAACCTGGTGAAGAACGTGTTGGTGAGGGGTGCACCAGTATGAACGACAGTAACCTGGTGAAGAACGTGTTGGTGAGGGGTGCACCAGTATGAACGACAGTAACCTGGTGAAGAGCGTGTTGGTGAGGGGTGCACCAGTATGAACGACAGTAACCTGGTGAAGAACGTGTTGGTGAGGGGTGCACCAGTATGAACGACAGTAACCTGGTGAAGAACGTGTTGGTGAGGGGTGCACCAGTATGAACGACAGTAACCTGGTGAAGAACGTGTTGGTGAGGGGTGCACCAGTATGAACGACAGTAACCTGGTGAAGAACGTGTTGGTGAGGGGTGCACCAGTATGAACGACAGTAACTTGGTGAAGAACGTGTTGGTGAGGGGTGCACCAGTATGAACGACAGTAACTTGGTGAAGAACGTGTTGGTGAGGGGTGCACCGGTATGAACGACAGTAACCTGGTGAAGAACGTGTTGGTGAGGGGTGCACCAGTATGAACGACAGTAACCTGGTGAAGAACGTGTTGGTGAGGGGTGCACCAGTATGAACGACAGTAACCTGGTGAAGAACGTGTTGGTGAGGGGTGCACCAGTATGAACGACAGTAACCTGGTGAAGAACGTGTTGGTGAGGGGTGCACCAGTATGAACGACAGTAACCTGGTGAAGAACGTGTTGGTGAGGGGTGCACCAGTATGAACGACAGTAACCTGGTGAAGAGCGTGTTGGTGAGGGGTGCACCAGTATGAACGACAGTAACCTGGTGAAGAACGTGTTGGTGAGGGGTGCACCAGTATGAACGACAGTAACCTGGTGAAGAACGTGTTGGTGAGGGGTGCACCAGTATGAACGACAGTAACCTGGTGAAGAACGTGTTGGTGAGGGGTGCACCAGTATGAACGACAGTAACCTGGTGAAGAACGTGTTGGTGAGGGGTGCACCAGTATGAACGACAGTAACTTGGTGAAGAACGTGTTGGTGAGGGGTGCACCGGTATGAACGACAGTAACTTGGTGAAGAACGTGTTGGTGAGGGGTGCACCGGTATGAACGACAGTAACCTGGTGAAGAACGTGTTGGTGAGGGGTGCACCGGTATGAACGACAGTAACCTGGTGAAGAACGTGTTGGTGAGGGGTGCACCAGTATGAACGACAGTAACCTGGTGAAGAACGTGTTGGTGAGGGGTGCACCAGTATGAACGACAGTAACCTGGTGAAGAACGTGTTGGTGAGGGGTGTACCAGTATGAACGACAGTAACCTGGTGAAGAACGTGTTGGTGAGGGGTGCACCAGTATGAACGACAGTAACCTGGTGAAGAACGTGTTGGTGAGGGGTGCACCAGTATGAACGACAGTAACCTGGTGAAGAACGTGTTGGTGAGGGGTGCACCAGTATGAACGACAGTAACCTGGTGAAGAACGTGTTGGTGAGGGGTGCACCAGTATGAACGACAGTAACCTGGTGAAGAACGTGTTGGTGAGGGGTGCACCAGTATGAACGACAGTAACCTGGTGAAGAACGTGTTGGTGAGGGGTGCACCAGTATGAACGACAGTAACTTGGTGAAGAACGTGTTGGTGAGGGGTGCACAAGTATGAACGACAGTAACCTGGTGAAGAACGTGTTGGTGAGGGGTGCACCGGTATGAACGACAGTAACCTGGTGAAGAAGGTGTTGGTGAGGGGTGCACCGGTATGAACGACAGTAACCTGGTGAAGAAGGTGTTGGTGAGGGGTGCACCGGTATGAACGACAGTAACCTGGTGAAGAACGTGTTGGTGAGGGGTGCACCAGTATGAACGACAGTAACCTGGTGAAGAACGTGTTGGTGAGGGGTGCACCAGTATGAACGACAGTAACCTGGTGAAGAACGTGTTGGTGAGTGTGTACCAGTATGAACGACAGTAACCTGGTGAAGAACGTGTTGGTGAGGGGTGCACCAGTATGAACGACAGTAACCTGGTGAAGAACGTGTTGGTGAGGGGTGCACCAGTATGAACGACAGTAACCTGGTGAAGAACGTGTTGGTGAGGGGTGCACCAGTATGAACGACAGTAACTTGGTGAAGAACGTGTTGGTGAGGGGTGCACCGGTATGAACGACAGTAACCTGGTGAAGAACGTGTTGGTGAGGGGTGCACCGGTATGAACGACAGTAACCTGGTGAAGAACGTGTTGGTGAGGGGTGCACCGGTATGAACGACAGTAACCTGGTGAAGAACGTGTTGGTGAGGGGTGCACCAGTATGAACGACAGTAACCTGGTGAAGAACGTGTTGGTGAGGGGTGCACCAGTATGAACGACAGTAACCTGGTGAAGAACGTGTTGGTGAGGGGTGTACCAGTATGAACGACAGTAACCTGGTGAAGAACGTGTTGGTGAGGGGTGCACCAGTATGAACGACAGTAACCTGGTGAAGAACGTGTTGGTGAGGGGTGCACCAGTATGAACGACAGTAACCTGGTGAAGAACGGGTTGGTGAGGGGTGCACCGGTATGAACGACAGTAACCTGGTGAAGAACGTGTTGGTGAGGGGTGCACCGGTATGAACGACAGTAACCTGGTGAAGAACGTGTTGGTGAGGGGTGCACCAGTATGAACGACAGTAACCTGGTGAAGAACGTGTTGGTGAGGGGTGCACCAGTATGAACGACAGTAACCTGGTGAAGAACGTGTTGGTGAGGGGTGCACCAGTATGAACGACAGTAACCTGGTGAAGAGCGTGTTGGTGAGGGGTGCACCAGTATGAACGACAGTAACCTGGTGAAGAACGTGTTGGTGAGGGGTGCACCAGTATGAACGACAGTAACCTGGTGAAGAACGTGTTGGTGAGGGGTGCACCAGTATGAACGACAGTAACCTGGTGAAGAACGTGTTGGTGAGGGGTGCACCAGTATGAACGACAGTAACCTGGTGAAGAACGTGTTGGTGAGGGACGTACCAGTATGAACGACGGTAACTATTCCCAGGCTGTGACCAACTGAACGACCCACGCAGGAACATTTACTGTGGTAATCGCGGCAGTAACCCAGGACGACAGGGCGAGCCAGGGATGGAATATTTCCTCTTTACATTTGATCTCGTAACACTGCGGGGACACAGTCAGTGACCCACTGCAGGCGTGTGATGCCCTTATTGGGTGTTTATATTATATCTCTGAGCTACGATATTATGCTCAGGGTGGACATGACTACACACACACACACACACACACACACACACACACACACACACGCACGGGTATGAGGTAAAACTCTGTTCTGTTGTGTTGTCACATCTGCTCTTCGTAAAGTTATTCTGCATCAGTAAGGTACATCTTAGTTACTGCTCACTGTTCGCGGTTCTTAAGAGCCGTACGACAGCTTTCCAAGGCCTGGCACAGTTAAGTGTGTACGACTCTATTTCGGTGTCGGCCGTACGTCAAGTTGGGACAGTTGAATTCTTTTAAACATATTAATATATTCGATATTTTTTGTATTGTTAATTTCCAAACATATATTGTTCATTGGTGGAAGAAATGTAATGAATAATACAAAGACTTACTAACTATAATCACTACCAAAAAAATAAAAATAAATAAAAATTTATATTTCCAGAAATTATCTGAATATTACAATAAATTTCTTCATATCCTTGACGCAACAACAAGTGCTGACAATTTCCCCCGGGTCCATAATAACATCTGGGTTACCTGTGGGTCAAGAGCCGCACTGAGTATACAGTATAGCTTATGCGAGAGAAGGCAGGGAGATGTGCAATTTATAAACATTAATTGTTAAGATCTAGTGTATTTAATTACCTAAAATAGGGACTTAGAAACCTAGTTGTTGAGGAGCAGTAACAGAACAACTTGAACAATGAACATACAGTAAGTTACCTTAGTGCAGGGTGGAGCGCCACACACCTGGATTTGGGAAGAGAAAAGGATGGATGCACTGTGTAGTATTTATAAGAATTTAAAATATAATCATAAAATAACTTAATAAATTATGATCAATTAACCATTATTAGAAATTAAAATGATGTTTTATATGATATAGTACAGTATATTCATAGATAAACAGGCAAATAAGGAAATGTGTCAATGTTTAAATGAAGGAATGAGTAAACTTGAAAAAAATAAATCAATATACTATTGAAAGATGATGTATTAAAATGAGATAATCGAAATGAACAGATAATATAATTCGGTAAACATATGAATTGCTATAAAAATAAAAATAAATTATTAATAACATAATTTATTTCAATTTCTTGAATTAAGAAAATAACACATCAAAAACTAGTGATTAGTCGTGCAGGTATAGACACGTGTACAGTAAATCACCATTAAAATTGTGTAAAATATATTCTAGTATACAGTATGAACAGTGACGGTTGAGTCATAAAATATTTAACTCAAATTTTTTAGTAATGAATAAAATTTCCAATAAAATATATTACACTTAATTTCCTCAACACAGTAATTGTATTTAGCGAAACAATAAAAGCTTACAACATCAGGTGGGTCTTAAAGCCTCCCCGAAGATAAAAATACTTAGAACGCTGAAGATGTTAACTTTGATAAATGAAAATTAACTCTGAATTTACAATGTAATTTTTATCAAACATTTTATTAGTCAGACGTCACATCTTCCTGAATACTATTATCCTCCTGAAGGTGGTCGTTGGTCTATAACTCACTCGCCTCTCTTATTATGTTTATATTTAGTTATCAGGCTACAAGATGAAAATTATTTATTGTGTTAGACTAAAATGTTCACTACATTCAGTAGCCAATATCCGCCAATTGTTTCAACATATATAAAACAAAGAGGATACATGTTTTATTCACACTTATAACTGCACACCTGATGAAGACTTCTCCACGCCTGACTTTGGTCTACGCTTGCATCATAGTAAAGAGTGATGGAGGTTTCAAGAGCTGCCCGCACCAGAAGATCGCGTGAAGGAGAGTTTTCCGTTTCTTAGTTTTGATCTCCACGAGTGCTGAGAATCCTTGTTCCGACAGATATATAGTGAACAGGTGAACAATAATGAACATGGCTTCCTCTGAAAGGGGTTAATATTCAAGCAAAGAAACTCAAGTTCCCGTATTAGTTTCTTCATTTTCTGAGTCTGAAGCTACCAGCATCTCATCAATCTCCCGCTCTTATGCTGCCCTCAATATCTTCCCACTCATGATGATTGACAAATGGAAATGCAAATGATAAGACAAAATACCACGGGTGTAATGGCAGAAATGCATGGACATTGCTTGTAAACACCGGCCTCACATTTCATCTCGTGAAAACATTATAAATGAGCAATGTATTTCTTATATACTCACCACGCTTATATTGGCTATCTAGATGTTACGGCGTCCAAAACACACCGTACTTAATGTGGGTTGGTGGCTCGGGTGCTGGGTGTGTCATCTGCATGTTTACATTCTCCTCTTACCTCCCAAACGATGGTCTTCAGGCGATTACGTGTGTACAGTATAATATCCTGTCAATAAACTGCATATCACAAATTTCCTTCCACTAGTCAATCGTCATTCACCCCACCATTCACTTTTACTCTGATTCTGATCGTGGTCAAGTTTTATTTTCGAACATTACGGGAATCTTAGGAATTTTATCTTTGCAGTCAATAGTTTAGACAACTCTACGACACATATAAGTCGTTTGCGAGGGAAGCGTCATAGAAGAAAAGTGTCTTAGAATTGTCTCAACTACTGATTGCAAAGATAAAAGTCCTAACATCCCGTATTGTTCGAAAATAAAATTACACTGATATCATTCGCCTTTGGATGAACTATTCGCCTGCTTGGGAAACACAGCTCTGCTCTAACTCTTAATCAAATTAAATGTTGAGGCTGGGAAAAAATGTCGTCACTATCGTGCATGTAAACAAATGTTATCGTGCTTTATAGATATCAACGGTATAAAAATTTTCACTTGTCTGTAAATTTAATAACATTGGGTTCACTTTAATGATTTAATATTGTTACAATACTTTTTTGGAACCTGTGCGAGTGTCTGTAGGCCAAGAAATAAGTGTCATGCTAACTGAAACTTGTTAAAAAATAGGTGTGCTTTGTAGATACCTCACCATTACGCCTGAAATCTTTATTCATTTAATAATTAAGTTCTGGGGTTTAAAGTTTGCATGACGCTCAATATTAGTTACACACACACACAAGCAAACTAAATTTTATTTGTGTGTGTGTGTGTGTCGTCAAGGGGCGTGGAGACTTTTATTTATTCTTTTTTAACTATACTCATGTGATTACAAACTTCATTACTTCACTTTTTCACAGACATATTGGAGGAAGGCGGCCATTGTTCTCCAGCACTAGAGGAGGAGACTTTTATCTCTACTCTCTTATCTCCCTCAGTCTCCTCACAGTTTATCCTCCCCAGCACTTTATACTCAGATTACAATGACGTTTACAAATTGCCAAGTTACTGTCGGATGCTGACTGTTACTTAGTTCCCTACCACACAAGTTTCACCTAAGTGTAGCTCTTTTGTATTCCCTTCCTCACACACACACACACACACACACACACACGACAGTTCACGTATTCTTTAAACTTTTACAGATCACAAGAGGCTGGTTAAAATATGTTACAGTTGTATATAATGAACATAAGTAGTTAAATTATTAGGTTTTTATCGATATTAAATAATAGTCATTCATTACTCACAAATAAACGAATGTACCTCACTGATGAAGTATCTTCCTAAGGCTGAATTAGTATTGTGTTAACAGTAAAGACTAAATGGCGGTTATGGTCAGTTGTGTTCATACAGATCGAATTAGAATTCCTTCTACCGGAGAATTGCCCCACCACCAGGCTTCCCCAAGGTCGGCTTACCTCACCCCCGTGACCTTATTCAGCGTGCTGCAAACGTGCTTTACCAGGCTTTGGGGTCCGGATGTTTTGCCCACAAAACATAGCGTGTAAAAGTTAGTCTTATACTGAATATGAATTTGATGAGAATATCCTTCATATACTGAACCAACAAGACCAACTGCCTCAATTACGGCGTGACCTTGATAATTACATGCAACTAGAACGCTGGCTGTTGCTGCTGCTGCAGTAATTATAATTTTTAGGTTAAATTTCTGGTACACCATTACTCGCACAGTATCAGCTATCACTCACACCTGACTGTGGCCAAACTTCCGGCGACCCGCAGCAGGTGGGTCCCTCGACCGTGCTCACTATGTTAATGATAAATCATAAAAAGAAACTCCGGCCATTGAAATGTCGCCATCTTACTAAATATTCTCTGTTTTAGATGATAAAATCCTAAATAAAATTTGAGTAAACAACGTACAGTAGCTTACACACACACACACACACACACTGGAGTCTGGGTGTTGTTTTACTGCATACTGTAATAAAAAAGTCGCGCTGTCAATTATGATACAACTTCTCACCGAGACTCATTCAGCAGCCTTTTCGTGATAACCAGCATCTGTGAAGACCCCATGACGGACTACACTTTCACTAATCTTATGTGACCCAAGATTACAATGTTACACGGGAAGTATCTCATTTGATGAATACCCTTCCTAGATGGCCTCCCAGCTATCAGTACTTATGATAAAGTTGACACATCTCTAGCGGCCACATTGAGGCATGTAGCCACTTTAAGCTTGGTGTGGTCAACAGGACTGCCACTTCACCACACACAAAGTCGTCACATAAATGCCTTTCCACAGAACCTGCCATTCATTAACATTTTATGGCATTCGTGAGAACTTTATTGCTAATACTTTATGATATCCTCTCATGCTTTACGGCGTTCAATAAGCTTCACAGCGTTCCCTAATGTTAATATTTGTTAATATTTTACGGCATCCTGGATTGCACCGCAGCGTTCTACAATGCTTCACGGCGTCGAGTCCTGGATGGCGGGAAAGTGGACTTGAACTCACGAAAATCCCGCATTTTTGATAGTTCGTCCTTTTCGTGTGAGTATTATGATCCTACGTGAGGTTAGAGTAGATTATGTTAGGTTTTGCTGGGTTAGGTTATGTCAGGCGACGTTATAGGTTATGTCTTGGTATATTAAGCTGGGTTCGGTTTGGATATCTCCCAGTAGATTAGACTATGTTGTGTTACGTTTGGGTTAGCTTAGGTTACAATAGGTCAGTTTAGATTAGGTTGTACTAGGCTAGAGTAGGTTTGATTTGTTAAATTTTTTTTTAATTAGAATAGGGTGCTTTGAGTAGGTACTGTACACAACTACTTAGTGTTGTCTGCTGGGGAAGATAACTTATCTGTATGAGAACTCTCTGTTTATCCAAGTTTACGCCCGTGGCCCCGTGTTGGTCATATACATCCACTGAGGAATCCACCCACAGGAAAATAAAGTCGCCAGATTAAAAAAAAAAAAAAATGGGAATACCCCCGCAGAAAATAAAGTCATCCTAACACATCTACCTTTGGTTTAATGAAAAAAAAAACCCACTGGTACTTGAATGTAACATTCACTGGGTGGCTGTCTTATGTGGCGGCTTTGTTTACCTATGACTGATATCAAGGCGATTTTAATCCACCCGCGAGTCAGATTCACACTGGTTCCTACGATGAATATTTCTCGTAAACTAATGATGTAAGAATCTGCCTAACTGTTTGACTTAAGATAAAACACACATAAATAAGGTTTTAATTAGCTTCAAATTTCACTCTGATTATCTAGATTATGTTCTCTTAGCATTAGCTAGAATTAGAAGCTAAAATTAAACTGCAAAACCTTGGAAATTTTTTGTTCATATTCATCCTCTCAGTTTAACCAATTATTAACGTAGCTTTACCCATAATGTGTTTTTTCTTTATCACTGTTTGTACAATTTTACCGAGTGATAAATATTTGTGGAGAGAATGTAATAAGGCTGTGATACCAGGTACAGCGTCAACAACTGGGTTCTTCCCCTTTAAGGATTTAGTTATGGATTGTGTTGGTAGGTTGGTACTGGAGAGTTGAACAACAACATTCACATCCTGGCTTGATCCATCGGTAAAGTCATCATACACTGTACAGCGTGTACCACCTTACCTCCCTCATTCAATTACTGGACCAACACCTTATGACACTTTATATAGAGAAAATTAATGGAAAATACTGAAATAGATCTATACTTGGATATGAACCCTGCCAAGCCATAATTGAGGACAGAATGTTTATACCGGCTTCAACAATGACGAGATACCTAAACAAACCTAACTTTCCTCTAACCTAACATAACCTAACCTGACCTAACCTAAATTAACCTAACTTACCTCTAACCTAACCTAACTTAAGTTAACCTAACTTATCCATAACCTAACCTAACCTAACCCACTTTATCTCCCAAGGTATGTTTCAGAGAAGGTTGGAGTCAAGCATTAATTATATTGGTTAGAAAGTTATATTTGTTCGTTGTTTTATATGCTTCAATTATTAAGGTTATTTACAGAAAGTTCCCGAGACGCCCCAACACTCACACAAAGGCTCGTACGATGACTGTCTCTTGTCACTGAAGATGCAAGAATGGAACACCTGAAGCTTTGCTCCCTCCCCCTCTTAGCTTATTTCCCCTAATGATGAAACACCCTAATGCTACAGGGGGGTTAGGTTAGGTTAGGTTAGGTTTTGTTAGGTTAGGTGTTGTTAGGTTAGGTTATGTCAGGTTAGGTTATGTCAGGTTAGGTATGTTAGCGTTAGGTTAGTGTTAGCCTTAGGTTAGTGTTAGCGTTAGGTTAGTGTTAGCGTTAGGTTATGTTAGGTTAATGTTAGGTTGTTTAAAGATCAGGTGAAATAAACTGGAAGGTAGTCATCAGGTGACCCGTAAGAACGTAGCTATTAAGGTGACTTAAATTGGGACAGCAAAATAACACCCCAGAATAGCTACAGAATACAATGTGTCTTAACTAGATGCTTTCTCTTGGCACCTGCAGACAATTAAACCACCGAATCTTTCCCCCCCAAAAAATTATGTAGGCTATTTTATTTAGTCTCTTAACTAGTGGTAAGTGAAGTTATCTACACAGTTAAGGCAGAGTCTCATTTTGATTATGTGGCCATATTTTATGTCATGTTGTACTTTAGTTTAAATCAATCAGTAAGGTGCATCGTGAGGCAAGGTGGTAAAGAGTATCTCAGATGACAGTCTTACCATTGATACAATAATTTCAGCAAATTTGTGACAATATAAAAAGTTTTAACTATTTAACAAGAGGTCCAACCGGTTACCACTATAATACTTGACAGTCATATTCATATAATCAAAGATAAATACTTTACTGTGGTCGTCAATGGACTGTGAATAATACGTTTGAGTTTACCAATCTAATGTTCGAAGCTTTGATAAACATTACACGCCCTTGAAGCTCGCCGCCCTAATCAAATAACATATATTAAAGCCATGTATGTTTGTGCTCATGAAATTGTACATGTGTTTTGCCCTGACAGTGGGATTATATTTTCAACGGTGGTGGTCATACTTGTCAATATAACGAAGTTCAGAATGAATATTTGGTCATTTTGAAACTATTATTTTCGCGGCCTTGAATATTTGGTATTTTCCTATACACTTTGTTCTCCAGAATTAGGAAAGGTTACATCTTATGGAGACAGGAACAATATTAAACCACTCGTGAAAGATGAACAAAACAAGACAAGCTTAACATAAAAATCCTGGTTTATTTTTATTATGTTAAGTTAGGATGTTAAGTTAGGTTAAACTTTAAGTTAATTTTCTTTATGCGTCACAAATTTCTGCAATGATATTAATTAAAAAAAATGCAAATGCTCTAAATATCAAGGAGCGAAACCAAACCAAAATTACTGAACAATTTATCAAAACGTGTTTATGTATATATATATACAGTATAAATGGTTCTTGTGTTTAAAGGATATACCAATTTATTTAATTTCACATATATGCAAATACGTAGTATTATTCAAATGAGTGGTTTCAAATCTGAAAATATAAATTGACTTTTAACTCTTTGTATTCTGTACACGGCTCGCCCAGTCTCCATTATGCACTGTGATAGGATTAAAAAAGAGACAGTCGGCATAACTCGTGAATGTATAAAACAATGGCAGTGTTAATGTACTCTAAGATAAGTCCTTCTGTTCTTTAGTAAATCAAATTAATTTCATTATTTAGAGACACTGCTGTGAATTTTGGAGAATCACAATGGCAGTGAGAATGGGTTCCGTTCCTGAGGACTTTCTAAAGTGGAAAATGTTTGGAAGTCGAAACCCATGTTATGTGCATACCGTATTTACAGAACAATTTAAAATTCCACTATATCATAGCCTAAGTCTTTAATTTAAGAGAAAAGAAGAACTAAAATGACAACATACTGCAAATAAAAGTAAAAAATTACTCATCGGGAAAAAAATATTGTAAATTTAAAGTTCAACCTCGTTCGTAAGTGGGGGCTCTCTCTCTCTCTCTCTCTCTCTCTCTCTCTCTCTCTCTCTCTCTCTCTCTCTCTCTCTCTCTCTCTCTCTCTCTATATATATATATATATATATATATATATATATATTTATTTATTTATATATATATATATCTTGATAAAATCACACGGGAAAAGGGAAACAACGGAGCTCCTTAGCTTTCGACTTTATTCAAGACATCTTCAGAGGCAACTCTATATATATATATATATATATATATATATATATATATATATATATATATATATATATATATATATATATATATATATATATATATATATATATATATATTAGGGTGGTCCAAAACTATATGGTAAAAAATATAAGTAGTAATATATTGCCTCCACAAGCCTTAAAATTGTCCATTTGGTTCATAGATAAGGTCTGTAAAATTTTATCCATATTCATTAACATTTAGAGGTCAATCCATTTTGCATATTATACTTGTAGTGTAGGACTGAATTTTCTTGTCCGCATGATATAGTCTTAATATACACAACACATTATATTGGGTATATTTCAATGTATATAGCCTAGTTGCCTATTTGGAAAGGGCAAAGAGTCAAGTATTGAGTCATAGGGACTGACAATGACAGGTTGAAACAGGAAACACAGACAAGGGTTACCATTAATCAGATGAAGTTACTTATTTCATTTATATCTCATCAGTGCTAGAACTTATGCTAAGCGATGTCTTCAGTTTGATCTGTGGGTCAACTGGAAGTCCTGAGACTATTCTGTTTAAGCGCTTCAAAAAGCAGTGGAGGTCCATTTCGCTCAATGACTTCATTCCAGCACCAGAAAGCATGTTTGAGGACCCAATGCTTCAAATTCTAAGGAAGGAGTTGCTTGAATATTTGCCAGTAGCCCTGCAGGATAATCAGCCACGAGATGATTATAGGGAGTTTCTAGAACTAGCTCTTTTGTTTCTTGGTGGACTGCCAAGTAGTAAGGTTTCCTTTCGAGTTCCTGGTCCTACACACCATGCAAGATGGATGGCAAAAGGAATCTATGCTCTCAAAATCTATCTGTTCAAACATCAATTCACATTATCAACACGGGAAGAAAACAATATCACACAACTGGCTTTGTTTGTGAGCATAATGTATGTGAGATTCTGGCATGAAGCACCAATGGCTGTTCGAGCTCCATTCAATGATTTGCAGCTAATGAAGGTTTTAAAGGAATATCCTCATGAGAAAGTTGCACACGCAGCACAAGCAGCAATTAGCCGACATCTCTGGTATCTATCAGAACATCTTATCGGTCTAAGCTTATTTGATGACAGGATCGATACTGAAACCAAGAAGAATATGGTACAAAACTTCCAGTGCCCAAAGAAACAGGACTTTTCAAGGCGTATTGTCCTATCTGATGAAACTCCTATCAGTAATGTGGCCTCATTTGTTACTGAGCGTACATTAGATATTTTTGATGTTCTTACACTAGATGGCAAAGAAAGAGCACAACTGTTCTTGAGTAAGGATCCCAAAACATGGAAAGACGATGAAGTGTTTATCACAATGAGAGATCGTGCGATAAATATGAAGGTGGTGAATGACAGCGCAGAGAGGGCAATTGCTCTCATAGAGCGTTATAATGAGTCTATAACGCAAAATGAGGACCAAAAGCAGTACCTTTTACAGGTTGTTGCAGCTCATCGCAAGAAGTTACCAACGGCAAGCAAAGCTGCTATGATGAAGGGATACAAATAAAGAATGTGTATTGGTGTTCTAGAGTTATTTAGTTTGTAATTTGTAAAACTTATAATTGTATTTTGCTGAATAAAGACAATGTGTTTATAATGTGTTTATCTAGCCCCGAAAAATCCTTATTACCTACTAAATGGAAAAAAAGAGGACATTGGATTGACCTCTAAATATGCTTTAAATGATCCAATTTTTTTCTGGGATGCATTTTGTACCTAATGGACAAAAATAAACCTTGTGGAGAAAACGTATACAAATATGTGATATTTTGGACCACCCTAATATATAGCCTATATATGTACATACATATTATATATATACATATATTTCATTTTAGTTCATATAACACGCGGACTTTGAACATATTATCAACGAATTCACCAGCCAGGACTCGAACCCTCGACCTACTGTGTGGGACCAGGGAATGTTACCGACTTTGCCACAAGGTCGGTAACATTCCCTGGTCCCACACAGTAGGTCGAGGGTTCGAGTCCTCTGGTGAGGTCGTTGATTATATATATATATATATATATATATATATATATATATATATATATATATATATATATATATATATATATATATATATATATATATATATATATAATGCTGATAACCACAAGGAAAAAGAAAACACGAAGTTCCCAAGTGCTTTAGTGTAATTCACATCTTCGGGGGTGAGTACAGACTAAGGAGAAGTACAAAACAAGGTGTATATATACAGAGGAGGGTGAGTTCAGGTCCACAATGGTCAGGCATTAGGTAATGACCCTACTAATCTTTAAAAAGCACCGCAACGGTCGGTAGTCAGGTCAGAGGGCACTGTTAAACAAATGTTAATCAAGAACTCCCTCAACAACACAATTGGTTGCATTTATAAAGTTCCTTGCAAGGAATGTAATATGTTTTACTTAGGCCAGACAGGTAAAAGATCTTGCAACTAGACTTAAACAATATAAATATAGTGTTAGGACAGGCCAGGAATCTATATTCAAAAAGGGAGACAGAGCATCAGCGTCAAATTACCGGCCGATAAGCTTAACGTCAGTAATGGGGAAATTTCTTGAATCAATTATAGCAGATAGCATCCGATCACATCTTGAGAAAAGCAAATTAATCTACGACTCTCAACATGGGTTTACAAAGGGAAAATCTTGTCTAACAAATTTGCTGACGTTTTTTAGGAAAGTCTTCGAGGTAGTAGATAATGACGAACGTACCGCATCAGAGGCTTCTGAGAAAATTAAGGCTCATGGTATCGAGGGGAAAGCCTTAAATTGATAAAATCATGGCTCGCCGATAGAACGCAGAGGGTCAGCGTAGATGGTGTTAAATCTGAGTGGGGCCGTGTAACCAGTGGGGTTCCCCAGGGGTCAATACTAGGCCCACTCTTGTTCATAATCTACATAAACGATCTAGATACTGGGATCAGCAGTGACATAAGCAAGTTTGTGGATCACACCAAAATAGGGCGGCAGATTAATTCAGGGCAGGACGCAAATGCATTGCAGGAGGATCTAAATAAACTGCAGGGGTGGTCTGAAAAATGGCAACTGAAATTCAACACCAGCAAGTGCAGCGTACTTAATATTGGAAGAACAAATACTGATAATGTATACAGCCTTAACAACATCAACCTAGAGAAGTCGACTTGTGAAAGAGACCTAGGGGTGCTTGTAAGCCTGGACCTACGGCCTAGAAAACAGTGCGTTAATGTTCGAAATAAGGCAAACAGAGTATTGGGTTTTATATCGAGAAGTGTAAGTAACAAGAGTGCAGACGTCTTATTGCAACTATATCTTGCGCTAGTCAGGCCGCACCTCGATTATGCGGTTCAGTTCTAGTGCCCTTATTATAGAATGGATATCAATTCACTTGAGTCGGTTCAGCGAAGAATGACAAAATGATTCCGGGACTTAGAAACCTTCCATATCAGGATAGGTTAAAGAAACTTAACTTGCATTCCCTAGAAAGACGAAGAGTGCGGGGAGATATGATAGAAGTATTTAAGTGGGTGAAAGGAATCAATTAAGGGGATATAGATAAAGTTCTTATAATATCCGAGCAGGATAGGACTCGGAGCAACGGATTTAAGTTGGATAAGTTTAGGTTTAGGAGGGAGATAGGACGAAACTGGTTCACAAATAGGGTGGTGGACGAGTGGAAGAAGCTTAGCAACTTTGTAGTAAGTGCTGGAACTCTGGAAAGTTTCAAAAGGAGGCTAGATAGATTCATGGATGAGAGAGAGTGGTAGTAACTCTCCACAGGAGCCGCCATGCACAGGCCAACCGGCCTATTGCAGACTCCTTATTTTCTTATGTTCTTATGTTCTTAATGCTCTGTTTGTTCATTTGAGGGATAATAAGCATTGCATTGACTGGGATAATGCCTCCTCAATATTACTTTGTAATTCAATTGACAGTAGGAACATTATAGAATCTAGTCTCATTAAACATACCGAAGCAGTCAACATGAATTTGAGTAATGGCATGTACAAACCGGACAATTTTGTAATTAAGAAGATTTGTAACCAGGTGAGAAGGTTGGGTCACCTTACCCTCTGACCTGACTACCGACCGTTGCGGTGCTTTTTAAAGATTAGTAGGGTCATTACCTAATACCTGACCATTGTGGACCTGGTCTCACCCTCCTCTGTATATATACACCTTGTTTTGTACTTCTCCTTAGTCTGTACTCACCCCTGAAAATGTGAATTACACGAAAGCGCTTGGGAACTTCGTGTTTTATTTTTTCTTGTGGTTTTCAGCATATTTTTGCCAGTATGTGTGTGTGTGTGTGTGTGTGTGTAGTAGCAACTTCTTAGTTGAATGTGTTAAGAAGGTTCTCGCAAATATATAGTTCCGGATTCCTTTCTGAAGTGAAGCATTGGGTTCCTACCTTGGACACTAATCTTTGTGGGCTCACCAATAAATAAGTGCACTATTAGGGGTGCCTGCTGATGTAGACCAACCTTCTGGAGGTCCAGCATCCTACCAATGGTCTGAGTTAACCCACTAGCTGCCGAGGGTGACCACTGATCAGTACCTGCTCGGCCACCCTACAGTACATCATAGCAGGAACAGGCTTGTGTGAATGAAATGTACATAATGAGATATAATTCATACAAGAAAAAACAAAAACATACAGTACATGTCGGGTCGTAGTGAAACATGGGGTGTAGCTTAGTGAGGGAGGTACAGTACTGTCTCATACATAAGCTTTACGAGACGTGTTTGTGCTTAGTTTGAGTGTTTTGGTGTGTGGTAATGTACTTTTAACTGCTCCTGGATAAACGGTGGACTAATTAACGAGGAGGTGACATTTATCCGAGCTTATCTTTTAACAGTAATCAGACGGTGATGCTGTGGCTCTTATTGTTACTGAACTCCCTTATATTATTGTAGTTTTTCATCCTTCTCTTGTTATCAGTAGACCAAGACTAGATGCCACGCTACAGACCAAGATGAACGACTGAAGGTTATCATTCATATAAAACACGAGTAACATAATCAGTAGGACTGGATATACATAATCGTTTAGTGTTACATTTGCAAAGTCGCTGGGCCGACTCACATGATTAACATTAGTAGATACAAAAAATAAGTTAAAATACTTGGCTACAACGCTATACTTCTTTATATAATAACTGAGTTTGTGAAGGATCAAAAGTACTGTTTATGAAATGAATTGTCGGTGGAACAGCCAAGGGAGTGAGAACCCAGATAAGCAGAATTGTCACACTGTAACAGGTAATTTTGCTTGGCTTACGCAGATCGGACTGGAGGTTTGTGCAGGAAATAATCATAAATTGTGAACATGATGAACTTATGTGAGAGTAGTACGGGTGGGGGAGGTTAGCCACAAGTTCTAGGCCAAGTGATTTTTTGATAAACAAATGTTTAACTTACTAATTAGGCATCATATAATCCTTGGTAGTCGTAACTGAATTAAATAATACATTAAGTAGGCTGACGCTGATCCACGTACGTGGATTATCGTAATAATCTCTTCCATAATTTTAGATGCATTTTTAAAGGAAACTGCTGATGTGATAAAAGATTAATGAACTTTATATAAGGCAAAATTTAATGAATTATTTTATTAATTATTGTCGAACGAAAGAATACCGACTGATTGAAAATTAATGAAAAATGGCTATCGATATTTTGGTATAATAACTTTGCTGATTTTTATACAACCATAGACCTCGTACAACATAAATGGTGAAGGAAACAATCCCCAAAACATGGGTTGGTTTTCACAATCTCCGGGTGTTGCCGTGTTGGGGTACGGTGCGTGTCGCCTGTTGACCTCTTATGGTATTTGTGATATGGTAAAGTAATCGTTTCATTATTTAGTACGACGGGTATCATACATTTAATGAAAAAACACCACGTTCTCATTTTCAGGTTAGTTGAAAGAGCGGTTACTATGTACGTGACATTCTAGTAACTGGAAAGTACTCGGCAGGTACAGTATAGTGTAAGGCAGAACACCCATACACGCACTCCACAAGCAGGCATAAGTACATTTCCTGTGAAGAATGCCTATTGAGTGTACATGCCGATCGTAGTATATTATGAAAGTAATATTAAAAGACAGACAGATATGAAGGACTACTAATGAAAGACTTTTGTTATGATGTGGAGTTTTTAAAAATTCAGATTTTTTCAGTGAAATCTCCTTCGCCTCAAGACAAAAACGTTGTCACGCAAAGTAGTTGTAGCTTTAGCGCGATTATCTAGTATAATGTATG
Source organism: Homarus gammarus (assembly GCA_958450375.1). Lineage (NCBI taxonomy): Eukaryota > Metazoa > Arthropoda > Malacostraca > Decapoda > Nephropidae > Homarus > Homarus gammarus. Next base: position 338,054 of record CAUDMG010001873.1, read on the forward strand.
AAGATAGTGACCCCTCGTGACCTAACGTACAGTATATGAGAGGAGGGCGACTTGGCTAAGGAGGTCAGCTGGAGTGATGAGTCAGCTCTCACCAGTGCTCCGCGTCCTACACTAAATAAACAATGCACTCTTTTGTATTTCGAGAAGTGAACGGTGCTTAACAACCATGGAAGTTGAAACTTGAAAAAACAGCAATAACAAAGTATATTACCAGGGCCTAAGCTTGGGGGTGGAGTCTGAGTTGGTGTGATGAACATTCTTCGTAATTGTAGATGTAGAAATGGTTGATTTAAGCTGAAGTGCAAAGAAAAGAAAACGCACTTAAATACCACAAAAGTTACAATGAGATTCTACCTTAACTAAACACAGTAAGTTTATTCCCCAGCAGTTAGGGGATAAGATTGAGAGAGAGAGAGAGAGAGAGAGAGAGAGAGAGAGAGAGAGAGAGAGAGTCTTCAGGAAAATAATATTCTGCCATTATTTTTCCTGATGTGAACGTATTTAGGTAGGGTAGAGTTTTAAGTAATTAAGATTTTATTATCATATAATACTTACAGTATGTGTTTTAGTTTAATAAATCAATTAGCTGTATTGTCACATCTTCTGTTCTGAAGAATATTAAGAATATTCACCGTACAAACCCTTGTGAATTCTCCCCCTGGCCATTAATTATTTACTGGAGGAGGGCACACAGGGTGTTAGGGTACATATATATATATATATATATATATATATATATATATATATATATATATATATATATATATAATTTAAATTTTTTACTCCATCGAATTTCTATCTGTCGGCCTTGGTAACGTCAACGAAAAATAACAGTAGCCTTAGTGGAGTTTTGAAATCCAGGTTTCTGCAGTTGATGAAGGAATAATTCTGCAGGATATTTTAATGGGATATACTTATAGCACCGTATAAATTTGTTAATATTATATTGTAATCTTATAGAAATATCTGCTGATAATATTTTTTAAAATATGCTGAACCGGTTTATCAATGAGCTACATTCTGCATCCGGCATTTCTGAAGCCATCTAAACAAAGCTGCTGATTCTCATAACGTTACCAGTGTAAAGAGCGTCCAGTCTTTTAAAAGCCGATACCCTTGGTAACTAAAAGTGAAGGCCGTCATGTACACCCATCAAAACAGTACCGTGACCCTCGGGTCTGATGGAAATCGGAATAATCTACTGAGTACTGTACAGTCACAGCTGTATCTGTTGGGCTGGCACCTCTGACTAAATAAACTTAACTCCCTTTATCATGGAATGTTCTGTGATTCATACTCCTGAAATAATAATAAACCTAATATTTGCATTAAATTAAATGGTCATGTTCTCTGTACTACTTTATTGGTGGGTGATGACAGATGTGCATGTATTTACGGCAGACTATGCAATAGGTAAGGATTATTTGAGACCTGAGCAGAACAGTTGCCATTGTTCAAGTAATACGTATTTATGGGAGAAACCCAACATGTAGCAAAGAGCTGACTGAAATAATTTGAGATTGTGTGTTATTTCTCCTCTGCCTTTTGGTTTCATCAATTTACTTCAAAGATTTATTCTTACGGATATCTCTGTATTGTCTCCTTTAGTTAGACGATCTCGAAGCATGAATGAATGAGGGTGTGGGTTCATGGGATTCTACTCTTATTATGCAATCGAAACCGAAGTGGTATACAAGTGTTGCGCCCCATTTCATTCACCAACAATCAACCAAACGAAATGGATGGCAGATGGACAAACAAAACATTAAGGAAATGTACTGCATGTCTCGTATCTCTAACACAAGGAAGTATCTGGTAAGGAGACCAAAACGTCAGGCTGTTTGTCAAAGTACTTCATCCTGTGGTCCATAAGGTAAAGTACAGCAAGAGTCGCGGTACTTTGTTTTTGGTGGGTGTAACTCACTCCCAAGAGTATTTTCATGATTTTGTGAAATAATATGACACAGCGAACGAAGGATTTTGATAACTCTGCCGAGACAACAGGGGTCGTTGTGTTCATTTTTAAATTAATTGAGCTCTGTAAAGATACTTTTTGGCATTGAGTCGTCATGTAGTGTTTATAATCACTTTTATATACAAAACATTGGTGTAGAACTGGTGCATAAAACAATGTTTCCGGCTATTTAAGGTCAGCCCTAAAGTTAATGGCATTTGATTCGCTTGTAATAGTAGTCTAAGCTTGCACTCACAACAAAATTTTTGTTTATCTAACTTGTCCGGTTTGTACGTTCGCAGTGGAATTATTTTTCCTGTGAACTTTGTTGCAATTGACACGCCGAGAGGGATGTAATTTTTTTGCTGAGATCCTGTCTACATTGTTGCCCGTAGAAAATGTATCGGCTTTTCTGCTGCCTAAGTTTACTCGTAAAAAGATTATACACTGAAATGCAGTAAACAGTATCCTTTACTTTACATTTTGCACTTGCGAGGATATGTTGTTTGTTGCGCCATATATACACACAATCAACGCCTCAACCCGCCAGGAATCGAACCCACGGCCCACGAGCCCATGACTGTGACCGGGGAACGCTAACCGCTGGACAGTCACAAGTCACGGGCTCGTGGGCCGTGGGTTCGATTCCGGGCGGGTTGAGGCGTTGATTGTATGTAGAAGTCCGCGTGTTTATTGGGATAATGAAATATATATATATATATATATATATATATATATATATATATATATATATATATATATATATATATATATATATTGTCAACAGACAAGAGTAACAAATGGTGCTCTCAGCCAGCATCAATCGTAGGAGCCTACGGTATCTGGCAACTTCTTTGACAGATTGCAAAAGGGGAAGGCAACGTTATAGTGTATCGACGAATATCCAAGCAACAGTATTTCATTCTAGAATTTCTCACATAAATGTGAAGCTTTATTCATGTGACTTAAACAATATGAAACAATAGCGACAAAATGAGGGACATTATGAACCTCATTATTAGGGGAGCCAATCAGTAGTCATTGGTTGATATCAACTGTGGTGGCTGTGTGAGTCAACAATCTAGGCAGGATGTACTGCACTCTCTTGCCCCAACATCTGAACCAGCAACCAGGACTACACGCCAGGTGGTGAGAGCCAAACAACAGTGCTGGAAACTTTTTCCGAATAAAACTGCTTCTCGGTTTGGTTGTCGAAAAAAACAGTATAGCAAGCGGCTTTAGTTTGCACTTCCAGACGTAAGAAATAAGAATGAAGTTCACCAATTGTTGTAAAGAGAGGAACTGGTAGTAAAGGGTAAAAAGAGGTAAGAAAAGTAGAGAATGTGGAAAAACACAATGAAGGAGATGAGTGAGTTTAAGACTGTAACAAACCGTGAGGGAAGTGAGGTGACACAACAATACCTTTTATTCACCTCGTGTTAGTGAGCCGCGGACCAGTCACCATTCCTAAAACTATGTGGAGGGACATTTTTTTCTTTTAAATTCGAAAATAAATCGTTTAAAAAAAATCCAACACCATCCCCACAGCAACAGCAACACTGCAGTCACTTAAATAAAAATAAGAGTGATGAAACAAAGCGGCGAAGACTGGAAGCTCGGGTGCCTTGCCTGCTTGCCAACGGCCAGCTGTAAAAAGTTAATGTAAGAGAGGAGTTTGGGAGGGTGGCAGTCCAGATCCCAAGGAGTAATCAAGTCTCGTCCTACTTTAGAAAGAACCTTTACAGCCAAGTGGTCGCCTGGCATGTTTCTGTGATCCTGCCTTGAGTGCCGGACGCTGGCGTCATTTTTCGGAACCACACCGACACTGCCACGATATCTAAGGTGCCACATTGATCTCATCGGTAATTTTTGTTTGTCATATTGAAGTTTACGGCGAAGTATCAGTATGTTGCCATATAGACCTCTGATGCCATATTAGCTTCCCTTTGCCACGTCGACCTTCATCATGCCATATTGACATTTACACTCAAATTGAATTAATATACTGTTACCATACTACGAACAGAATAGTGTTGAATTAAATACGTTCCAAAATTAGAAACACACCGAGAGCATCAAATACTATAAATGACGACGAATTTTCAAACGTAATGAAACTGGTGATTAACAGACTGTTGGTGTTGTAAACAATGAGTGTAAATAGTGAGAGCATCACACCCTAGGCACGAGCATCGCCGTGACTGTGTTTAACGTTATCGTGTAAATACTGGCACATGGACCCGATTTTCAAAGATTTACTCCTTGAAATTTTACCACCCGTGACTAACCGGTAACGTGGTGAGGGCATTTGACTGATGGTCACTTAGGCGACGACCCAGATGTGGAGTCCAGAAAAACGTAAAAATTGCATAGTGACTCTTAACTGTAAATGCTCGTGGGTGAGTTTCCCTTATCACCATTTACGAATAAGGGAAATTATTTGCCAACCTTCTGAGAATTCGAGTCCTTAAGAAGCTGCGTTACGCACTGTAATGATAACGAGGTGGTGTGAACGCCTTGTGTACTACGTACTGTAACCGCCCCGTAACCAACTAACAACCCACCCACACGCCTACGCGCCAGTATATAATTTCCCAGTATTTAAGCGCAGTGAGTGATCGAGGGTTGATGGGTGTGAGGGGGTGTTGAACCGGACTTTTTTTATGCACTTAGGTTATGAATTAAATAACGAATGGGTGTTGCTGAGTGTAACTGGGTGACTTCTCTGAGAATCCCGTTAGTAGTATCGACAAGGAGTTTGTTGGTAGATCCTTGTATTCTGAGGTTTTCCTTATAAACTCATATAACAAGGAGCGGCCACATATATGTCGCTGGCTACCGTGTTAATATTGTGTTGTAACTGTTCCTGCCTTATTTTAACAATGGGAAGAATGAGAGGAATAATGATGTGAGAGGTGTATAAAAGAGAGAGGGTTGGTTGATAAAGTGGAGGGTAGAGAGTCTCCTTGAGAATCTTAAAACATGAAAAACAATACTCCATCACTATTAGTACATAACTGTTTTCTTCACCACTGTGGTATCTTCCTTTGAACTTACAAACAAAGTCGTAAAGGAGACATTACAGTGTTCATTACAGTGTCCCCTAAATTAAGTGTTGCGTCAGAGCGGACATGGTGAAGGACACAGTTTCGTGGACATATTGTTGAAACACTTACTGAAGTTTTGCATGTGTAACTTCATTAAGGGACTTTGTAACACCTAACATCAAATGACTCTGTGAACACAAACATAAAAAAGACTCTGTAAACATAAACATTACAAAATGACTGTGAATACAAACACCAAGGGACCCTGTGTAAACACCCTGTATGCAAGACTGTGTTGACTGGCTGCTGACTGTTGACACTGACCTATGTATCGCTCTACTTATGACTACACTAACTGCCTTGTTACACGGTGTAAACATGTGTAACAAGATGCTCGGCCAATATATAGGATGTAGGCGTTAATGGTGTGTCATTTAACCTCCAGGAAGGAAGTATTAAGGCGATAATATGACGGTGTGTCGCGGGTCCTTAACACATCCTGACAATCTACTGATTTTTAATTAAACTGAACTTGTTATTTCGTTATTAATTCTGTGATTTTTTTCCAGTTGTCAAAGATAAAAATTTGGCGAAGGTCAAAACAAGAAACTTTTTCAGCTTAGTTTTGAATACATTGACCTGAGTAATGGAAGTATTTTACGAGTGAGGGAAGTTTTTCTTCAGTTGGGACGGAACGTAGCCAATGACCAATATCTGTTTATCTTTGTTTGTGTACATATCAAAGTACTGTGAGAGATAAACCAGGGTCAGGAGTTGCCATAACGAGGGTGGTGTGGCAGAACAGACATGGAGTGGTGTGGCAGAACAGTCGTGGAGTGGTGTGGCAGAACAGTCGTGGAGTGGTGTGATAGAACAGGCGTGGAATGGTGTGGTGGAAGAGGCGTGGAGTGACGTAGTAGAACTTACTTGGCGTCGCCCAACGTTACAAGAACATAGCGTGACAAGGAGTGTGAAGTGTGACAGGGAGGGTGTGAGTGTCATGACGAATACCTAAAGATAGCATGACTGGTAGTAGATTCGACGTGACAGGTCGTGTGAAACACAGTGACAGGCCGAACAGGTAGTGTAGTGTGGGGCCGAGGTGCCGAGGTGGTATGAAAGTTGTTACAGGCAGTGTGAGGGGCGACATGCACGGGTCAGAGAGGAGACTGTGAGGGGGCCGTAGACAGGAGCGTGAAGGGTGTCATGTTGGGGAGGGGGGAGTGTGAGGTAGACAGTGAGCTAATGATTATTCTCTCTCTCTCTCTCTCTCTCTCTCTCTCTCATCACTGGGTGACCTGTTAAGGACAATGAGAGAGTGAGAGAGAGGTACTCATTATAATGGTAATAACAATGGTTCAGAAGGATATAACATCAGCTGTTCAGGGGATTCCAATAGTTAGTTGGGTCGTTAAGAAGCGTGAGGAGCACTGCACCAGATAACTACCACGGCCAGGGCGGCAGTAGCTCAGTCTCACACCTCAGAAGGGACAAACTGGGTCAACCTAGGGTAGACAAGAACAACAGAGAGAAACTGAGGTTGCATTACTAATGTAGGAACTCATTGCCGCCATTATGGGGTGAGACACGGCAGCCAGCACTGAGAGCTGAAAGCAGAGTGCAGTCTGCTGTTGTAAATGGTGGATAGTATGCAGGCACACCTAAGCAGCTGGCCTGATGCAGGTCTCCTAAAGAGAAGGACAGGATTGTAGTCATTCCAGCGTTTGTAGTTGGGTAGTAATTTTCACCCCAGCCTCTAGGGGTCCCCGCGTCGCTACAGGGCACCAGAATTTCCCTGATTTGTTACTGAAATACGTAGGGAGTTTCATTTCTTTAAGGTCTTCCTCTCGACAGGAGTTAGAATGAGGACCCTGGAACACACACCATGGCAACCCCTCCCGCCATCACACTTATAAATAATTTAAGAATGTGATAAGTTTTTAGTAACTGTAATCAACATGGTGTTATTTTTTCAACAATTTATCTTAACTGTATTATTTATTGAGGTTTAATCATCAAAATAGGATGACCCCAAAATTTGCCATAGTAATGTTCAACGCAGGTAACAGCCGTACGCTTGGCAGGGTCGTGCTTGTCGATGGAGGAGCAAACATTTTCAGGTGCTACTATAGTATGCGGTCTACCAAGTTGTGTGGGGTCTACCAAGTTGTGTGGGGTCTACCGAGCTTCGATTAGGTTAAGTCAGGTTAATGGACGCTACAGTGTATATGTGCCAGTGGACCAATTCTAGCTCAGTAGACCGCATACTACAGTATCACCCAAAAAAAAATTGTGAGTGACCGAGTCAGTTACAGGTTTTCGTAACGCAACCAATAATATATACATTGAGAGCGACACACACACACTCACATATTACACCCTTATCAGTCCAAATTCATGCCTGCAATACACTAATAATACGAGGAGGATCACATTAATGATCAAGATAAGAGTATATTTGTGTTAATCATCCGTGCCGCCGCCACCACCGACCATAATTCCCCTCTACCACCGGATAATTTGGTAATAGGTTTTATCAAGGGTGTAACACTACCGAGTCTCTCTACCCTGGATAACAAATTATCCGGGGTAGTACTGTACCTCTACCGATAATTACCATAGTAATTCACAGTCTACCCCGGTGTCACTGTCTATCTCATCCCCCCAGTCCCAAACGTCCGCCCTGGTATTCTGCGCATGCGTAGTAAACGGGGAGTTGGAGAGGGGGGGGGGGGGCGGGGGCGATCTGGAGTGCAGTAGGTAACGTTCTCAGTGCTCCCCTTCGTCATCTCTTCCCCCAAAACTAATACGATTTTGATGAACTCTAATACAAGTTAATTTTAGATCTATAGGTACAGTACGATATGAAAATTAACTATGATGCGATGAAGGGGAGAGTATACAGTATACCAGGAGTAGGAGGAACTAGGCTGGTCTGATCACTCCTTTTGTGGCTACAGTATACCAGGAGTAGGAGGAACTAGGCTGGTCTGATCACTCCTTTTGTGGCTACAGTATACCAGGAGTAGGAGGAACTAGGCTGGTCTGATCACTCCTTTTGTGGCTACAGTATACCAGGAGTAGGAGGAACTAGGCTGGTCTGATCACTCCTTTTGTGGCTGGTATACACCATCCACCTGGGGCCCCACGACAAGTTATTATTTGTTTATCAGGATTATATTTTATCCAAATATGGTGTATGATGGGTGTAGTGTGTCAGGGTGTATGGTGAGTGTAGTGTGTCAGGGTGTATGGTGGGTGTAGTGTGTCAGGGTGTATGGTGGGTGTAGTGTGTCAGGGTGTATGGTGGGTGTAGTGTGTCAGGGTGTATGGTGGGTGTAGTGTATCAGGGTGTATGGTGGGTGTAGTGTACCAGGGTGTATGGTGGGTGTAGTGTGTCAGGGTGTATGGTGGGTGTAGTGTGTCAGGGTGTATGGTGGGTGTAGTGTGTCAGGGTGTATGGTGGGTGTAGTGTATCAGGGTGTATGATGGGTGTAGTGTGTCAGTGTGTATGGTGGGTGTAGTGTGTCAGGGTGTATGGTGGGTGCAGTGTGTCAGGGTGCATGGTGGGTGTAGTGTCAGTGTGTATGGTGAGTGTAGTGTGTCAGGGTGTATGGTGGGTGTAGTGTGTCAGGGTGTATGGTGGGTGTAGTGTGTCAGGGTGTATGGTGGGTGTAGTGTGTCAGGGTGTATGGTGGGTGTAGTGTATCAGGGTGTATGGTGGGTGTAGTGTACCAGGGTGTATGGTGGGTGTAGTGTGTCAGGGTGTATGGTGGGTGTAGTGTGTCAGGGTGTATGATGGGTGTAGTGTGTCAGGGTGTATGGTGGGTGTAGTGTCAGGGTGTATGATGGGTGTAGTGTGTCAGTGTGTATGGTGGGTGTAGTGTGTCAGGGTGTATGGTGGGTGTAGTGTGTCAGGGTGTATGATGGGTGTAGTGTGTCAGGGTGTATGGTGGGTGTAGTGTGTCAGGGTGTATGGTGGGTGTAGTGTGTCAGGGTGTATGGTGGGTGTAGTGTGTCAGGGTGTATGGTGGGTGTAGTGTGTCAGGGTGCATGGTGGGTGTAGTGTGTCAGGGTGTATGGTGGGTGTAGTGTGTCAGGGTGTATGGTGGGTGTAGTGTGTCAGGGTGTATGGTGGGTGTAGTGTGTCAGGGTGTTTGGTGGGTGTAGTGTGTCAGGGTGTATGGTGGGTGTAGTGTGTCAGGGTGTATGGTGGGTGTAGTGTGTCAGGGTGTATGGTGGGTGTAGTGTGTCAGGGTGTATGGTGGGTGTAGTGTGTCAGGGTGTATGGTGGGTGTAGTGTGTCAGGGTGTATGGTGAGTGTAGTGTGTCAGGGTGTATGGTGGGTGTAGTGTGTCAGGGTGTATGGTGGGTGCAGTGTGTCAGGGTGTATGGTGGGTGCAGTGTGTCAGGGTGTATGGTGGGTGTAGTGTGTCAGGGTGTATGGTGGGTGTAGTGTGTCAGGGTGTATGGTGGGTGTAGTGTACCAGGGTGTATGGTGGGTGTAGTGTGTCAGGGTGTATGGTGGGTGTAGTGTGTCAGGGTGTATGGTGGGTGTAGTGTGTCAGGGTGTATGGTGAGTGTAGTGTGTCAGGGTGTATGGTGGGTGTAGTGTGTCAGGGTGTATGGTGGGTGCAGTGTGTCAGGGTGTATGGTGGGTGCAGTGTGTCAGGGTGTATGGTGGGTGTAGTGTGTCAGGGTGTATGGTGGGTGTAGTGTGTCAGGGTGTATGGTGGATGTAGTGTGTCAGGGTGTATGGTGGGTGTAGTGTGTCAGGGTGTATGGTGGGTGTAGTGTGTCAGGGTGTATGGTGGGTGTAGTGTGTCAGGGTGTATGGTGGGTGTAGTGTGTCAGGGTGTATGGTGGGTGCATTGTGTCAGGGTGCATGGTGGGTGTAGTGTCAGGGTGTATGGTGAGTGTAGTGTGTCAGGGTGTATGGTGGGTGTAGTGTGTCAGGGTGTATGGTGAGTGTAGTGTGTCGGTGTATGGTGGGTGTAGTATGTCAGGGTGTATGGTGGGTGTAGTGTGTCAGGGTGTATGGTGGGTGTAGTGTGTCAGGGTGTATGGTGGGTGTAGTGTGTCAGGGTGTATGGTGGGTGTAGTGTGTCAGGGTGTATGGTGGGTGTAGTGTGTCAGGGTGTATGGTGGGTGCAGTGTGTCAGGGTGCATGGTGGGTGTAGTGTCAGGGTGTATGGTGAGTGTAGTGTGTCAGGGTGCATGGTGGGTGTAGTGTGTCAGGGTGTATGGTGAGTGTAGTGTGTCAGGGTGTATGGTGGGTGTAGTGTGTCAGGGTGTATGGTGGGTGTAGTGTGTCAGGGTGTATGGTGGGTGTAGTGTGTCAGGGTGTATGGTGGGTGTAGTGTGTCAGGGTGTATGGTGGGTGTAGTGTACCAGGTTGTATGGTGGGTGTAGTGTGTCAGGGTGTATGGTGGGTGAAGTGTGTCAGGGTGTATGGTGGGTGTAGTGTGTCAGGGTGTATTGTGGGTGTAGTGTATCAGGGTGTATGGTGGGTGTAGTGTGTCAGGGTGTATGGTGTGTGTAGTGTGTCAGGGTGTATGGTGGGTGCAGTGTGTCAGGGTGTATGGTGGGTGCAGTGTGTCAGGGTGCATGGTGGGTGTAGTGTCAGTGTGTATGGTGAGTGTAGTGTGTCAGGGTGTATGGTGGGTGTAGTGTGTCAGGGTGTATGGTGGGTGCAGTGTGTCAGGGTGTATGGTGGGTGCAGTGTGTCAGGGTGTATGGTGGGTGTAGTGTGTCAGGGTGTATGGTTGGTGTAGTGTGTCAGGGTGTATGGTGGGTGTAGTGTGTCAGGGTGTATGGTGGGTGTAGTGTGTCAGGGTGTATGATGGGTGTAGTGTGTCGGTGTATGGTGGGTGTAGTGTGTCAGGGTGTATGGTGGGTGTAGTGTGTCAGGGTGTATGGTGGGTGCAGTGTGTCAGGGTGCATGGTGGGTGTAGTGTCAGGGTGTATGGTGAGTGTAGTGTGTCAGGGTGTATGGTGGGTGTAGTGTGTCAGGGTGTATGGTGAGTGTAGTGTGTCAGGGTGTATGGTGGGTGTAGTGTGTCACGGTGTATGGTGGGTGTAGTGTGTCAGGGTGTATGGTGGGTGTAGTGTGTCAGGGTGTATGGTGGGTGTAGTGTATCAGGGTGTATGGTGGGTGTAGTGTACCAGGGTGTATGGTGGGTGTAGTGTGTCAGGGTGTATGGTGGGTGTAGTGTGTCAGGGTGTATGGTGGGTGTAGTGTGTCAGGGTGTATGGTGGGTGTAGTGTATCAGGGTGTATGGTGGGTGTAGTGTTCAGGGTGTATGGTGGGTGTAGTGTGTCAGGGTGTATGGTGGGTGTAGTGTGTCAGGGTGTATGGTGGGTGTAGTGTGTCAGGTGTATGGTGGGTGTAGTGTGTCAGGGTGTATGGTGGGTGTAGTGTGTCAGGGTTTATGGTGGGTGTAGTGTATCAGGGTGTATGGTGGGTGTAGTGTATCAGGGTGTATGGTGGGTGTAGTGTGTCAGGGTGTATGGTGGGTATAGTGTGTCAGGGTGTATGGTGGGCGTAATGTGTCAGGGTGTATGGTGGGTGTAGTGTGTCAGGGTGTATGGTGGGTGTAGTGTATCAGGGTGTATGGTGGGTGTAGTGTATCAGGATGTGTTTGGGTGTAGTGTGTCGATGTATGGTGGGTGTAGTGTGTCAGGTGTATGTGGGTTTAGTGTGTCAGGGTGTATGGTGGGTGTAGTGTGTCAGGGTGTATGGTGGGTGCAGTGTATCAGGGTGTATGGTGGGTGTAGTGTACCAGGGTGTATGGTGGGTGTAGTGTGTCAGGGTGTATGGTGGGTGTAGTGTGTCAGGGTGTATGGTGGGTGTAGTGTATCAGGGTGTATGGTGGGTGTAGTGTGTCAGGGTGTATGGTGGGTGTAGTGTGTCAGGGTGTATGGTGGGTGTAGTGTCAGGGTGTATGGTGGGTGTAGTGTGTCAGGGTGTATGGTGGGTGTAGTGTGTCAGGGTGTATGGTGGGTGTAGTGTATCAGGGTGTATGGTGGGTGTAGTGTATCAGGATGTGTTTGGGTGTAGTGTGTCGATGTATGGTGGGTGTAGTGTGTCAGGTGTATGTGGGTTTAGTGTGTCATTGATTTTTGATTTTGATTTTGCCGCTTGCAGCGGCTACTTTATTGTGCACCCCACACTCATCCTGTGAGCGGTAGCGCAAAAGGATTACAGAGTAGGGTTTACAAAGGGTCATAATAATTAACCCCCGTTGTCAGGATATTATGGCACTGAAAGTTACACAGTATTTCATTTACATTATTTGTTTAGTTCTATACATAAAGGGTAACTTATTCACAAATGCGTGAGAACAGGCGTGTGAGGCAGTATGTCTGGCCTCACACTTTGTTATTCACATTTACGTGGGAGGTATTCAAGCACATTGCGTATTTGGTTCTGTACATGAGAACTGACATAGATACTAAGTGCAAAAAAGTGGATACAATCTTAATATGTCGGCTATCTTGCCATTAGAGATGAAGTGTTGTGCCATTTCACACACAGTGTGCTTGGACCTGTCCCTAAAAGGTTCTATCTTCACACAGTCGAGGACGTAGTGTTCAAGTGTGTGGCCATATGTATGGCCACACACTTTACATTTAGTTTTGTTTACATCTGCTTGAGGAACATACTGCCAAAGGTACTTATATCCTAACCTTAATCTAGCTGTTACAACATCTTGTAATCTAGTGATCTTGTTACTTGCTCCATAAACGTGTTTCACTTGATACATCTCATCATGGTAAACTATGGATTGACTAGTGCCTGTTTGCACTTGTCTACTTGCGTCAAACTCATCAATAAGTTCTTTCCTAATTACAGTTTTAAGGGTTCTTTTTGACAGACCCAAATTGTATTCAACGGTGTCTTTGTTAGACGCGAGTTTGGCGAGGGCATCAACTCTGTCATGTTTTATGAGGCCTATGTGAGAGGGGATCCACAACAGTTTGACCCTGACACCCCGGTCAACAAGGCACGCATATTTGTGTCTGGCTTCAGAGACAAGAGCGTGACAACCTGAGTCGAGGGTACCAAGGGCAAGTAGTGAGGATAGAGAGTCAGTGATGATGAGACTGTCAGTAACAGTGGTTTCAATGAATTTAATAGCTGTGAGTATGGCAACTAATTCAGTTTGTAGAGTGGATGCCCAGTTGTTAATTCTAACTCCTTTCTCAATTATATTACCGTCAGGTTGAGTCACAACAATAGCACTTCCAGCCCTCCCACAGGCGGTGTTTAGAGACCCATCAGTGTAGATGGTCTGTGTGATATTATCATCAGTCTGTAGAGTGTGTATGTGTTCAAGAGCTCTCAATTTGGCAGTGTGTTGGAGATAAATGCTTTGTATAATTAATTTTTTAGGCGGATACGTCGGTATTGTGATATCGAAGGGAACTGTCCGCCAGGGTGGCAGGAAGCGCTGTTGTGTCTCAACTTTGTACAGGTGGTCTAGTCCAAATATCTTCATATGTGTAGCTGTAGTTTGGATCCATTTAGACTCAGTAGTCCCATGGTTCATACATTCTAGCAATTTTAAGGAAACAATGTTATCAGGATCACCACGCAGAAGCCTCAGGGCTATCATGAGGTTGACTTCAATTATTCTATCTTTAACACTGGGTATACCTAGTTCTTTCCTCATATTAAGTACTTTAGTGCTCATGGGACATCCTAGGATAATTCTGAGGGCTTTATTTTGCATTTTCTCGAGCTTGTCAACGCCTTTCCCGTCACGAATGACCAGGGCTGGTGCGTGGTAATCTATCAGAGATCTTATATAGCCTAGGTACATTGTTTTAACAATTCTAATATTAGCACCATAGTGCGGGCTGTACCCCGCTACACTTCTAAGAGGTCTCAGTCTGTCAGTACATTGGCGGGTTAGCTGTTGTATGGCAGGTAGGGTACAAGGGACGGAAACACCAAGATATTTAAAAGAAGAAACATAGTCAATAGTGTTGTTACCTATCTTGAACTTGGCGGGGCCGCGTTTGCGGTTCCCAGCTTGTTTGTTGAACACCTTAGTTTTGTCAGTGGAGATAATAAGACCGAGGTGTTCACAGGCTGCGTATACATGGTTCAGGGTGGTTTGCATTTCACGATGAGTTTTAGTATGTATAAGAATATCGTCAGCATAGCTGATTGAGATATTGCTGGGGTTGTCTGGTATTAAATTTAATAATGCATTCATAAGAACATTGAACAAAGTGGGGCTAAGTACTCCACCTTGAGGGGTACCAAGTTGCATATCTTTAACTTCACTTTTGTATCCCTGAAACAGTGCAGCAGCCCTTCTGTTGGTTAGGTAACCACTTATCCAGTGTAACAGCCTACCTCCTATATCCATTTTGGCTAGTTCGTACAATATCAGTTGCCTATTGGCAATACCAAATGCAGCTTTTAGGTCAAGAAATGTGGTGTATCTGTGCCTTTCATCACCATGCACAGTTAGGAATGTGGTGATGCAATTATGTACACCTTTAGTGTGTCAGGGTGTATGGTGGGTGTAGTGTGTCAGGGTGTATGGTGGGTGCAGTGTATCAGGGTGTATGGTGGGTGTAGTGTACCAGGGTGTATGGTGGGTGTAGTGTGTCAGGGTGCATGGTGGGTGTAGTGTGTCAGGGTGTATGGTGGGTGTAGTGTATCAGGGTGTATGGTGGATTTAGTGTGTCAGGGTGTATGGTGGGTGTAGTGTCTCAGGGTGTATGGTGGGTGTAGTGTCAGGGTGTATGGTGGGTGTAGTGTGTCAGGGTGTATGGTGGGTGTAGTGTCTCAGGGTGTATGGTGGGTGTACTGTCAGGGTGTATGGTGTTTGTAGCATCAAGGTGTTGTTGTGTCAGCTGATCGCTTCCCACTACACTGCTCTGATAACACTGCCATCACCACCTGCCGGATCTCTGTCATGTACAGTGGCATTGATAAACCAGGCGTGTAAGGCGTGGTGGTGTGTTGACAGACCTGGCGTGTAAGGCGTGGTGGCGTGTTGACAGACCTGGCGTGTAAGGCGTGGTGGCGTGTTGACAGACCTGGCGTGTAAGGCGTGGTGGCGTGTTGACAGACCTGGCGTGTAAGGCGTGGTGGCGTGTTGACAGACCTGGCGTGTAAGGCGTGGTGGCGTGTTGACAGACCTGGCGTGGTGGCGTGTTGACAGACCTGGCGTGTAAGGCGTGGTGGCGTGTTGACAGACCTGGCGTGTAAGGCGTGGTGGCGTGTTGACAGACCTGGCGTGGTGGCGTGTTAACAGACCTGGCGTGTAAGGCGTGGTGGCGTGTTGACAGACCTGGCTTGTAAGACGTCACGTGTAGATGAATGTAATACGAGGTCCGGATATAGAGAAACACGAGATGTATAATAGAAGTAATGGGTATAGAGGGACTGGGCAATAAAGAGGAACTAAGAAGTGTGGAATAAAGATTAGAAGAGAAAAACCACAGACAAGATAGAGCTAACTTTGCGGCAAATCTCTACCACTGCGTCAGGAGTTTCTAGAATCGTGTGGTGAGGCTGCTGGCCCTATCACTGCTCATGCGACACCACCATCAAGAATCTCTCTCTCTCTCTCTCTCGATTAAGTCATAGCATGAGCTCTTTCCATTGTGTCCCTCAAACACCTATTGTCGTGGTGTTGGGGTGTTGGGAACTTCTCTAAGGATGAGTTCGAGGACTTCCTTGTTATCTTCATCGAGTATAATCGTCGAGGTGTTGGGGGGACTCCTCCAAGGATGTGCTTGAATGAGGGCATCTTGATATCTTCTCTGGCAGTATTATCCTCGAGGTATTTTACTGAACTTATTAATTTTCATAACTGTATCACGTCATTTCCCCAACATATATAAATAACTAATATTACCTATACCTTCCGTAACCTGTAATTATCTATATTCATCTATAATTATCAATAAACTACGTACACCTGAGCGTATTAATATAACAAATGGAATTATATCATTACTACATGCTGCTCAAGACTAAAAAGTTTCCATATCCTTTACTGAGAATGTCTGTAAGTTGAATGTCTGTAAACTTAATTAATTATCATTCTACAAAACTGACAGTCACTTTATACCAAGACTCACAGAATGCTCATCGCTGAAGCATCACATGTGCTAGTTTGAGTCATACTTATACTACGAGAGATCAAACTTATACACCTTCTTTCTCTACAAGTCTACACCATGCTATAATGCTCATAACTACCATCATTATAGGGTTCTGAGCAATTATAAATACTCAATAATATGCTCTCGTTTAATATTATTACCAAGTCTTTATTAACCAGCTACACCTCTAAGTATTATTATCATTATTAATATTTATCAACATGCTGCATCGTTAAGTATTATCATCATCAATCTTGAGAAATATCGTCAATTAGTCAAAATTTACTGCTAATCAAATCATATTTCCCGTATTGCCTACCCCAGACCTCTGTGTGTGTGTGTGTGTGTGTGTGTGTAGTGGGAGGTCTTCACATTCTTCTAGCGAAATTGGACATAAACGTGGCAGCTTAGATTGGCTTGCTGTCGAATTTGGCTACAGG
This sequence comes from Homarus gammarus, assembly GCA_958450375.1. Lineage (NCBI taxonomy): Eukaryota > Metazoa > Arthropoda > Malacostraca > Decapoda > Nephropidae > Homarus > Homarus gammarus. The sequence continues at coordinate 354,628 of CAUDMG010001873.1, forward strand.
CGTGTGTAAAGTGTGAGTCACCAGACGGGGAAGTTCCGACGACAAGATGAGAAAGGTGTAGGAGGAGGAGGAGGAGGAGGAGGAGGAGGTGGTTTGGGAGGAGAGGAGAGGGGTTAGCTTCCGGGGACAGTAGGAAAAAGGAGGAGGAGGAGGAGGAGGAATTTGGGGGAAGACGAGAGAAGAGGAGAGAGGAAGCTTCCGGGGACAGGAGGAAAAAGGAGTAGTAGGTGGAGTTTGGGGTAAGAGTAGAGGGGAATATTACGAAGACAGAGGAGGCGAAGTGGAGATAAAGAGAGAAAGAGGAGGAGAAAAAGGAGTATGATGAAAGAGAGGAGAGGAAGGGGAGGCTTTTCGCAGAAAGGAGAGAGAGAGAGAGAGAGAGAGAGAGAGAGAGAGAGATGGCTCGTCTTGTGTGTGTGGTTGACCTTGCCAACAATAAGAGGTCAATTGAGGTGAGACAGACTGTGAATGGGCCACCAACTTACACTTGATGTGACTTAGGTAGTGTCACTTTACCCTGTCTATCTGTGCATCTGTCTGTCTGTATGTATGTATGTGTGTGTATCTATCTGTCTGTGTGTGTATTTATCTGTCTGTCTGTGTATCTATCTGTCTGTCTGTCTTTCTGTCTTCCTCGGCCAGAGCCAAGGACGACATCCCTTTGACTGATTCTTGTGTATAAGTGAACGCACGAATGGACGAACGCATAGAGGCAGAGACGGACGAACTCACGGAGACACTAACGACGATTATGTTGCTATATAATACGTGTAGCAGATCATGAATGAATGTGTTTAATATTTTCTGTCACAGTTTATAAAGTAAAGTCTATAAGTTGATGTGAGTAAATGTTATACTGTATACGATCCCCTATAACATATGTGATATATAACTCCAATAGTGTTATATATGACTCATTAAATTTTATATATATATATATATATATATATATATATATATATATATATATATATATATATATATATATATATATATATATGAATGTTATTTTCAATTCTATATATTCTAGTGTTATATACGACTACAGTGTTATATATGATTTCTACCATAAATGTTACAAGTGACTCCTAAATGCTCTATCATATACGACTTACCATAAACATCTCACTTGGCTCCAGAACTGTCGACTGTCGGGAAGTTTGAACATAAATTATTCTTAAATCACGACCACCCAGGAATAAATGAATCAACTCACGTGAATATACTCATTCATCAACCAGTCAACCAGAGAATGAATGAACACACGATGAATATACGCCCTAAATTCTGTTGGTATGAATGAATTGGCAGACGGCACGCGGAGGTGACAAGAATGTGTAATGTTCAGATGTTTAATGTGAGTGTAGGATCCCTGATACCGTGGCGCGGGGATACCGTGTGACTGGGTGTTACTGTTTCAGCCATGTCGTAAAGCTGAAGGTAATGTAATCATGGTGTTTTATGGAGGAAGGAGAGGTGGGGGAGGCGGAGGGAGAGGGGAGATGGAGGAGGAGGAGGGGTTGGTGTAGTAGGAGAGGGGGGGAGGGAGAGGGAGAGAAGGAGGGAGAGGAGGAGGAGGGGTTGGTGTAGTAGAAGGGGGAGGAGGGGTGGGAGATCAGGGGGGGAAGAAGAAGAAGAAGAAAAAGAAGACGAAGCACATTGTCACCCATCACGTCGACTGGTACTGTGTGTTGCACCTTGTTATATCCATCTATTCGTCAGCTCTAGATACGAATTTCAGTTATAAAATGCAAAGACGAGAAAAAAAAAAATCCATATATTTTGTGACGTAAATCGGGTTAAAATGCACTGAAAGTCATGATTGTCTTGCCATAAAGTCAACAATTCATGTATTTGGTGGCTTAAATCAGTGTCAGATTTAGCTTACGGTGTACTGTAAAAACATGAAAACAAGGAACAGGTAGCGGACTGCACCCATCTGAGCTTGGAGGGCGGCAGGGAGGGACAGAGGCGGTACTTGATGAGAAGACTGGACAAACACGGGGTAGACTCAAATAAGCTCTTGAGAAAAATGAAAGGAAATGAAGCTCGCGTGAAGGAGCCTCTAACCTTCACACTACAAGGAAAAAAAACACTCCCAAATGGAAAGAATTACACCAGTGTACCGCTTAGCTTAAAACTGGGCCAAAAGTAAGGAAATACAAGTGATTACCTGTATTATCTATTACTCAAATATTCACTTTTCAGTTAAATGGTAAATATGGATAAAATATTAACAGAAGACGAGCAAGTTGAATTAGTGGGCGTGGCTGATCTGGCAGTGGTCAAGCGAGAATTACCACAAGGGAAAACAATTCAACCTTAGTGTTTCATTATGTCATGAAAAGTAAAAAAATAATCATATAGACCAGTGGTTCTCAACCTTGTTTGCCCCATGCACCCCTTTCACCATATGTCAGAATGTCATTCCCCCTCCTTTCCAAGATTGTCTGCCTCAAAAAATGCATTCCAAATAATATGCATATAATACTGAAAATCCTTTATTTTTTTCCATATTAGTATATATACATTTAAAATTTTACATGGATTATTTTTATAGTGGAGTTTTACAAATTAAATGCCAATTGAAAATGTTGATGGATTTATAAAACTTGAATAAAAGTAAAATAGTTTTTTTATATTTATAATGAATTACTTAACAGACCAAACTGAAGATAATGCAATAAACAAAAAGTTCAATAGAATACCAGGATATTGTAAATTTGTAATTAATTTTATTCAGATGAAGATTACAGTCAATGAGAAACCTGTGATTGTTTTTTCTTCGCCAATTCTGGGATACGCGGAGGAGTGCTTGAAAGGGCACAACGCAGGTCATTTTCTACCTCTAATCTACTACGTTGCTTCGTTTTAATTTGCAACAGAGTTGAAAAGCCTGACTCACAAAGATATGTCGACACAAACGGAAGCAATGCACGGATAGCTCTTTCTGCCACTTTTGGGTAGGAATCGCACATCAAGGGCCAAAATTCTGTGTTTGATTTCTCATCGAACATATCTCTTGCTCCCGAATCAGTTTCCCCCCCCCCCCCCCTGAAAACCTGAATTCCCCCCCTGGGGGGAATTCCCCCCTGGTTGAGAACCCCTGAACTAGAACACTGTCACAAGAGATAGCTGTGTCACGAAGTTCTTGCCACATGTACTGAGAGAGAGCGTCTCTTTCACCTTTGCATACTTTTTATGATGCAAGAACTTCATGGAGCTGAATATGACCGTTGATTACAGCTGTGTTTATGACTGGTGCTTCAAACACCCCGCCCGGCCATCTGATATTATGTTCGGTGAGGAGGTAATGATTTACTTCAGGGGACATGAAAATCTTCATCACAGTCGATCTTGGTCTGGTGTAAACACTACTGCTGGTCGGATACAGAGACATTTCTTGGACTCATTCATCTTAAGATATTATCGGCAGTAATGTCTCAGTGTGTACTGCTAACGTTTCCACAGTCGCTGAGTCAAAGACGGACAGAGTTCCAACACGTTGTACTCTCATGGTTCATGATTCTCTTAAGTAAATCTCTTCACACATCACCATTGGGAGGAGAGATGCAGTAGACTGACCAGACCAGACCAGACTTGATCTCTCTGAACCACATCCTGTGGGTCACCTCAGATCCTTCTTGTACAAACTTTGAGAACTCTGAATCAGCTGAGGCAAAACATAGCGAAGCTAACTTCTGATGTTTTAAAAGAAAGTTCTGCTGTTATATAGCAAAGATAATTTTAAAATGGAAGTAAGTTAAATTTATTTCGTTTGGATGTTTATTAAATTAATTTATAAGTTGTATTATTTATGTTCCGTGACCTTTGGCGCACCCTGTGTTATAACACGTAGTCAAGTGAGGATAACCGGGAGTGGTGAGAGGCCGCGTTAAGCTCTTCTTACTGTAAAATATACAGTACTTTCCTCGTTCGAAGATCATCCAAGAGTCAGGTCAGAAAGGTAAAAAACTGGGAAGCTTAAACGCACCCTATAATAATAATAATAATAATAATCATAATAATCATAATAATAATAATAATAATAATAATAATACATGGACTGCATGAAGATTTCTGAATCTGTATACAATATAGTTAAACACACATACACGCACACAACAACTAGTACTACTACTTTGCTGTCACTCGGAATCGAGTATGACGATCATCCTGCTATGATACAATGATATGAGTTACTAAGGATGTCACCTTCATTGGTGAGCTCTGAGGTGACTCGAGAGGCCGATATGGGACCGCCATGGCAGCCCACAGATGTTGCACGTGTGGAGGGCTACATCTAGTGCGGAAGGGGCACGGCAGCGTCTTTCCAGCGCTGGCACTTGTCTGCCTCGGTATGCAGTGGGGTTAACTCGAAAGTATTGACACCTCGTGTGGTGCTTCTCCCAGGTGAGGGGGTCGATTTGGCACTTTTTCAGATTTGTCTTAGCACACACACACACACACACACACACGCGCGCGCGCGCGCGCGCGCACTGTATTTACTGCAATTGAAATCGACATTTCGACGTCGCACACTTTCATGGTCTGACATCCGGAGATTAAAATATTCTATACAGTTTTACTTCTACATTTTTATTTTTCGCGCCGAGTGAATTTAATGTTTCATGAAAAGTGGTGCGTTAACATCAGAACAAAATGTTGGTGTGTTCAGTTGAGCTTAGTAATGCAACTTTAATGTTGGCTGTATGAGGACGATGGTTTATGCAATAACCTTTTGTCTCCCGGATACGATATAAACCCCCTTGAGAACCATGTCTTAATTCTTCTAATACGGTGGGCAATGTTCTCGAATACGATGGTGTTGTACTCAAGCGTTGAAGTTGTCGTACTAAATGGTTCAAGTCATCATACTCAAGCGACCAAGTCATAGTACTCAAGGGACCAAGCCATCGTATTCAGGGCCCCAATTCATCGTACTCAAGGGATGAAGTAATTGAACTCAACATATTAACGTAACTATAATGCTAACCCTTTGAAGATGATGATTTAAGCTATAACACTTTACGGACGAGATTGATAGCTATAATGGTCAACACACACACACACTGCTCAGTACATGCCATGGTGGAGGGTAATGACTGATATGAACGTTGGTTTCTGCGTCATGTGAGTGTGTGTGTGTGTTCAAGCAATGTATTACACATGGAATAGCTAATGTGTGTTTCTTTGTCAAAACCACAAACACGGTACTTTGGAAAAAACGCAAACAGATTCAAACAACTCTTGGTACTTTGGTAATAAAACAACTTGTAATGCATTGACACACTCTACTTATATCAAGGACCACCTGGGTACTTGGGCAAGAACCAGAGAGACTAAAGCAGTGTATGTGTGCGGTAATAACCTCTACCTTTACCGCAATAAGCACACATTCCCCTGTTACCAAGTTGATGGAATTACCGTCCCCGTAGTGCATGGAGAAGGTCTTTTGTCCATTTCAGTAAACGAGTTCTCTTAATGTTGCCAGAATCTTAAAGTCACAGAAAAAAATGCTGTCATAAGGAAAAACGGGAATTGAAGGAATTACACAATTTTAGCCCACCAACTGTTGTTAAAATAAATTGCAGCTTAATTTTGCAATTCTGTCGTAACGGTGGGATTTAGTTGATATTTACTTCCGTCACCATATCGTTGTTTCTATTTTTTTTTTCCGGAGAAACATTTGAAAGTATTGTCTTATGGTAGAGTGGAAATATGACATCTACTTTTGTGATAAACTTAGGGTACGACATTGGTAGTTATTATTTATCTCGATATATAGTATTTAGATTATGAACCTGATTATTCTGTAACGCATTCAAACCCCTGAGTACGATGACTTAACACCCTGCGTACGATGACTTAACACCCTGAGTACGATGACTTAACACCCCGAGTACGATGACTTAACACTCTAATTACGATGACTTAACACCCTGATTACTGTGACTTAACACCCTGAGTGCGATGACTTAACACCCTGAGTACGATGACTTAACACCCTGATTACGATGACTTAACACCCTGATTGCGATGACTTAACCCCATGAGTACGATGACTTAACACCCTGATTACGATGACTTAACACCCTGATTGCGATGACTTAACCCCATGAGTACGATGGCTAACCCCCTTAGTACAGTACCATCCTACACACAGTAGAGGGTGTCCCACAAGTAGTGTAGTGATTGTGATGGGGAATAACTCCGGTCATTTCTTATAACACTGTTTCTTTCCTTTCAGGTTGAAGTGTATGTGTTGAAGATTTAATATTTATACAAATTAAGTGTACAACATCAAACAAATAACTAGACATTATAGTATTGTTATTGTATTCTTTATCTTTTTTACCAGTTATAAGCAGCTAAGGTTTTTATGGCAGCTTCACATGTTAACGTTGTCTTCCTCCTGTGTTGCAGATGACGATGGTTGTGGCGCGGTAGCAGCAAAGTTGTCCCCGTGAGGTTGTGACAGTAAAGAGATGGCCGTCCACACCCGGGCCGACCCCCGCCTCTATCTAACACACCATCGTAAACTTTATTTTGATGCTGGCTACTGACGCCCTGACAGCTTCACCATAACAAGCAAATACAGTGTTTTATACTTTTAGGTTTATAGTTCTATTTAAGTGTATACTATAAATCATAAGGTAGTATAGTTGATGATAATGATAACACGATCGAAGTTCTTAGCTTCGTTCTGAGTGCATGAAGTGTGTAGAAAGTGATTGTGTTGTCATAACAGCAAGTGACGGTGGGTGTGAGGGTGGCTGATGAAGCTCAAGTTGCCCAATTTGGCTGTGAATGCAGCCTCAGATTGGTGAAGTTAGCTAACCGTCCATGAGAAGCGGCTGGTGGTAGGACAAGTTGGTGCGTAGGTGGCGGCTCCCCGGACTGCGGCGCTCCTGCCTGCCCTTGATGACCGTCCCTGCTGCCTCCACCACACACGCTCCTCAAGCCTTTATATGTTGTTACGGACAGAAAGTTGGTGCATGAGAGGGAGTGTGGGTGTACTGGAGAGCTGGTGGTAGTGTACTGAGCGTCGTCATGACCACATTGTGTACCACCCCTGAGTCCCTGCCCTCCCCCAGGGCGGCAGACGCGGCCCCAGAGTTCACTTCTCCCCCTGATCCCTCACCTCGACCCTACGACAACCAGCCCTTCCCTGGCGATGCTCCTCCTCCCTCCTACCCAGGTAGGGGCGACACGGATTACGAAGTGCCCTTCTTCACGGTGGCGCACTACCGTACCCCTACAGCACCCACAACTTACGAGTACGCCGCCACACATGCGGGGTTCCCCGAGGGGGTGGGAGAGGCCCTCTACAACGGCGGATTAGACAGCGCCACCATGTCTCCGGTGGAGTTGGCCTTCGGCAGCAATATGTCAGACTCAGGACGATGGTGGCCGCGGGCCGAGACATCCCAAGACACCACACCCAGCCACACCCCCGCCCGCTCACCTGTGGGTCTCCCAGGGCCTTCGCCACGCCCTGAGCCAGACTGTAGCGCGCCCGTACACCCGCCTGGTACATTTATCCGTAGGGTCTACGGCGCCCACGACCGCACGCCAGTGGGATGTCTTCACGCCGCTGCCGGCACCACCCCGCGGGGCCACAAGACAAACCCGTTAAAAAGCTCCCAGCAAGACTCGGGGCGGTCAGGGGCACGAGCTGGCCGCTCCCATGACGATACACCCGTTAGGGGCTCCGTCGAATTCGTCTTGGACCAGCCCTCGAGAACCCCTAACAGGAGCAGGAGTGGCTCCCGGCGAGGCGCCACCACACCAGGCAAGCGCTCAGCGCCCACCACTCCGGGGCAGTCGGAGGACGAACAAGCCTCGCCCGCACCCACCCGGGAAGTCGGCTGGGCTGCAGAGGAAGACCCCAAGGCTACCCCGTCGCAGGACGCTACTGCGGCGCGTCAGGGGACAGTCACTGGGTCCGGCAGCACCGCAGCCAAAGACGCTCCGGGCACACCACACACGACGACTGACGCGGGTGGCGTGGGCGGGGGAGCCATGGATACCAGTGGAGTGTATGAGGACGCGGGCGTGAGTGATGCAGCTGACCGCCTCGAGTCGGCCCTCCACTCCAGCTCCTCCTCTGAGGTTGTGGTCACGCCAAGAACTCCCCGCACTCCGCGAACACCCAGGAGTAAATCCAGGTTAGTTACCCTTAGTACATATTAATTATACCAGCTTGTCACTATTAATCATTTGTATGCACCAGAATAGTTCCACCTGGCCAAACACAATCAGTTCTTCCTTAATTAGGCAAAGATAGACCTTCAAGATCTGCCAGCCTCTTGCTTGACAAGATCCTCCGTAAGATGGCCGGACCTTCCCAGCAGGTCAGGGCAGTTCCATTGTACCAGAAGATTTAATTAGTACGGGCCAAGTAAATTTCCCAGACTAGGCTATGTGAGGTAACTCTCGAGGTACAGTTTTCAAACATTCCAAATCAGCTACAATCATTCATACCTTGACCAGGCTAGATCTTCCAATCGAGACCTGGTCACTCCCCACCAGCAGGAACTCATGAAGTACCTCGCCTGGGAGAGTTACTCATCACAGTAAGATCCCCCATACACCAAGTCAGTTCCTCTCCACCTGGACGGCACCTCAAACATCTAGCCAGATCGCATCATCCCTTCTCTTAACTAGGTTGTGCGAGTTGACTAGTTACATGACTCATTTTCGTAACTCTCTTAACATTCTCTTACCGAGTTAGTGCCATTTTCACGAATACTGTAGGCTGATGTACTGTATGTTTGTACGTCTGTTGTGAAAGTCGGGTTCGTCCATACATGTTTTTTTTTAATATAGCTTGATATTGTTTCCCTACAAAGCCTTCATTGTAACATACTGGATTATGTTACAGTAGCGGCTGAGATGACGACTTGATTATATACAGATCCTCATCAAGTCCTGAGCACCAACAAACTCGGCCAATAACCTAGTTGTCTCTTTATCTCCGTTGTTGTTAATAGAATGTGATATAAAGTTACTGTATAATTATTTAATTCAGGGTCAACCACCGGCGCACTACACACATTGTATATAAGAATATCCTCCCCTTGTCACTCCTCCGTTCCTCCTGGTGCCTAGTGTACCTCCTACATACAAGGTGATGCCTCATGAAGGTGCAACACACGCACTCCTCTCCTGTCATGTATGAATCGGTAGTAGTCTTGTCTCCTTTAATGTGGAAGGGAAGCTGGGCTGGTGTAAAGGGCACAGTGTCAGCTGCGTCAGTGTGCCGCTGTCTTGTCTGGTCCCCTCACAACACACCCGGGAAATGACCGTTGTGTACTGGCTGTCACCCCAACGTCGTCCAATATTCGAGTTTCTTATACATACAGAGTATACACAACCAGAAACAGAGAGCAGCGGTGTACGTGGTTGGCGTGTATATGGTTCACGAAACATATGTTCACTGCAGTCTCTACCTTACCAAATTAGACAGATTCCAGCCTAACCTAACCTAACCTAACCTAGCTGAAGCTAACCATATTTAGCTTAAATAAGCCTAACCTAACTTAACTATTGTAACTTTACCTAAAGTACCATCGTCTGGTGCCACATATCATCATCTCATATTACAAATCATCGCCTCATACCAGTCATCGTCACACTTCGTACATATCACTTCCTACACTCACCTCGCCAAAAGTCCTGAATTGCCGTCTCAAATTTTACGAGAAAACTATGACTTGGTGTCTCCTAAACACACACACACACACACACACACACACACACACTGTTGTCACCTAGTTAGTGTGGTATTGAGCGTCAGTAGGCAAGAACCACTACCATCCAACCCTGTGACCTGGGAGCTCTCCTCGCCCCTAAGACCCAATTACCAGCCGCGACTTTAGTGTTTATCTCCCGAAGTGTGTGATGTCTTCAGCACTCTTGACACACACATGTGGGTTCCCAATCATTTCAAGTATCAAAATAATAACATCTGAAGTAGGATGTTTGGATCTTGTGTGAGGTCTTTCAGGTAACGTGTTATGGCTACAGGTCATGGCTAGATGCCTGGTGGACACACGAGTCTTCATGAGTTGTATGGCTGGTAGATACATCCTATTTTTCCTCTTTCCCACTAATTACATCATCAATACTAACCCTCTTCCTCTTCAATCTTTCTCCTTCTCCTCCTAAATCTTCTTTCTTCCCCTCCTCCTCCTCTTTCGACTTCAAATTTACCGAGACATCGCCTCTTCCTTCTTGGTTTACGATTCGCCATTGAAAACTCTGGGCTGGGTCTTAAACTGCCGTCTTCCCTCCCTCCTCCTGCTGCTAGTTGTTGCCGTCATCTGTGTTACATCTTCCCTTGTGTTATTTCTCTTTCACTTCGGTCAATCTAAAGGCTTAAGCTTTCATTTCTGTTTTTATATTCTTTGTTGCCTCACCTTCTGTGGTGTAGGATGTGTTCTCCTGTCTCTGTCTGTCTTGTATCTGTCTTTGTCTATCAATTATAATCACTCGGGATGTGTCCCAACATTTCCAAGACGCTCAGGATGTGTCCGAACACTTCCAAGACACTCAGGATGTGTCCTAACACTTCCAAGATGCTCAGGATGTGTCCCAACATCCTTAAACCACACAGGATGTGTCCTAACACCCTCAAGACATTCAGGATGTGTCACACATCCTTAAGGCACTCAGGATGTGTCCCACATCCTTAAGGCTCTCAGTATGTGTCACACATCCTTAAGGCACTCATGATGTGTCCCACATCCTTGAGGCGCTCAGGATGTGTCCTAACATCCTCAAGACGCTCAGGATGTGCCCCAACACCCTTAAGACGTTCAGGATGTGTCCGAACACCCTCAGACGCTCAGGATGTGTCCGAACACCCGCAGACGCTATGGATGTGTCCGAACATCCTTAAACCACTCAGGATGTGTCCCAACAGCCTTAAGACACTAAAGATGTGTCCCAACATCTTTAAGACACCCAGGATGTGTCCCAACTCTTCCAAGAGGCTCAGGATGTGTCCCAACATCCTAAAGACACTCAGGATGTGTCCCAACATCCTAAAGACACTCAGGATGTGTCCCAACACTTTCAAGAGGCTCAGGATGTGTCCCAATATCCTTAAACCACTCAGGATGAGTCCCAACCGCCTTAAGACACTGAGGATGTGTCCCAACGCTCTCTCTGACCATGTCGAACAATGCTTCCAAGGCTTCTCACGCTGTTCTCAGGTTAAAATATTTTTTCCCTGTGAGGAGTGTCTCGTGTAGTGGGTGACGAAGCACCATTCAGCCCCACGTCAGCGCTTCCTGCACCTCCTGGGCCCTACTAGCTAACATCTGCCTGTAGTGTGCTTCTGTCTTATCTTGTTCCTGGACCCTACTAGCTAACATCTGCCTGTAGTGTGCTTCTGTGTATTTCAAAATTATTATTCTTTCTCGAAGTTGGTAATAGTCACATTATTTCATATCATTGGTGTGTGTGTGTGTGTGTGTGTGTGTGTCCCAAAGGCTTGAGGGTACTGATTCTTTTGTCCTATCTGTTCTCATTTCCGTCCAGCCATCCATCCATTTCTCCCTCCATCCATAGTTTTCCTCTGTCCGTCTTCCCATCCAGCTATTCTTGCTCTTTATCCAGTTCCCTAACATGGCTGTAACTTTGATCGCACATTTCCCTTATCTTGAGAGGCCACAATGACCGGACGATCTTGGAAGTATAGTTCAGAATGCTACCGCCAGGGAGGGTTGTGGTACATTTGATTTGATTCTTCGCTAGACCAATCACCAAGCCCGGGGCAAAACACTTTGAAGGAATATTAACCAATCACGCTTGAAGAAGAAAGGAAAGGCCAAGTTTAAGTGTTTGAATGTCTTCAATTGTTGTTTATTATTTATCAGTAGAGATTGTGATGTGTATATAAGTCTTCTCTGTCCATAGTACAATAAAATAATAGTACATCAGTTGGTGGTGTCAGCCCGTGTGGTGGTCCCTTTATTGTAGTCAATGACACCAATTATTTTCGGAAATTCTTTTCTTTTTTGGTGAAATTTCCGATTTGTTAATGTAACTGAATTTACTCCTCGTGGCATTTTTATTTCTACTCTAGCTTTTCTGTACTTTATCTGCCTTGATACAATTGATTGGCTTAAGCCAGTAACATCACCAACTACACTAGGAAAACTACCACTCGATAAATCTCAGAGCAATTTAGCACAGACGTAAGCGCTGGGACCACATGAGACCTCTATGTTACTAGACCAATATCTTGCTGTAGTTGGTCACCCAGAGTATATTCCTACATAAAGTTTGTAGTACCGTAGCAGTAGGTGGTCATCAATTTGTAGAGGGTCCAAAGGATCCCTAAACACCCTTTCCCTCCGGAGTGCACGGTCATAAGCCTGCTAAAGCAATCATTAGTTCCATTTTCACAGCTTCTCTCTCACTAGTGGCGTAGCGACACTTGAAGTACGTCTGGCAGCTGTGTGTGTTTTGGTACGGAATGTATAGTAGAGAAAACGTGAGTTACGAGAACTTATTTCCGCCTTGCTGCTGTAGCATATGAGTGCTCGGGAGACACCGGAGCTTTTGCTGTACGATAAATTCGGTTACGGTCGTCGTAAACTGTTAGTGAATCGCCCGTTCAGTCTTAAGGGTGATCGTAAGTGGTTAGTGAATCTGACCCTTGAATCATATCACCAGCAACCTCTCTGGAGTGACAACAATGGTGTATATGAGTCACGTCCGTATAATTTGTCCCTTCTCTGTAGTAACTTTCGTGTGTTTGTGATATAACCGGGTGTAGACGTTGCCAAAAACATCTGATTCTTTACTGCTTTATCTCTCCCGCCATTTATTTATTTTATATCCTTTCTCTAGTTTCTGTTGCAATTTGTTTCTTTTTATCACACACACACACACACACACACACACACACACACACACACAAATCACTTTTTTTATCCATTCTCTCATTATTTCCTTTAGTACATAATTAAACCGACTATTTTTTTTTGGGGGGGGGGCTATTTTCTTTTCAGTATTTTATTTTCATTGTTGTATTTTCACCTTAGACCAACGATCACTTTTTTATTGTTACACACTTTGTGGTGAAGCCTCCTTGTGTGTACGTCAGCTGAGACCACTAAAAGTTATCGCATCTTTTGTTTTCATTATATAATTCGTGTAATAATTTTCTCGTTCTTTTTTTCTTTTGTTCTCTCTGTTGTGGTTTTTATTATCTGTGACTGAACATCTTTTAACATTCACCGTGACTGACCATCTTTTAACAATCACTCTGACTGAACAACTGAACATCTTTTTAACATTCACTGTGACTGAACATCTTTTAACATTCACTGTGACTGAACAACTGAACATCTTTTAACATTCACTCTGACTGAACAACTGAACATCTTTTAACATTCACTGTGACCAAAAAATGTTCTTCTCAACTTTCACTCTTTTATTCATGAAATTATTCAGTGCTCTTAAATATTCTTGACTGCATTTCGTCTAATTTTCTCAACCTCTTGAGTACGATACCAACCCCTTGAGTACGATACCAACCTCTTGAGTACGAAACCAACCCCAAATACAATAAATTAACCTTTTGAGTAATATATTTAAACCCCTTTGAGTACGATGCTTGTCCAATGATTACAATGAATGAGCATTGTGAATAAGATATCTTTACCCATTGAGTATGATGACATTGTACTCGAGGGGTTAAGTTATCGTACTCAAGGGGTTAAGTCTTCGTACTATCCTGGTCGGTCATTATCCCTATTGATTCTCTCGCTATTTACACTCTTCTCCTCTGAAGAGTTCTCCACGCACTCTCACGGACTCTCACATCACTAACGCACTCACATATCACTCATGCACTCCCACGCACTCACGTCACTTTGGTCAGGGAAAATCCTTTAGCTGTTCAATGTTCCTTTATTTTGTGACTTGGGGACATTTCTCTTCCTCTTCTTCATCACTACGTTTATACTAGTCTCTTTCTCGAGCCCCCCCCCCCCCTTGTGGACCCGACAGACGTAAATACTGCAAGATATCTCCTGGTTCTCATTTCACTCGTTCTCACCCTCTCTCTCTCTCTCCCCATTCTTCGCCTCGTTATTTTTGCTTTCTCATTTTTCTAGTGTTCTTCTCTGAGAGCCCAAGAGAGATAATATTGCATCTCTCTCTCTCTCTCTCTCTCTCTCTCTCTCTCTCTCTCTCTCTCTCTCTCTCTGACTGTAACTTACCCTCTGGTTGCCAGTTTCCTCTTTCTGTTCCCAGTTCTTTTTTCTTCACACATTTCTTGGTGTCAGGTGGCGCATCTCCGTTAATGTCGAGATTCTTCATTACCTCTCCCTCCTCTCCTCATCCTCCTCTTCTTCACCCTCCTTTTTTTCCTTTCCTCCTCCTCTTCTCCCCCCTCCCCCACCTCCCTCTTCCCTTCTTTCTCCTGTCACTCGTATTTAATATCTTAATTTGGCCACTCTCGTTTTCTCTTTTCTTGTGTCTTCTTCTTTCTCTGTCTTTTTTCAAGTTGGTGTTCCCTTTTTCTCTGTGTTAATTTCATCTACCTGTTCATTCTCCTGTGTCATTTCCTTCCGTCTCTCGTCATCATCATCATGGTTAGACCGTTCTCCACGCCACCCCCTTTCTATGGTGCTATTGATCCCACCACGACCAATCGATATTGGTGTAGAGTTACTGTAGTCCCATGGTCGACCTCAGTAATATGATACTTATGATTGGATGTACTTCAGTATGATACCATGTTTAGTGAGAGAATGAAGTACCTTCCCGGGTTTTTGACAAATACATCGAAGAACGGTGGAGCCATTCGACACACGCATGTGTGAAGCCCATAAACAGTTGGCAGGCCTGTGGAACCTTGGGAAGGGATCGCCAGTGACATTATTCACTGTGTTGGGTTGTCAGGTTTCATTATACTTCAGCCAAAGCTGGGAAGAAACTTCATTCTCTCACTGTACTTCATAATACCACGTTTTTCTGTATGATACCATGTACCTCAGTAAGATACCATGTACCTCAGTAAGATACCATGTACCTCAGTATGATACCATGCACCTCAGTATGATACCATGTACCTCAGTATGATACCATGCACCTCAGTATGATATCATGCACCTCAGTATGATACCATGTACCTCAGTATGATACCATGTACCTCAGTAAGATACCATGTACCTCAGTAAGATACCATGTACCTCAGTATGATACCATGCACCTCAGTATGATACCATGTACCTCAGTATGATACCATGCACCTCAGTATGATACCATGTACCTCAGTATGATACCATGCACCTCAGTGTGATATCATGCACCTCAGTATGATACCATGTACCTCATTATAACGGACTGTCATCCCCCCCCCCCTCCCTACAGAGAGCCGTCGTTCTGCTTGGAGCTGGAAGACGACGAGTACCCGAAAACCGAGTCGGAGTACATGTCGCTCCTCCACGCTAAGATCGCCGAAGCCCACGAGCGTCAACTGTTACCCCTCAAGGAGGACCTGGCTGACTGGCTCTCCAAGCTCTTGGGTGAGTACCTCCTTCACTTTCTCCTTCTCTACAACTCCTTCAGGTTCATCTCACTGTTTCATTTGCCACGTCTGCAAGTTCTCGTCTTATCTCTTGAGTTCACGTAACAGTACTTTTTCAGTTATGTTTCAGATCTTGCTTGGTGTTTCAGATCATCTTGTTTAGTGTTTCAGATCATCTTGTTTAGTGTTTTCAGATCATCTTGTTTGGTCTTTTAGATCATCTTGTTTGGTGTTTCAGATCATCTTGTTTGGTGTTTCAGATCATCTTGTTTGGTGTTTCAGATCATCTTGTTTGGTGTTTTAGATCATCTTGTTTGGTGTTTCAGATCATCTTGTTTGGTGTTTCAGATCATCTTGTTTGGTGTTTCAGATCATCTTGTTTGGTGTTTTAGATCATCTTGTTTGGTGTTTCAGATCATCTTGTTTGGTGTTTTAGATCATCTTGTTTGGTGTTTCAGATCATCTTGTTTGGTGTTTCAGATCATCTTGTTTGCATCCTCTTATCTACAGTATCTTGAGGAAGTTTTAGGGTGTCGAATTACAAAGGGAATTTATTTTATTTATCTCCCTACGTATCTCGTACCATTCTGTCTTGCACAATTATTTAACCACCGCATTCAGTATATCTCACAGCGTCAAGGTCTTCCAATTACTAAGACCGTCGTACCTCAGTTCTCTTCTTCGGTATGTCATTATCTCCTGCGTTCTCGTGCGCTTCTCTCTATACCTCACCTTCAGATTCTATCAATGAGTGTCGTCTGAGTCATACACACACCTGAATGAGGGACCTTCATCACTTCATTCCCTCCACAAGAGAAAATTCATCCAGGGTCGTCCACAATTAAAATTACATTTAGCTAATGGGAATTTATGGCGACTCTTATTGTGTAAGTCTTTCTCTCACGGGTAGAGTTGTGGATGAAGAGAAACGGAGAGAGAGAGAGAGAGAGAGAGAGAGAGAGAGAGAGAGAGAGAGAGAGAGAGAGAGAGAGTAATTAGTATTCTGATTTATTATGGCCGCAGAATGCACTAAGAAGATGGCGCCATAAATCTATGTTTGCTATTAATGACGTGAGAAAACGTGAATTTGTGAGATTTGTGTGTGTGTGTGTGTGTGCGTGTGTGTGATAGAAGGAACACACACACACACACACACACACACACACACACACACACGCACACACACCCTGCTTGAGAAGGCCCGTGAGGAGTCGTCCTTCTTCATAAGGTGTGAATCTATTTCACTCTCATTCTTGCCACTCTCCTCCTCCTCTTTTTCATCCTACTTTGTTCCCTCCTTACTCCACGTTCTTCATCCCTCCCCTCCTTCCATCACCCCTGATAGCTTCCCCACTCCTCCAACTCCGTTTTGCATCTCCTCCGCCTCTTCCTTTTTTACTATATTACCTCCTCTTCCTTCTTCACCTCCTTTCAAACTCAACCTCCCCCTCCTTCTTCTCCTACTTAAACCTCCTCTCTCCAGCAGGTGAGTCACCCTTGTGGCCCAAAACTTGTGAACTTGAGCCTTTGTTAAGGTCTTTAAATAAGAGGTCCGCCTCACCTACTCTCCTACCTGATCATTATTACCTGAGATGTATCTTTCCATCTCCTTACCTATTACTTCCTCTCACCATTCTTCTTTATTCTCTCGTCCGTTTTTATCCACCTTTCCTTTTCCCTTTTACCCCATCGCGTTACTTCTCGGTACTTGTATTTCCAGTTTTCGCCAACGCCTCCTCCTCCTCCTCCTCCTCCTCCTCCTCCTCCTGCCTTTCTTCTCTCACTCCTCCTCTTAGACTTTCTCTTTCCCTTTTATTATTCTCTGCCTTCACTCTCCTCTTCCCTGTTTCCATTACAAAGCATTCAAAAACTGTCTCTTTCTTCTCCTCTTCCTCTTCTCCTATTCTTCTCCGTTTTTTCCACTTCTTCCCGTTCGTCTTCCCCTCCCCCCACACTACTTGGCACCCCTCTCCCACCTTCCTCACTCCTGGAAGACGCTGCCTTCAGTTGATGTTTTTCTCATGCTCTCGTCCTAAGGGAGCAAAATTCTCAAGACTGTGGGCCAAGATTTACCTGTAGTGTGGTGTGGTGTGGTGTGGTGTGGTGGTGTGGTGTGGTGTGGAGTGGTGTGGTGTAGTGTGGAGAATCTGATTGTGGTGTGGTGGATCTGACTGTCTAGTGATATATGTATTTGGTTAGTGCAATAGTTATTTTTTCACGTCTCTCTCTCTCCCTCTCTCTCATATCTGTCATCTCTCTTTATCTCATTCTTTCTCCCTCATTCTTTCTCTTGTTTATTTTCATATTTCTCCTTTCCTTCTCTCTTATTTTCACTTCTCAGTTACTCTTTTCTTCCTCGCTACTCATTTCTCTGTCCCTCTTCTCTTTTCCGTCACCGTCTTTTTATGCTTCTCCTCCTCATCCTCCTCCTCCTTCTCTCTCACTCAACTTGTTTATACGATGTGGCCCTATATAGGTGGCGGCGTTGGCCATGGACATTAGTTGTGCTGTGTTTTGTAGTCGCCTAAAATAATCGATTACTTCCCTGGATTATGACAATATTTCTCCCTCTTTTTTTTTAATAAATATTCCATCAAAAAATAAAAAAAATAGTTTTGAGGTCACTTTTATTTCTCATTTAGTTTGGGAAATGTCAGATAAAATGCAAAAAAAAAAAATATATATATAGAAGGATTTGGAGACCATATAGAAGTTTAATGTAGGATTTGGAGATCATGTAAAAAAAAGAAGAAGGATTTGGAGGTTTCGTTTGCTGTTTACATTTTTAAATTGCGTAATAGAAAACGTAAAAAAAACAGAAAAAGTCCGAGATTAGGTTTATTTTGTAAAATTTGTAAATATATAGAATGATTTAGCGACCATTAGCGACACTGTTTTACTGTCATGTATATATATATATATATATATATATATATATATATATATATATATATATATATATATATATATATAAGCGCAAAAGAATGGAAGTATTAGGTTAAGCTTATTTAAGTTTCGCTTCTATGTAAAAAAAGATTACACGCACAAAAAATATATATTATTCTCACGGTGTAAAGATGCGAAGAAAAAGACAGACACAAAGAGTTTTTTGTCTTCGTTTGATGTGTAAAAAACGAACAAAAATAATTGAAAAAAGTAACCGGAAGTTACATTCACGTCTCACGTTGTTTATAAATTACATAAAAAAAAAACATAAAATGAAAGATTTAAAATTCACATTTATTTCTTAATTATTTTTATTCGTAAAACCCCCCAGAATATTCGGGGGTTACTGTTATTCTTTTGCTATAAAAATTTGTAAAGAAAAAAATATTCGCAGGTCACGTTTCTTACTTCATTTTATATGTATAAAAAAAGAGGACGGAAATTTTATAGATCATGTTTTTCCTTTGTTTTTAAAAAATGTGTAAGAGAAACTCACAAAGTTAAACAAACATCCCCAGGTCATGTTTATTTCTTTGTTAAAAAAAAAAATATAGAGCCATCAAGATATAAGGTCTACATAATATTTAGAAAATTTATTATAAATATCACTATAAAATGTTGCTGTGAATATTTTTTTACGTAATTGTATTTTTTACAATAAATATTATTGACTAAAGGCAAGATGTCGTTTATCCTGTTTTTACATTTCAATTCTTTTAAAACATTTTGACGGATGTGAGTCGAGCCACTCTGTGTACGACTTCCTTAACGAGTTGTAAACAAAACAAAAATAACAGACAAACAGAAAACGAACCCAAAAGAAAAACGGCGCTAAAAATTACTGTAAAAAAATACATATCAAATAGTTTTTACAATTATTTCAAAATTTAATTAAATCAATGTCCTAAAATATAGAGGGCAGGTCAGGTCATTGGCTTTCAGAATGGAGTAAATTATTTATTTTATTATAATCAGTCATGAAGAACACAGACCGATAATTACCAGCGAGCCAGTTACATAATTCATCATCTATATTTATATGTCTTCTGTCGTGGATTATTTTATGCTGTAGCGGATATACGTGTATATTATGAATTGATTTGTATGATATATTTTAAGGCGTTTGTTTCGACTATATTTCAGGGACTAGCGAATATATTTCATACTTCTTTAGGGAATATATTTCAGGGACTGTAACTGATGCATTTCAGGGGCTGTAGAAAATGTATATAATCCAGGGCCAAATATACTTCAGCGATTCTTACGCCAATATGTTTCAGGATCTATGCAAATAAATCAATCAACAAAACAAATCTTTAGTACATAATATTCTGAACCATTACCTAGCGGATATATTTCAACCAATTATAAAGTTATGGATATATTTTAGCCTTTCAATACTGAACTGTGTGTGTGTGCATGCATCTGTATATTTTGTATATGTATCTGTATATTGTTTTTTGTATGTCTGTGTGTATGTTTATAATGAATATGTCTAGACTAGTTAAACAATGTCAACAAACCTGTGGATACATCAGTTAGCAACCTAACACGTTGTGCTCATATTTGGCTACCAATACACAAAGGTCAAGGTCACATCAGGTCAAAAGCGTATTGTTTACAGCCCGATAAGAGCAGAGTTGAAAACCATAGATCAGAACCTTAACGAGCAGCATTTCTCTGTGGTCCGATTAAGGTCAAGGTTAAAGTCTTAGCTGAGGGTCAAAACTGTATTCTCTCTTAGTTACTGTCAGGCCACAGTAGGTCAAAACCTTTACGAGTCTCGGTTACAGTGGATTAAGGTCAGGGCCATAGTAGGTCAAAACCTCTACGAGTCTCGGTTACAGTGGGATTAAGGTCTTACAGTGGATTAAGGTCAGGGCTATAGTAGATCAAAACCTCTACAAGTCTCGGTTACAGTGAACTAAGATCAGGGCCACAGAAGGTCAAAATCTCTACGAGTCTCGGTTACAGTGGATTAAGGTCTTACAGTAGATTAAGGTCAGGGCTATAGTAGATCAAAACCTCTACAAGTCTCGGTTACAGTGAACTAAGATCAGAGCCACAGTAGGTCAAAATTGTGACGTGTCTTGACGTGTTAGTGGGAGGCCCAAGAACTGCACGCCGCCCCCAAGACAGGTGTGGTCCATCACTCCGTCGCGTGTTGCCTGGCTGTTGGTGGGGCCGTAGCAAGCCCCGGGGTTTATGTGGCAGTTATTCCTCAAGAAGGTGCTGGCGCAGCTAGTATGTTACGCCCTCAATATCATAAACACACTGGGGAATGGTCGAGTGTACATTACGTGCCGCGCCGCTCTGGATGCTTATGATGCAGCCGGGCCGCGGAGTGTGCAGGCGTGAAGTGTTGTTATGTGTGGAGGGAAATGTGTCAGCTCGGTAACATTTGTATTTTTTTCTATACGTGGTTGAGATGGGTGTTATCATTTAAGCTCTACGTAGTCATAAAGACGATATTAAATGTTCATTCATGTTGTATTGTATATGTGCAGATAATATGGTTGTTAGAATAGATATGCAGAACCTATATAATTATTCCCATTTGGGCTCCAAGCCGGTGGCAGTGATGGTTTTGTAATTATCAACATTATCATAATTTCTCTGAATAAGATTACTTGACATGGAGAGTGTGTCGAGCGTTTTGCAGAAAAATAATATTTATTTATTTTGCAAAAACAACTTACTGGTGATTATTTTAGTGGGTTCCTGAGGCAGCCTTGAAATACTGTTGCTGTGCCCTCGAATGAAAGGAATTAGAAGACATTAAATGTGTACAGGAGCGACATAATATATATTCTAAAATTTCCGAGGATGTTCCCTTTAGAAAATATAAATTACTGCTGCATGTTGCTTAATAACCCGGCCAGCTGAAACACCAAAAAGGATACGACAGTTCAGTAAGGGAGTTTGTCTTGTTAATAACACTAAGTTTTATTTAACAGTGAGGTCAACTTATTGGTTTCATCATTCGTCTATAGTCGTTCAATATTTTACTATTATAATAACTGAATCATTTGTTTTTAACCCCACTATGAGTATTATTATATTCGTCAAGATTTGTTTGAAAATAAAAATAAAATTCCTTACAAAATAAATCGTCTAAGATTCCAATATGTTTAATTGAAGTGAAAAGCCAGCGAGAAAACTCCCTCAGTTCCCGGAAGCGTCGCGGATACTGAATAATATTTTGCTGGCGAGAAACTCCACAAATAAATGTCGAGGATATTTTTGTACCTTGAAAATTATATATTTATTCCATACGAAAATTAGAATTTGTTTGTATGACAGACAAATGGACACACGCGTGCACACATGTATATACTGTATAGTATATAAACGAAATATTCATATTCACGTACCAAAACCTTCCATTTCCAGGAATAACGGATGAAGTGTCTGTATTTTACCGCAGAATAGAAAAATATGAATATTATAGCGACGACAAAACTAATGAAACCTAAATTAATTACTGTCTTAAATAACGAGTGTAACCACGTACATCTGAGGACGTCATGGTGCTCCGAAGCTTCATGTGTGTCCAAGGAATGAAGAAATTTGGTTTGTCAGTGAGACTTGGGTTCCACCATGTTCACACGCAACCTGTCTCCACTGTGTTCGGTCTTCAGTTCTAGCCAGTTAACTAACAGATCTAACTTTTAATTTTTGTTTGTTGATGACTAGTGTATGTACTAAGTTGGAATACCTCCTTAAAGACTATAGGTGTTAAAGCGTAATTATACATTAAAATATCAACATCGTTTGTAAGTTTTAGTTCGGTTTGGAAATTTACGACTCGGTGAACGATACTGAAAGATAAGCCTTACAGGGGAGTTATGTGGTGGTAGAAAATTAAACATGCTATATACCCAGCCAGATGAACCACCTAAATCCTGGGCCTTATCTGTTTTATACCGTGTGTATCTATGTGTATGGGAATAGTTGTTAAGTTCACGTATTTATACTACGTCAGGTTTGCCTCGTCCACCACCATTAACTACTATACCAGGCTATTGCTCTGCCCTCAACCTAACCCAGCCACTTAGCTCGCATAAAGAAAAATTTTCGCCTCTATGTTTAATTCTTCAATTGCCTTTTCATATCTTATACTGCAAAAATATTAAACCACCTCATTCCTAATATATTGTAAAGTGAAAGTAGGTCTGACGGCTCGTGATGAGGGCATATAGCGATGATAGCTGCACACTGTAGGGCTCTATCCACTCATCTGGCGCACCCTGCAAACGTTACAACCACAAAATACCTGTAACTAAAGTACTCTTTCTTAATACTCGGAATATGTAACCACAAGTACGTGCTAAATGGTGAATTTTTATACCTGTTATGAAGCTCAACCTCAAACAAGTATAGGCGGTGGAGGACCAGAATTTAACGTCACAGAAGGCGAACAATAATGAGGGCGAACAACAAGAAAAATACAGTACGTCCGAACGTCAGGGATAAATCTACCTGACAAACCTACAACGGAGCCAATTGAATTCACCCAGCTTATATGAGGAGGGAATTTGTTCGGATAATTGAATCAGCGGTACGTGACGAGAAACAAAGTTATATGTTCCCGAATAGATATAATCATGGATGATTTTAGAGAGAGAGAGAGAGAGAGAGAGAGAGAGAGAGAGAGAGAGAGAGAGAGAGAGAGATTAAATTTTGATCAGTTTATATTTCCCTTGTTAAAGTATCATATAATATTCCATGTATCGTGATGGATGTTTTACTGTTAATAACTCCAGCTGACACAGGCCCTACAACCTTCCAAAACAACACAAAACTAGATTAGCGATAAATATTAGAGTCAATCAATATCTTCATAACATGGCGGAATGTTGAACGGTGTATGGCCGTTGCAGAATATTACTGTCACTCACGAGATGTTCCAACTGTGTTATTCTCCGTTATCACGAAGTGGCCAGTGTTACTGGAAAGAGGCTCCCCTCCTCCGTCCCTGGAGAGACGTCCACGGTGGTTGGTTGAACAGTTGCAGAAATGTGTTTCTACACCCCCTGTGGTAACCCGTGTGTCCAAACGTCTAACCTATATGCCCTTTAATCCCTATAACAAACCCATCCACCAATCAGGTCCGTCGTTATACCACTGCGACGTTGCCGTTTGGAGACACAGGTTACCACAGGGAGTGTAGGAACACATTTCTGCAATTGTACCAAGGATTCTATACTACAGAAGGAGCCCTGTGTATGAGAACTCTTCGTCTATAGTTCTGAATCCTTGGTAATGTGGAATACGCCAGTGACGCTATAGTAGGTTCCTGGCTCGCTTCCCGGCAGGCTGGTGTTTCTTTTCGAATCAGTTTCCCGTAATTCCCTATTTTATGTACGCCATAAACTGCAAAGAAGTCTGAGATGTAAAGAGAAAACTATTTGGCCGTAACTCGTCGACAGATTTCAATAATCCAATGTTAAAAAAAAAAAAACTTAGTGCGCCCCAGAATGAACGTGGCGGGTGTCCTGAGGCTTCCCTCTCGTGTTCGCCACTTTTATGCTTCACTGGTTTTTAATTATTGTGCATTCTGGAGCATAATGACAACAAAGGCTATGATCATCAGAGTTCAGCGAAATCTCAAATAATTTTTTTTTTAAATTAGTAAGAATCGAATCATGTGAGGACGAGTCTAACAGTGGCTGCCCGGGGATGACCTTGTTGAAATAATTATCACTGATGGTCGTGATGATGGTTGTTAAATTTTACGAAGATCTATCTTTAATAAAGTATGTTTTATATTTTTTCTACGTAAACATTGATAAAGTACACGCCAGTTTTAACATGGCACAACAGAAAGGCGGAGGGGGTAAAAAGGAGTTACCCCGACCCCCCCTCCCAGTAATTTATCACAGGGTTCAATTTCTTTTAACTCTATGACTATGTTAATTAAACGTACTTAGGCAGTTGTTCGTCCTTGTTTGTAGTACCGAGTGATGACACAAACCAACGACATGATACATGACTCTATACTGTATTCGGGGTCGTGTACAGTGATGTATACGACCCCTAGTACTACCCTGATATAACCTACACTCCCCCACACACCTTGTACCTACACTCCTCCACACACCTTGTACCTACACTCCCCCACACACCTTGTACCTACACTCCCCCCACATACCTTGTACCTACACTCCCCCACACACCTTGTACCTACACTCCACCACACACCTTGTACCTACACTCCCCCACACACCTTGTACCTACACCCCACCACACACCTTGTACCTACACTCCCCCACACACCTTGTACCTACACTCCCCCACACACCTTGTAACTACACTCCCCCACACACCTTGTACCTACACTCCCCCACACACCTTGTACCTACACCCCACCACACACCTTGTACCTACACTCCCCCACACACCTTGTACCTACACTCCCCCACACACCTTGTAACTACACTCCACCACACACCTTGTACCTACACTCCCCCACACACCTTGTACCTACACTCCCCCACACACCTTGTACCTACACTCCCCCCACATACCTTGTACCTACACTCCCCCACACACCTTGTACCTACACTCCCCCACACACCTTGTACCTACACTCCCCCACACACCTTGTACCTACACTCCCCCCACATACCTTGTACCTACACTCCCCCACACACCTTGTACCTACACTCCTCCACACACCTTGTACCTACACTCCCCCACACACCTTGTATCTACACTCCCCCACACACCTTGTACCTACACTCCCCCCACAAACCTTGTACCTACACTCCCCCACACACCTTGTATCTACACTCCCCCACACACCTTGTACCTACACTCCACCACACACCTTGTACCTACACTCCCCCACACACATTGTACCTACACTCCACCACACACCTTGTACCTACACTCCTCCACACACCTTGTACCTACACTCCCCCACACACCTTGTATCTACACTCCCCCACACACCTTGTACCTACACTCCCCCCACACACCTTGTACCTACACTCCCCCACACACCTTGTACCTACACTGCCCCACACACCTTGTACCTACACTCCCCCACACACCTTGTACCTACACTCCACCACACGCCTTATACCTACACTCCACCACACACCTTGTACCTACACTCCCCCACACACCTTGTACCTACACTCCACCACACGCCTTATACCTACACTCCCCCACACACCTTGTACCTACACTCCCCCACACACCTTGTACCTACACTCCCCCACACACCTTGTACCCTCACTCACCCCACATACCTTGTACCTACACTCCCCCACACACCTTGTACCTACACTCCCCCACACACCTTGTACCTACACTCCCCCACACACCTTGTACCTACACTCCCCCCACATACCTTGTACCTACACTCCCCCACACACCTTGTACCTACACTCCCCCACACACCTTGTACCTACACTCCCCCACACACCTTGTACCTACACTCCCCCCACATACCTTGTACCTACACTCCCCCACACACCTTGTACCTATACTCCCCCACACACCTTGTACCTACACTCCCCCACACACCTTGTACCTACACTCCCCCACACACCTTGTAACTACACTCCCCCACACACCTTGTACCTACACTCCCCCACACACCTTCCTACTCTTTAATTTCCTTTCCTTATAATATGAAGGGAGATGAGGATGCCACGAGCCACACACAATAATTCACTGCTGCTGCTCTACAAAGAATATAATTTATCTTCCACCTGGCGAAAGGGAAGAGCATTAATGTAAGCAGAGTAAAGCATATTCTGGTACACATCAATGAATAAATTGTTGTGCAGTACAGGTGATTCCAACTATCGCCGAGTGGGGGGGGGGGGGTCACTGAAAACAAGGTAAGGCTGGTAGTCGTGACCACGTTACAGAGGTCGACTCAGACAAACAAGACTCGTTTTAAAATGTGACATGAGCTCGATTCGTTTCGTGTACTGGGAGTGTGGGCCAATAGGTTAGGGGCTTTAATTCCTGATATTTATTGTCCTTGGTTAAGTGGTTCAAACTTTACCCAGAGAGAGAGTTTGTTGATGAGCTGTGATGGTATTAATTCACGAATACTTTATTCCATGCCCCAGTGCCATCATCTCATATGGTGGATATTGTGACCCTGTTTGTTTTTTTCTCTCTTATTTTGTTTTAAATCATTACTCTCAGGCGCCTGCGTTTATTTTATTACCTTCATCATCTTGCTCTCCCTATTTGTCGTATTTCGTCACCTCCCTTCATCCTCCTCTGGAAACCTGATCACACGCTACAGTTTTGCAATTATCTGACCCCTACAGTGATCGCCTCTGCAGGTCCTATATATAATATACTCGACTGCCAGTTTCCCCCACATATTCCCCCTCATTCAATTTCATCTTTTTCCCCCTGTTATTCCTCCCGTCTCAGCTCCCCTCCGTCACTCCCCCTCTGCATCATAAAGTACCATTAGGTGTCACCATCTTTGGCAGTAGTGGACTGTTATGGAGTCCTCGCGTCTTTCCTTCCTTCCTTCCGTCCTTCCTTCCCTTCCTCCCTTCCCTTCTCCATTCCACTAATTGCCTTCTGTCTGCCCTTCACCTATCCAATTTCAAGCCCTCCTCGGCGTATGTGTGGGTCGGGTGTCTGGACAGTTCTTCTCTCTGTTTCTCCTTTACTCATACAAGATTGTGATCAAGTACCGGAGATTTAAACGTCACACGAATGGAGGAACTCTCGATATATTTTACAGTTTGACGCCACAAGAGACATCTCAGTTACAGTTTGTCCCATAGGAGACGAGAGTGATAATACTGTATCACATCCCACGAGAGAGAGAGAGAGAGAGAGAGAGAGAGAGAGAGAGAGAGAGAGAGAGAGAGAGCAATGCTGTTATGCCTTGCCGTGCGGGGAAGAAAGCCAGGACCCTGGATGTCAGTTTCCTCTATATATGAATAGATCTTCACGCGGATGGAGAGAGCGAGACATATTGCACCATCTTCCCGAGGGAGGGCGTTGTAATATGGCTCTACAATCACGGCGGAGGGGAAGGGAGAGCCAAGGCCGTGGGTGTCGGGCAGCAGCGTGTGGAGAATGAAAACCAACAGCAACTATCTACACGACCACCAAAGACTACCACCAACTAAAACAACAAAAATATGATCGGTACACACATAGAGAGAGAGAGAGAGAGAGAGAGAGAGAGAGAGAGAGAGAGAGAGAGAGAGAGAGAGAGAGAGACTATACTACACAGGACAACAGGAAAAAAAAAGGGAGATGAAAAGATAGAATGATGATGAAACACTGCGGCAACTATCTTGAACGTCTCAACAACCTTTTCTCCCTCTATCTCGTTCAAGGCGAAAATGTAGCAAGGCCTTAACTTCTTCCTCCCGAGTGAAGAAAACAATATAATTTTTTCCCCCCGTATGATATCAAACAATATAGCGCCCACCTCCCGTATGAAAACAATATGGCTTCCTCCCGTGTGAAGAAGGTATAACTCCCACCTCCCGTGTAATTTCCCCATGCTTTGCCTTGTTTCGCCAAACTCTCTGCCGCCCCGTGTATCTGCATTGCTCTCAGCCCTCACCCCCCCCCCCCCGCCCCTCGTCTCCCACACATAGTGTTGATTCTTTCCTTATTGAACACCTGAGGGCGGGTGTTACTGCTCCCTCTCTCTCTCTCTCTCTCTCTCTCTCTCTCTCTCGTCGCCAGGTGTTGAGAGCTGCTGCGGAGGTTATGGCCGAGTCAACTAGTGCATCTCTGACGTAGTTCCTCCCTCTTCATTTCCTTCTTCCCTCCCCCTCATTCCTTCTTCTTCCCTTGCCCTTCCTTCCTCCCTTTTCCTCCCTCCTCCTCTCTCTTCTTATTTTATCCCCCATCGTTTTCTACCTCATTACCTTCCCCCCCTCTCTCTACCTCATTACCTTCCCCCCTCTCTCTACCTCATTACCTTCCCTCCCTCTCTCTACCTCATTACCTTCCCTCGCTCTCTCTACCTCATTACCTTCCCTCCCTCTCTCTACCTCATTACCTTCCCTCCCTCTCTCTACCTCATTACCTTCCCTCACTCTCTCTACCTCATTATCTTCCCTCTCTCTCTACCTCATTACCTTCCCTCCCTCTCTCTACCTCATTACCTTCCCCCTCTCTCTACCTCATTACCTTCCCCCTCTCTCTACCTCATTACCTTCCCTCCCTCTCTCTACCTCATTACCTTCCCTCCCTCTCTCTACCTCATTACCTTCCCTCACTCTCTCTACCTCATTATCTTCCCTCTCTCTCTACCTCATTACCTTCCCTCCCTCTCTCTACCTCATTACCTTCCCCCTCTCTCTACCTCATTACCTTCCCTCACTCTCTCTACCTCATTACCTTCCCTCACTCTCTCTACCTCATTACCTTCCCCCCTCTCTCTACCTCATTACCTTCCCTCCCTCTCTCTACCTCATTACCTTCCCCCTCTCTCTACCTCATTACCTTCCCTCCCTCTCTCTACCTCATTACCTTCCCTCCCTCTCTCTACCTCATTACCTTCCCTCCCTCTCTCTACCTCATTACCTTCCCTCCCTCTCTCTACCTCATTACCTTCCCCCCCTCTCTCTACCTCATTACGTTCCCTCCCTCTCTCTACCTCATTACCTTCCCTCACTCTCTCTACCTCATTACCTTCCCTCCCTCTCTCTACCTCGTTACCTTCCCCCCCCTCTCTACCTCATTACCTTCCCTCCCTCTCTCTACCTCATTACCTTCCCTCCCTCCCTTTACCTCCTTACCTTACCTCCCACCCATCTATCTCCTTACTTTCCCCTCCCTCCTTTCCTCTTCTCTCGTTCTCACATTCTCCTTCCAATTTATATACTCTTCCTTCCTTCCTTCCTTATTTTTTCCCCCTCTCTCTTTACCACAAGAAGTGATCATGTTACTTAAATGTCTTGGAGCGGGTGAGTGATAGTGGTGTGTGTGTGTGTGTGTGTGTGTGTGTGTGTGTGTGTGTGTGTGTGTGTGGGACCCTTCAACTGCACTCTAAGGCTACACTTCCCATACACACACACACATCACCAGGTACAGTCACCCAACAACAGTGTCTTAGAAGGTCGGGAAAGTGTAGTTCACCTTGTTGTTGTTTACACTTCAGGTGAGGGTCCACTCTGCCCCGCCCACCACACTCATCCAGGGAGGGTGTGTACAGTAGCTGGTAGTGATGGGGGTAGTGATGGAAAGTGATAAGGGAGTGATGGGGAAGTAATGGACAATTGAGGGAAAGTAACGGGGAAGTGAGGGAAGTAATGTAGAAGTGGTGGAAAATGATGGGGAAGCGAAGGAAAGTGATGGAGAAGTAATGGGAAGTGAGGGAAAGTGATGGGGAAGTAAGGGAAATGATAAATAAATGGAAGGTCATCGTGGAGAAGTAATGGAGAAGTGAGGGAAAATAGCGGGGAAGCAGAGAGAGAGAGAGAGAGAGAGAGAGAGAGAGAGAGCGAGAGCGAGAGAGAGAGAGAGAGAGAGAGAGAGAGAGAGCCAATACCTCAGCCTGCGTGTTGTGCTCATCTCAGTCAGAATCGTTTTCCGGGGGTATTAGTCAGGGACTCCGGACATAAGCATCTCAGCACACAAGTAAGCAGACGCGCGTGCAGGAATTCAGGCAGGCAAGCACGTACGGAAACACACACACACACACACACACCTCCCCCTTACACACACACACCCAGCACCTCCCCCTTACACACACGCCCAACACATCACCCCAACACACACACCCAACACATCACCCCTACACACACACCCAACACATCACCCCTACACACACACACCCAACACATCACCCTACACACACACACCCAACACATCACCCCAACACACACACCCAACACATCACCCTTACACACACACCCAACACATCACCCCTACACACACACCCAACACATCACCCCTACACACACACCCAACACATCACCCCAACACACACACCCAACACATCACCTCCCCCCACACACACCCAACACATCATCACACACCCAACACATCACCTCCCCCACACACACCCAACACATCATCACCACACACCCAACACATCACCTCCCCCCACACACACCCAACACACCATCACCACACACCCAACACATCCCCTCCCCCACACACACCTAACACATCATCACCACACGCCCAACACATCACCTTCCCACACACACACCCAACACATCACCCCTACACACACACCCAACACATCACCCCAACACACACACCCAACACATCACCCAACACATCACCCCACACACACCTAGCACTTCCCCCACACACACCTAGCACCTCCCCCACACACCCAACACATCACCCCACACACACCTAGCACTTCCCCCACACACACCTAGCACCTCCCCCACACACCCAGCACACCCCCCACACACACACCCAACACATCACCCCCCCACACACACACCCAACACATCACCCCCCCACACACACCCAACACATCATCACCACACACCCAACACATCATCACCACACACCCAACACATCACCTCCCCCACACACACCCAACACATCATCACCACACACCCAACACATCACCTCCCCCCACACACACCCAACACATCATCACCACACACCTAACACATCACCTCCCCCCACACACACCCAACACATCATCACCACACACCCAACACATCACCTCCCCCACACACACCCAACACATCATCACCACACACCCAACACATCACCTCCCCCCACACACACCCAACACATCATCACCACACACCCAACACATCATCACCACACACCCAACACATCACCTCCCCCCACACACACCCAACACATCATCATCACACACCCAACACATCACCTCTCCCCACACACACCCAACACATCATCACCACACACCCAACACATCATCACCACACACCCAACACATCACCTCCCCCCACACACACCCAACACATCATCATCACACACCCAACACATCACCTCTCCCCACACACACCCAACACATCATCACCACACACACCCAACACATCACCTCTCCCCACACACACCCAACACATCATCACCACACACACCCAACACATCATCACCACACACACCCAACACATCATCACCACACACACCCAACACATCACCTCTCCCCACACACACCGAACACATCACCTCCCCCCACACACACCCAACACATCATCACCACACACACACCCAACACATCACCTTCCCCCACACACACCCAACACATCATCACCACCAGTGTACGAGGGTGATGGCCTAGCACCACCCACTTCTCACCACGATATAGGAGGGAGGCAGGTGGCTAATGCACTGCTGTATGTTACCAGCCTTGCATGTACAGATTTTTATAGCGACGCCCACAACCAAGGCTGCCAACACCACAAGAGTTATAAACAAAATGGAAGAATTATTATACGTAAATCAACTTGGCTAACCTAACCTAACCTAACCTAACCTAACATAAAATTTGTCTAGGAATTTTTCGTTTTTCTTGTTTTGTTCTTAAGTGCGAGTGACCGCAGTCAGTAATCGGTTGATAGTCACTCGGTTTGGATCACCAGAGATTACTCACCTTAACTTAACCTAACCTAACTCCCTCTCCTTCAGCAGTGTTAGGGTGCTTAATCCTCAGGTGAACTAATGTGGGGGATTAAGGTGAACCGTATTTTTTTTCCAGTGGATAAAAATGGCTGTAAAATCTATTATCGAATTGTTAATCTTTTACTCTCCATGTTAATGAATCGGTTCCACTTTAGTCATTATCGTTTATTTTCTCTATCGTTGACTTGACCTAGAATGGCAACAAACGGTCAGGTCATCATTTGTATTTCTGTTTGTGTTGCTGTTGTTGAGTCAGTCACTGTGTTGGTCCCTTTGTCACCTGTATATAGGTATCTGATGGTGACCTAACAGGTATTAGGGTAACCTCCAGGTGTGTTAAATGAAGTGAACACACACACACACACACACACACCCACACACACACACACACACACCTTGTTTCACCAAATCATCCAGGTAATCTGATATATTAAGTCAACTAACCACATACTTAAGTTTATTTCCGCTGTTGCCAACCAAACATTAATATACACTATAATTTAATAAAGAATCAATATATATAATTACCATGGAATAGGAAATAGCTTTGCAGTGTTTGGATATTAATACACAATTAATATACTGTTTTATGTATACTGTAAGTCGGTACTGCTAATATTTTTACATGTGTGATTTATATTAATATACATTAAAGTTTGTCTTTGTGATATAAGAAGACTCGGAATTTTACAGAATTTCGTCTCAAAAGAATGTCCAACTCCACCCAACTTTATCGCGGGATTCATGTTATGTGTTTCCCAGCTATTGTGTCCGGCTGGTGGTGGGTGTCTCAGCGCTGAGCCACACCATCCTAGCCTTTGTTTCTCAGCCTGCTGGTGTGTCGGGCTAGTGGCGGTGTCTCAGCGCTGAGCCATTCCATCCTAGCCTTTGTTTCTCAGCCTGTTAGTGCGTCAGATTGGTAGGTGTCTCAGCGCTGAGCCACACCATCCTAGCCTTTGTCTCTCAGCCTGTTAGTGCGTCAAATTGGTAGGTGTCTCAGCGCTGAGCCACACCATCCTAACCTTTGTTCTCAGCCTGTTGGTGTGTCAAATTGGTAGGTGTCTCAGTGCTGAGCCACACCATCCAAACCTTTGTTTCTCAGCCTGTTAGTGCGTCAGATTGGTAGGTGTCTCAGCGCTGAGCCACACCATTCTAGCCTTTGTTTCTCAGCCTGTTGGTGTGTCTGATTGGTAGATGTCTCAGTGCTGAAGTACAAAGGCTCTCCTACGGGAGGTAGGGGAAAGGGTGTGAAGAGACATGTTCCCGAAAATATTTTGAAAAGAATAAAAATTTATTTCCTGTCAGGTGCGTTTAAGACAGGGATGCTTTTTCTTCTCTCTTTCTATTTTATTCTAAGGAATATGTTCAAGTGTGACTCGTTCAGCTCCCTACACCCTGACCAGCGTATACTAATGCACTAACAGGATATTCATTATAATTAATATGTGGTGTAAATTAAAAAAAAGAAGAAGATAATATAGAAAATCAACGCACAGGTAATTCTACAAAACACCTGCCTACCAGAAGTCATACGCCCCGGGCTACAGCACTCCGCCACACACGGTTTTTCTTATGTCATATAACTTCCAACTGTTCAATGTCATTACCGCTTAAAATACCTCCAATTACACTTCCCTGATGCCTCCTCTAAAGGACCACCTGAACTTTCTGCTCAAGCTGTGGACTCATCAAAGTTCACTTTAAGACAGAAGTAAACATTGTACGAATTATTAGAAGTATTCACTAAAGATTTTCCCTCAACTAATTGGTATTATAAGAACCCATTAATTACACAGTATCTACGCACCTGCCTAAAGTATTTCACTTATCCTTCTACTCAGGGATGACGGTCAAAATAGCGTTGAAATAGCGCCAAGGCATTACGGCCACTAACTGCTCTCTCACCACCAGTTACAGGATAAAAAGGATTAACTTATGATCATTTGAGAATTCAGGCCGAGGACTGTCATGGCAGGGAAGACCATCCTCAGAGCTGTTGTATTATCCTGGTTCAGGGAATTGTAGAACTGACCTGAATCTTTTTTGCCAAATATATGTACAGAACCTTTTATAGAATCCTAAAGCCACCTTAACATAATTCTGAAACTCTCTCATCCGGCCTGAAAGCTCCTTTAGGGTGATTACAAGACCCTTTATCCAACTCCATGGAAGTACGAAACTCCTTTTATCCAGTCCTTAGTATGTCAGGCTCTCCCAAGATTGTTTCGTACCCCAAGTTGGAGGAGTGATCAGAGGACAGTGTGTTGTGCGAAGGTTAGCAAACTCCTCCCGTGTTGTGAGTTTACGACACAGTAAAATCTTCCTATGTTGTGACTTTACGACACAGTAAGCGCTTCTGGTGTTGTAAGCATAGGCCAACAAATAACTTGTAATATATTCCATAAACCTTCGTTTTATTTAATCTCCGAGGATTTTCCACAAAGCCACATAATATATACAATACTTTATAACAAAACACTCGGGTTAATGTTGAATTTTATGCAGGTAATGTAATTAACAGGTAACACAGGTGGCTTTGGCAGTAATGGATGAATATTTACACTGTAAGGTGAAAACTGTACAGTTAACTTCTCTCAACTTGTTGATTTTCATTTTCACTTTAAACGTAAGAGTGAGGTTTACCTTCCTGAATAAGTTTACAGTAAAAGTACGAGTTAATGGTAGAGGTTCGTAAGTAGAGTCGGGGTCAAAAGTTCGCTCCCTCCCAAAATGAAGCAACATCGACCCCAAACGCACCAAATGACAGTCAGTTCGGAGACCTATTCCCGTGACTCAGTTTCAGCACGGGAGAGAACATTTGTCCGCGACTGTACAGTACTACAGTACATGAACTTACGTTGCAGAGAAGTTGTACACGTACGAACGAGTGCTTATTAAAAGTACAGTCCTTGTATTGTTATTCATGAATATACAAGATCTCAAAATATGGCTCAGGGGTGCTAGGTCTAATTCCAGGTCCTGTGTAAACAATAAAAACCCTAAACCCACATTCCTCTTAACAACAGCGCAAAGATACCCTGACATACATTTCCTCACGCCCATCTTCTTTTATTTTTGTCACGCCCACCCTGTGTTCTTATACACTCTTCTTCAGGCCCACCTCCTGCTCTGTTCCTCACGCCCACACTCCTGCTCAGATCCTCACGCCCACCTCCTGCTCAGTCCTTCACGCCCACTTCCTGCTCAGTTCCTCACATCTACCCCCTGCTGCTCAGTTGCTCACGCCCACACTCCTGTTCAGATCCTCACGCCCACCTCCTGCTCAGTCCTTCACGCCCACTTCCTGCTCAGTTCCTCACATCCACCCCCTGCTGCTTAGTTGCTCACGCCCACACTCCTGCTCTATTCCTCACACCCACCTCCTGCTGCTCAGTTCCTCACGCCCGCATCCTGGTGTGAGCGTGGCGCCAGTAAACACACATAATAATATACACTAGACTAGACTGATACTGTTTGCTTACCGAGACACAGCTGCATTGTATCTCACAAGTCGGTCGGCGGATTCACAAAAGATTCGTAAATGAAGATGGAAAAATACATCCTAAGTCATTGATTGAAACTAAAATACACAAATAAGGTTACTAAAATGGCATCACAATTCGACAGAGACTCTAACTAGCCTCGTTCACTCAATACATGTAAGTTAGTGAAATGTGTAAAGACTATCCTTATTTTTTTATTTCGGTGCTAAGTGAATGCATCTCGTTAAGGTAGAGTCTAAGTGTTATTTTTTTCTTCTGTGGTCGAAGTTACACAGTTTGGTACAGTCATATATTTTTATTTACAAGGAATATTCGTCACAGGAACCTTAGTGAGTGAAACCCAAGACCTTCTTCATGTATGTAAACCACCTTCGGTATAATCCCACAGAGGAGTTCAATGTTTGAGAGTTAGAAAAACAAAAGATCCTGTTATATTATCTTGGCTCAAGATTACTTTAATATAAAGGATGTATTTTGCTATGTAAACCCACATCTGTATTGATCAGGACGAAGGCCATTATAAACACGTTGTATGAACCTGAGAATGTGTAGGTCACTTTACTCTTCCTCGGTGCTGTACATACGACTAATGGACCAAATTTACGTTGTCCTGGTAATTATGGTATAATGTACAATCGCGATTTTCGTTGTCTTACTGAAAAAAAAAACACTGTGTATTAATTATATGAGGACGCGTAAGGCCCAGCGTTCTGTTACACGAATGAGTGACGATAATAATCAGAAGAAAAAAAACTTTGATGGCATAGAGATGAAAAAAAGGACAAAATGAACTTAACTTTACATTTCTTTGATCATCAGTTTGTCGCCAGTCATCACTACCCCATTTCTCGTTATTTAAAATGCACATAATTTTTTCTGGTGGTAATGGACGCCGTGTAGGAATTTAAATTTCAAGAAAAATATGATGAAATTTATAAATACTTCAAATTCAACCCAGGATTTCAGAAAAAAAATTTTCCAAATCTTCTTCCAGATTATCGGAAGAAATCCAGTTTGCTTATCAGTTTTTTGATTGTGTATATAATTTTGATAATTTGGAAGACGATTGAGGAACATGACTGGATGCTGTCAAGATTATTACAGTTTCATAAGTTGCTGGTCGCGCTAGTCAGCCTGACGCCTGTCTCAACGGAACTGTCTGATAGATGTTTTGTGCAATTGAGGATTTTTTTTTTTCATGTGCAGTTTAAGGTCACTATATTTAAAGGACTGGACCACTGCATCTGTGACACCAATACGCGTCTAGGCAGATACATATGATATTATTATGACAAAGTAGTTATAGAATGCGCAACTTTTAAAATTTCACAGTAAATAATAAACTACAGCAGCAACCTTCCCACAGTCGTCTAGGAGCCTGTGACGTCACACTGAGCAGGGGGGGAGGGGAAAGTTGGCCAGACATAAGCATGTAAATGTTCAGTTATTTTATGATGTCATATTTTCAATCTCCAGTCGTAATAGATAATGGTAAGAAAATCCCTTAAGTTAGGAACAATGTTTATGTAATTATTGTAAACATTTCATAAATTTTTCGTACACTACTGTACACTTTTGTTAAATCAGGTGTGTGGCGAGGCGACTCAAGAGTGGGGTTATAAACTGAAGAACAGCCAGAACCATAGATATGTGTTTCTTATTATTAGTTGTTGGTGAGTACAGTGTGTTGAGGGTGGTGAGTACAGTGTGTTGAGGGGAAGTACTACAGTATAGTGTTGGGAGGCGTGTGTGGGGGCTCACTATACACTATAATTATTTACAAAGCATTATTTTTATTAACATGTAATCTAGTGTTTATTCTCAATTAAATTCATGTCGTGTAAAAGTTCTTGAGATTTTTTTACTTACAAGTATATTGATGTAACCTAAAATAACCTAACCTAACCTAACCTAACCTAACCTAACCTAACCTAACCTAACCTAACCTAACCTAACCTAACCTAACCTTCGCCCGTGTTGTCAAGTTATTTTAATGTTGAGTGTACACGTCGACCTGGGGGAAGAGAGACCAGGAAACATTCTTACATTATTTTTTAAAATGAAGCTAAACTCCTAATTGTGTCCTTCTCGAGGTTTTGATCTATTTTATATGAAGTACCGACAAGACGGAACAACCCTTCCAGCCACCTCTCCCAGTACAACCCCTCCAGCACCTCTCCCAGTACAACCCCTCCAGCACCTCTCCCAGTACAACCCCTCCAGCACCTCTCCCAGTACAACCCCCTCCATTCCCTATTCCAGTACAACCCCCCTCCAGTACCTCTCCCAGTACAACCCCTCCAGCACCTCTCCCAGTACAACTCCCTCCATTCCCTATCCCAGTACAACCCCTCCAACACCTCTCCTAGTACAACCCCCTCCATTACCTATCCCAGTTAAACCCCTGTAGTACCTATCCCAGTACAACCCCCTCCATTATCTATCCCAGTACAACCCCCTCCATTACCTCTCCCAGTACAACCCCTCCAGTAACTCTCTCAGTACAACCCCCTCCATTACCTATCCCAGTACAACCCCCTCCATTACCTCTCCCAATACAACCCCCTCCATTACCTCTCCCAGTACAACCCCCTCGATTACCTATCCCAGTACAACCTCCTCCATTACTACTCCCAGTACAACCCCTCCATTAACTCTCCCAGTACAACCCCCTCCATTACCTATCCCGGTACAACCCCCTCCATTACCTCTCCCAGTACAACCCCCTCGATTACCTATCCCAGTACAACCCCCTCCATTACTACTCCCAGTACAACCCCCTCCATTACTACTCCCAGTACAACCCCTCCCGTTATGTGTACATGAAGGTATATCTTTCTCAAGACTTCCTGTTTGATTTATTTAAGAAACTTGTGGGTGAGTTACGTGTGGAGCCGCGCGGGGAAGTTTGATTAGTTTTTAAAGTATCGGAGAAATAACTAATTTGTAGGTGACGTGTGGTGGCCCTTTACCCTGGCCTCCCCCTGACCCTGGCCTACCCTCCAGATCCTGGCCTATCCTCCCAGATCTTGGCCTATCCTCCCAGAGCCTGGCCTATCCTCCCAGACCCTGGCCTGCCCTATAACCCCAGACCTTGGCCTATCCTCCCAGACCCTGGCTACCCCCAAACCCAGACTCTTTCCCTTCCTCCAAACCCTGGCCAACCCCCCCAGATCCTGGTCTCCCTCGACCCTGGCCTCCCTCGACCCTGGCCTCCCCAGCAGCACTACACTCTGTACTCTATATTTCGTGAACGTACTTGTGACTGTGTGAGGTCCCTTTACTTTCACATAATTCTGGATGGGACTCTTTAAGATTTGCACCATAATATATCGCCTTAACAAGAGAGAGACAGACACATCGGCAAGTTACTGTTGAGTCTCAGT
The DNA here is from genome assembly GCA_958450375.1 of Homarus gammarus. NCBI lineage: Eukaryota > Metazoa > Arthropoda > Malacostraca > Decapoda > Nephropidae > Homarus > Homarus gammarus. The sequence continues at coordinate 393,597 of CAUDMG010001873.1, forward strand.
ACAATTCTGACGCCATATTTGCCCCGTCATCGTGTCGTAGCCTTAAGAAAGACGTGTCCTCATATCTTCAGTCAAGGACGAAATTTATCATGCGAACTATTAAGAATTCCAACTCAACATTTTAGAAATTTTTTGGGCCACTTAACACACAAGGCGTTACGTCACCGACTGCTAAATTTTTCGTTCATTTTTGTCTTCTCTTCATACCGCCGCTGATACATGTTAACAATTATGGGGGATTGAATTAATTAAAGGAAAGTAATGTTAATACTTTCATTCTTATTTATATATATTTCTTTATTTTTTTAATTATTCGACGAAATGTTATGATTGGTAGTAATGATGATGATGATGGTGATGATGTGGATGGTGAAGGAAGACTCTAATGATGATGATGATTTGGATGATGATGAAGACTCTAATGATGATGATGATGACGAAGATGATGGTGATGATGATGATGACAAATATTATAATGATGAAAGTCACAATAGTAATAAATAAAGGTCGTGGACTGAGCCATCATGGACACAGTGACAGTGAAAATGACACATTGACAGCGAAAATAACGATAACAGCGAAAATGACAGTGACAGTGCAAATGAGTGACAGTGCAAATGAGTGACAGTGCAGATGACACAATGGCAGCGAAAATGCCATCGTGACAGCGAAAATGACACAGTGACAGCGAAAATAACACTATAAAGTTAAGATGATAACTGACAAAATGACAGTGATTGATTCATATTCCTCGGCCCACGGTCAGGTTAAAAGCCCGTCTGTGAGAATGAAAATGGCGTCACTTTCACCAGGTTCCGTAAAAGAGAATATGTCACCTTCTGTCTGTGTTCATGATCTTGTGAGGGCGAAAAAATAAACAGAAAGTGATTCATGTTCCCTTGGTGACATTAACGAGTTACGAGCCTCTGAAAATGAAAGTGATTCCTTTTCCTCAGGCCATAGATCGAGTTAAGGGGACCTGTGGACGAATATGACGAAATAATTACCGAAAATGAGTCATGTTCCCCAGATCACAAGAAAGAGTTATGACCAAAAATTACTGAAAATTGCCGAATATGACTGATGTTCTCCAGACCGTAATAAAATAGTTAAAAGCCTTTGTAAATGAATATGACGAGAGAAAACCCTACAAATTGCCGAAAATGAATCATGTTCCTCAAGCCATAGAACAAGTTAAGGGCCACTGTGGACTATTATGACGTCACTTTCTACCCCCAGGGTAAAGTAGGGACGTAGGACCCTAGTTGGATTAAAAAGGCAGACGGGTTACCTCTCCCACGCACCTAACAACACAAATAAGGGAAACTTTAGGGCAAATTGTTCCCCTGTGGCTGTACAACTCGCTCTAAAATGTACCTGTATGGAGGGTGACCGATGAATTTCAAAATGAACACCGCGACTCTTGTTGTCTCAGTAGGGTTGTCAAAATCCTTCGTCCGTTGTCTCACATTGTCTCACAAAATTCGTAAAGATACTTTTTTGGAGCGAGTACGTGTGTGTGTGAGAGAGAGAGAGAGAGAGAGAGAGAGAGAGAGAGAGACGTCTTGACAGCAACGTTATAAGGGAAGACAAATGACAGACCGCGAAGAGGAGGACAAGAAAAGAGGAGGATGAGAAAGAGAGAAGTCATGCGGGAAAAAATTGAGAAACCCCGAAGGAATATGGAGAGAGAGAGAGAGAGAGAGAGAGAGAGAGAGAGAGAGAGCTGGCACATATTTTAATGTATGTAAGGGAATGACATAAAAAAAGAAGAGGAGAAAGAGGAATAGGAAGACAAAAAGGTTACCAAAATGGAAGAGAAAGAAAATAATGCTAGAAAAAATGAAGAAGCAGAAGACAGAAAGAAAATAAATAAAAATAAAGTAATGGCAGTAAGCAGATTAAAGATGGAATTACAGAAACGAAAGAAATAGAAAACAGAGGAATGGGTAGTAAAGGGAGGAGAGGTGAGGGGAAGAGGAGGATAGTGAAGATATTAAGAAGGAAAGAATGAAGAGACATGGGGAGGGGGGGGAAAGACGAAGAATTGACCCAGGAAAGGGAAGAAGGAAGGGAATGGGAGAATAAGATTAACGAGAACGAGAGACAAAACGGATTAAAAAGACTAGCTCCGGGTTGTGATAATTACTTGACCCTTATCGAATTCTTGTTGGATATCACCATTAATTATCATGAACCGAGATATAGAGAGTCATTATCGACGTTGATAAGTGTCGAGAGCTTCCACTGTCGACACCATATATACCTCACGTACACTGTTGATATACCCTACCTTACGTTCACTGTCGATACCTTGCCTACACCATTATCCTCCTCCCTTTCACTGACCTCCCTCCCTCCCTCCCTGTGTCCATCTCAGCCCCTCCTCCTTCAGCCACTTGGTCGAGCTATTCCTCCATCGTCATCCGCCCTCAACTGGAACTGTTCCTTTTGTCCTCCTTAATGCTTCACCCTCCTCGACGTCCTCTCGGTCTCTGGCTGACTCTCCCCATTCCTCTTTCCTGGATTCCCATTTCCGCCCTTCCTTTATCTTCCTCTTTGTGCTGCCTCCTTTTTCTTCTCCTCCTTCCTTCTCCTTCCTTCTACATTCCCTCTCCTCAAAATCCTTGCTGCTCACTCTTCCTTCTTCTCTACTTCCCACTTCTTCTTCCCCTCCTCCTTTACTTCCTCCTCCCCTCTTCTTCCTCCGCCCCCTCTTCCTCCTCCCCTTTACCCCCTTCCTCCTTCCCTCTCCTCTACACCTCCATTATCACAGGTGGTACCGGAGAAAAAACGAGTAAAGGATGTTTGTGTGGCTCACTGCGTGTGTGTGCGTTCGTGCGTGCGTGCATTCGTGCGTGCGTGCGTGCGTTCCTGCTTGCTTGAGTACGTGTGTGCTTAAGTGTGTTTGCGTGTGTGCCTGACTGCATGAGTACATATGCATGCGTGTGTGCCTACATGCCTGAGTGTGTTTGCGTGTGTGCCTGACTGCATGAGTACATATGCATGCGTGTGTGCCTACATGCCTGAGTGCTTTTGCGTGCATGCCTGCGTGCCTAAATGCGTGTGCGTGCGTAAGGCAGATGGTCCCCGGGCGGTATTGGAGGAGTACAGTATATCACTTCCTCTCACCTGACCCAACATTTTTACTTCGAATCCAAGAGATGTATTACTGAGCTCGGTATATGTGTGTGTGTGGGGGGGGGGGGGGGGGTGTGAGGGGAGGAGTATGAGGGGAGGAGTGTGGGGGGAGGAGTGTGAGGGGAGGAGTGTGGGGGGAGGAGTGTGGGGGGAGGAGTGTGAGGGGAGGAGTGTGAGGGGAGGAGTGTGGGGGGAGGAGTGTGAGGGGAGGAGTGTGAGGGGAGGAGTGTGAGGGGAGGAGTGTGGGGGGAGGAGTGTGAGGGGAGGAGTGTGGGGGGAGGAGTGTGAGGGGAGGAGTGTGAGGGGAGGAGTGTGAGGGGAGGAGTGTGAGGGGAGGAGTGTGAGGGGAGGAGTGTGAGGGGAGGAGTGTGAGGGGAGGTGTGTTAGGGGAGGAGTGTTAGGGGAGGAGTGTTAGGGGAGGAGTGTTAGGGGAGGAGTGTTAGGGGAGGAGTGTGAGGGGAGGAGTGTGAGGGGAGGAGTGTGGGGGGAGGAGTGTGGGGGGAGGAGTGTGAGGGGAGGAGTGTGAGGGGAGGAGTGTGAGGGGAGGAGTGTGAGGGGAGGAGTGTGAGGGGAGGAGTGTGAGGGGAGGAGTGTGAGGGGAGGAGTGTGAGGGGAGGAGTGTGAGGGGAGGAGTGTTAGGGGAGGAGTGTTAGGGGAGGAGTGTGAGGGGAGGAGTGTGGGGGGAGGAGTGTGAGGGGAGGAGTGTGGGGGGAGGAGTGTGAGGGGAGGAGTGTGAGGGGAGGAGTGTGAGGGGAGGAGTGTGAGGGGAGGAGTGTGGGGGAAGGAGTGTGAGGGGAGGAGTGTGGGGGGAGGAGTGTGAGGGGAGGAGTGTGGGGGGAGGAGTGTGAGGGGAGGAGTGTGAGGGGAGGAGTGTGAGGCGAGGAGTGTGAGGGGAGGAGTGTGAGGGGAGGAGTGTGACGGGAGGAGTGTGGGGGTAGGAGTGTGAGGGGAGGAGTGTGAGGCGAGGAGTGTGAGGCGAGGAGTGTAAGAGGAGGAGTGTGAGGGGAGGAGTGTGAGGGCAGGGGTGTAAGGGGAGGGGTGTATAGGGAGGAGTGTGAGGGGGGTAAGGTAAAAGGGTGGAGAGGATGGAGGGTAAGAGATGAGGGACGAGGAGGAAGCGAGAGAGGATGTTGGAGGGATGGGGAGTGTGGGAAAGGGGTGAGAGGCGGAGAGGTGAGGGAAGAGAGAGTCGCCTTCCCTTCCTCCCTCCTCACCTGCGAGTTGTCAATACATATATCAGGGACTTGGAATATCTCGTGGTGGGCAGAAAAGAGACCAGGATGAGGGAGGGAGAGGGGGGGGGGGGGTTGCAGGCGCTGGGAGAAGGGAGGGCAAGGTGGGGAGAGGGGTGTCTACAGTAGAGTCTTACGTAAGGCATCAAATACTGGGAATTGTTCAAGTTCTCCACTAGACAATAACGATTGGGTTGTTGAGGCCTGTATCGTGTGCTGAAGTACAGGAGGGAATTTTGAGGTTTCCCTATTTTCCCAAATTCTGGGCATTTATTACGGTTATTATGAAGCGTTAAATGTTGGCTAATATTAGGGCATATAACCCATTAAATACCGGGCATTTTAGGGCGTCCTTCATCCATAAAATGCTGAGTATCTGAACTTCATAAAATATCTGGATAGGATCAGCCAAACACTGACCTTCAGAGGCCTCTGGTGGTTGATTATCTGACACCCCGATGGATGACACCCCGATGGATGACTTCAGTCTTAGCAACTAACTACTGACGGGTAAGATGAACCAAACCAAGCACAGGTTTTAGCGACCATAAAACACAGTGATGGGTGGTGGGGGTGATAAACCAGTCAATACAATGAACTATCAAACAACCATAAATCAGCGGAAATAAAGCCAACCAAACACTACACACTTCTTAACTCTTCTCCCCGTCACCCACACGCCAATCACCCTCCCTCTCCACCGTCACCCTCCCCCATCCTGACACCCATACCCCCGTCACCTTCCCCTACCCCATCACCTGCCCTAACTCTTCCCCACTCCATCAGCCACACCCCCATCACCTGCCCCAACTCTTCCCCACTCCATCAGCCACACCCCCATCACCTGCCCCAACTCTTCCCCACTCCATCAGCCACACCCCCATCACCTTCCCCAACTCTTCCCCGCTCCATCATCCACACCCCCATCACCTGCCCCAACTCTTCCCCACTCCATCAGCCACACCCCCATCACCTTCCCCAACTCTTCCTCACTCCATCATCCACACCCCATCACTCTCCCCTGTAAAATACCAGCTTCTGTTGCCGAGCCGAATTTAATTGCGCTTATAAATGACATCCACACTGGAGGGTAAAAACTCATCAAGGTAGACAAGATTTTTTTATCGTGGTGTAAAAAAAAAAAGAAAAAAAATTGCAATTGAGCCGTAAAGTAAAAAAAAAGGAAAAGTTTTGCAGGATCTGAATACGTGGGAGTCTAATCCGATTTAGTGTCGAGGGATGGAGAACTTACTTCCTCCCCCCCCCCCCCCCCACCCTCCCTATCTCTGGCCCTCCCCTCCTCCCTCCACGCTTATGTTCATCCTTCCCTCTATCCTTCCCTTTATCCATCCATTCATCCCTTATTCTATCCATCCATGTCTGATAATATATTACTTACTTCCCTCCCTCCCTCCCTCCCTCCCTCCTTCCTTCCTTCCTTCCTTCCTTCCTTCCTTCCTTCCCGCCGTAACAAGGATTCTAATTCTCATGTCTGGTCCTTACTGTGTAGATAATCTCATCCAGTAACGTGTCGACGCCAGGTGTATTAATATCTTACACAGGTGTTCACGGTGCGGCACGTATTAATTTCACTGATACATAATTAATACCTGTATACTTGTAGCTATTTAATTTACTAAGTTATATCTGTAAGTGGGTTTAGTATTTAGTATCTCTAGCAGGATATTTACATTGCTGAAATTGTTGGTTGAAAATTGCTGAAATTGTAAGTTGATTAATATTTTCTTAAGCAAATCGTTACCATGATACGAAAAACATCGAACCAGTGACGCTGTTATTGTACTTTAATTAACGGAGATTGTTTCGTGCCATATTTTCCTTTAACCTCTGAAATATATAAGTGTTTTAATTGCGTAAATCGTTACCATGGCAACACTCGGTCACTTCTCATACGATTTGCATCAAATGTTTATCATGTGGACGTTGTCACATGTTGATCAAACCAAATTTGTGCAAATCCACAATCCCGTTCTCGAGTTATTTTGGGGACAGACAGACAGACAGAAGGGAAACAATACCCCGCCCCGCCCCGCAGTTGAGGGCAGGGTAACAACACATGCAGTTACTTTAGAAAGTTTGTAAAATCTACGGATATACAGTATGCTCACAGTGCCTGCAGAGAGTGACATTCTTCCTCGTCTTACCCCATCGCCGCTAACCTAGCTGTCTGGGGGGTGATGTTATAATGTTATTACTGCTCTTCAACAACGAAGGTCTTTAAGAGCGTAACAAGGTCTGACAAATTATGAGAGATAGAACTCTCTGTTGTAAAAATAAATGTGCCCATGTTTTCACCCTGCCTGGGAATCGTACCACTCACTGGCGAGGCCAGCACCACGGGTCCCGGGGAGGTTATAAGAGGGGTGACCAAATTAAGGGAATGCATTTAATGGGAGCTAAAAGTTACGGTGCTGCCTCCAATCTGTCTGAACTAAGGTGTTTAGAAGTGTAGTCTAGGTTAGATCATCGCCCATCCAAAAGTGTCGTACACCAGAGACCGGATAGGAGTCAACAATAAAAGAGGTTTGTGTATATGGGAAGGTAAACTGTATCCAGGCTCTCAAAAGGAAGTAGATACTCATAAGATATAATCACTGTACCTTCTACATCAGCTGACTATAGGAGACCTTCTTATACAACATAGACAAATGTCACATTACACCCAAGCTGATTACAGGAGAGTTGTTTATATAATATAGGTGCACTGTACTCTATAGCCGATGGTACAATGTTCCTTATATAATACTGATAACTTATATTCACGTCTCAAGTGCAGTTCTGTTCGACAAGTCTGATTATAAATAAACTGTCATATGATTTATAACAAGGCGGCTGTGTAAATTTAACGAGTGTAAAACAAGAACTTATGTGTGTGTGTGTGTGTGTGTGTGTGTGTGGTCAAGCCATAGTAGACGTCATAGCTAGATACTGTGTAATATCTCATTGTGTACGATACTGACCCTCGGAGTACCTTGAATTACCCCAGTGAAGAGATTACAACCTTGAGTATGATTACAACCTTGAGTACGCTTTCAACCCCAGTACATTGGATTACTCTATTGGGGATGATATTTTAACCCCTTGAGTACGATGACAACCTATTGAGTACCACGATTTAACTTCTTGAGTACGATGTCTTACCCTTTTGAATGCAATGAATTTTTCTCGTGATTAAGATGACACTCTACTTAAGGGGTAAAGCTAGTGTAATCAAGGGGTTAAGTCAACGTACTTGAGGGGTTGCGTCAATGTACTCAGGAGTTCAGTCAATGTACTCAAGGGGTTAAGTCATCGTAATCAAGGGATTAAGTCAATGTACTCAAGAGGTTAAGTCATCATACTCAAGGGGTTAAGTGATCAACACTGAGTAAGATCAACGATTGTGTTAAGTAACAGTACCATCAGTACACACCAGGGCCACTCAGGTTCGTAGCAGATGGAAGAATGCATCTAACTTGCCGCCTTAAGTTATAACACAAAAATAACTAACACATGTAAATTTTCGCTATCATGCGACCATGTTGTTTTAAATATGATTTTTCCCTCAGTCGGGCGCGAATCAGACAATTTAGACTTTGATATGTCGCGAGTGCATACTTATTACCGTGTATATAACAACAGGGGATCAGTAAAATAGTAAGTGCATATCTGTTGTCTAGGTATATATCAGCAGGGATCCAGCTGGTGTGTGTGTGTGTGTGTGTGGTGGTTGGCTCCCACAGTCAGCTGGTGGAGTCGTCAGGATTCATGTTAATAACACGATCGCCGACACCAGCCAATAGCATCGCTTGAGGAGGAGACACTTTACTAGATGGCGCGCTAGAGCAGGTGTCGACATTTACACCCTGTAAGGTTCACTTGTGTAGATTGTGTGACAAAATATATAAGAAGTTATCGCCCCTTGTGAAGGAAGACACACCACGGGATAAAACCAAAAAATTGACATTGGGTAAAACATAAAGGACACCATGTAGAAAATGGATAGCGTATATTGTTGACAAAATGGGATTACCCTTTCTCTCTCTTCCTTAAAACAAACAAACAAAAAAAGATACGACGGAAATCTTGGAGTTTTCTATTACTTTAAAAACATTATTTTGCCTGTGGGAAATATGTGACCTACTTGAAGAAAATGAAGAAGGAAAAGAAGCGAAATGTCGTACCTTGTGTGTGTGTGAGAGAAAGAGAGAGAGAGAGAGAGAGAGAGAGAGAGAGAGAGAGAGAGAGAGAGAGAGAGAGAGTATGTGGAAGTAAAAGGAATAAAAGAGAAGTTAGAGGAGGAGGAGGTGGATGAGTGAAGAGAAAGGTGGAGCTGAGGTGAGAGATGAAAGAAGGAAGGAAAGAAGGAAGGAAGGAAAGAAGGAAGGGAGGAAGGAAGGAAGGGATTGAAGTTGTGAAAGAGAGAAAGGGTTATGTGAAGGAAAAGAAGCGTTAAAAGCATTTAGGATTTAGTAATTACAACACTCTCTTTTATCACTGTATCTACAAGGATATTCTATCTCCGTTTTCATTATGCAGTATATGAATTCCTTCATTCTCTCACCTCCACCCATTCCTCCTGCCTACACCTCTTCCTCCCACCAGTATGTGTGAGAGAGAGAGAGAGAGAGAGAGAGAGAGAGAGAGAGAGATGGCCAAGACCGTGTTCACTGATATTACATTACTCAAAGACAATCAATACATTCCCAGGCGTTGAGTAGTTGAGGCTAGGGTCTTACGCGTTCCTTCACGTGTGTGTGTGTGTGTGTGTGTGTGTGTGTGTGTGTGTGAAAGATACTGTTTCTCTATAATTATGCCTGAAAGATACTGTTTCTCTATAATTATGCCTGAAAGATACTGTTTCTCTATAATTATGCCTGAAAGATACTGTTTCTCTATAATTATGCCTGAAAGATACTGTTTCTCTATAATTATGTCCGAAAGATACTGTTTCTCTATAGTTACTGTAAGCCTGAAAGATACTGCTTCTCTATAATTAAGCCTGAAAGATACTGTTTCTCTATAATTAAGCCTGAAATACTGTTTTCTGGTTAATTCAAGCCCTGAAGAATAGGTTTTCTTGTTTACAATGGCACGACAGTCTGTTGTCCTGCGTGGTGGATGACACTAACAGAAGTTGTTCTACGAGGCAATTTGATGGTTGTGGATGATTTCACGGCATAACCATTCTGAGGTGAAGGTTGGTGAGTCTTCAGTCCTCATACTGCACCATCACAATACAGTGCGACTTCCCTGTTATTCATTATAGTGTTACTCCTCGTTATACAATATAGTGTTACTCCCTCGTTGTACAATACAGTGTTACTTCCTCGTTATACAATACAGTGTTACTCCCTCGTTATACAATAGTGTTACTCCCTCGTTATACAATATAGTTCTACTCCCTCGTTATACAATACAGTGTTACTCCCTCGTTATACAATACAGTGTTACTCCCTCGTTATACAATACAGTGTTATTCCCTCGTTAAACATCGGGAACAGCTGTTGACTTATCGTAAGGAAGGATCCGAGGAAGCACCGAGTAACAACCTCACGTGAGAGATGACGACTCCCAATGTTTGTTTTATCGGGGAAGGCAACATCTCGGCTCTCCCATCTGCTGGAGTCTCAGGCCAAACACAGAGACAGCGCGTGTACACAACAGTGAATAATGGCAAATATTCCTGAAATAATTCCTTTTCCAATTTCGGTTTGTGACTACCAGGAAAAGTTACAAAAGAGGTGTGTGTGTGTGTGTGTGTGTGTGTGTGTGTGTGTGTGTGTGTGTGTGTGTGTGTGTGTGTCGTACAATACAGCACAATCGTAAGGTTGCTCTGGGGAGATCTTGCTGGACGCGATGCTGGAGGCTGGCGCTGGAGATAGACAGCCACCGTAAAGGGAGTTTAGGATCTAGGGAACTGCTGCTCAAGGCTCATATCGCCTTGCTCTCACTCATATTGGATACGGCGATACGCTATTGGCCACACACATCTACGACCCTCAGCAAAACACGCCATTTTAAGTGATATATCGTATTAATAGCGCAGTGACTCGGAGCAAGAGTGCGGAGATAACACAAAGTCTATGAGGGAAAGACATACGGCTCACATAACCACGCCAGCTCTGGGTGATGAAGGTGGCAGTAAACTGGACTGTGTACACCACTACAACACCAACTAGGGTAGTACTCGGTGTTGGGCAAAGGTGAATTGACACTTAAAGGTTGGAGTAGGGGAAGGAGGAAGTGGTGGTGGTGTGGGAGGGAGGAGGAGGAGGTGAAGGTAGTGGTGGTATGGGAGGAGGAGGTGAAGGTGGTGGTGGTGGAGGAAGAAGGAGGAGGAGGTGGAGGTGGTGGTGGTGTGGGAGGGAGGACGGGGTGGTGAAGGTGGTGGTGGTGTGGGAGGGAGGACGGGTGGTGAAGGTGGTGGTGGTGTGGGAGGGAGGAGGAGGAGGAGGAGGTGAAGGTCGTGGTGGTATGGGAGGAGGAGGTGAAGGTGGTGGTGGTGGAGGAAGAAGGAGGCGGAGGTGGAGGTGGTGGTGGTGTCTGCTACCACACTGGCAATGTTCCCACGAAGGTCCTGTTATGTGTGTCATTGGTGAGAGAGAGAGAGAGAGAGAGAGAGAGAGAGAGAGAGAGAGAGAGAGAGAGAGAGAGAGAGAGAGAGTCCTATCACCTGTATACCGTCGCCACCTTGTTAACGACCACTCAGTAACGAAGACAGGTGTTGTGGTTTATGGTGATGTGTAAGTGTTAATATATCCCTCCCTCCCTCCCTCCCCCCCTTCTCTCTTCCTTTATCTGTCTTGGAAACATCGTATCCTCTTCCTCTCGCCTCCTCCTACATTTATTTCATTCTCACCTCTTTTCTTCCCTAATATTCTGTCTCCTCTTCTCCCTTCTCTTTTCCACCCTCTACTACCTTCCCCTCTAACTTGTTCTCCTCTCTCCCATTCTAGTTTCCTCCCCTCTAACCTGTCTCCTCTCTCCTCTCTCCTCCCCTGATCATCCATCTACCCCATCTCCGCTTTCCTCCACCTTCCTTCCCTTCTATTTTATTCCCCCTCTCTCCCATAACACCTTTTACCCTTCCACCCCCTCCTTTACCACATCTCCCCCTCCTTGTTTACATACAGTACCTCCTCTCTCAATACATTTTTTCTTTCCCTCCACTTCCCTTCCTCTCCTTCCTGCAACTAATAAATAAATAAATAAATAAATAACAACATTTCAATAAACACTAATATAACATTTTTGTATCATAACTGTATGGTCTACTTCAACACTCTATCTATAGGAATATCCACACCAGACGCGCTAGGATATCCACACCAGACGCGCTAGGATATCCACACCAGACGGGCTTAGTGAGACCCACCCCCAAAAAATAGCTTTAGTCTTCAACCTATTGTTATCACGTCGCTGTGCCCAACTTACGCGCCATAAAATAAAGCATATATCGCCCGGCGCCTTTAACTTGCTAACGTTAACTCTTATTTACATTTATAAGATAAGACTCATACACATAAAGACGAATTCCTTTAAACACATATTTTTAACATATTCTCAGTGTGACAGAAAAAATTATCTTTACATAGCTATAATGGGAAAAAATATATATTTCATTCACAAAACAATACGAAAAATATGTAAATCATACCTTCAATATAATCACAATGGCTGAAATATATCTTCCACGTGGTCACAATACGATAAAATATATTTCAACATACCCAGAAAGGGATAATATATATCTATAATAACTAAAATGGACAAATATATAGATCTCCCACATAGCCAGAATAGGGTCGATATATCATCCTCCCGATCACATTAACACTGCATTGGTATTCAGTAAACACAAGTGGTAGAGCCATGACTTACCCCTCACACATGCTCCACTCTCTCACATGCTCCACTCTCACACATGCTCCACTCTCACACATGCCTCCACTCTCACACATTCTCCACTCTCTCACATGCCTTCACTCTCACACATGTTCCACTCTCACACATGCCTCCACTCTCACACATGCTCCACTCTCTCACATGCCTTCACTCTCACACATGTTCCACTTTCACATATGCCTCCACTCTCACATATGCTTCCACTCTCACTTATGCCTCCACTCTCACACATGTTCCACTCTCACACATGCTCCACTCTCACACATGCCTCCACTTTCACACATGTTCCACTCTCACATGCCTCCACTCTCACACATGCTCCACTCTCACACATGCCTCCACTCTCACACATGCTCCACTCTCACACATGCTCCACTCTCACACATGCCTCCGCTCTCACACATGCCTCCACTCTCACACGTGCCTCCACTCTCACACATGCCTCCACTCTCACACATGCCTCCACTCTCACACATGCTTCACTCTCACACATGCCTCCACTCTCACACATGCCTCCACTCTCACACATGCTCCACTCTCACACATGCTCCACTCTCACACATGCTCCACTCTCTCACATGCTCCACTCTCACACAAGCTCCACTCTCTCACATGCTCCACTCTCACACATGCCTCCACTCTCACACATGCTCCACTCTCTCACTTGCTCCACTCTCACACATGCTCCACTCTCACACATGCTCCACTCTCACACGTGCTCCACTCTCACACATGCTCCACTCTCACACATGCTCCACTCTCTCACATGCTCCACTCTCACACATTCCTCAATTCTCACACATGCCTCCACTCTCACACACATGTTCCACTCTCTCACATGCTCCACTCTCACACATGCTCCACTGTCACACATGCCTCCACTGTCACACATGCCTCCACTGTCACACATGCCTCCACTCTCACACATGCCTCCACTCTCACACGTGCCTCCACTCTCACACATGCCTCCACTCTCACACATGCCTCCACTCTCACACATGCCTCCACTCTCACATATGCCTCCACTCTCACACATGCCTCCACTCTCACACATGTTCCACTCCCACACATGCATCCACTCTCACACATGCCTCCACTCTCAAATATGCCTCCACTTTCACATATGCCTCCACTCTCACATATGCCTCCACTCTCACTTATGCCTACACTCTCACACATGCCTCCACTCTAACACATGCCTCCACTCTCACATATGCCTCCACTCTCACATATGCCTCCACTCTCACACATGCTTCCACTCTCACACATGCCTCCACTCACACATGCTCCACTCTCACACATGCCTCCACTCTCACACATGCCTCCACTCTCACACATGTTCCACTCTCACACATGCCTCCACTCTCACACATGCCTCCACTCTCACTGACGACTTACACTCAAAACGTTTGTGTTGTACACCACTTAAGGTCACTCTCCTTTGCTCTGGACAAATATATCGATCTCCCACATAGCCAGAATAGGGTCGATATATCATCCTCCCAATCACATTAACACTGCATTGGTATTCAGTAAACACAAGCGGTAGAGCCATGACTTACCCCTCACACATGCTCCACTCTCTCACATGCCCCACTCTCACACATGCTCCACTCTCACACATGCCTCCACTCTCACACATGCTCCACTCTTTCACATGCCTTCACTCTCACACATGTTCCACTCTCACACATGCCTCCACTCTTACACATGTTCCACTCTCGCACATGCCTCCACTCTCACACATGCTCCACTCTCACACATGCTCCATTCTCACACATGCTCCATTCTCACACATGCTCCACTCTCACACATGCCTCCACTCTCACATATGCCTCCACTCTCACACATGCTCCACTGTCACACATGCCTCCACTCTTACACATGCTCCACTCTCACACATTCCTCCACTCTCACACATGCTCCACTCTCACACATGCCTCCACTCTCACACATTCCTCCACTCTCACACATGCTCCACTCTCACACATTCCTCCACTCTCACACATGCTCCACTCTCACACATTCCTCCACTCTCACACATGCTCCACTGTCACACATGCCTCCACTCTTACACATGCTCCACTCTCACACATGCCTCCACTCTCACACATGCCTCCACTCTCACATATGCCTCCACTCTCACATATGCCTCCACTCTCACATATGCCTACACTCTCACACATGCCTCCACTCTCACATATGCCTACACTCTCACATACAGGTATGCCTCCACTCTCACACATGCCTCCACTCTCACACATGACTCCACTCTCACACATGCCTCCACTCTCACACATGCCTCCACTCTCACATTTGCCTCCACTCTCACATATGCCTCCACTCTCACATATGCCTACACTCTCACACATGCCTCCACTCTCACACATGTTCCACTCTCACACATGCCTCCACTCTCAAATATGCCTCCACTTTCACATATGCCTCCACCCTCACATATGCCTCCACTCTCACTTATGCCTACACTCTCACACATGCCTCCACTCTAACACATGTCTCCACTCTCACATATGCTTCCACTCTCATATATGCCTCCACTCTCACATATGCCTCCACTCTCACACATGCTTCCACTCTCACACATGCCTCCACTCACACATGCTCCACTCTCACACATGCCTCCACTCTCACACATGTTCCACTCTCACACATGTTCCACTCTCACACATGCCTCCACTCTCACACATGCCTCCACTCTCACACATGCCTCCACTCTCACATATGCCTCCACTCTCACACATGCCTCCACTCTCACACATGCCTCCACTCTCACATATGCCTCCACTCTTACATATGCCTCCACTCTCACACATGCCTCCACTCTCACACATGCCTCCACTCTCACACATGCCTCCACTCTCACACATGCCTCCACTCTCACATATGCCTCCACTCTCACACATGCCTCCACTCTCACACAGGCCTCCACTCTCACACATGCCTCCAATCTCACACATGCCTCCACTCTCACACATGCCTCCACTCTCACTGACGACTTACACTCAAAACGTTTTTGTTGTACACCACTTAAGGTCACTCTCCTTTGCTCTGCCTTTCATCTCCTACCTTACCTATCCCCGCCCACTCCACAACTCCCTCTCCCTGCCCACTCCACAATTCCCTCTCCCTGCCCACTCCGCAACTCCCTCTTCCCGTCGTCTCCGCAACACCCTTTCCCTGCGCACTCTGCAACACTCTCCAATCTCTTGAGAGGTCCTTCGCCTTGCATCATCTATATACTAATATTAACCCTTTGAGGACGAGAGGGTTAAACCATCGTTTTCAAAGGGTTAAACCGTCGTTTTCAAAGGGTTAAACCATTGTTATGAAAGCTTTAAACCATCATCATCAATGAGTTAAAACATCTTCATCAAAGGGTTGAAATATCCCCCCCCCCCAAAGGGTTCAATCAGCATCTTCAAAAGGGTTAAACCGTTGACCTCAAAGGGTTAAACATTCATCATCAACGGATTTCAGAACATCATCTTGAAAGGGTTAAAGATATCCACACACACACACACTCTTACGTCAAACTTGGTCACACCATCTCGGTAAATATATTTAACCGAGTTTATATTTCCTTACTGTTATTTATGCATTTATATATATTTTCGTTCATTTTTTTTTACTTATTCAGTGTTTGCTGTTTGTTTATTGTTTGTTCATTTTGTTTCTTTATGGTATTTCTCATTTCCTATTAAGTTGTTCAACGATATTTAGCGCCCTCGCTATTAAATGTTCCCTCAGCCAGTGTACCATTAATTTCAGTCTACGCACACACACACACACACACACACACACACACGAGAGAATGATAAAACGTTTTCTGCAACATCCATTTTAACAGTAACGGTCCTGTCTCCCTGTACAGTAGTTAATGACAAACGTTTTACGACTTTCCTGACAAGCGTTTGATGACCGACCAGTTTATCTCAACCCAGACAAACGTTCATATCACTACTTTGCAGCTTAATCAAAACAAACACTTTACAATATTCCAGACCGACCTCATACAACCTCATAGCTCACAACCTTTCAAACTAACGTCTTACTCTTACAACCTCACAGCTCACAACCTTTCAAACTAACGTCTTACTCTTACAACCTCACAGCTCATAACCTTTCAAGCAAACGCCTAACTCACTTCATAAAGACCCTACAGAACCCTCCAGCTTTCCATTTACACAATACCCTAAACATAACCAACTTTCCTTCCCCAAAAATTCCTCCCCACATCCAATAACTCCCGAGGGAATGATTTAAGGCAGGGGAGGGCGCGAACCCAAATTTTTCCCGCATTACGTCTTCCGCTGCTCAGATTTTTCCAACTTTTGAGCTTAAAATTGGGTAAGTTTTAATCTGTGGCATTGCCTGGTGGAGGCCCCGACCAGAGCTCCGGCCTAGTAATGTGTTCATTAACGGTGGCCTAGATAATTGAGGCGCCGTCGTCTTAGAGGGAGGTAGGGAGGCAGGACGTGTTATGGGGGAGATCGGGGTCTCAAAACGTTGTTACGATGAATATTCGTCGTAAAGGTGTAAGAATGTTATCATACTGGCTGACGGATGATGTAAGAATGTTATCATACTGGCTGACGGATGATGTAAGAATGTTATCATACTGGCTGACTGATGAAGTAAGAATGTTATACTGGCTGACTGAAGCTAAAGCAAGAAAATTACACTGAGACTGTACCTTAGCTGTATAATACCCAATCAATCCCAAACGAAGTAAATATATAGAGAGACTTTAAAGCCCCAATAACTCTACATCAATTTTTATCTCTTAACTGGTATTATCTAAATGTATTTAGTTAAAGTAGAACTCAGTGGAATTCTGGGATTCTTTGTCTAGATTATTATTATTTTTTTTAAGTTTTTAGCTTAAGTCGGAGTTAGGTTGTATGCTTATGAGATAATTTACGATAAAGATACGATAAAGGTAACGTACGAAGCTTTGAGAATCTTTGCCGTGGTAGTTGAAGTTGGTGAATACATTAGTAAGTAACTTGTATGCAAATGAGAAAACGAAGAAAGGATTTGGGTGGAGGAGTTTATAAATGTCTGTCTGTCTGTCTGTCTGTCTGTGATTTATTTAAATACAGACATAAAAAAGATAGACATACCATAGTTAGTTAAGGTGAAAATGTCTGTATAGTTATGTCTTGGGTAGATTTGATGATATAGAAATGAAGAAAATAACATTGACATGGGGAGATGGGTTAGGTTAGGTTAGGAGCACATAGATAGGTATAATTAATAAGTGTCCATCTGTTTGTGTTAGAAATATACATAATACATGAGGACATAGACATATAGAAAGATAACATGTGTGGATATGTTAGTATAGAAAGATAACATGTGTGGATATGTTAGTATAGAAAGATAACATGTGTGGATATGTTAGTATAGAAAGATAACATGTGTGGATATGTTAGTATAGAAAGATAACATGTGTGGATATGTTAGTATAGAAAGATAACATGTGTGGATATGTTAGCATAGAAAGATAACATGTGTGGATATGATAGTATAGAAAGATAACATGTGTGGGTATGTTAGTATAGAAAGATAACATGTGCGGATATGTTGGTATAGAAAGATAACATGTGTGGATATGTTAGTATAGAAAGATAACATGTGTGGATATGTTAGTATAGAAAAATAACATGTGTGGATATGTTAGTATAGAAAGATAACATGTGTGGGTATGTTAGTTAAATCTCTTGGTTAAGTGACACTCCATGACCTATACTGAAGGAATTACTTACCTGTTCAGTTACCTGTATGTTAATGAGGACAACAGGAAGTCATTTTGTTGAAGGAATTTGTGAATGACTTCACACTGTATGTCTTAATATATAGAAATATAGACAAGACGCAAACAGTTAGAAGAAGTTTGTAAGAGTTTTTTGTATATATCTATCTATATATATATTGTTAGGTTCTGAATAATAAGTTCTATATACAGGAGAGAACACAAACACCTGTATAGTTTTGTAGGTTCGGTTTACTGGATAAGAGTATGTACACAAAGGAGAGCAGCGGTCTCCCTGGCTAGGCTCCTTGTCAACTGCCATAGGCGACGTATGGCAAGTGATACATTAGCAGCTTCCATACGTCGCCAGGCACATTAATTAAGCATGTGGGATATGGTATAACATTGCCACACGCTGCTAGCTAGGCTGAATAAATAATACATAAATGGAGCACATACATAATATACATACATGATATATAATCCTGCATACATAATATACATGCGTATATATATATATATATATATATATATATATATATATATATATATATGCAAGTAAATCACTGTAGGTGCGCGTGATCTAGGTATATGCTGATAACCACCAGGAAAGAAGAAAACACGAAGTTCCCAAGCGCTTTCGTGTAATTCACATCTTCAGGGGTGAGTACAGACTGTACTCACCCCTGAAGATGTGAATTACACGAAAGCGCTTGGGAACTTCGTGTTTTCTTCTTTCCTGGTGGTTATCAGCATATATATATATATATATATATATATATATATATATATATATATATATATATATATATATATATATATAAATATATTACAGACACAAAAACACACGGACCTATATAGAAATATTTTGTGAAAGTCTGCTTGCATAATAGATAGATAGATAGATAGATAGATAGAGAGAGAGATAATCTAGAACTAGTCAAGTATTTCAAACTCACACACACACACACACACACACACACACACACACACACACACACGTAGAGGGAATCAGTGAATGGTGTTTGGTTTTTACGGGTGCTGGATGTAGGGAAATGGAACTATATAAAATAGTTTATGACCAGGTGAGTGTGTGATGATGGAGGTGGATGGAACACTGATGACCACTAGCGAGAGGGAGGGAGGGTGGGAACGAGGGGGGAAGGGTGGGAACGAGGGGGGAAGGGTGGGAACGCGGGGGGAAGGTAGGGAACGATGGATGGAGCGTGGGAGGGAATGAAGGGTGAGTGGGAGGGAGAGAGGAAGGGTGGAAGGGAGGGGAGAGGGTGAAAGGGAAGGAGAGAGGAAAGAAGGGAGGGTAGGAGGAAGGAAAGCTGGGAGGAAAGAAGGGAGGGCGAAAAGGAGAGAGGAAAGAAAAAAGGGAGTAGAGAAAAAGAAAGAAGGGAGAGAGAAAAGGAGGGAGTGAGGGTGCGATAGAGGGAGGGAGGAAGGAAGAGAGGAAATAAGAAAATGATGTTTGGATGGGAATCGTGTAGTAAAAACAACAAACCAAATGTACTATAGATGAAGGACTCGTTATTTAGGTACAGTATGACTTTTTTTAGACCATGGACACCCCTAAAAAAAAACATTAATTGGTGGCCATTTATCGTGAAAAATTACCTACCTGACATACAGTACAGTTTGTTGAAGCTTGAATACATGACTACAAATGGTATTGATCAATAGGCCAGGTAATACTTAATCTGAATTGAGAGAGAGAGAGAGAGAGAGAGAGAGAGAGAGAGAGAGAGAGAGCGAGCTCACACGTAATCAATCAATAGTAGAGACCTAAGTGGCCTATAAATGGAGGGTTGGCGGGACTGCTAGACGGAAGGTGGTGATTGATTGCTGGGAGAGGTGACTATAGAGTACTGTTCAAGAGTGATACAATATAGTGAACGTTGAGGTTAGTGTGTGTGTGTGTGTGTGTGTGTGTGTGTGTGTGTAATAGGTTAAAGCAAGGTGTATAACATAGATAATGTTCTTCCAAAAGCAGTGAAAGTAATTAGGTAAGTAATTTCAACAGCATAACACGACACGACATAACTTCACACGACACAACATATTTGACACGATACAACACGGCACGATACGATACAACATATTTGAATGAGTCATAAAACAAGACAACACGACACATGACAAATTACGACAACACAACACAAGACATGGCATAACACAACACAAGGGTAAAACACGTCAATACAACATGGACCAACACGACACAAAAGAAGAGTAAAACACGACACGACACAACACGACACAAGAAAAAAACAGACTACACACCACAACCCAACACATGACAAAACACGACATTACAGCACGACACAACACAACAGGACACGACACAAGAAAAAAAACAGACTAGACAACACACTTCATTAATCTTGGAACAAAACTTTTTAAAAGACTTTGAAGGGACTATACTGTTCCTTCCTTAACAAGTCCAGAAACCTTTGAAAGAACCTCACCCCCCCCCCTCCCCCCCTCCCCCCACACCAAAAAAAATCACATGATGAAAAATAACGAATAAAGGGAAGAAAATTGGGCTTGAAATGACCATTAAAAAGTTACGTTAAAAGGTTGAGAACTTGAGGGTGAAATATAAAGTACAAGAGAAACTACAAAGACAACTGAGGGAAAAAACTAAATAGAGAGTAAAAAATGGAGAGAAATACTTATGGCTCCTTTACACGATCAGTCTCGGAGCATGGTAACGAAGCCGTGCTCGAGCAGTGATCGTGTAGACGGCGACACTGAACCACCAACCTTTCCCGGGCAGTTAAGTGTGGGAGCCTAATAGTTGCGTGGCCACCTACGTGGGTCCCTGCCACTTATAGAGTCCCTCATATTTGCATCCGCCCTGGAATTACGTGGACGTACTTTATCCAAGAGTGTGTTGTACATTTCAGGGGTCATGCAAATGTATCGTTGCACGCCCTGTGTGTCCTCACGGGGCATTTCAGCAAAGATTCGGTTATAAGTACCACACGATTTGTTCCTTAACCAGTTTTTCACCCACACAGTCCGGTTTCTTGTTTTTTCTTCAGTATCATCCCAGCGGCCAATAGTTTTTTAGTTTAGCAAATTTATTGGCAAAGCTTGTAGTACAGTTTGCCTACTCTGAGTAATTCAGTCAGGTCTTGACACTGAGAATGGTATCACTTCTCACTGCCACGTAGGACAGAGGTTCATACACAAAGAAATACATCACATCCATTAACAGCTATATATGTATAGAGGTCAGATTCATGTGGGTAATGTCACTGTTCACTGCCATGCAGGACAGAGAGAGGCTTAAATATACAGGGTGACCTTATTAAACATGAGGGCAGGTCATAATGATGTCATCCACTAATCCCCACACCAACACACGTAGAGGAGCTAAAGAGAAGGGGGCGACGTGACTAGTCAGGTCAGGTCAAAAATAAGGACCCCACTAAATAACTATCCTACAGTACATCTAGATCAAAGGTTTTCATAGCATTTTTAACCTTGGGCCACTGACAAATAAATTTATGTAACATATTATCAGTTTTGAACTGACCATCACTAATGTTTATTGATTTTAATTCCCTAATCAAACTAGCTTCAACCAGAAGTCTTTCTGTGACACAAGATGATTTAAATACTTCTAAGCTTTTTTCCCAAGCAATGGGATGATTATTATTATTCCTAACATGAACGAACAAGGCACTGCTTTCAGATGCTGTTCTGATATAGTACTTATGTTGTTTGATTCTGAGCTGCAGTGTTTTTCCTGTCTGTCCTACATAATTACATTTACATTTGCTACATGGAATACAATAAACACTTCCATTTACATTCAAACTTGGGCTATGTTTTATTAACATATTGGTAATAGTTGAGTCATACTTGAAAACAACATTAATATTTATTAGTTTGAGGGACCGAACTAACGGGACAAATTCATTACGATAAGGCAAAGTCAAAATATTCTTAAGTGTAGGAATTTGCCTTGTTTGAGAGGACTGAAAGGATCGTTGTTTTAAAAGGGCTAAAAAATCCTTTCATTCCTCTCAATAGAGACTTCAGTTTTTTGTTGAACTGGGTGTTAACTGTGTTGAGAGGATTATTTATGAGTTTAGAATATGTTGTATGACCTTTTATGTGATACTACAACATATTCTAAGCTCATAAATAATCCTCTCAACACAGTTAAAACCCAGTTCAACAAAAAACTGAAGTCTCTATTGAGAGGCAAAGCTACTCTCATTAAACATCTTACTTCAACGTCCCCTCCACTGCCATACATGTACGGTGTAATCAAGACCCACAAGCCTAATAACCCAGTAAGACCCATCAATAGCTCAGTTGGGTCAATCTCTTATAAACTATCCAAATGGTTAGTTTCTTTACTAAATCCCCTAGTTGGCAACATTTCTAACTCTTAATATCAAGAATAATATGGATTTGGTTGATAAACTCAATAACTTACACATTAATTATGCTTTTAAACTGGTCAGTTTTGATGTAACATCACTTTTTACAAAGGTACCAGTTGATGATTTACTAGAGTTCCTCATAGATTCCCTGGACAATATTTCATTGCCCGTCTCGAAAGACGACTTCATCGAACTCATCAAACTATGTATTAAGGATTGTAAATTTGAATTCAATGGAGAATATTATGCTCAAAAATTTGGTATGGCAATGGGTAATCCACTCTCACCTGTATTAAACAACCTTTATATGGAATTCTTTGAAAAGAAACTATTAAGTAATATTTTACCTCTTTCAGCAGTCTGGTTTAGATATGTTGATGATGTATTATGTCTCTGGCCATGTAATGAGGACCTAAAAGCTTTCCTGCCACAACTTAACAACTTAGCCCCCTCGATCAAATTCACTGTGGAATTAGAGCAAGACTGTAAATTGCCATTCCTAGACTGTCTGATACACAGGATAGGTAACACTGATTGTGTAAACGAGCCCTTAAGGAAATAGATCAGAGCAGACATGACTACACTCTTTAACAATACCGAAATTTTACCTGGAGAGAATCTATATAAATTACTATGATGTCTTACTGAAAAATGAATAATTAACTGTTGATTTATATATACCCCTAACCCAACCCAACCCGACCCAACCCAACCCAACCCAACCCAACCCAACCCAACCCGACCCGACCCAACCCAACCCAACCCAACCCAACCCAACCCAACCCAACCCAACTCAACCCAACCCAACCCAACTCAACCCAACCCAACCCAACCCAACTCAACTCAACTCAACCCAACCAAAGTTGACCTGACCTGACCTCACCCAACCCAACCCAACCCAACCCAACCCAACCCGACCTGACCTGACCTAACCTAACCTAACCTGGTCGTCTTTGAGAAATTTAGTAAACATGTTCCTTGATTTGGTGAAAGAAAATCGAGCCGCTTGCGCTTCCAGATGTCAATATGTGTATTGGAGAACGACCCAGACAGACAGAGCAGACTCCTCACCTGTAATGTAACATGCGAGAACCTAACACGTGTTCCCTAGTGGTACCTGACGGAGGGAGGGACGTGTAAGTCTGTGTCTAGGGCCGGTGGTGGTGGAGGGTGTTTTGGGGGACCAGCCTGGGGGAGGAGGGGTAGTGGTGAGCCTCTGATGGGAAATTTTCGTGTTCCAGTGAAGGCAGTTGTATGTCTTGTATGGCAGGTATGTGTAGTTGGTATATACAGGCGTGTATATGGACAGGTGTGTATGTTATATTTACAAAGAGTATACTAAAATCATACAGGTATATACGCTATACTTGTTGACGTACTTCTTACCATTAAAACTCGTGTGGAAGTAGATAAGATAAGCATAAAAAGCCAAAAGAGAGAGACAAACACACACACAGTCTCTCTATGTTATCGTGTTTGTTTACGTTTGGATCATGAATCAGGGATATCTGGGGTGAGTTAATGGGAGCAATGGGGCGGGGAGGGCAAAGGAAGGGAAGTGGATGAGGGAAGGAAAAGAGTGATGGCAGGGAAGGGGCGAAGGTAAGGGTGGGGTGAGGGGAGCGGAGGGAAGAGGCGAAGGGAGAGGTGTGGGTGAGGAGAAGGGAGGGGAGGGGTGTGGGTGAGGAGAAGGGAGGAAAGGGGTGAGAGGAGGATATCGGAACTTAGTAGCAGGAGGACGGGAAGGGTGGATGGGTGGGCGAATATGAGAAAGAGTGGGTGGGAGGTTGGGTGAGAGGGGTAGATGGTCGTAACCTCCATCACCAGGCCACAGCCAAAAGTCTCGAAAGATCCGAAGGAGGGTGGCGGGTTACTGGCATTACATCTACTGCTCTTACAGCTACATACATACATACATACATACATACATACTTGCATACATACATACAAACATTACTGTAAAACCAGCAACCCGCTTTACAACATATAATCAAACCTCTGGATATCCGAGTAAGTTACAGCACCCGAATATAAGTTACAGCATCCAATAAAGTCACTGAATCTTATTGAAGACCTAGAAAATACATCTCTATCGGTAAACAAAATAGACTCACTCAAGGTAATGCTAAGATTCTAAGAGTGTTATTTCAATGTCATTTTAGGCCATTGGTATCTTGTGCTGTTAAGTAAGAGAGCCAGTCTGATCTGTCCACCATTAAAGGGAAGGAAATCTTTAACTTAGGAACCTCAGAGGAGAACCCGGAAGTCGCCCCCCCCTCCCCCCCCCCAGCAGGAGTCCAGCCAGCCAACTCCTTTCTGCGTCTCGACTGTACACGATGGGCGGGAGGATAGGGCGGGGGGGGGGGGTATATCTTAAGATGTTCGCTAGGGAAGGGAAGAAGGGGGTAGATGTCTGTGAGGGATTAATGAGGGAAGGGAGAGGAGGTCCATAGATGTTTGGTAGGAGAAGGAGAGAAGAGTGAAGAGAGGTAAGATTAAAAGGAATGGGAGGAAAACGAGCAAGAGAAAGAGGAGGAGATGCAAGGGAGGATGATAAAAATCAAGAAGGAAAAGGGGAGGAAGAGAAGAAGCACCGACAGAGAAAGAAAGGAATTAAGGAAAAGTAGATATAAGTAGTGAAAACGAATAACAAGAAGAGAGGAAGAGGAAACAAAAAGCTGCCATGAGAGATAGAGAGAAGAGGAAGCAGAAAGGAGAGAAGGAAGAGGGTAGGATGTACCGGGAGGGAGGGAGGGAGGGGGGGGGGGGGTCAGAACGGCAGGACACCTTCATGTTTACTGTATATAGTGGAATCCTAAACGACTCACGGACCTGCAGGATCTTACAAATAAAAAAGCCGAATTTTGTACAAGGTTTGTAGGACTTGTAAGATGGTGTTGGCGGTATTGGTGGAGGTGTGGTGGTGTTGGTGTTGGCGGTAATGGTGGCGGTGTGGTGGTGTTGGTGTAGAACGTCCAGAGATATATAAGGGATGATATACGGAAGAGAGAGAGAGAGAGAGAGAGAGAGAGAGAGAGAGAGAGAGAGAGAGAGAGAGAGAGAGAGAGAGAGAGACTGTTACAAATTGTTTTACGTGTGTGTGTGTGTGTGTGTGTGTGTGTGTGTGTGTGTGTGTGTGTGTACAGTAATATATCAATTATATGAATTTAAAAAAAATCAACAGTGGCTAAGGATCAATCAGTAGCCATCTTGAGGCAAACCGGACAATAAAATCCCTCACGCGTGACAAACTTCCACGCGTCAAGTCAGGAGAGACAGCACGTGTTCTGGTTAAACGCGAGAAAGTTTTTTCCTAAAGTCCTGAGTAAGTGTGATGGATCTCGTCATGGAAGATTAAAGCCTGTGATTATCCCTTTATCACTCTGTTATCGCCAAGATTACACTGATTAAAGTGTTAACTAAGAGTGTGTTGGATAACATTACTTCAGCCGTAGCATCTGACTAATCAAATGTGGTTACTGTTGCACGAAAGACAGAGTTCTTTGTATATGCATTAAGGGGGAAAGTAATGTCTAAATCTTTTACAACAGTACCTCCATTTTGTTTGGGCACTATCTAGGCGAGATGCTAAGGTGTAATTGTGAGAGTTTTCTTTTATAGGGCACTACTGAGTTGCTTTACAATAGTGCTAACGGTTGCTCCATAGTTTACAACAAGAACACCTGCGTAGTCCAGAATGTTTCCTCGTGGGACATTAAGACACTGTCTGGAGAGTCACAGAGAGCTGACAGCTCTCTGACTCATAGTCAGGTACAGGCCCCGAGGTAGGAAGTCTTTCATGGTCGTTTCTTTTAAGTGTAAGTGGGAAAAAGTCAGCTTGATCTTGAGGAAAAGTTGAAGGACTAGGTATAAGTACAACACCTGCCTACACGTGCCAGAAAGCCCAAACATTATGGACTAAGTTAGCTCAGTCATGCACCTGACGCCTCGGGGTCTGCATGTTGTTATAAACTGTGATAATACTTTTTTACTGAAAACTAGACATTCTGGGATTAATATTGTTTACTTAGCACATAAATGCGGCCTGTAGAACTTTTGTATTTACACAAAGAAAAACATCGATCACAAAACCTGGACTCAAGAGATTACTACTCCTAAATCTTTGCTTTTAAAGTTTCCACGGCCAAAGTATTTTCCAACTCATGTTTCTTTAGTCTTTGGAAAGCGAAAGAACGAAAGGACTGTTTTTTTACGAGAGTTTCGAGAATCTATTGCAATACAAAAAAAAAGTAGGTCATGTTTACGTCTGGGGCCGCGCACGCCGGGAGTGGCGCTGATGTCCCCTGTGTTACCGGGAAATCCGCCAAGTGAACTCTCATATCCTAAAACCTCCCCAGTACAGCTTTATCATCGCCATAAACTTGTCTCCATCACACAGTTATAACCTGTAAGTATTGCACCATCATCCGGTTATTAACGGGTCCAGAAGTCACTGAAGCGTACAGGTAAACACCCTCGCAAATCAAACTTTTCTTTCCCTCGGACGCAAAGTAGTTTTCTTTTAGTAAGCGTCTACCGACTCAACAAGTACAGGGAATCAGGTAAAGTTTTATCTCCATTTCCTTTGTTCACAGTTACCTCTCGCCTGCGACCGTTTATATATACAGGTACATATATTATCTCCACTGAGTTATCAGTGGTTATCTTATCACTTAACTGAGGCACCGAATTCGAGAAACTTACACACGGTTACAGATCTCATCTCAGGATACTAACTCTTAAAGACTATTACGTTCAACACTTTCTCTTAAATTAGGATACAAAAAATTCGTTTTATTCTAGTCGAGTCTCAACGCAATTTCGTTACCATTAAGTCAGTCAAAACACGTGTCCAAAGCCTGAGTGATCTCGGTGCACAAGTGGGAAAAGATCATCATAACAGTGTTATAATGATCCGTGTTAGCGTGTTGGTACAGTGTTGTTGTGTGTAGTGAGAGTTGGATGAAACTTGTTTAATCCTCACTCAAGTCATTATCACACTTTGGACCTGCGCTTATCTCTCTCTCTCTCTCTCTCTCTCTCTCTCTCTCTCTCTCTCTCTCTCTCTCTCTCTCTCTCTCTCTCTCTCTCTCTCCCCACCATTACTACACAACCCCTCTTAACACACATACACAACCCCTCTTAACACACATACACAACCCCTCCTAACACATACACAGCACACAATCCCTCCTAACACACATACACAACACAACCCCTCCTAACACACATACACAGCACACAATCCCTCCTAACACACATACACAACACAACCCCTCCTAACACACATACACAACACACAATCCCTCCTAACACACATACACAACACAACCCCTCTTAACACACATACACAACCCCTCCTAACACATACACAACACAATCCCTCCTGACACACATACACAACACACAACCCCTCCTAAAACACATACACAACACACAACCCCTCCTAACACACACACACAACACACAACCCCTCCTAACACACATACACAGCACACAATCCCTCCTAACACACATACACAGCACACAACCCCTCCTAACACACATACACAACACACAACCCTTCCTAACACACATACACAACACACAACCCCTCCTAACTCACATACACAACACAACCCTTCTTAACACACATACACAACACACAACCCTTCCTAACACACATACACAGCACAACCCTTCCTAACACACATACACAACACACAACCCCTCCTAACACATATACACAACACAACCCTTCTTAACACACATACACAACACACAACCCTTCCTAACACACATACACAACACACAACCCTTCCTAACACACATACACAGCACAACCCTTCCTAACACACATACACAACATACAACCCCTCCTAACTCACATACACAACACAACCCTTCTTAACACACATACACAACACACAACCCTTCCTAACACACACACACAACACACAACCCCTCCTAACACACACACACAACACACAACCCCTCTTAACACACATACACAACACACAACCCTTCCTAACACACATACACAACACACAACCCCTCCTAACACACATACACAACACACAACCCTTCTTAACACACATACAAAACATAACCCCTCCTAACACACATACACAACCCCTCCTAACACACATACACAGCACACAACACCTCCTAACACACATACACAACACACAACCCTTCTTAACACACATACACAACATAACCCCTCCTAACACACATACACAACCCCTCCTAACACATACACATCACACAACCCCTCCTAACACACATACACAACACACAACCCCTCCTAACACACATACACAACCCCTCCTATCACACATACACAACACACAACCCCTCCTAACACACATACACAACACAAAATCTCTCCTAACACACTTACACAACACACAACCCCTCCTAACACACATACACAACACACAACCCCTCCTAACACACATACACAACACACAACCCCTCCTAACACACATACACAACACACAACCCCTCCTAACACACATACACAACACAAAATCTCTCCTAACACACATACACAACACACAACCCCTCCTAACACACATACACAACACACAACCCCTCTTAACACACATACACAGCACAACCCCTCCTAACACACATACACAACCCCTCCTAACACATACACATCACACAACCCCTCCTAACACACATACACATCACACAACCCCTCCTAACACACATACACAACCCCTCCTAACACACATACACAACCCCTCCTATCACACATACACAACACACAACCCCTCCTAACACACAAACACAACACAAAATCTCTCCTAACACACTTACACAACACACAACCCCTCCTAACACACATACACAACACACAACCCCTCCTAACACACATACACAACACACAACCCCTCCTAACACACATACACAACACACAACCCCTCCTAACACACATACACAACACAAAATCTCTCCTAACACACATACACATCACACAACCCCTCCTAACACACATACACAACACACAACCCCTCCTAACACACATACACAACCCCTCCTATCACACATACACATCACACAACCCCTCCTAACACACATACACAACACACAACTCCTCCTAACACACATACACAACACAACCCTTCCTAACACACATCCACAACACACAACCCCTCCTAACACACATACACAACACAACACACAACCCTTTCTAACACACATACACAACACACAACCCCTCCTAACACACATACTCAACACACAACCCCTCCTCACACACATACACAACACACAACCCCTCCTAATACACATACACAACACACAACCCCTCCTAACACACATACCCAACGCAACACAGAATCCCTCCTGACACACATACACAACACAACCCCTCCTAACACACATACACAACACACAACCCCTCATAACACACATACACAACACACAACCCCTCCTAACACACATACACAACACACAACCCCTCATAACACACATACACAACACACAACCCCTCCTAACACACATACACAACACACAACCCCTCCTAACACACATACCCAACGCAACACAGAATCCCTCCTGACACACATACACAACACAACCCCTCCTAACACACATACACAACACACAACCCCTCATAACACACATACACAACACACAACCCCTCCTAGCACACATACACAGCACAACCCCTCCTATCACACATACACAACACACAACCCCTCCTATCACACATGCACAACACACAACCCCTCCTAGCACACATACACAGCACAACCCCTCATAACACACATACACAACACAACCCCTCCTATCACACATACACAACACACAACCCCTCCTAACACACATACACAACACACAACCCCTCATAACACACATACACAACACACAACCCCTCCTAACACACATACACAACACACAACCCCTCCTAACACACATAGACAACCCCTCCTAACACACATACACAACCCCTCCTAACACACATACCCAACGCAACACAGAATCCCTCCTGACACACATACACAACACAACCCCTCCTAACACATATACACAACACACAACCCCTCCTAACACACATACGCAATACACAACCCCTGCTAACACACAACACAACCCCTCCTAACACACAACACAAAACCCCCCTAACACACAGCACAACACAACACAATACAACACACAACCCCTCCTAACACACATACACAGTACAACCCCTCCTAACACATATGCACAACACAACACACAACCCCTCCTAACACACATACACAACACACAACCCCTCCTAACACAAATTACACAACACAACATACAACTCTTTCAGAATCGCCTCCTTTAAGTGTCGGGTTCACTAGAGGTTGTCTCCTTAATATATGCACACTCACCCCTAACACCTGCCACCATACTTCACCCTCTGTGATATTGGCTGGGTGTCCACGTCACTTCCCGAGTCAAAAAGAATATCTGGAAGGGATTCAATGTCTCGATTTGAAGTGTGAAATACCAAAACTTTTATTTCCTTACAAACAATATTAATGATCCTTGTCTTACTTTCTCACTACAACTTTGAGTGAAAAAATATAATGTACCATAATATTTTACTTTGTTAAATTTCTGGGATATTTTCATCTACTATTATGGTCATGTAACATATCCAGATTAGAGTCGAGTTGCTTCAACTTACTTTTGGATCCTCAATTGATTATGACAAGGAAATGCCTAAGTGAAGGTGTCTATAATAAGCTTAGGTTGATATGGAATAGGGGTTTAATTTGGTTAAATTTTTTTATTTGCTTTAATACTATGAGCAGATCTCTCTCTCTCTCTCTCTCTCTCTCTCTCTCTCTCTCTCTCTCTCTCTCTCTCTCTCTCTCTCTCTCTCTCTCCCTGCCAGAGGGTAATCAGGGCAGGTCATTAGAGGCATAACAAGGCCGGGATAATGGCTGACACACTAATAAGGAAGAGCAGAAGAGGGCGGCGGCCATGGCGTGCCAGAGTCCACCTTGGCACCTTGCCCGTCCTTCATGGCATCATTCTTGACGTTCCAGGCGTTATTCCCATCGTTCCAGGCGTCATTCCCACTGTTCCAGGCAGCATTCCCATTGTTCCAGGTAACATTCCCATTGTTTTAGGTATCATTCCCATTGTTCCAGGTAACATTCCCAATGTTCCAGGTACTATTCCCAGTGTTCCAGGTAGCATTCCCATTGTCCCAAATAGCATTCCCATTGTTCCAGGTAGCATTCCCATTGTCATAGGTATCATTCCCAATGTTCCAAGCATAGTTCAAGAATTATTCCCATCGTTCCAGTCATCATCCACACCATTCAAGGCATCATCCACATTCCAGGCATCATTCACATCATTCCAGGCATCATCCACATCATTCAAGGCATCATCCACATCGTTCCAGGCATCATTCACATCGTTCCAGGAATCATTCACGTCGTTCCTGGCATCATTCCAGACATCGTTCATATCGTTGCTGGCATCATTCCAGGTATTATTCACATTATTCCAGGCATCATTGACATCATTCCAGGTATTGTCTGCCGGCCAATATGATACATTAGTCTCTCGCAGTTCACTGATCCCGGATATGTATTGGTGATGGCAATCCTGGAAGTGGTGATCACTAAGACGGAGTGACCTACTTGGTGACTCATGCCCTCACCAAGCTCATCGACCGTCCATAAGCGTTCCCGACCCCCCCCCCCCCTCCCCTCCCCTCCCCTTAAGAGGTAAACAGATCCTTGAAACTCTTGGCCAGGACGAGTAGAAGGAGCTGAGATGACCGCACTAATGCTGGAGTCAGAGAGAGATTACAAGTTACCCTCGAGGCGGATGTGGGAAGGGCAGCACTGTGAGGGGGAGCTTTTCTTTTTTTTTCTTTTTTTTTAGTATTTGAGTCACTGCCATAGGTTAATATTTAGAAGTTACCAACACCTACTTAATATATGAGTCTTATAGAGGGAGAAAGATAAAAAAATATATAAGACTCAATATATCAGTAGGTGTTGGCAGCTTCTAAATATTTACCCTGCGATACAACTTCCTTTATTCCTTTCGTGTTCTGAACTCCTTTTGTCACTCATTTGTTTTTCTATTTTTGTATTTCTTCTTTCATTTCATTCTCAAATTTCTATCTCACTATGATTATCATTTCTTTCCCTCATACTTTCAGGGTTTTTACTGTCATCATCATCATGTTTTATTCATCCAGCTTTCCGTCTTTTTAAAATTCATATCTCCGGTTTCTTCTTCGTAAAATTTTCGTCTCTCTCTCTCTCTCTCTCTCTCTCTCTCTCTCTCTCTCTCTCTCTCTCTCTCTCTCTCTCTCTCCTTTATCTCTTGGGTCTTCAGCTTAATCGCCCGGTCTCCCTTTATCGTTACCACCGAGCACTCTCATAATTCGCTTCAATCGTCCCATCTCGCTTTGTTTTGATGTCTTGAGGCATTTATCGATACACTATTGTTATTGTTTTAAAATATATATTAATTTAACATATAAAGAACTAATCATTTGTTACCAGGAGAATATTATAGACCATCCATTAGTACTGTTGTTACTCTCTCGTCTCTATACAGTTTATAGGTTTAATGATACAGTTATATTTGATGTTTATAAATTCTATGATCTAATTTATATTTCCACAGTCATTGTTATTATTTTTTACGCTTTGTTCTTTCGTTATTGTGTGGTATTTATTCTCTGCTCGGTCATTCATATTCACTCTAAGACTTTACTCATGTGTACACTGTCTGTTTGTCTGTCTGCCTCTCTGTCTGTCTGCCATAACTTCACCAACAACATATGTCTGTATGTTAGTAATGCCGCATAACTCCCGTAATCTGGGTGCCTAGCCACCCATGCTCGCCCGAGGGACAAATCACTGCGTAAATGCATCATAACAAAGAGGGAGTGAGAGTCTGGCGGTAATTATGGATAATGGCGACCTGTGGTGTAATGGTCAGCATCCTCGCTTCGCAAGCGAGGGGACCCGGGTTTGATCCCCGGCAGGGTGAAACTATGGGCACGTTTCTTTACGCCAATTGCCTCTGTCTACCCAGCAGTAATTGGGGACCTGGATGTTAATCGATTTGCGGATCGTGTTCCGGGGTAATGGTTAGCCAGTGCGGTTGGCGAGTTTTCCGGTCTTATCGGACTATTCCTTGACACTGGGACATGCAGCTCGTTAACATAGGGTGTGGTTGTTGTGTTGGCGATAGCTTCTACACCGCAAACAAATTCACGCCTAGGTGGCCCTTGGGCCAGCCATCCTCGTTACACGAGGGGCAACCATTATTAATTATGGCTCACACCAGTGTTGCCTCTGTCCCTGGGGTAGATAATACCTCCCCTCCCCCACTACCCCTACCAGCCCCTACCCCCAGCCACTATCATGTCCCAGAGAGTGTCACCCACACCCGCTCCCCCACCCTTCCCGCCTGATCCCTTCCCAGCCCTGGCCACTCCACCAGTCAGAGTCCTCTCTCCCACCCTATATATCATCTACACAAGTGACACCCCCACCTCCTACTAGAATAGGAAACGAAGTTATTATGTATTCAGATGACATCACTCAAATAACAACACATCGAGGAATATCACGAGCGTTACAGGTCGCAACACGAGGCGGGAAATAGAAAGGGTAAATAGTAACGAAAAATAATGGAAAATCCAAACCAGTCTCCCGAAATTCACAGTGATACCCTTATGCAGAAGGAAAGCCTTTCCATTAGTAACCAATAATGCCTGCATATATCCACGACAGGTTACTCCCATCATGTCCACACCAGAAGGAAAACGCAAGAAGAGAGCTGAAAAAACTAGACAGCTTTAACGCGCTTCCTGAGAAAATATAACTCAGCTTGGTGACATCATTTATCACACCGATATTAACTTACCCAGCAGTACCTCTTCATACTATGACCACCACTCAGTTATTAAAATTACAGGTGGTCCAAAATGAAGCCCTAAGATTCGTCACAGGTGAAAGATACCCCTTCACCAAAATCACAGCCGAGATACATAGAGACCTGAGAATAAAACCCATCAACCAGCAGCTGCACACCCTGGCTAGCAGAGTCTGGCAAAAGATAGAACGTTCCGAGCAAGAACTCCTTCAAAGACTCCCACCAGACAACGACAACAACGATACATGGTTCCCAAAAAGTTACCCAATCTCAAAAGGTCCATTACCATCCTTGATCTATACGGCCAGGCAATAGACAACCTACCGAGACCAGCATCCGCCAGTAGGGTCGGCGGAATATGAAGTAAGACTCTCAAAACACCCATATATGGGATAGGGAAGGCTGTCTAGTGCCTGTGCCGACAGACCCATGACACAACCCTAACACAATATTAGCTTAGCTAACCCACAGCACGGCGGTCAGCCCGCTCTCTCCTACCTCCTCCAAAATTTCTTCTCTTTCCGAACTAAAACTTCCTTCCTCCACCTCTAATCTTCGTCACCCTTCCTTTCTCTACAAAAAGTCTTGTTTTTTGCTTAAGTGAACATCAAATTTCAAGTGGTTACATTGTACTGTACTGAATCTTAACCCAAATTTATTTGTACTAGAACGATGAAGTGTTATGTGAAGTGTTAGTTTATTTTGACGGTAATAATGTGTGTGTGTGTGTGTGTGTGTGTGTGTGTGTGTGTGTGTGTGTGTGTGTGTGTGTTATACATATAAAAGCAAGTAGTCGTATCATTAATATCCTCTTATATGTTAACAATATTTAACAAAATAGTTAAGCCATATACATCGTCATTGTAAAATTTATAACAATTGAATAATCAAATACGCAGGAATATATATTAAACGTCAAATTTTGATATACAGTATAATTGAAAATAAATTATACATCTCTTTTGCAATTTTTGTAACGCATACATGATCAGGTAAATAAATTAGTATAATTTGTATAACAAATAAACATCGCTAGATATCCTCCCTTATACTGTATGTAATGAGGGTACTTCTTGTAAGACAAACGTAATATATATAATGTTTTTGGTATAATTATGACTATATTATGATTAGATATACACCTATAAATACACCAACATTTAATATACTCATGTATCAAAAAAATACATCATAAATATACTTTTTTAAACAAAAAACTTACAGACATACAGTTATACACAAGATTTTTTATATCACATCATCAATATAACTGATTAAATATTCACCAACATGTCAATCCTGTACACTACACCTCCAGCCAGCGTTCAGGGTGTATCTCTTCTCATGACACACCGGCACCACTCCAGCGTTAAATATTAAGGCTGTAAATTAGGTGAAACGTACTGGTCAGACGGCCCTACGGCGCAAGTGGGGCCTTCATTGTGTGTTTGTCATGCCCTAAACAATGGCAAGTTCACAAACACGAGCGTTCTCTCTCTCTCTCTCTCTCTCTCTCTCTCTCGTGTGTTTACGAAATGAGAGATTTACACAGAAATATGCTGTAGCTGTTGAATTAGTTTACATATGGTCATAAGGATGTTTATGGTTTACATAGGGATAAATGTTGTTAATTTACATGGGAACGTTGGAGTGTTTCTTAATATACAGGAAGACAGTTTTAATATTGCCTGGGAAGAGTCAAGACCCGTTTTTAATTTACATCAGGAGGGCTTAGAAAACGTTTTTTTATCACGGAAACAGAGTACAAATATACGTTTCTTTTTTATACACGGGGACATAGTAGAGACCTCAGGTTGTCCCTCCTACATCCAGGGACGCACGGTAGAGACCAAGGTTCCACTGTACATTTAAGACCCAATTTATTTTTTACACTGGTATAGTATAGAGACCAAGTTAACTATGTGAATTCTACCAAAGACAAGTATAAGGTTGACATAAATTCCACCGGACAGAAATATATGGTAGGTGCATGAATTTTACCAGAGGAGCTTATGACGGACTCCCTTTCAACCATACACACGGACAACTAAGAGACCTTGGTACAAAGTATACACGTGAATGGTGTTGTCATTCCTCGGTTGACTGGTAGTGCGAATGATGGTAGGGTGGAGGCCTCGACCAACATCACCAATTTCCACCACATTTATACCGAAGAAAGAAAAATATAAATAAAAAAGTGTTGCAACAACCTCCAGCACACGGACATGAAATCATTGGGATATACATACATATTTAATATGTATTTTTGAATCACTTGAAGATTAAACATCCCAGGTTATTTCACCTGATGATTAAATACCTTAATGTTACCTGGGAGGGAAGGTTTGGGTGTTTAATCAATATTGGAAATACCTGTAAGCTGGGGTACCTAATCGTCAGGTGGTCTGTATTTTTTTTTTGTGGAAACCTCTTGATATGATGGACGTAGTGTGTCAAGGCGTGAATTTAGTGAGTTGGTCTAGTTGGTTCACGTGACGAGCCCTGCACTGCGCTTCTCCCACTCATCTGCATCAACAGTGTGTGTGTGTGTGTGTGTGTGTGTGTGTGTATGTGTGTGTGTGTGTGTGTGTGTGTGTGTGTGGTGGAAAGTCTTACCAAGGCTACAGAGAGCAGTCCGCGCCCTGCCCACGCTCGATTCCACCAGGCTATCTACATGAATTTTCCTCTTCTCTGTAGTTGATTGCTGTTTTTATTTGTGGAGAGCACAAATATCAGTAGTACTGTAATAATAATAATAACGATACGATACTACTACTACTACTTTTTTTTTTTTTTTTTTTAAACGTGGCCTCCAGCCTCCCCCAATAGCCACACCTTCGCCACCATTTTATTACCTTAATAATAAATATCCTAATACATAAGTAGCTATCCTATCTGTGTTGAATTAGTTGAGCCGCAGATCTATGCGGCATTCAGTGACTGTAGCCTCATAGTCAATATCTGCAGCAGTTGTCGGAGTAGGGGCAGAAGCTCTCGTTCCCCTGAGGCAGAGCAAAGCCTGCCGAAGGAGAGAGAAGGACAGTCGACATCTCATCCAGGCTGTAACATAACTTCTGGGCTGCTGCTTCTGTTCGGAGATCAACTCATCGAGTCTGGCGTTGAAACATCTTGCACTTGGGCCCATCCCACTACTACTACTACTACTACTACTACTACTACTACTACTACTAATAATAATAATAATAATAATAGCTCTTGCGCACACACACAACATCCTTGACCACCGTAGGGTCGAGACCTATTCAGGCGCTGCGCCCCCCTTGGCCATGTCGGCCCATTCCTGAAGTCCCTCTCCCCGACCCATCCTCACCACCGAGATATCTACATAAACAAAAGTGACAATTTCGTTTCGGAAAGAAGTGAGATCAGTGTTGAACAGTGTTGAACAGTGTTTAAGCCAGTGAATTCAGCACTAGACAGTACCAGTGAGAGCCGTAACCCACCACTGAGTTAAACACCCCTGGGAACCATCCTCTGACCAGACGGTGTTAATCCGTCCACCCTGGGAAAAACAGAGGGCCGGCTATGCACCTGACTACGAGATAACACAACACCACCCAGCAGAGTGAGGTACTGTGACACCACCCCGCACCGTGTCCCTATAACCACGTGAGGTCCTTCACATCAACACCCGAGGACGAGTTACTACACCACGTGAACACCACACCACCCGGTGTCCCCATGACCACGTGAGGTCCTTCATATACAACACCCGAGAACTAGTTACTACACCACGTGAACACCACACCACCCGATGTCTCCATGACCATGTGAGGTCCTTCATATCAACACCCGAGGACGAGTTACTACACCACGTGAACACCACACCACCCGATGTCTCAATGACCAGCCCAGGCCCGGGCCATCAACTGTAAACTATAATAATTAGTATGTTCAATTCATGTTCCTTCTTCTTTCAGTAATGAAAGCTTTTGTTAAACGACCCAACCACCCAATGTCTTTGTATGTAATAAGTCATTTTTGTCCCATGTATATTTTCAGCCTTCGGGCTGCATAACTTTTTCAATAAACCGTAAATTATTATTATTATTATTGTTACACACACACACACACACACACACACACACACATTTAAATAGTGTTTTACGAAGAATACCCTATGCCAATATTAATGTACAGTGCAGTATAAACCTGACACCTATACAGTATCAGTGAACATAACGTAAAAACGGGAAGATAATGAAAAAGAAAAAATATATCTGTTCCCAATATTAAATACACAAACTCTACATCCTGCCATTATGTCAAGGGCGACCCATACAGCGTGTCCTGATAACATACGTACGTTTGTGTGTGTGTGTGGGGGGTGGGGGGGGCTCACTCTCCTGGTTTATGGCAGGTGGGGGACACTTTTGCTCATGGTTGCACAGTAATTGCAATTGTTGCATTTTGACGGTGTTTGGTTGCCTCTGTATACAAGGTTATATACTTTGTTAGTTTATGTACAGTACTAGGGTGGTGTTGGGTCTGTATACATAATCGTGTGGGGTGAGGCAAGGAGGTGGCCTTGGGTGAGGAGTCCGTCCAGCAGTGAGTACATATCAACACACACAAATTAAATATACTTGTTTTATTTTAATCTATAACCTTGATGCCTACAATTTATTAACTAAATAAGGAAGTGAACCATTAGGGTGTATTAGGTTTTGTGTTAGTGTACACCCTGGCTCTTGATATCACCCTATTGTAATATGTATATACTTCTACAGGAGTGAGACATTATATTAGTTAAGGGTTTATAACATGTGCTGAATTAACAGTGTAACTAAAATGAAACATATTAACAGATTAATTGTCTATATATAATTCGACAGATTTATATTTAAACTGCTGTTTATGGAAAGGATCATAAAAGTTATGTTGAGTTGAGCTTGCTGCTGCTGCCCGGTGATTCCACTATTTTCACTATGTTTCTTTATACAGTAAAATGAAACACAACTGCTACACGTTAACGGTGAATTACAGGTGGTATATACTGAAGGGGTCCGGCGGCAGAGTGTATACAGCGCTCACCTCCTGCCTTAAGGGCCGATGGGTTAGTGTCCAAGTCACCGTTGTTCACCCAGCTATAAATGGGTCCTTAACTGTATGGTTGGGCGAGTGAAGGCAGTTGAGTGTAGTGTCAGACGTATGGGATACATTTTCACCTACACTGAAGCTCATCACAGAGGGGAGTAAACAGTTAGGTTGTGTTGTGTGTCACCCGATATTATCACTCTGGCTGCCGGGCGCTGTCGTCGTCCAGTGAGTCCGTCCGTCCTTTCGCCATTTTAGTACGTCAGTTCCGTTTGACAGTTCATCATCTCTGACCGTCTGTCAGTTTGATATGTGTAGCCGTACGTTCGTCCGTCTCGCTTCTATCCATCCGTCCGTCCGCCCGTCTGTCACTTGTGTGCGTCCGACCGACAGCTCTGGCTGGCAATCAGGATACGGGAGGCAGGAGTTCCTGGAGCCTGACCAGAAGATAGTCATCAAGTCACCGTCTCAGACACTCTCGACAATAGGTGACCTTGACCTAATCTTCAAAGTCACACAGCTCGTTCCAGGACAATAGTCATGACCCACATTTTCTGTGCATAAAAGGCAAGACGTACACAGACACGAACAACAACGAGGTCGAGGGAAATTCCACATGCACCTTCAACATTTAGACAAATTGCAAATGTCATGCCTTGATGGCTTACGACATTTTTTACGGGGCGAAGGTCATGACAAAAGGGAAAGTGAAATGTTTTGTTGATATTAGTTGTACATGTTGCTGTACAGCCTCAGTATTGGCTCTCCTCTTGAGGTTGTAAGTGGAGGTCATAAACCCATGAACACTTTATAGGGTGTTCATATAAAGATCTGAACCATTTGTTTCTCTAATATTGTCCATGCTAATTTCAGAAGCACGTGTAAACAATAGAGCAACTATCAAAGTTTATTATTAATCGGTTTGCTTGACTACTGACTAATTGACTGACAACTAATTTTCCGAGTCTCTACTGGTTGTGACGGACCTACCCCTTGGCCTCTAAGATCACCGGACATTACGCCATTGGATTTCTTCCTCTGGGGTTTTGTTAGAGATGTTGTGTACAAGACCAAGTTTGCCAACATCCATGAACTATAAATCAGGGTCAGGGATGCAATTACGATGGTTGATGCTGCCATGCTTGAACACGCATGGTGAGAAATTGAATATCGTTTGTATGTTGTTCAAGGCGACCAATGGCGCACATGTTGAGGTGGATTAGACGTGTATGAAAAACTTTAATAGATGATCTAGTGTTTACACATAATTTTAGCTTTATATCTTATTTATTATGGAAAATCTTAAAGATTCAAATAATTCAGATCTTTTATAAACACCCTGTACTTTACCTACCACCTACCACTGTGATCCTACAAGCCGATGGTTGGGGTTTCGTGATAGACGCTGACCGACTGACCTCCCAGATTTAGTGTTTGAATTCTTTGATTATTATTAAATGCAAATACAATCGTCATTTTGTTTAATAATAAGTAAAGAGTATTACTGCCATTATTCGTCGTCTGGTCGTCACTGTGTGATTCCCGCCAAAGACCGTGTGTGTGTAGAGTCATGTAAGGTTAATGAGTCATATACTGTAGCACCTGGGGGGTTATTGTTACCTCTTGAGCACGATGCTACCCTCCCCCCTCCACCCCGTCCAGTGCAATGAATTAGCCTATTGATTACGATGAGTTAAGCCCTTGAGTACAAGAAATTCTTAATATGTTCATAATTAGGGTATCCCGAATTTCCTCTTATAAATATACTACTTCTAAAATTTCACGTAAAATTAATGACGTCACCTCAGTGCTTACGTCCATTCATGATAAAACCACAATTCCCATTAAATTTGCACTCATAAAAATCAAACTAAAATGATAATACATGTATGTCACTTTAGTAATAACATCATCAATATTTCCTATAAAAAAAAACATATATATCAAATTCTTAATAACGCCATTAATGATTCCTATAAAGAAAAGGTAATTGAAATTTTACATCACACTCATAATGACGCCATAATTTTTTCATATAAGATTAAATTGACAATTAAAATGTTCTCGTCTCATGACCGAGTTGGTGATGGCCAGACACGACTCGTTGGAACCTTCTCTAAACTTGTACAAACAACTGAGACCAGAGTGAAGAGACCGTGGTTTTTATTATACACGAGGCTACAGTACAGACTTTGGTTTCTACTATACATAGGACACACTAGAGACACGTCACACATACGCACACAAACACATGATTATTTATACATGCCCACACATCCACACCCCATACCCCACGTTCACGCACTCATACACACGCCCACCTACTCATACACACGTCCACGTACTCATACACACGCCCACGTACTCATACACACACACTCTCATATACACGCCCACACACTCATACCCACACCCACACGCTCATACAAAGCCCACGAGCTTATTCACACGCTCACACACTCATACACACGCTCACGCACTCATACACACGACCACGCACTCACATACATGTCCATATACATGTCATGCATATACACACGCTCACACACACACACACACACACACACACACACACACACACACACACACACTACGGCATTGCCTTCCGGTGTGCAAATCGATGAAAGCGCATTACCTCACCCCACCCACGCATCTACTCCTCTCCACGTTCCCTCCCTGTGTTGCCCCTCCCCACTCCCTCGCCCCTCCCTTCCCCACCTCTCTGTTCAACTCTCCTTTCCTCTCCCCTCACCTCTCATCTCATCCCCTCCCTTCCTTCAACTCTCCTCACCTCTTCTTTACATTACTACTTGCACCTCCATCCCCTCAACACTCCTTGCCCTTCCGGCCCCTCACCCTCCTCGCCCCTCCCTCCCCTCACCCCTCCTCCCTCCCCTCACCCACTCCCTCCCCTCACCCCTTCTATCCCCTCCTCCCTCCCTCACTTCACCCCTCCTCCTCCCACTCCTCCTCCCCACCCCTTCTCTCCCCTCCCCTTCTCTCCCCTCCCCCATCACTCCTCCTACTCTCTCCTTCCCCCCACTCCGCCCCTCCCTCTCCTTCCTCTTACCCCATTCCCTACTTCCCCTCACCCCTCCTCCCTCCCCTCACCCCATCCCTCCCCTCACCCCCCTCTTCTCATCATAAATCAGCCTGAAATCCATTACTCCGGTACAGTAGGTATCCCTCCCTCCACCACCTCCTCCATTGTGACCACGTCTCCCCCCCTCCCTCCAACACCTCCATCATTGTGACCAATCATCTCCCTCCCTCCAACACCGCCACTGTGACCATCTATCTCCCTCCACTCCGGCGATCACTCCATCGCTTTCCTTGGCGGTCTTCCATCAGGTTCCTCTCTCACTCCACCAAGTTCCTACTACTCCATCAGGTTCCATTTTCACTCTTCCATCTTCCTGTCTGTTTTCTCCCTGACAGACAGTCGACCAATCAGTCCAGTCCAGTTCAGTTTTAACAATGAGTTACTTGGTCTTTCAGCGTGGTTCAAGCGTTCGTTTTAATGGTCTCCAGACGTTGTTATGGTGTTTGTTCATGGGTCTGTGTGTCAGGCTTTGTTCGCATGATCCAGTTCTCTGGCCATCAACAGAGTCCAGGGCTTCAGCTGGCTACATGGGTCACGGTGTTCCAGGGGGGAATTAAGTATTACCTTAACGTTTCGTATGTTCTTTTCATCAGTCGAATTGCATGTTATTACTTAGCATTGACCGTGTATGTATAGAAAGATTATCTGCCAGAGGAAATTCAGACTGAGGATAATGTTTAAGACTACGACCTTGGCTGTTGAAGAATCGTAATACTGACCATGAAAAAGGAGGAATAACTTCATTTGGGCTTAAGTGAGGCCTGGCGTTCAGCCCACGTTCATGCAGACATTTTATGGCGTTTATTACACCACTCTTAGGCGATCAGTTCACTTTCAAGGCTGTAGAACTCTCTCCTGGCGTCCATCTGTCTGTCGAGGCTGATGGAGTGTTTCACGTCGTCACCCAAAAACTATCTCTACTTGTGGGTGATGGATGAATTTTCAGAATGAACACCGCGACTCCCGTTGTCTCTTTAGGGTTGCCAAAATCTTTCATCCGTTGTGTCATATCTTTTCAACACAACTTTGTATAGATAGTTTTTTTGAGTGACTGTACACATATTAAGACTTTTTTTTTCAGGGGAGCGGGAATATATTTCAGTGCATCAAGGTGAAAATTCGCAAACTTATAAACTTTGAATAATAAATAAATAAATAAATAAATAAATAAATAAATAAATAGCATGCATAAATAAATAAACGTAATAGATTCAGTTAAGCAGCAGGTGACTTCCAATAAATTATTTCTTTGCATCAAAAAAATTTTCCACACAAGGTTTAAAATATATTAATGGAGAAACTTAAATTCTCCTCATTTAAGTAAAGTTAAATATTGACTCTCCTCCCTCTCTCCACTTCTCCCTCCCTCTCTCCCACCCTCTCTCTCCTCCACCCTCCCTTCTCTCCCACCAATCCTCTCTCCCACCTTCCCTCCCTCCACCCTCCCTCTCTTCCACCATTCCTCTTTCCCACCCACCCTCTCTCCAACTCTCCCTCCCTCTCTCTCCCCTTACTTCTCTCCCTCTCTTTCCCACACCTCCCCTTTCTCCCACCCTCCCTTCTCTCTCACCCATCCTCTCTCCCACCCTCCCTCCTCCTACCTTAGCCTTCTCTCTCTCCCACCCAC
Organism: Homarus gammarus; assembly: GCA_958450375.1. Classification (NCBI taxonomy): domain Eukaryota; kingdom Metazoa; phylum Arthropoda; class Malacostraca; order Decapoda; family Nephropidae; genus Homarus; species Homarus gammarus. The sequence continues at coordinate 437,734 of CAUDMG010001873.1, forward strand.
CCACCCTCCTTCTGTCGCCTTCCCCAGACCCAAGTACAGTACCTCATCCAGTAAAGATGTTCTCTATAGATCATAATTACCAGATCCCTGATACTGTATTGGAAATTAAAGTAGGTAACGAGTGAGTGATGAACGTAGGATATCGAGACTACTGTAAATCAAATAAACACTATATAAATAAATGAAACAATGACATGAAGAAAAAAATCAGTATATTAAATGTAAATCACAATAAAAAGTAATAAATAAGTCAATGAAAACAGATTGAGATGATATAGGAGGAATTGCCTGGCGCCGCATCCCGTCAACCTCGTCATCATATTTACTGTATATCCTGAAGGCAAATGCCTCGTCTCTCTCTCTCTCTCTCTCTCTCTCTCTCTGCATTCAGGGGCTCCTCCACAAGAATATAATCTGAGGCAAGTTATCCCGTGTTATTGAGGCAGATGACTGTAAAGCCACCACCACTACCATTACTACACCCCATCCCACTACCACCCCGCCACCACGACCACCACGACCATCACCATTACTACCATCCCACCACCACTATCATTACCACCCCACCACTACCATCACTACCACCCCACTACCATCACCACTACTACCAGCCTGCCATCACCACCACTACTACCACTACCACCACCATTACAACCACTCTCCTGAAGGAGGAGTAAGACTTCAAGTAATTTTCTTCCTCCTCTTCTTTCCCCTTTTTCTTCCTTCTCCTCTCTTTCTTCTTTCTCCTTTTTCTCCTCCATCTTCGGGTAGTAATTTACGCTAGATTGTCTTCTTTATCTTCTTCCCCTTCTCCTCCACCTCCCTTTTCTGCTCCTCCTCCTCCTCCTCCTCCCTTACCCTCGGGCAGCAATTTGCGTCAAATATCCGTCTTCCTTCCCTGTCCTTATTCCGCCTCTCTCTCGCACTTTCCCCTCTCCCCTTCTCTTATTAACACCTCTCTCTTCTGCTTCTCCTCTCCCTTCTTTCCTATTCTCTTTTTACTCTCTCTACTCTCCCATACTCCATTATCTTTCCTTTTCCTTCCATCCTCTCCTCACCACCCCACCCTCAGATCTCTCCACGTCCGTCCCTTCCTTTCCCCTTCCCTCACTGACCCCTCCTCCCCCTCTTCTCTCCCCCACAATGCTTTACATTCCTGGAGTTTACTGATAAGAGAATCCCAAGGTCATCTCCTCCTCCCCCTCCTCCTCCTCCTCCTCTTGCCCAAGACTGACTGTGGGAAGGAGAGACAAAGATTCAGGTCTCCAGATACGGTTAAGATAGGTGTGATTTTGACCTCCTTATGCAGTAAAGAGAGGACCTATAGAGGAGGTTTTTTTTCTTTTTAAGTGTGGTCTTAGAATATGAAAGCGAGGTCTGTCTTTAAAGCCACAGGTCTTCAAACGAGATGCGACAAGTTTTGGTTTTCTGAATGTTTGTAAGACCCGTAGGGCGAAACCTTTAATTAAGAAGTGGTCTGAAATTGGGGCCTGCACACACGCTAAGACTTTTAATCACGGGGTCTTTCAGCGTTGAAGTCTTATGGCCGTGGTCTTTAATTACCGACCTCAAGAGCTGACAGAATGGACGGCAGAGATCTCAAATGAAATGAGAAGCGACACTGACCGTCTTTACCATTAAACAAAACTACACAGACAGACAGACAGACAATGCGAATAAGTGCCCGGTGATGTTATTATGCCGTCGGGTGGGAATAATAATATTGAACAACAAAAGGGAGTAGGATAAATAATACAATAAAAACAACTATTAATATTATAACAGGAGCGAACACAGTAAATAAGAAGAGTGTCAACTGCCTGTATCTATACCTACAGAGTTAAGTTGTCGTCAGTAGTGTGTAGGTTCAGTCCCCTTCACTGGTGCGTTTACAGGGTTCGTCATATAAACATTCCACATGTCATTATCTTTGACATATTTATTTTAATATTGTTTTAAGTTTATTCCGAAGTATGTTTACAATTGCTAGTTTCCTTCTGTCGAATGTAAACAAACACAGGCCTGCGACACTGCACAAAACCTGACGAGCCCCTGTAAACGCAATAGTGAAGGGGACTGTTCATTACTATATCGTGATAGAAAAATTATAATTTGGTGACTTAGATGCCCCAAAAAGTAGAATCCTATTATATTAATTGAATTAAAGTTAGCTGCTCAAAACCTCTTCCACACGCCGTCTTAAACCGAGGTCTTTAAAGCCCGATTTCCTTTGGCGTCATAAGTTAAAGTCTTAAGACACCATTTTCTATAAATTACATACCCCTTGTACGGAGAGTTGTACCTACACTTAAAATAGATGCGGATCCCAAAATGTATTTGAAATGGTGTCACCACAACTGTACATGGAAAGTGGGCGTCGAAGCCACAAAGGAAGAGAACTAGCGCATCATCCTGCATTGTCATATCATTTAACTTTTGATTCTGTTATTGTTTCCATGCTAAGTTCAACTTGAAGAATTAAACAAAACAACAAAGCCTTGTGACGAGCAAAACATCCATGGAAAATATCTGTCATAAATTAACAATTGACTGTTAATAAAACGAAAAACAAAATATAATTTTATACCTAGATTCTCAGCGAAAATTATCTGCACAAACACAACGTTTTCATCCAACGTCCCACAAACATTTACAGTTTGCACCAACATCACTGATCGAATTTATCGTAATGCACATCAAACAATAACATTGAGACAATTCAATATTTTCAAAATAAATTTTTCGTATAAGTTTCATAGTAAATTTGTCTACAACTTGGTCTAACACAATGTTTATGTCGTAATGAATGTTAGTTCCTTCAATCTCTGCTGGCCCCTTGTACAGTGGAACAGTCACAGCTTGTTACCCTCATTGTACACATAATTCCCAGCATACAGTAATTGTTCGGATAATGCAAAGGATTTCAGAGCTTGATTTAAAAACGAAACAATAAAAGAAGTCTGTGGAAATATAATAATAATAACGAAAACAACAATAAAGAAGAGAAGAAGAAACAGCGCTTCATCAAGATAGTCTTTGAATTAAAAAGGTCTGGAAAACACACTCACGTGGTTTATGGAATAGAAATATACATAGCGGAGATGTGTCAGTTGGCGGCAGCAAGTTTCATGTATCGAGCAACAGTCCAAAGGTCACATTGTTGTCTGGTCGATGTAAATATTGGCCCACCATCATGTATCTAACTCTCTTACAATGGCTGCTGCTTGATAGTGTCGAACGTACGTGTGTGTGTGTGTGTGTGTGTAGTTCCTGCCAGGTACGTCACTGTACTCAATAACTCTACATACTCAAGTCACGAATTTTCCTGGGAACACACCACGCCCACACCCCACAAGTCCGCCCATCTATTACTCTGCTTCTGTTTCTTAAAATGCAATAATCAGAAAAGCTTTATCGTGTGATGACGTTTGAGTGAGTCATATACCACGCCTGTGTCCCCACTCTGGCTCGTCGTGAATCAGTAAAGACACTTTGCCTAATTAAGTTTGAAGGAACGGAAGCCTTTTTTTTTGTGGGATTACCTCAGTGAAATACCTGCACTGTGGAGTAGCAATACATAAGTAAGGGATATTCATAACAAAAGCATTGAATTAATTTACTCAGCAATGTCAGCTCTCACACGTAACAGATCGTCAATTAGAGCAGCGTGTCAGAGGGAGTTATCCACCAAGAGGGCGCCTGTTACGGGTGAATTTTACGAGTATTCCTGCAGTTGATTGTTAAAACAAGTCGTTGAATATGTGGCGGACGAACCCTTAAATTTACTGACTGAAATGTAGGGCTTTATTTATTACGATTGAGTTCACGTAAAAAACCTGCTGAGGACACTAACACCACACCACAGGAAGTCGGTCTGGTTCATCCTGCTTCACCCACCACCACCCCAACGCTCGTCTCGGTACACTGTGGTGTTTCTCGCTAAACTTAATTAACTTACTACCAACCGCGCCTAACAACCCCCAACACCCCTAACACGCTTTCTCCACCCACACCCACTCAGTCCCTCCCTCCACCCACTCAGTGTCAGCAGTCCCTCTCCTCCCCACCCTCTCTCCACCCACACAGTGTCACAGTGTCAGCACAATCCTCTCTGCCCCGCCCCCCCCCACCCACCCACACACTCAGTACTACAGCCATTCCCCCCTCCCCTCCCTCCAGCCTTACGGGACCAAACTTGATGCTCAAAGAAAAATAAAGAAGTAAATACAACAAGAAATAAAGACACTATGACTTAGCATTAACAAGTCAGTCAACGAATAAACCGTTATGGTGAACTACTAAACAGTTATGGTGATTTGATTATAAAAAAACAAAGACTCTCTCTTTGTTTTTGCAAGTTTACTTTTATCGAAGTTTTAATTATAAATTGCGCTACTTAGATTGTAAACTTCTGACACGGGGCCGACTGCTAATGGAATAAAGCAAAAATTCTGGCGAGGTTTCCACCAGAATGAACTGCTTCGTCGTCTTAAAAAGTTATGAAGATTTTGTAAGACACTGACAGATGTACGGGTTGGGTGCGAGAGGAGTGTACCGGAGAAACCTGTTGGGGGCACAAAGTGTGTGTGTGTGTGTGTGTGTGTGTGTGTGTGTGTGTGTGTGTGTGTGTGTGTGTTAAATAATACAATTTCAAAACGTGGATGTCACCAGTCCTCGCTTACCAGGATCACCAATCTAACTCACCAACCCAGCCCAGCCCAGCCCGACACTGTAGAAAGGGATCTGTAGATATATAGATGGAAAGACTTATAGATAATGATATGTTTGGGCAGGTGATAGACGGAGACAAATAACAAATAGGGTAGGTTAGGGTATTACACACACACACACACACCCACCCACCCACCTCGCGCAGTCCGCCACTACAACAAAATTCCGCCCATAAGAGCCCACACCGATAGATATAGCAATAGCACCATCCCATCTATTGTTAAAATAATAAACAACTCCTGATTTATGTACTGTAGAGCCCTGTAAATGTATTCAATGCATATGATCATGTCTAAATCAAATCAAATGTAAGTCTATATATTTTCAGCCACCGGCTGCAACTCTATTGATTAACCGTTTATTATTATTCTTCTTATTATTATTATTACACACACACACACACACACACACACATACATACATACACACACACACATACATGCATACATACATACATACATACATACATACATACATACATACATACATACATACATACATACATTTCACCTCTTTCTTACACAAATACACACACTTCTGCGGTGTTGTCCTTCTGTAACAAAGGTTCAGCATTACTGTAGTATACTGTAGTCTTGTTCGTCGTGTACTAGATAAATTACGAGAAATACTTAAAGACTTGTTCAGAATACATTAAGATTATAACTAAATTGTGTTCAGAAATAATCTTTGGAGATTCTGTAAGATTCAGGTATTTATTTGAAATTCATAATACACGTCACTGTAATACTTATCTCAACTAATATTTAAATGTACTGTAAAATTCACCTCTACTGTATTATTCAGATACATTGAATAATAACATACACTATAATATAGTATCCTGCCATCCTTGTAATATCCTGCCATCCAAATAATATCCTGCCATACCAATAATATCCTGCCATCCTTGTAATATTCAGCCATGCTAATAATATCCTAATAATACCCCGCCCACCTAACAATATCCCGCCATCCTAATAATATCCTGCCATCCAGATTGCCTAAACTTCCAATAATCCCAACTTGGTAAGAATAACATCAGTAGGACTGGTGACTGTACAGGAGCCTCGTTTATCCAGGATTGGTGAGTGTCGTGGCCTAGATCTGGGCCAGATCCTCATAGCATCACTTAACTGCCGCCTCCACAAACTTCCCCCACCAGTTGTCTCTCAGTTGATCCTGGTCTCTCCCGGGGGCCTGTGTCTCACATGGCCCGGGAAGTAAGGGGTGAAGAGGGTGGAGGTGGGTGGGAGGAGGGGGAGGGGGGGGGCGACAATTAGGGTGGCCTTTAATGGTCTTGTGTGGGTTGGGTCACTCTCAGGAGTATACCAGCTTTGGTCAGTATTCTAGGGGGACCATTTACTTCCACTCTTATATGGTTTTCTTCAAGCTAGGTCATGTTCTGGTCCCTGGGTGACCATTGTCCACTTTCTATAATGGTTTGTGATAGTATAACCAAAAGATGGTTTGAAATTGGAGTTTATTCTATAATGTTTCGATCCAGAATAAATTCCAGCTCAAATCTGTATTTTCCTTGGTACCATAAAGCACCCACTTGTCAATATGGATCATTGTACAGTGTGTATATATATATATGTATATATATATATATATATATATATATATATATATATATATATATATATATATATATATATATATATATATATATATATATGTGTGTGTGTTTTTGTTTTCTTCTTTTTGGTGAACCATTGCTCCACTACTCAACCCGCTACATGTTAGTCATCACCACCATCACACGACCTCTGCATGGTCCGAGGAAGTTATTGTTGCCCTTGTTATTCATGGCCCTGTACATGCTCACATTACCTCCTTGATCTGAAAGACTATCTTCCAAACCCTTATGGTTCTTTTGATAATTCAGGATAATCTGGAAGACCATTTTCCTGTTCCATATTAGGTCTCCCACCGGCTGGGCCATTATCAGCGGGTAAACCATGGCCGGGAAGACCACTTTTCATCCCCTAATGGGTCTCCCACCGGCTGAGCTATCATCATGGCACCTGAGCCAAGCGTTTGTGTAGTGCAGGTGACGGCACGGCACAGGTAACAAGGTGGTTCCTCAGCCAGCCTGAAAGGAGGTGAGAAGTGGTGGGGGGGGGGGGGGGTGTCCCGGCGCGCCTTCACACCTAATAACTCGACCCTAATGACCTCACCATCTCACGCCTCACGGTATAATGGTGAAAGAATTAGGATTTTTAAGTTGTCTTGTGGGAGGTAGGAAGGAGGAAGAACGAGATGGAGGAAGAAGGGGAAGGAGGAAGAATGAAAGGGAGGGAGGAAGCTCTGGGTGAGTGAGAGGAGGGAGGGGATGTGAGAGAGAGCAACACAGTAACACACTGGGGATAACCCTGACCACAAGTTACGTCATCTCTGGTGTGTGTGTGTGTGTGTGTGTGTGTGTGTGTGTGTGTGTGTGTGTGTGTGTGTGTGTGTGTGTGTGTAGTTTATCCCTCAGTGTCCTCCGGCTGATGTCTCCACACCATAGCAGAAGCCGCAGAAGGTCTCGCCCCAGGGTCAGGGTCTTCAGGAGCTCCTACGATAAACACACACTCACACACACACACACACACACACACACACACACTAGTACTTGTGTAACTGTGTTTATAGTGTGATGACATATTGGTAAAACTATAGTCTTAATATTCTTGTTTTTTTTTATAGTGGCATAAAGTCTTAGTCTTCATCGTCTGTTTCTATGTTCGTCCATTTATATGTCCGTCCGTATTTTTGTTCGTACGTTTCTGTCAGTCCGTTTCTATGTTCGTTCGTTTCCATATCCGATTTTAAGCCCGTCCGTCTCTATTCCCACCCGTATCTATGTTCGTCCGTCTCTATGCCCGTCCGTTTCTAAGCCCGTCAAATTCGATCCGAACCTAACCTAACCTAACCTACAGCGTCCCATCCACCCAGCCGAAGAGGCAGGCCGTCACACTACCATTTCACGCCTCAGTACGACAGTACTTCTTGTTAACTTTTTGTGGTCGAGCTTATCAAGGAGGTGAGATGTGGAGACGTGAGTTCCTGTCTGTGTTTGTTATGTTTTGACGGGGATCGAGGGTCTGGGAGGGTGGATGTGGAGGGAGAGATAAGGGGTGTGTGGAGGGAGAGATAAGGGGTGTGTGGAGGGAGAGATGGGGGTGTGTGGAGGGAGAGATGGGGGTGTGTGGAGGGAGAGATAAGGGGTGTGTGGAGGGAGAGATGGGGGTGTGTGGAGGGAGAGATAAGGGGTGTGTGGAGGGAGAGATAAGGGGTGTGTGGAGGGAGAGATAAGGGGTGTGTGGAGGGAGAGATAAGGGGTGTGTGGAGGGAGAGATGGGGGTGTGTGGAGGGAGAGATGGGGGTGTGTGGAGAGATGGGAGGGGGTGTGTAGGGAGAGAATTGGAGGGGGCGGGGGGGTGGAGGCATTGATCCTCCCCCTCAGTGACATCTTGTACTGTACTCTATAGAAGAATCTGTGGACTGTAACGTATGTGTAATTCAGTTGTCTGTATACAAGGGCGACATAGTAACCTGTATAAAGTTCCCCACTCGCTATATGTACAGGAACCATTACACAGTTCTGTTTATAGAAGTTATATACCATTATAGGGGGTAGGGGTGGGGGTCATTTATAAAGTCATGTTTACAGGTAACACCCCTATACCTCAGAATGTAAACTAGTGGTGATGGCTCGTGTTGATGTTGTTGATACATGTAGGGTTTTTTATGTATGATGATGCACATTTAATATAAATCATAACATCCTGTGTAGCAAGAGTCATTCACCTGAGTATAGGAAGGTAAACAATTTAAATTAAAGGTTTTATAACACAAATGTATTCCCCGACCTATCAAAAGTGTTCTTAATGTAAAACTATTATTCAAAGCTCAAAATTACAATTTGATATGATATATTAGGTGTGAAATATTATCCTAAACATACAGTGTTGAAGGCAAAGGATAAAGCTACGATATCGGATCATTAACACGACTTGTAGCCAGAAAACAAAATTCCGTCGCGAGTTATTGGTTTTTCAACTTTATCCCCACACCGTCCCGATATCGTAATGATGACCACCGCGTATGACGAAGATAATGTAGCGGTATCGGAACATTATCGACTTGCAGGATACCTCATCGTGTATATAAACACACACACACACACACACACACACACACACACACACACACACACACATTGTTCCCACTTACACCAAGAACATAAGAATGGAGGAAACTGCAGCCGGCCTATTGGCCCATACTGGGCAGTCCCATTTCCACCCAACCCCTATTGCTCATATATGCATCCAACCTATGTTTGAAGCTATCCAGCGTATTCGAGTCAATGATGATATTTGGTAACTTGTTCCATTCATCCACTACTCTGTTTCCAAACCAGTGTTTACCTCTTTCGCCCCTAAATCTAAATTTGTCTAATTTAAAATCATTGTTACGAGTTCGCTCCTGGTTGGATAGTTTGAGTACCTTTGTAATGTCCCCTTTGTTTAGCCCTGACTTCCATTTATACACCTCTACAGTATCATATCGCCCCTCACTCTACGTCTCTCGAGGGAGCGCAAATTAAGATGTTTTACCCTGTCCCTATACTCAAGGTTCCTAATGCCCCGGACTAGTCTTGTCATTCTCCTTTGAATTCTTTCCAAGGATTCTATATCCATTCTGTAATACGGTGACCAGAAATGAATTGCGTAATTCAGGTGAGGTCTCACAAGCCCAAGATATAATTGTAAGTTGACCTCGCTAGTCTTGTAACTAACACTCCTTTGTATGAACCCAAGTACTATATTAGCCTTGTTACGAGCAAAAACACATTGTTTACTTGGCTTAAGGTTCCTGCTTATCATTACTCCTAAATCTCTCTCGCAGTCGGATTTCTCTATGGCATCGTTGTTCATCTGGTATCTGGTTTCCCTGTTTACATCTATACTGAGTACTTTACATTTGTCCACGTTGAATTTCATCTGCCATTTTTCAGACCATTAGAAAATTTTTTTTAGATCTTCCAGTAGTTTTGCCGAGTCCTCATCAGATTTAATAACACGTCCTATTTTAGTGTCATCAGCAAATTTACTTATGTTGCTGTCTATGCCGATATCTATGTCGTTTATGTATATAATAAATAATAATGGTCCAAGTACTGAGCCTTGGGGAACTCCACTTGTGACGTTGCTCCAGTGGGACTTAGTGCCGTTAATGCTCACTCGCTGTTTCCTGTCCTGTAACCACGCCCTAATCCATTTTAGGATGTTACCTTTGATGCCATGTGCTTCTACCTTTCTAATTAGTATTTCGTGGGGGACTCTGTCGAAGGCTTTGCTTAAGTCGAGATATACCACATCATAATTGTGCCCCTCGTCCACCTATTCGAAAACTGATGAAAAGAATGTTAATAGATTAGTTAGGCAAGAACGTCCGCTTGTGAAGCCATGCTGGGAATCATTGATCAATTGGTGCTTCTCCAGGTGATTTCGAATAGAGTTTGAAATGATTGCTTCCAGTAATTTGCCTACTGTTGATGTTAGACTGATTGGACGGTAGTTAGAGGATAGTGATCTATCCCCGTTCTTCAAAATCGGTATTACATTCGCTATCCTCCAGGATTCTGGTACTACACCCGTTTTTAAAGACATGTTAAACAACTTTGCTAAGGGCATACTAAGCTCTTCCTTATATTCCTTTAATATTCTGACAAATATCTCATCGGGACCAGGTGACTTATTAGGCTTTAGTTTGTCTATTTGCTTGCTAACATCGTTACTAGTCACTACTATCTCACTTAATTTGTTTTCTTCACTATATCTGAATAGAGTCGGTGCCTCGGGTATCATGTTTAAATTTTCGGTGGTGAAAAATGTTGAAAAATATTTATTCAGATTATTGCTCATTTCTCCGTCGTTATCAGTTAGCTCGCCGGTATCTGACTGTATTGGTCCAACTTTTCTCGTGTTTACAAATTGTATATTTTATAGTCTCTCTTCTTCCTCCTCTCTCTGTTTCTATCTTCTCCCCCCTCTCTCTCCTTCCCCCTCTCCCTCTCCTTACCCCCTGTCTCTGTCCTCCCACTCTCTCTCTCCTCCCCCTTCCCCCTCTCTCAAGGTATTCCCACCAAGTAAATGACTGTCACGCGGAAACAGCTGCGACTGGTACTATTCTACCTTAGTGTTATGTAAGACTTCCTCAAGAGAACACATAACTATCATGTTCGTGGCCTTGTTGAAGCCCTATACTTCACTCTTACAACCAATAGCTTCTTAGCCATCACGGTCAATTCCTTTATAAGGCTTTGCCAACTATCAATTTTTATCCCATATCAAATGTTCACTGTTTAAGACGTAAAGCTTAAAAAATTAAACCTGTATTTCGATTCTGTAATAGATAATTAGCATGTATTAAATTGTAACGCGTAGAAAAAATCACTAATTTTCGTACAGTTTCTTTAAGATTCATGCGTATTTTTTCCTTCTTAATTGGGTATAAGAGAACGGTTGTGATTCATTTATTCAATTAGAGTCTCAGTGTAAATATGTCGCCATTGTGTCTTGTTTATATTGAGTCGTGGTTTATGTGAGTCAGGTAAATGCTGACTCGTATCTCCGGTTACGAGTCTTAAAGATCAGAAGGTCTGGTCCGCAGGTAAACACATGATAAAAGTAAACAACACAGTTCACGTCTCGCATTTAAAGGTCCATGATCGCCAACACAACCCTGGAATCTCCAACATAACTTTATCACCTTCAACACCGATCTATCATCTCCAACACAACCTTTGGATCTCCAACACAACACTATCACCTTCAACATCGATCTATCGTCTCCAACACCAACCTAACCTCTTCAACACAACCCTGGGATCTCCAACACAACCGCAGCGTCTCTAAATCAGTGGTTCTCACTCGAGTGTCTGAGGCACACCAGTGTAACCAACGTCATTTTTTAGTGTGACCAGAAAATATCGTATGGCCTGTGAGTGTGGCCTGTGAGTGTGGCCTGGAAATGTACTATGACCTGTATCAAATGTTGTAGTGATGATAAAACAATAACATAGTGGTGTGAGAGTAAATACGAACGCGACAGGACTTGGTCACGTACAGTACACACGTGACGACAGGTATGGGACGAGTTGCTGCCATTTTCCTGTTACTGGAGTTTACGTTACTCATTTTGCATAGATTTGTTGTGTATTTCATGATTAGTTTGTAAAAGAATATTAAGAGGATATAGTTATATTTTTTGATCAAGAATAAATGTTTAAATTTTGAAAATTATAGTTAGGATAAGTGTTGCTCGGAACTAATAACAACCAATGATCAGACATGTGTAAGGTTAACTGCTACTATAACTGTTGAACAATGTTTTAATGTATCTGAAATGAAAAAAAAATCTGTCAGCAGAAATCCCATTACATTTGAAGGACAAGGTTACTAGACTAGTGATGGTGGCAGCCCTGGCAATATTCTTTAGTAAGGACACTGATCACTATATTTTGTCTCACGATTTACTATTTTATTTGCAGGAAAGTTTTAGTGTTTTGGAAAATACAAAGATTTAGGGTGATGTTTACTGGGAAATATTCTGGTTGTTTAATATGACTTTTTTCTCTTAAGTTTAGTACAAATGACAAAAAAATCAGGTTCACATTACTCCAAGGTGAAGCAACACAGTCCACAGTGAGACCAAGTTAAGAACAGGATAGGTAACACTCAGACTCTCCAACACAACCCTAGCAACTCCAACACAACCCTGGCGCATCCAACACAACTCTAGCAACTCCAACACAACTCTAGCACCTCCAACACAACCCTAGCGCCTCCAATACAACCCTGGTGCCTCCAACACAGCGCCTCCAACACAACCCGGGCATCTTCAACAAAACCCTAGTCTCCCCTTAACACCAGTTCTCAATAACGCCCCCGTGTCCCCTATAACACCTGCTTCACTAAGTGTCTTTCTCTTGTTCTCTCAGGTGTGGAGGATCTGACAGCGGAGAACCTGATAGCTAACTTGGACAACGGTGTGTACATTTGTCACCTGGCCGAGATGATCTCCAGGCGGGCCCAGGACGCCAGGGACAAGGGCATCTCCTCTCTGGTAAGTCTCCTAGTGTGTGTGTGTGTTTTATGTATTTGTTTTACGCCGACGGCATGTACATATATAAAGAACTTGCGCCCTGTCCTTGGGGTCTAGGGCAGTACCGGCCACTATGCCTCCTTGCATGCTTAAGACATAGTGTACAGTGTGCTGTAACCACACTGTCCTTAATATCTGAAGTCCCACTTCCGTTTATATATATATATATATATATATATATATATATATATATATATATATATATATATATATATATATATATATATATATATATTTCATTAGCCCAATAGCACGCGGACTTCTACATACAATCAACACCTCAACCCGCCAGGGTTGTATGTGTGTGTGCTGATGTTTGTGTACGTATCTTGGTAACGTAGATATATATGTTACAGTTTACTTCACATACGTCATACACAGCACAACGCATGACGCAAGACTCCACGAGGCGCGGCAACTCACCCTCGTCTCAGCCACCGTGTGAACATAAAGGTTCTCGCCTGGCCGGCCACCTTCTAGCGTTACCTGCAGCTGCTTCAAGTTCACCTTCACAAACTTTGCTCAGAAACGTCACTAAAAACACAGATTTAGGCGCAAAATACTGGTCCGCTAACTTCCACATGGTGACGCTTAGAGAGGATTATGTCATAAAGGTGGAGCCTCAACATAAATTGATGTAAAGATGTATAAAACGGATTGAACATGTTCATTTACGTTAACTAATTGATTCAAAACGTTGTGCCCGTCTTCCCTGTGAGCTTTACTGAGATAATTACTGTTTTAAACTGCCAGCGCTGTGTTTAATTACTTAAGAACGTTTGGTTAAGATTATATATCAGTGTTGTAATTTGATAGCATTGTGCCTATTCACTTAGCGGTTATTACTAAAATGGTCAAATGTTGTAAGGTGACAGCGCTGTCCACTTACTTAGCGGGTGTTGCTAAAAGGATCAGTGTTGCAAGCTTTTTTTATCACTGTGCTCATTCATTTACTTAGCGGGAGCTGCTAAGACGGCCACTGCGGCAAACGACCGATACAACATTGTACTGCGCTGTAAACTTTACAACACAGCCTGCAGTAGTCAGTCACCCGCTTTTCTCAATGGTCACTAGCAGAGATCTCACTGAACTTAATTCTCAAATAATGGCATCACTCTAATTTATAAGCAACAAATTCTTTCATATTTAGGATTCAAAGTACAAGGAAGTCGGTGAATTCTGAAAAATGTTTGTAAATAAATATTGTGTAAAATTACGATGAACCCGATAGAGTTGTTATAATATGACTGGGCAGGTAGTGGGGGTCAGCACGGTACTCTGCCTTTATTAGTAGCTTGCGTGTTGTGTGGGGGAGATACGTGTTTTTATTAGTATTAACAGTAGTAGTGGAAGTTCACATTATTATTATTATTGTTGTTGTTGTTGTTGTTGTAGTCACGATTCTATTATACAGATCGTTGTCAATGTAAGAAGCATTATTATAATTACTGTTTCCGTTTGTATTAACATCACTTCTATAATTCGTATCTGATTATTAATAGTTGTACATGTAGTTCATTAGTGGTGGTTGAATGGACACAACACTCGCCTGTGTCCTAAGGGTCACCTGTCCTTGTGTATGGAGGTTTAATGTATAGGACCCACCCTCAGTAGTAGCAGTGACTCCTCACACAAGTCAAGGGCCCACAGTACCACAAACACCTACGACCAAAAGAATTTCACTTACGTTACACTTAAAAATATTCGCTACAAAATTTATTAACAACAAAGTTACTATAATATAACGGCCACTGCTAATAATAATATAAAGAAAAATATATTTCGCTACAAAATTTATTAATAACAAAATTACTATAATCTAACGGCCACTGCTAATAATAATATAAAGAAAACTATAAATAATTCGTATTTATTTTATCACCCTTGGAATATTCGGTGCTGATTATATAAATAAAATACAATTTAACTGCTATAATAATAATAATAATAATAATAATAATAATAATAATAATAATAATAATAATAATAATAATAATAATAATAATCTTCACAATTTACAATAACGATAGAATGTATTATCTTATTCGGAGACACTGATCATAAGTTTTCTTGTTGATAAAATATTAAAGCGGACATAAAGACGTGTCTCCCGCCGGCGGCTCCGTGACACATGACCAAAACTCTGCCAAAAACCAACGGAGCGGAACCATCGTTGGCACATGCACACTGCCTCCCGTATACACGTCTTCCCAGTGGCGAGAAAATTCTTTGAAAACTGATGGACGAATTAATTTTAAAGTTATAATGGAAAGCTTTTTACATACGAAGTTCAAAACATGGTTATTGTGCAAAACAGAAATAATACTGATAAAGCACTTTTACATTCAACTTATGCACATCCATGTTATGTCTAACGAATGAGGGCAATTTTAAATGAATGTTATGATAATAAGTAAGGGAACTAACTATGACCGGGGGGGGGGGGGGGGTTGCGCGTGACGTCACAGGTCAGTTGACGATGTGTTATTGTCTGCAGCTTAGAACTGAATGGACTACACTGTCAACCAGTAAACAATAACCTACACGAAACAAACCACAAATAATGGGAAACACTGGACTCTAACTGCTCTTACTAAGGCCTTGCTCACAAATCAACAAATAATTAATCTTCGTGGTATATAACTTATTCTCATTTTGTCTCTGATTAACAAAGTACTTACCGTCCTGTGGGAAAGTACTGTAGTCTGTTGAAAGAGTATTGTTGTTTTTCTTTCCTATTAAATTATATGAAAAAAAAATATAAATTATTCATTGGAATTTCCAGAGTACCGCGGGATCTCTGCCTCACTAGGCACTCATCCTCGAGGGTAAATTAAGAATTACTGTATTGTAAAAAACACAAGTTTTGTGGTAATTATTCTTTTCCCACAAATCAACACTCAGTGACTAAGGAAAGCCCCGAGGGACAGTTGGGGACACTGAATATAGCAGTGGTTTAAGTGTACACAAATCTGGACCACCACTGTACAGGTATGTCAGTGATCTCAGCTTCATGGGAGCGCCGCGCGACACACCCTGAATATGATTATACAGTAGCAAGGTGTTACTCACATGTCCAACCATGAAGTATTTTTACACACCCAAATTCCACCCTGCCATCAGTGTTTACCTCAACAAACTTTGGTTGTCATGTTAAGGAGATATTACACAAGGCAGGAATGGCCGCACAACTTTGGTAAATTATTTGTTGGTAAAACACCCAGCGCTCTACACTGTTGATTTAAATATGTATCTATGAACCCAAACACTCTAATCTTATCTAGGCGATGAAATAGTTGTATTTGTAGACTGGCTCAGATACTGTACATGCGTTTTGTGACCCAACACTGTACTATGTGAGGGGGTATTCAGACCAATCATCACAGCAGATATACACACCATTATACGGATTGGCGTAAAGATTCGTTGAAGTCTTTTGACTGGGTTGATGTTACAAACTTAAGACAGACAGACAGACAGACAGACAGACAGACAGATAGACAGACAGAGGCAAAATAATAATAATATAATAATAATGGTTGTCCCTCGTGTAGCGAGGATGGCCGGCCCTATGGACACCAAGGCGTGAATTTGTTTAAGTTGCAGAAGCTGTCGCCAATACAACAACCACACCCTGATTTAACGAGTGTCAAGGAATAGTCCGAGAAGACCGGACAACTCGCCAACTGCACTGGTTAATCATTACCCCGGAATACGATCCGCAAATCGATTAACATCCAGGTCCCCAATTACTGCTGGGTAGACAGAGGCAAATGACGTTAAGAAACTTGCCCATAGTTTCGCACACACACACACACACACACACACACACACACACACACACACACACACACACACAGACACACACACGCGCGCGCGCGCGCGCGCACATGGCAAATAATTTAAAAAGTTGAGATAAAAGGAACACAAATTTTATATGAATACATTAAAAAGTAAAGGCTGAATAAATGAATGAATGTACAGAATGAATAAAAACTTTTTCTGAGCATCTTTGAGAGAATAAAAAATTAATTTTGTTGTGAAAGAAACCGAGATATTTTGGTGCAACAGAGACCACTAACGTTAATAAAATCTTTCACGTTTAGTCACTGTAGTGCTTCAAACAAACACTTTTACCTAAAATGTAACGAAGAAATATAACCGCTGTAAACTAATTAAGCCTTTAAACAACTATGTATTAGAAATTAAATTTGACTGAACAATATTAAATCAGGGGGAAAATGTATTAAGTTTGATATAAATGTGTTGCTGTCGTCTGGGTCTGTCTTGGAATACAAACAAAAAATGATTTATGTTTACAAAGTGAATTTCAATATAGGACCTCAGTTAATTAATATTTTGAGTACGATGCTAATCCCTTGAGTACGATGCCAATCCCTTGAGTACGATGACAATCCCTTGAGTACGATGCCAACCCCTTGAGTACGATGCCAATCCCTTGAGTACGATGCCAATCCCTTGAGTACGATATGTTAACCTTGCCAATATGAAGTGCAGTCAAATACGTTGACAATGTACTTAAGAGATTGAGAATTTGTACTCAAAGGGTTAGGTTATCGTACTCAATGGGATTGGGATAATGCAACAGGCATTATTAGACAAATCAACTATGTCATCATCCTCCAATACCAAGCGTACTACACTCTTCATCTACACTCCGAAGAGACACAACAAAATATTGTCACTAACATAAACACACCTCACCTAACCTAAGTGAACCGAACCTAACCTAACCGAACCGAACCTAACCCAAGTGAACCTAACCTAACCAAACCCATCTTATCTTACTGAACATAACGTAGCCTCTACTCTAACTACAGCATCGATATACACAGGAATTGAGAAACTGTACTGTTTATCATTGTAGCGTATACCGTATCATTAAGCTACAGTTTTAACGTTGTGGTTTGTCCATTAATGTGGTTTTGAATTTAGTACAATTTTTATGTATTAATGAAACGTATTAGTCTATTTTTTAACGAATCTGAGTGAGGGTCATTGTGTCTTCATTTGGCCAATATATTATACGTTATCCGGCCCACATATACCTTATCCGGCCCACGCCAAGACCGTCTTTCTCAGTTTATCTCACAGACGTCAGGATATTGTTTGGTTAATGTCCACTCCCCACAGATTAATGTCCGCAGTATTGGCCAGTAAAATCCCGCGATGAATAATATTAACATTACCTAAAGCATTTAAATTTTAGGCGTTGAAGTTAACATTAACATATACCCAGTACCACAGTCTAGTACAGGACATTAATCTTTAGTACTGAGAATCGATTCGAATCATGAATCTTCAATCCCGTAGTTACCCGAGACAGTAAATCCTCCTGTTAAGTGGCTTTCTCAAGTACTATGTTTAATGCATTAGTCGGCAAAGTAACAGTGTCAGTCAGGCTTTAAAGTTATCATTATGCACCTCCGTCATGATGCACTAAAACTCAGAACCAGAAAGTGTTTTAAGAAGTAGTAATACAGTTAGAGGTACAGTAACACCTAGGAGGCAACAGCTTTCTGCATCACACAGTGTTATGATCCACGCTAAGAGAAAAACACGGAATAAATACAGAAGTAAATTAGTATGAAAGGACAAATGGAGACTATAGTTATACACTGTTACTACTAATTAATGTATAGTCACTCTTGGAGACTGTGATTTAACCCCAGAAAGTCGAATTACCATGGCAACAATTGGTCATTTATAACGCGATTTACACCTACAGTATTTGATGAGGATTTTGTCATGTTGATCAGTACAAAGAAAAGCGGTGTTCTCTCGGCCTTGGGTAGAAACATCGATTTACAGGTGACACCATTAAGTTACACTGATGGAGTGAAAAGGTGGTGAAGATAAAGGGGTTTTTTCTTCCCCGGTGACAGGAAACATTAATTCTAACCTCATTACTGCCACTTAACTGACGACTTCCTGTGGACGACTAATTAAATTCTACTTATATAATACGCTAACTTTATTATGTTATTACTGAGCTACAACAACTAAGGTCCTTAAAAGTGTAACAACAAATAAGGTTAATAATTACACTCGTTCAACAACTAAAATATGTGAGAGAATTGTTGTAGCCTCCGACTGTCATATCTATTTTCTTATGACTACTGATGACGTAGTTTCAAATTCAGGATGACGGTGTATGAAATAAAAGATACCATTTGTTTGAATTTGTTCAAGAAAATTTTCGTTGGTTACAAATTATTCTGGAAAATTCGTCAGTTAGGTTATTCAGCAAACTCTACTTGGTTATATACTATATTCTGCAAACTTTATTAAGGTACAATTTATTATGGAAAACTGTCTAGCTACACGTCAGAAAAAACTGTTGGTGACTATGGCTGTGCATCACCCTGGGCGGGAGAACACGGACATCTTACAAAATCTCAACTGCCGGGGGAAATTCTCTTTAACTGTATGTAAATTCTAGTCATATATAAAGACTAAGAAAACTTTGTCTGGTTAAGGATTAAAACTTTAAGAAAACTCAGCTTACTTACGAATATATTGCAGTAGGTAACGTAAGAGAGAGAGAGAGAGAGAGAGAGAGAGAGAGAGAGAGAGAGAGAGAAAATAACAATCGTTAAGTCTGACTGTCGGTGTCAACAAGAGGTGGTCGTCTGCCCCTGGGACGCTGGTGTGTCGCCTGGCCGGGCCCCGTACCTTGCTGCCCCAGGAAGGTGTTCACACTCTGCTTTTTCTGTACTCTTTGTTCCTTACTGTATGTACAAGATGTGACATTTATTTTACCACTATTATGGCTTAATCTTTTAATCACATTATATTTCTTGGTGATTCTAGCGTCGCTTTGTTTAGATTTTTTAAGGAATTGTCACATTGTTTATTAGTCAAGGTCGTATACGCGTCCCTTAGTGGTAAATATTAACACTGAGAAATTAGTTAATTTGTCGCAGCCGCAATCTTTCTAATGCGTAATTTTTATTCGGCATAATTATTACAGGTTGCAGCTAAGAGAAAGGAACGACACTGTTGCGGTCATTTGAGGCTACTTGAGAACTTCTGTTGAAGATACTTTTGTGTTTGGTTTTACACCTAAACTAATTACATCTTGCTGCCAAGTTTCTGAAGTAGTTAACACCATGAAAGAAAACCATTAAAAAGTTACATGATATTAAAGAACTGTAGAACACGAAAGTCACTCACTCAGTCTCTCCCGTGTGTTAAGATTTATGGACGACGGATCCTACAAGATTTAACATTTCATGGCTAATTGGGGTGTGGATAAGAAGTATATTCGCTGGAGGAAGATAGATGTAACTCTGGAGAATAAATAGAAAAGCGAGAAGAGAGGGAGGGGAGGTGGGGGAGGGGGAGGACCCAAAATATTTCTTTCCCGTAGACACTGACCAAAGAACATGATACTGAAAAGTGGTAATGAGGCACAACTGTTCAACACGAGTTTGTGGAAAGTCGAAATACAGTTGGCCGGTGACTACTGCTATACACCTTCAGAGGCAGAACCAATAGTGTATGGATAGACTAAAATATGGATAAGTTTGTCGTCGAGAAGTACGAACGGAAGCGTCGTTCTTGACCAGCTGTTGTACGTTAAGGAAGATTCAGATTACAGTATATAGTCAATGTATTTATTACTACGACGGTAACGTCATCTCATTTGCCTCGTAATGGTTGTATGAGCAGACCTTCCCCTCTCACACTTAGACGAAACCGACTAATTATCTGTTTAGCAAGTTAATTGATTTTAACAGGGGACAACCTCCAAAGAGAACCATTATATCGAGGAATATTGTCGTTGTGAAGGTGTGGTCAGCGTGCCGGGGCTGATAGCTGTAGGTAGATGTCCTTAACAGGGAGGCCAGCAGCTTCACTAAACGCACTCCAAGTTGTGTTCAATGATTCCATTCACAAACTAGATGTTTCCTTAGTAAACACAACGTGCTTGTTCTCCTGGCAGGGGAAACTGGAAACTGAGCGTGTATCCCAAATTAATTACTCCCGTCAGGCGGAAAATAGACTAAGGAAAGCTGCCTTAAGCTGAGATCACAGAGAGACTCGTCATCAATAGGAGAATGTGGCTTTGAGGGGACAGATAATATTGGTTCATTTGGTGATAAGTGAGAAGCGAGTCATTTTAGAGCTCTAATACAGGGTGAACTGGGAGCAGCAGCCGCAGAATTTAGAATGACACTCGTGATTTCGTATTCCCCCGAAGAGAGATACATAGTGTGTATTCAGTACCGAGTTTGTGGTACAATACTGACAAAGTTGCGGAGTTACTGTACATACTATGCAGAAGTCCCATCTCCCTCGCTCCTCACTCCCCTAGCACTATAAGCGGGGCATCGTTTGCACGTCACTAACAGTTTCCACCAGCAACAACTTTAGTTGTTAATGGAAATAAGGTGATGGTGGACGCAGGTCATTACTTTACATTGGTCCTCCAGAGTCACAGGACTATATTGTTATTGTAGCAAACATTTCATAATTATATAATAGTTTGTTCAACATTTTTTGCTGATTTGGAATGAAATAAAAATAAATAAATGTTACATGGTTGTCATAAATCATGAATATAAATATTCCCATAATATTTCCTATTTAATATTCATTTTGTTTTATTATTCGTGGTATTGGTGTCACTCAGCGTCATGCACGGAGATGTCAGCCAATATTTTGATAAGTGATTAATTCATCATCAACGCTGATATTGTGAGTCGTACATAACAGCCATGACAGAGAGAAGCGACTGATAGTTTCTGAACACCAACATAAAGGCTTAGCGTCACGTGTAGTTGTTTACTGACACAGGTGTAGAGTTGAGTCACTTACTGAGGTGTTCCTTAATGTTCTTATTCGACAATATTGTTTCCGTTGATTTTTATCCTTCTGGCCCCAGTGTGTGTGTGTGTGTGTGTGTGTGTGTGTGTGTGTGTGTGTCACGATGGTTACTACCGTCACTGAAGGTGTCTGAGTTGACTTAACTTAGTGACACAATTACCGTTCACAAATAATACGAACATTATACGAAAATACCTTAACTACGTAAATACGTTCACTCAACACCAGATCAAATTAAGGCACTGATCCTATAACACATTAACCAAAAGATCTCTTAACTCAATTATATCTCTTAACTTCATGGTGTTAGTGAAGGTAGCTTAAATTAAGAGTCTCAGTGTAATAATGGCGCTAATTATAACAGGATGAGTTGGAGTTTTGCTTTAATAATCATCGTATGAACCTTTTTTTGTGCATCACGCCCCTAAAATTCCCTTCATAGTTTCTTCCGTAAAATTGAATATCCTGTTAGCATCGACATTAATACAGTACTTGTGATTATTTAATGAATGAGCGTATTTTTTTAATTTATTATCATTCTCATCGAAATATCAATAAAATACACTTCCGTACGATGTTTACCCAGCGTCTTTCTGGGTAATGAATCAGCCAATCAGATGCTGGCATTTCGTTGGGTTATACCTGTTGTTTATATGCAGGTAGTAAGGGGTACTAGAATCACCTGTGTTGGCCAGGTAGGTAATTAGACACCATATCTCCAAACTTCTTCTTAAAACATTAAAAAAAACAGAAAACTAAACGGACAAACACGTGTAAGTAAAAAATAAATGGTATTTTGTTCTCGTTAACACCAGACGATTATATTCAGCTGAGAGAGACCCAGGCTTTGAACGGGGGCGTAGGCTGACGACTCGAGAGATACAGTAACTTAGTAATTCTGGAGGATGTTACATGATAATAGGAGATAATGATTTAATTACGCAATAGTCACTACAGGTGTTTAATAATATATCAATAAAGAGATGATAATAATAATAATAATAATAATAATAATAATAATAATAATAATAATAATAATAATAAATTGGATGTGTTTTACCTTGGTGATCGCCAGTGTAGAATTATAAGTGCAATGAGCCGCTATAATTCCATATAAAATTCCCAATAATTGTAAATGGATATTTGCACACGATCAAGTGCTGCTGCTGGCTGAGAGAGTTGATGCTTCTCACCTGTGTTTATCCCGGGGATTTAACAGCCATTAGCTCAGGTAAATCTCCGGACCTTACTGGGATAAATCTCAGTGTTACTGTCTCAACTTTTCCATCCAATGTACGTGTGTGTGTGTGTGTGTGTGTGTGTGTGTGTGTGTGTGTGTGTGTGTGTGTGTGTGTGTGTGTGTGTGTGTGTGTACATACAGTATATTGTCTGTATAAATATGTAAAAAGTAAATAAATAATCGAAAATAAAAATAAATTATACTTCCGTTGTTCTGTTGGGATAAAAAACCCCGCACACTTAACCTTCCGGTTGACAGTTGTGTTGGCGCCTTTGTTTTACACACACGTTGTCTCGTGTTAAAAAGGTTGTTCAGATGCGACAGACAAAAGGTAAAAGGTCACGCGCGAAATAGATACAGAATTTTATATGCTTTGTGTATACCTGTGAGGGAGGAAGGGCTGGTAGTGAGGGAGGAAGGGCTGGTAGTGAGGGAGGAAGGGTTGGTAGTGAGGGAGGACGGGCTGGTAGTGAGGGAGGAAGGGCTGGTAGTGAGGGAGGAAGGGCTGGTAGTGAGGGAGGAAGGGCTGGTAGTGAGGGAGGAGGGGTTGGTAGTGAGGGAGGAGGGGCTGGTAGTGAGGGAGGAGGGGTTGGTAGTGAGGGAGGAGGGGCTGGTTGTGAGGGAGGAAGGGCTGGTAGTGAGGGAGGAGGGGCTGGTTGTGAGGGAGGAAGGGCTGGTAGTGAGGGAGGAAGGGTTGGTAGTGAGGGAGGACGGGCTGGTAGTGAGGGAGGAAGGGGTTGGTAGTGAGGGAGGAGGAGTTGGTAGTGAGGGAGGAGGGGCTGGTTGTGAGGGAGGAGGGGCTGGTAGTGAGGGAGGATGGGTTGGTAGTGAGGGAGGAGGGGCTGATAGTGAGGGAGGAAGGGCTGGTAGTGAGGGAGGAGGGGCTGATAGTGAGGGAGGAAGGGCTGGTAGTGAGGGAGGAGGGGCTGGTAGTGAGGGAGGACGGGCTGGTAGTGAGGGAGGAAGGGGTTGGTAGTGAGGGAGGAGGAGTTGGTAGTGAGGGAGGAGGGGCTGGTTGTGAGGGAGGAGGGGCTGGTAGTGAGGGAGGAGGGGTTGGTAGTGAGGGAGGAGGGGCTGATAGTGAGGGAGGAAGGGCTGGTAGTGAGGGAGGAGGGGCTGATAGTGAGGGAGGAAGGGCTGGTAGTGAGGGAGGAGGGGCTGGTAGTGAGGGAGGAAGGGCTGGTAGTGAGGGAGGAGGGGTTGGTAGTGAGGGAGGAGGGGCTGGTAGTGAGGGAGGAGGGGTTGGTAGTGAGGGAGGAAGGGCTGGTAGTGAGGGAGGAAGGGGTTGGTAGTGAGGGAGGAAGGGGTTGGTAGTGAGGGAGGAGGGGCTGGTTGTGAGGGAGAAGGGGTTGGTAGTGAGGGAGGAGGGGCTGGTTGTGAGGGAGGAAGGGCTGGTAGTGAGGGAGGAAGGGTTGGTAGTGAGGGAGGAGGGGCTGGTAGTGAAGGAGGAGGGGTTGGTAATGAAGGAGAGGAACTGTTAGTGAGGGAGAAAGACCTGTAAGTGAGGGAGAAGGAACTGTTAGTGAGGGAGAAAGACCTGTAAGTGAGGGAGAAGGAACTGTTAGTGAGGGAGAAAGACCTGTAAGTGAGGGAGGAAACCCTGTAAGTGAGGGAGAAAGACCTGTAAGTGAGGGAGAAGAAGCCATAAGTGAGGGAGAAAGACCTGTAAGTGAGGGAGAAGGAGCTGTTAGTGAGGGAGAAAGATCTGTAAGTGAGGGAGGAGAACCTATAAGTGAGGGAGAAAGACCTGTAAGTGAGGGAGGAGAATCTATAAGTGAGAGAGAAAGACCTGTACGTAAGGGAGGAGAACCTATAAGTGAGGGAGAAAGACCTGTAAGTGAGGGAGGAGAACCTATAAGTGAGGGAGAAAGACCTGTAAGTGAGGGAGGAGGACCACGATTTCCTGGGAACACTAATATCACAGATAATTTACACATATTTACCGAGTTTAATCGCCAAGTAAAATCGAGAATAAGCTTGAACGAGTTTTAGGACGAGAGGAACACAGCATTGTACGTTACCCTGATTTAACCACCGTAAAAAAAAAAATCCTCGAGTGTAAATTGTAAGGCACAGTTGTTTACGCTGGGCTAAACCAGGTGTGAGATTTACCAGGTATTATCATTTACAGTTTATGTTTTATTTTGGTCGGTACTAGATGAGTAAGAATTTGTTTACTTGCTGAGTTACATCTGCTGAGTTACATCTTCTGAGTTACATCTGCTGAGAGTGACACCTGCCTTGAGTTACATTTGCCAAGAATTACACCTACTGAGAGTTACACCTGCTCAGTTACATCTCCTGAAAGTTACACCTGCTGAGAGTTACAACTGCCGAGTTACATCTGCTGGGTTACACCTGCTGAGTTACACCTGCTGAGAGTTACTCCTACTGAGAGTTAAATCTGTTAAGGTAGAAAAACCCGACACATTGCAATAAATGTATAGCTATGAGTAGAAGAAAGGTATGCACTTGCTGGCGTATTTTGGGATAATGTTCTTGAAAGTTCATTTACTCTCAAAAACATCAACTGAAACTCATGAAAAAAATCCTTCATTTTTAGGTGTGATAAACATCTTAATTGGTGTTTGGATACGAAAATAATTTATCAAAATCGTTTTCAATGAATATTACACCAAGTTAATTTTCACTTAGTATGAATAATAGCGTTAATATGATGTCTCGTTTACTTTAAATCCATAACCTAATATATTTTCTAAAGAGACATTCTGTAACATCGGTCTTTGATGCGTCAATAATTTGGGCAGAAATTAACGTGTTTCAACACATAAGGCGAGAATTGTCCGAGTAAAGCCCAATTTTTAGCCTATCTTCACAAATGACCTTCCTGTTTATTGCACGTGCCGCTATGTAAGATATGTTTACCTCTTAAGGTCAGAGCCTGGCAGCGCGGCAACGATCGAGTTGTCGAGTTTTGTTGATAAAGTTCGCTGAGATTGAACACACTAAAAGACTGTCCTATAGATCATTATTCCCTCTAATAAATGTTTTAACATTGTAGATAAATAAACATACATAATAAATTTGATATAAAAAATAGTGTGCGACAGAAATTATATCGTTATAAAGATGAAATTAGTATTGTTTTCCAATCTTATACAAGCGTATAATTACAAGCAAAATTGCCCGGCTTCGCTCTCGGGTTAGATATACATTACTGTATAACCTTGGCTGTCACAGTTTGCCCTCCCTGACACCGGTAATCGCCGTGGCGATATCTCAGTTGGGGAAGATTTTTGGTTCTTGCCCGGACCACCCGGTCAATAGTTTCAGGTGTGTAATTGCTTTCGTTTTGGAGCTATGGCTGGAACACACACACACACACACACACACACACACACACACACACGGACAGTCGGGCACGTCCTTTTAATATTATAGACCTACATGTGTTCCATGACCACAAACTACTTCCTCACAACAGTGTAATTCGTGCCAGAGTCAGGCACAAAAAACACACACAACTCACTAGAAGAGCATGAAAGACATACTGTACTAGCACAGTGAACAATCGATATACCACTGATAATATACTAATATACGGATCATACGGGTCAACACAAACTTTTCAGACATGTCACAAAAAGCCCTTGAGAGTAGGAATCGAGACCCACAAATATACCAACACAGTCACTTACCCCCCCCCCCCCCCATACGGAAACAACATACAATAAAGAACCAAACACGGCATAAGACACATCTCTATTAACACATTAAACTCCTACAACAAACATTACCAATATAACTGAAACGAGTTTTGAGTTATGCTCCGGAAACACAACTCGAGTGGACGGACGTAACCCATTCCAACATCCTTCCCAACCGCGTTGAACTGAGGAATAAGAAACAGTAAATATACGACTTAACATTACACTATCTTAAACTGGATCACTGAACATACGAATCAGCAGAAGAGTCAGTAAGTAGTCAGGGAACATTTAGTCGAACACTGACCAAATCAGCAGAAGAGTCAGCAAGTAATCAGGGAACACTTAGTCGAACACTGACCGCATCAGAAGAGTCGGCAAGTAGTCAGGGAACACTTAGTCGAACGCTGACATAGAGAGAAACACACTGCCTTTTATGACCAACACAGGCCAGGGCTCACGAACTCACTAGGGATAGTTTTTCTTCCCGGCCACTTAGTCACCCACCCAGAACTTTACCCATTACCATAAATGTTCCCCAGTTACTCATATTTTTTTTCTTCTCCCAAGTCATTTCCAGTCCCACCTTAAGTGCGCGGACCCATTAGATAATTAATGGAGTAAGAATTTCGTGATGGCTCCAGATGCATCTAGTCAGAGAGGAAAAAAAAAGTTATGCCCTGTACAGTTAAAGACAGTTAATTTGAACCTTTTAGTCAAATTACATACCCCCAACCTCCCCCCCCTCGCGGTAATGTTAATTTGGTAGTAAGTCACCCCCCCAACCCCCTACAAAACAGTAGAGGTCAGAGGTCACATAGGGCTGCTCTTACCCACAAAATGCTCCTCTATTGATGTGATCGAATTTGACCTCACAAGAGCCTATACAGAGTAATGATTCTCTTACCTGGTACGGTAATGTGTCAAGAGGCTGGTCCTGGAGCTCAGTGGGCCAACAGGGGTGATGGTTTATAGTGTGTGTCAGCGGCAGGTCACCTCCACAACCTGTAGAGGAGACAACGATTGAAATAGGTTAAAAAAGAAAATGGAAATTGATGCATAAGACATGAACGTTAAGATGAATGTTCAGTTGATACATACGATAAAAAGCATACATACAGGGTATGTGCACTAAAAGATACACACACACACACACAATTATTTAAAAATTACTTTCCATCCCTCCCCTACACGATTCCCCCCTTGAAATATTTTGACTACCACCCACCCTCACCACTACCACCCACCCCACCACTACCACCCACCCCACCACTACCACCCACCCCCACCCACCCCCACCACTATCACCCACCCACCCCACCACTACCACCCACCCTCACCACTACCACCCACCCCACCACTACCACCCACCCCCACCACTATCACCCACCCACCCCACCACTACCACCCACCCCCACCACTATCACCCACCCACCCCCACCACTATCACCCACCCTCACCACTACCACCCACCCCACCACTACCACCCACCCCACCACTACCACCCACCCCCACCACTACCACCCACCCTCACCACTACCACCCACTCTCACCACTACCACCCACCCTCACCACTACCACCCACCCTCACCACTACCACCCACCCCACCACTACCACCCACCCCCACCGCTATCACCCACCCACCCCCACCACTATCACCCACCCACCCCCACCACTACCACCCACCCCACCACTACTACCCACCCCCACCACTATCACCCACCCACCCCCATCACTACCACCCACCCCACCACTGTATATTTTCAGCCTTCTGGCTGCTATGCTCTTTCAATAAACCGTTAATTATTATTTATTATTATTATTATTACACACACACACACACACACACACACACACACACACACACACACACATACACACACACATACACACACACCATCACCAACACCCCCTCCAACACACCACCACCATCACATCTTCCCTAACCTCCAACATTTTTCCTCCACTCACTCAAAATTTCCTCCCACAATTTCCTGGGTTAAAAAAAAAGTTTGTCTATGTTCCCGAGAATTCTGGTGAATATATTGGTGAGGTTAACTTGATGCACCGTCCTTTTTTTTAACTCGCTTTTCAAATATATATATATATATATATATATATATATATATATATATATATATATATATATATATAGATATATATATATATATATATATATATATATATATATATATATATATATATATATATATATATATATGGGTTTTTTTTCAGTTAGGTTGGGTTTTGGTTTGGTTAGGTTAGGTTAGGTTAGGTTATGATAGATACATAAGCAAACAATTATACAACATATATACATACATACATTAAACACATTAAACACACACACACACACACCGAACCATCGAAGCTGCCGGACTATCAGGTCCCAGAATAGCTGCCCGGAATAGCTGGGTCCAACCTGTCATCAGCCTTCATAGGGTGAGGACGTGTGTAGTCGGCGCTGCCCGCTAACGCGGCCGTGGCCTCTTGATCGTGGAGACAGCTGCCAGCCCGGTGTGTCGGGCCGCCCCCTGCCCCATCTCCGCCTTCCCATCTGGCTTTATCAACAACCTCACACCAACAGTACAGTGCAAAGATTGACGATCAACCCACAAGTGATATACAAAAGTGACAATTTCAACTCGAAGGAAAAGCACAAAAACACAGCAATACTGATTGTGGCTGGATCTGACCTAACCTGACCTGACCTCACGGCTTCACCTGACCTAACCTGAAGGATGGAGCACACCTGCATTGCCCCAAGCTACTGTCCTGGCCACACACCTGCCCAACCGCATCCAGCCCATACGAGCACGAACTGATTGCTACAAGAACAGCCCAGTCCCAACCATTGTAAAAATTATCAACACCTAATTATTATATATCATATTTGTATTACTTATGTTACTTGTACATCATTTGTAAATCAAGAGAACCATTCCCCGATTATGTAATTGTATATTTTCAGCCTTCCGGCTGCCATGCTCTTTCAATAAACCGTTAATTATTATTATTATTATTATTATTATTATTACACACACACACAAGATTAAAATGAAATTATCTTGGTAAAAACAGCTGAATATTTTGGACCACAAGAACTGAGTCAAAGACAATTTCTCATTGTGTTTTTGTTACACACGAGAGAAAAAAAGAGATTGAGAGAAGTTGAGAAAGAAAAAGAGAAAAGAAGATACAAGTAAAGCAAATAAAGATGGAAAATAAATTAGAGTAAGTGGGAGATAAACTGGAGACGGAGAGAGATAGAGGAAATAGAATAAAAAATGAGTAAGAGAAGATAAGAAAGATAAGAAAAACGACGCCAAACGAACAAGAACAAAAAGGAAACATCAACATAAGGTCTGGCCTGTTAGTTACACCCTTTTAGCATAAACCTCCCCCCTGAGGCTAGCGTGACTCTGGTTTTTATATTTATTTTATTTATTTTCACACATTTTCTTGTTTTTGTTTTAATATTTGATTTTTTTTTACCAAGTGTTGTATATATTACTAATTAATTCTTGGTCACCTTTGTATTTTTTTCTGAGGAAGGCTATTAAGATAATTAATTTTGTATAATGAAGACAAATGGTCATGTCAGTGTAAATAGAGTCAAATTACAACATAATGTGTATTAATCTTTATGAAAATTACGTTTTAATGACGCCATCAGTTCAGGAGACCGAAGTGTAATCCCCAAGTTTGCTATTTTATCAGGTCATAAATCATGTTGTCTAGACGTTATACATTGAAGTGCCCAAGTCTGAGTGTCTATCCAAGTGTTATATAGCGTATATTATTTAATCCTGTGGCAGACTAATATATTATGAAGATTAAATGAGTTAACTTGTTCCAATACCACACACCTTGAACACCCCCCCCCCCCCCCCCCATGTTCAAGGTGTTTACAAAGTCTCTTGATGTTTGTGTTTACAGTCACTTGAGGAAATTACACATGGAAAACAG
The DNA here is from genome assembly GCA_958450375.1 of Homarus gammarus. Classification (NCBI taxonomy): domain Eukaryota; kingdom Metazoa; phylum Arthropoda; class Malacostraca; order Decapoda; family Nephropidae; genus Homarus; species Homarus gammarus. The sequence continues at coordinate 468,353 of CAUDMG010001873.1, forward strand.
TGGCATTGACTGAAGTTCTTTGTAGGCGAGATATTTGATGGTTTATAAATGTACCCAGACAACTCACTAGGGCCAGCCGACACACGTGAGGAGGAACGATATAAGCAACAGTAAACCTCACGAGTGATGGTTGGTTGTATGTCAGTCTACGGTACAGTGTTGCCAGGTGTCATAGTAACTACGTCATCACAGTCTACGGTACTATATCACCAGTTTTTACTATGTGTCACCCAATAGTTGTTGTCTGTAATAAAACTGACCAAATATTTCCTATCGAGGATATATATACGTAGAGATGGAAAATGGATGATACAGCTTTTAAGATAAAGGATAATGAATATATACGAAATTTATAAAGTTACAAAATCACGGAATACTGACTGACAGATGTAACGTGAATGTAATTTTTTTTTCATTCCGGGAGCCGCTAAGATAGAGTAAGTAAAGCTCATTTTTACATTATAATAACACTATCTCCCCTCCCGTCACTCACCGCTGTCACCATCACTGTGAGTAACAGCCACCGTAAGATGAAAAATGGATATGCCATATAAATATATCTCACTTAAATTATGCAATTTCAAATTTCAATATTACTTCCTTACATCTTCATTGCATCTCTCACTGACGCGTCACTCTTATTGGCACATCAGACCGCGGCATCTCAAGTGACCTACATCAGCGTGTCCAATACATCGTGTGGGTGTTGTGTGTGATGCTTGCGACTACTTTAAGGTGATTTCCTACACCAAGCGGGCGTTGGGTATTGCTTGCGACTAAACTAAGAGCTTCTCTACACCATGTGGGTATCGTTTGGCCCATGATGTTTCTTGCAGCATACTAAGAACTCTCTACTGAGTATAATGCGATAGTGCTACCGGCCCTGGGAAACGGTGCGGCCGGTCCTGGGAAACGGTGCGGCCGGTCCTTGTAAACGGTGCGGCCGATCCTGGGAAACGATGCGGCCGGCCCTGGGAAACGATGCGGCCGGTCCTTGGAAACGGTGCGGCCGACCCTATGAGACAGTGCAGCCGGCCCTGAGAGACAGTGTGGCCGACCCTGGGAGTGTGTGTAGTGTCCTGGGAGACAAACTAGGCATCAGGGTGAAGACGATGAAGACGTATTGGGCAAAACTTTTAGTCCCGCGTCGCCTGGACGGATGGCCGCCGTCTCCTGTTTTTCCCCGTCAAGATTGTGAACGATTTGATTATTGTTTCTTTATACCGAGTTTCCCGTATAGCAAGTGTATACCATAGATTATGACGGTACTTTAGACTATTCCGTTCATGGCGGGGTGCCATTGTGGTAGCGTTAAGGATTCTTCTGAAAATATTAAATGTTCATATTCATGGACATCTAAATTGCTCTTTTCGTAAAATTAAAATGTGTTTTTATGATAAAGTTGAGGATTTCATCATCTAACACACACAGAAGGGTTTAGACTGCTTGGTATTATGATGATCCTCTCCCCGCTAAACTTCACACTTTGATCAAGATGAAAAGTAAGTCTCCGGTACTTTTTTTTTTTGGCTCTGCGACGCGAGAGAATCACAAACTACCTCACACTCATCTCACTCCATTGTGATTATCTCTGAGTCTTCCCAGTACTTGTCCAGTCGTCTGTCGTAGCTTTTTTTTATAGATCATTGTTCCTTTTATAGCAAGCAGTATGTGTGTGGAGGAGGCCTAGGCGGCGATGACGGTGGTGTACAGGAGCGAGTGTTGGGGATGGTAGTGGTGATGGTGGTGGAGGTAGTGATAAATAGTAGTGATAGTGGTGGAGGTATTGGTGGTAGTGGTGATGGTGGTGGAGGTAATGGTGGTAGTGGTGGAGGTAGTGGTGGAGGTAGTGGTGGTAGTGGTGATGGTGGTGGAGGTGGTGGTGATGGTGGTGGAATTAGTGGTGGTAGTGGTGATGGTGGTGGAGGTAGTGGTGGTAGTGGTGATGGTGGTGGAGGTAGTGGTGGTAGTGGTGATGGTGGTGAAAGTAGTGGTGGTAGTGGTGATGGTGGTGGAGGTAGTGGTGGTAGTGGTGATGGTGTACACAAGTGACTAGAGTGTACAGTTAATGATGGTATCTTTATGCCTAACCCATATAAAGTCATCCGCCAGGCACCCACGTCATGTAAAGTCCTCCCCCAGGCACCCACGTCATGTAAAGTCCTCCGCCAGGCACCCACGTCATGTAAAGTCCTCCGCCAGGCACCCACGTTTTGTAAAGTCCTCCGCCAGGCACCCACGTCATGTAAAGTCCTCCGCCAGGCACCCACGTTATGTAAAGTCCTCCGTCAGGCACCCACGTCATGTAAAGTCCTCCGCCAGGCACCCACGTTATGTAAAGTCCTCCGCCAGGCACCCACGTCATGTAAAGTCCTCCGCCAGGCACCCACGTTATGTAAAGTCCTCCGTCAGGCACCCACGTTATGTAAAGTCCTCCGTCAGGCACCCACGTCATGTAAAGTCCTCCGCCAGGCACCCACTTTATGTAAAGTCCTCCGCCAGGCACCCACGTCATGTAAAGTCCTCCGCCAGGCACCCACGTCATGTAAGTCATCCGGCAGGCACCCACGTCATGTAAAGTCATCCGCCAGGCACCCAAGTCATGTAAAATAATCCGCCAGGCACCCACGTTATGTAAAGTCCTCCGCCAGGCACCCACGTCATGTAAAGTCATCCGCCAGGCACCCAAGTCATGTAAAATAATCCGTCAGGCACCCACGTTATGTAAAGTCCTCCGCCAGGCACCCACGTCATGTAGAGTCCTCCGCCAGTCACCCACGTGATGTAAAGTCATCCGCCAAGCACCCAAGTCATGTAAAATAATCCCGTCAGGCACCCGCGTCATGTAAAGTCCTCCGCCAGGCACCCACGTCATGTAAAGTCCTCCGCCAGATGACAGGTCAAGTAAAGCTCTCCGCCAGGCGATACATCAGGCAAAGTCCCCCATCAGGCTGCCTGCTTGAGCCTCTTTTCGTGAAATAATCGTCAAGCCTCGCCTGTGTCAGGTGCCTGCATGGCCATGGAGAGAGGCATGAATGAAGATTATACTTGCCAACACACACACACACACACACACACACACACACACACACACACACACACACCACAAAGACACACGCACACATCCACACAAACATCAAAGAGGCGCTGTGTACACAAACACCACACAAGCATAAGCATACAGACACACATACAATACCACACAGGCTCACTCAACACACCGTATGTTATGATTCTATTCATGTACAGTAGATACATGTTTATTCATCACAAGGAACTGTGAAAACTATACCCACGTACAGCCACACCTACATATAGCCACACCCACGTATAGCTACACCCATAAGAACATAAGAACATAAGAATGGAGGAAACTGCAGCGGGCCTATTGGCCCATACTGGGCAGTCCCGTTTACACCCAACCCCTATTGCTCATATGAGCATCCAACCTATGTTTGAAGCAATTCAGCGTATTCGAGTTAATGATGATATTTGGTAACTTGTTCCATTCATCCACTACTCTGTTTCCAAACCAGTGTTTACCTATTTCACGCCTAAATCTAAATTTGTCCAATTTAAAACCATTGTTACGAGTTCGCTCCTGGTTGGATAATTTGAGTACCTTTGTAATGTCCCCTTTGTTTAGCCCTGCCTTCCATTTATACACCTCTATCAGGTCGCCCCTCGCTCTACGTCTCTCAAGGGAGTGCAAATTAAGATGCTTTAACCTGTCTCTATACTCAAGGTTCCTGATACCCGGGATTAGTCTTGTCATTCTCCTCTGAATTCTTTCCAAGGATTCTATATCCATTCTGTAATACGGTGACCAGAACTGGACTGCGTAATCCAGGTGTGGTCTCACAAGAGCAAGATACAGTTTTAGGATGACCTCGCTAGTCTTGTAACTAACACTCCTTTGTATGAACCCAAGTACTTTATTAGCCTTGTTTCGAGCAAAAACACATTGTTTACTTGGCTTAAGGTTCCTACTTATCATTACTCCTAAATCTCTCTCGCAGTCGGATTTCTCTATGGCATCGTTGTTCATCTGGTATCTGGTTTCCCTGTTTACATTTCCTATACTGAGTACTTTACATTTGTCAATGTTGAATTTCATCTGCCATTTTTCAGACCATTCGAAAAATTTGTTTAGATCCTCCTGTAGTTTTGCCGAGTCCTCGTCAGATTTGATAACACGTCCTATTTTAGTATCATCAGCAAATTTACTTATGTTGCTGTCTATGCCGATATCTATGTCGTTTATGTATATAATAAACAATAATGGTCCAAGTACTGAGCCTTGGGGAACTCCACTTGTGACGTTGCTCCAATGGGACTTAGTGCCGTTAATGCTCACTCGCTGTTTCCTGTCCTGTAACCACGCCCTAATCCATTTAAGGATGTCACCTTTGATGCCATGAGCTTCTACCTTTCTAATTAGTCTTTCGTGGGGTACTCTGTCGAAGGCTTTGCTAAAGTCGAGATATACCACATCATAATTGTGCCCCTCGTCCACTGATTCGAAAACTGATGAAAAGAATGTTAATAGATTAGTTAGGCAAGAACGTCCGCTTGTGAAGCCATGCTGGGAATCATTGATCAATCTGTGCTTCTCCAGGTGATTTCGAATAGAGTTTGAAATGATTGCTTCCAGTAATTTGCCTACTATTGATGTTAGACTGATTGGGCGGTAGTTAGAGGATAGTGATCTATCCCCCTTCTTGAAGATCGGTATTACATTCGCTATCCTCCAGGATTCTGGTACTACACCTGTTTTTAAGGACATGTTAAACAACTTTGCTAAGGGCATACTAAGCTCTTCCTTACATTCCTTTAATACTCTGGCAAATACCTCATCGGGACCAGGTGACTTATTAGGCTTTAGTTTGTCTATTTGCTTACTAACATCGTTACTAGTCACTACTATCTCACTTAATTTGTTTTCTTCACTATCTCTGAATAGAGTCGGTGCCTCGGGTATCATGTTTAAATTTTCGGTGGTGAAAACTGTTGAAAAATATTTATTCAAATTATTGCTCATTTCTCCGTCGTTATCAGTGAGCTCGCCGGAGTCTGACCGTATTGGTCCAATCTTTTCTCGTGTTTTAGTTTGGTACATTTGGTAGAATCCTTTGGGGTTTGTCTTTGCCTCGCTTGCTATCCTTACCTCATTATTCCTCTTTGCTTTCCTTATCTCGGTTTTAACCCTACTCGCCAATACCCTATAATAGTCCCGGAGGTGAATTTCGCCACGATTTATCCTTCTACCTATAGCCTTCCTTTGGCCAATGATGTTCTTTAAATAATTATTTATCCATTTAGGGTCATTGTTGTTTGATCTGAGTTTTTTGTATGGTATGTTCTGCCTTTGTGCATTAAGTAACTCACTATTTAAATTGTCGTGGAACTCGGCAATCTCAGATCTCGTCATCAGGTCCGTGTCATCTGTCAGGTTCACGGCCAAGCGCGACACCCCCTCTCTCAGCTGCCTCTTTAAACTGTCAAAGTTTGCCCTTCTGAAATCTGGTACTTTAGTGGAATTTTCCTTACGTCTGCCCTGAAAATCTAACTGGAATCGAATTTCTTTGTGATCGCTGTTTGCAAGTTCGTTCCCTACCTCGACATTGCTAATGAGGTTTTCTCTGTTTGACAAAACTAAATCCAATATATTATTACCCCGTGTGGGTTCGGTTATATGTTGACTTAGGAAACAGTCCTGGATCGTCTCGAGAAAATCCTCTGATTCTGAGTTTCCCGTAAGGTCGGTCCAATCTATTTGGCCAAGGTTAAAGTCGCCTACTATACAGACTTTGTTGTGTATGGAAGCCCTGCGCATTTCATCCCAGATAAGTCGCTCATTGACTCTGTCAAGATTGGGGGGTCTATATATTACTCCTGTGATTAATTTTTCCCGACCGTCGCTTAATTCTATCCAAATTGTTTCTGTATTCCTCTCAGTTTTTATTTCCTTATTTATTTCACACTTCAGGTTATAGCAACACACGCATAGCCACACCAATGTATAGCTACACCCACATATAGCTACACCCACGTATAGCTACACCCATGTATAGCAACACACGCATAGCCACACCCACGTATAGCCACACCCACGTATAGCCACACACATGTATAGCCACAACAAGACACTGCCACGCCCAGGTACTGCCACGCCCACGTACAGGTCTCTGGCCAATCAACGCCCGCTAAGTGAGGTAAACTTGGGGAGAGTTGAGGGAGGTGAGGTGTGGCGGCCTCCAGGGACCTCCACCTCAACAGTACCTTCACCCACCAGATATTTGGCTATTGTTCGGACTTACTGACTCAGTGACTATTTTACTGACTGACTGATTTGACTAAATATTTTACTGACTGACTGACTGAATATTCCACTGACCAATTGACTGACTGACTATTCCACTGACCGATTGATTGTCTCACCCACTGATTCATCGACTGACTGACTGACTTACCCACTGACGGAAAAAACTTGCCCCCTCCCCCCCACACATACACCCACACCTCCCACACACTTACCCACACCCCCACACACTCACCCACACCCCCACACACTCACCCACACCCCCCACACACTCACCCACACCCTCCACACACTCACCCACACCTCCCACACACTCACCCAGACCCCCCACACACTCACCCACAACCCCACACACTCACCCACACCCACCACACACTCATCCACACCCCCCACACACTCACCTACACCCCCCACACACTCACCCAGACCCCCACACACTCACCCAGACCCCCACACACTCACCCAGACCCCCACACACTCACCCACACCCCCACACACTCACCCACACCCCTACACACTCACCTACACCCCCCACACACTCACCTACACCCCCACACACTCACCTACACCCCCACACACTCACCCAGACCCCCACACACTCACCCACACCCCCACACACTCACCCACACCCCCCACACACTCACCCAGACCCCCCACACACTCACCTACACCCCCCACACACTCACCCACACCCCCACACACTCACCCACACCCCACACACTCACCTACACCCCCACACACTCACCTACACCCCCCACGCACGCTAACTCACCCAGTAACCAAACATTAATTCGATCTCATAATCCTCACACTGGAGAAGATATGCTGACTCATTCAACTGACATTAATACTCACTTTCGACACACAGATCACGGCCCAGATGGTGTCAGGTAGTAACTAAGACTACACCGCCACAGGTTCCCTAGGTCATATCGACGCTCGTGAGGGGACTACAACACGTAAGACTGGTTGAGACTGAGGCTGTAGGTCCGCCAGTCTCCAGGGACCTCCACCAAATTACCTTCAAAGCCTCTGTCTTCTATAACCCTGATGTGTCTTGAGGTGGCCCAAGTGTATCTAAGATGACCCCGGTGTGTCTGAGGTGGCCCTGGTCTGTGAGGTGGCCCAAGTGTATCTAAGATGACCCCGGTGTGTCTGAGGTGGCCCTGGTTTGCCTCTTGTGTTCCTCGTCTGACTCCTTTGACTCTGGTCTGGCCTCTGTGACTAGCATGGCCTCGATGGCTCTGGTGAAGCGTCTTTCATATCCTTTGATATTTCATGATCAGTTTGTATGGTTTCGTGATAAAGAAATAATTAGGTATACATAAGCCTTAACTCATACTACATACAACGAAAAAATAATGACTTAATACCACATAGAACACGAGGAAATAATGACTTAATACCACATAGAACACCAGGAAATAATGACTTAATACCACATAGAACACCAGGAAATAATGACTTAATACCACATAGAACACGAGGAAATAATGACTTAATACCACATAGAACACCAGGAAATAATGACTTAATACCACATAGAACACCAGGAAATAATGACTTAATACCACATAGAACACCAGGAAATAATGACTTAATACCACATAGAACACCAGGAAATAATGACTTAATACCACATAGAACACGAGGACTATGTGTTTAGTTTCATGACGTAATGTTCTTGCTAGGAAGAGGTCAGTGACAGGATGTAGTTTGTTTACGTTACGTCTCTTGTATTTACAGAAGTTCTTAAGACGATTATAATTCGTAAATGACGTTGTAAAACAAATATCTATCAGGTTGACTAAGTACCAGAATAACATTAGAAATACTGAGACTCTACGTTAGCTTGATACGTGCATTTAACATCACTGAGACTCTACGTTAACTTGATACGTTCATTTAACGTCACTGAGACTCTACGTTAACTTGATACATTCATTTAACATTATTGAGACTCTATGTTAACGCGTCCTTTGTTTTCGTCCATCAACCCGTCTTTTTATTGGGCCGTTCCTCTACTTGTAAATACCGGGGTTGACCTTCACGTGTGTGGTGTCGTAAAGGTGTGTGATCAAGTCTCGCTGGGAGTCTCACAGGAGGGGAGTGGAGGTCCCTACCGAACCCTCGAACCAGAATTCAGGGTACAATAGATAACCTGACTTTTCGTGACCTAACATAACATGACCTGCCCTGACCTAACATAACCAGACCTGCCCTGACCTAACATAACCTGACCTGTCCTGACCTAACCTAACCTGACTTGACCTAGCCTAACGAGGTATAACCAAACTTGATGTGACCGAATCAAATATAACAACGAAGCTTTGACCTGACCCGACCTGACCTAATCTCGTATCTATATATATATATAAACTACCATAACCAACCCACATTAGTGCATTTATCATAAAGTATCAAAATACAGTTTCATTACCCATAAAATATGACCTTGTTATTTCTGTAGGAGGTTGAGGCGTCGGGTAGTTCCTGTAGATCCAAACTGACTTTTACTTCAACTCAGTTTCTTTCGATAAGTGTTCCTCCTCCTCCTTCCCCTTCCTCCTCCTTCTTCTCCCCCTCACTTCTTAAATGAAAAGTCGCTGGGTCGCTGGGAGTGACCCGCCCTCCTCTCTCACTATAATGACTCGGGATCCTCCGCCATAGTGTAATGTTTACTTCACCGTCTCCCCAGCTCCAGGTCTCAGAAAATTGTGGACTCGCGCTCATCACTGTGCTCGTCACGCCCCCGCCCATGGCTTATCCTTCATGAAAAAACGATAACGTGCACGAAATGACGGGTTTTTGTGAAATTTGGCAGGATCTCCGAACCCCTTGCACCCACCTCCCTCTCCCATTATCGGACTATTTTAACTAGAGTGTTGAGAACGTTCGGGAGTTCGGTCCATCTGGCTGGGACATCCTGTAGTACCATGAGTTGTCCGTAACTACTCAGTCGCGGGAAGAGTTGAACCTTATGACCAGTTTCTTCATCTGTATGTTACGATTTTTTTTTTAAATATCTTGAAAAAGGAATAAACAAAATTATCCTTAAACATAGAAAAGTTATCTTTGGTCATTTTGCTCATAATATCACTGAAAGTTTATTCTTGAGAATTTTTTTTTTCATCTGAGTTGTAATTTAAGTCTTGGGATATATATATATATATATACATATATATTTCATTAGCCCAATAAACACGCGGACTTCTACATACAATCAACACCTCAACCCGCCAGGATTCGAACCCACGGCCCTCGAGCCCATGACTGTGACCGGGGAACGCAAACCGCTGGACCACCAGGATACTAAAAGCAGTCCTAGACTCTGTTGTGTGTAGAAGGCCGCGTGTTTATTAGGCTAATGAAATATATATGGATCCTCGTGTTTCGAAGCCGGATTTGGTAAAACGTTACTCTGACCACCTACGTGATACGGGTAGTCCCCATTTGAGGTTCACGGCGTCATAAGATCGTTGAACAGGCTTTGTGTGAAATATAACAGAGTCTAGGACTGCTTTTAGTATCCTGGTGGTCCAGCGGTTAGCGTTCCCCGGTCACAGTCATAGGCCTGTGGGCCGTGGGTTCGAATCCTAGCGGGTTGAGGTGTTGATTATATATATATGTATTTATTTATTTATTTATTTATTTTTTTTTTAATTTCCTGTCATTAATAGTGAGCAACAAGTATCAATTAATTTTCTCAAATACCAGAGGGGAAAATAATACGGGACTCCTTTTACTCTCATGTTAATATTTTTTTATCATTAATTTATATTGTTAAGTAACTACGATAAATCTTTGTTGAAAACTGTTGTCACAAATAATCTCATGGTGTATAAATAAATCCCTCATAAAATAAATATTTATGTGTACACCGTCCAGCTGAGCGCGTAATGCTGTACGACTCATCACGTTAAATGATATTCGTCTTCCCTAAATTAAAAATAATAATAATAATAATATTATTATTATTATTATTATTATTATTATTATTATTATTATTATTATTATTGTTGTTGTATTAATATTGTTATTATTATTATTTTTATTATTATTATTATTATTATTACTGGCGGGAACTTATTAATCTTTGGTTCATCTGTGATTCTGTCCGTCCGTCTGTCCTGTCGTTCTTGCATTCGTCAGTCCACTTTTCCATCTATTCATTCGTCTGTTCCTTCATCCATTTCCTTCCTCTAGGAATAAATCCATTTTCTCTATACGTCCCAACCTTCGTCCGTCCTTCCGACCATCAGTAAAAAAAGGACTAGAATTTACTTTTATGATTCAAACAGTTTCCCCAGAGTGCTCACCCGTGGCGCTGTATGTGAGGGTAGGAGAGGGAGGGAGGGAATGCCTCACTCTCACCCACACTCCCCGCCTCATTGACTTTGGGTTTTACCTCCGTGTGTGTCCGTTTCTTAAGACGCCACATCCTCTTTACCTCCATCTCCTTCCCCTCCGACCTCCATAACCCTCCTAGTCCTCCTCTTAATCTCCTTCCTCGTCCGCCTCCACTTCAAACAGAGGGAGAATTGACACGGGGCTGACCGACCTGACCCTCCATGTAAGGTCATCTGCTATACAGTATTGATGACGATCTTAACCTCAAAAGAACGTCACCGTATGCTTCGAGTGGCAGTCCTTAGCCCGTCGTTAGGGTAAATGTCATTAACTTCGTCGAGACCATTTTATTGAATCTTTTGGTGGGAAGAACTCTGGTAATCAGCCGAGATCTCAGAGGAGGGAAGGAGAAGAAGAAGGGGAGGAGGAGGAGTTTGGTATTTGTCATGATCCGATTATTTTAACCACGAGTGGATTGAAGATGTTAGGTGAGTATGTCACTTGTTAGACACACACACACACACACACACACACATACACACACACACCATGCAACATCCGTATCACCAAACACCATTAACATCACCAAGTACCATCAGCATCACCAGACACCATCAGCATCACCAGGCGCCATCAACATCACCAGACACCATCAGCATCATCAGACACCATCAGCATCACCAGGCACCATCACCAGGCACCATCAGCATCACCAGGCACCATCACCAGACACCGTCAGCATCACCCAGGCACCATCAGCATCACCAAGCGGCATTATCTGTACCACTCAGAAGGTAATTCCCAGGGACGACTCCTCGACCTGGTGTCTACAACCATTGTTCGACGCTATTTGTCCGAACGCCTGCATCCCGACTTAATCCCGACTTACACCGCCACAGTTCGAACTCACACATAATCCCGACAATTAAAAAACGGTGCAAAATAAACAGTCAAATATTCTCATATATTGTAGGATATTTTGGATAAACGATAAAGTGTGTAAGGTGATAATTGAGGGAAGAGAGGGTGAGGGAAGCCATCGTCTGAGGCAGGTACCGGGAGATGCAAGGGCTGGAAGGCTGCAATGCGGGTCTCGCCATGAAGGAACTATGTGGATTAACTTGTGTAGGTGGGTTAACTAGTGGGTTAACTTATGTAGGTGGGTTAACTTGTGTAGGTGGGTTAACTAGTGGATTAACTTGTGTAGGTGGGTTAACTAGTGGGTTAACTTGTGTAGGTGGGTTAACTAGTGGATTAACTTGTGTAGGTGGGTTAACTAGTGGGTTAACTTGTGTTGATGGGTTAACTTGTGGGAGTGGGTTGACTTGTGTAGGTGGGTTAACTAGTGGATTAACTTGTGTAGGTGGGTAACCTGTGTTGGGTTAACTTGTGTAGGTGGGTTAACTAGTGGATTAACTTGTGTAGGTGGGTTAACTAGTGTTGGTGGGCTAACTAGTGGGTTAACTTGTGTAGGTGGGTTACCTTGCGTTGGTGGGTTAACTAGTGAGTTAACTTGTGTAGGTGGGTTAACTTGTGTTGGTGGGTTAACTTGTGTAGGTGCGTTAACTTGCGTTGGTGAGTTAACTTGTGTAGGTGGGTTAACTTGCGTTGGTGGGTTAAATTGTGTAGGTGGGTTAAGTTGCGTTGATGGGGTAACAAGTGGGTTAACTTGTGTAGGTGGTTTAACTTGTGTTGGTAGGTTAATTTGTATGTTAACTTGTGTAAGTGATTAAACTTGTGTTGGTATGTTAACTTGTGTAGGTGGGTTAACTTATATTGGTGTGTTAATAGGTGGTTTAACTTGTGTGTTAACTTGTGTAAGTGGGTTAACTTATGTAGGTGGGTTAACTTGTATTGGTGGGTTAACTTGTGTAGGTGGGTTAACTTGTGTTGGTGGGTTAACTTATATAGGTAGGTTAACTTACGTAGGTGGGTTAATTTGTGTTAACTTGTATTGGTGGGTTAACTTGTGTAGGTGGGTTAACTTGTGTTGGTGGGTTAACTTATTATAGGTGGGTTAACTTATGTAGGTGGGTTAACTTATGTAAGTGGGTTAACTTACGTAGGTGGGTTAATTTGTGTTAACTTGTGTAGGTGGCTTAATTTGTGGGTTAACTTTTGTAGGTAGAATAATTTATATTAACTTATGTAGGTGGGTTAACGTGTATAGATTAACTGTTAAGGTGGTTTAGCATGTATACTGTAGATCGTTAAATTATGTAGTTGGGTTAAATGTCGGCTGTTAACTTATGTATGTGAGCTAAGTAGTGTATGGTGTTAACTTATATAAGTGGATAAGTAGTATAGATGTTAACTTACGTAGGTGGGTTAAGTTTTATAGGTGGGTAAACCTATGGCAACCTGAGCTAGATATTTTCACTCAGGTTTAATTTATTTTGAGGTTTATAGAACTGATTCATATGTATTAAACTTTAACTCCTTGTGTATAAATAACAATACAAATTAAATTAGAATTATATATGTTTGTATTTATATAAACTGTACAAGAGAATATATAAGTTGAACTAGTATTAATTTTGACCTGAAGTGAATATTTTTTTATGATTTTTATTTTATTTGCTGCATCGCGTCTATTTTCAGTGTTAATTCCATGTGTATTTTTCACGGCTTACACTGAGTGTATTGTACAGTGTAAAATATTATTGACGTGTTGCTGGGCGAGAGCTGTGACGGACACGTTTAGCAGTGACGTGGCCAAGCGGAGGGATATTTTTTTTCCTGATCATTAGCAAAAATATGTGTCTGTCTGTCTGTTTGTTTGTGTTTTTGCCTGTCTGTCTTTCTGTTTTTCTCTTTTTATATTTCCTTCCCTCTTTCGCTCGCTCACTGTCTCTATTTTTATGACTACTCTACTCCCTCCCTTCAATTTTCACTACTCCTTATTCCTCCTCCCGACTACTCTCCTCTCTCCTCATCCCCCTCCTTCCCTCTTTCCCTCCCTCCTCCCCGCGCTCACTCCATGTTTAATCATTCGATCCCTTTCACCCCTTTCCCCTCACCTCCATCCTGTCTACCAAACTTCCAACTACCACTTTTCCCACCTCACTCTCACTCTCCTCTCACCACCCCATCCCTCATCCGTGTCCACTCACTTCACCCTCTCCCCTCACCCCACCCTCCCATCCCACCCTCCCTCCCATCCCTCATCCTTTTCCCCCTCCCTCCTCCCCCATCCCACACTCCACCACAACCCTCCTCTCTCATTGGTTGGTGAACAAGTCCATCTGCTTTACATATATTTCCTCGTAGCCTCCAACAAATATATGGTGGCATCGCTCTACACGGAACATTTCTCGTCATTTTCAGTACACCACATTACCATATATTTCCCCCGCTGCTGATCGACTCCACAATAGATTATATTCTGGGCTCTGGGATGAAGCTGAATTGCGGCTGTGTACTGGGAAGGTTCGCTGGGAAGATAAGGCTGAGAAGGTTTGCAATGGCCTGCCAAAACCCAGCCCGGAGGTATAATGTGGGTGCTGTCCTCTGAATCACGATGGGGGAGAGGAGGGGGGGGGGATAGGGGGAGGGATAGGGGGAAGGAGAGGGAGAGGGAGGGTGAGGAAGAAAGGGAGGGTAAAGAATTGGACCAAAGGAGGGTGAGGAATGACGGTGAGGGATAGAAGGTAAAGAGGGATGGGAGGAAGAGATGGAGGGTAAGGAATTAGAGGAAGGGGATTGCAGGAAGGAAGGGAAGGTGGGATGAGAGGAAGGGGGGGTAGGTGAGAAGGATGGGGGAGGTTTGAGAACGAGGGATGGGAGGGGAAGAAAAAAGAGGTATGAAGAAGTGGATGAGGGGGAGGTGAAGGAAGAAGAGGAGGCGCTAGGGGGAATGTGGGTGTGAGCTAGACAGAGGAAAGAAGAGGAAGAAGAAAAAAGGAAAAATGAGGGGAGAGAGTGAGTAAATAGTAAAGGAAACAGGGGAGAGTGAGTGGGAGGAGGGGTGAGGGGAGAGCGAGAGGGTGAACGAAGGAGGGGAGAGTGTGAATGAAAGAGAGAAGGAGTAGGAGGAGGAGGAAGGGGAAAGACATAAGCGAGGTGAGGGTGGGTTGAGCAAGAAAGGGGATGGAATGAGGGAAGAAGAGTGAGGGTAAGGGTGATAGGGGAGGGTTTATGTCAGATGAGAGGGGAGACATAAGAGGTGAATGAAGAGAGGGACAGATGGAAGCAAATAGAGATATAAAAGAGGAGAAAGAAGGTGTAGAGGGAAGGCCCCTAGGGAATAACTGCGGGGACACACACACACACACACACACACACACACACACACACACACACACACACACACATATGTATATAATGAATTGTTTACATGGCCATAAAACAGCATATTTTTGGAGGGGCAGAACACAGACACCCACGGGTTTAAGTCCAGTAAAATTGTCACCCTCTGACAGCAGCAAAGGTCACAGGAGACGTCACGTTCGGGCGACGCCTCTATGGGTTCCCATCGACCTTCTTTCTAGGGTTAGTTTAGGAGGTTCATAGTTGGCTTGACACTGATTTTTGGTGGTCCATGGTCTATACACGTGATTGTGGTGGTCCATGGTCTATACACGTGATTGTGGTGGTCCATGGTCTATACACGTGATTGTGGTGGTCCATGGTCTATACACGTGATTGTGGTGGTCCATGGTCTATACACGTGATTGTGGTGGTCCATGGTCTATACACGTGATTTTAGTGGTCCATGGTCTATACACGTGATTGTGGTGGTCCATGGTCTATACACGTGATTTTAGTGGTCCATGGTGTATACACGTGATTGTGGTGGTCCATGGTCTATACACGTGATAGTGGTGGTCCATAGCCTATACACGTGATTTTAGTGGTCCATGGTCTATACACGTGATTGTGGTGGTCCATGGTCTATACAGGTGATTGTGATGGTCCATGATCTATACACGTGGTTGTGGTGGACCATGGTCTATACACGTGATAGTGGTGATCCATGGTCTATACACGTGATTGTGGTGGTCCATGGTCATTACACATGATTTTGGTGGTTCATGGTCTATGCACGTGGTTGTGGTGGTACATGGTCTATACACGTGATTGCGGTGGACCATGGTCTATACAGGTGATTGTGATGGTCCAGGATCTATACACGTGGTTGTGGTGGTCCATGGGCTATACACGTGATAGTGGTGATCCTATGCACGTGATTGTGGTGGTTCATGGTCTGTACACGTGATTGTGGTTGTCCATGGTCTATTCACTTGATTGTGGTTGTCCATGGTCGATTCACTTGATTGTGGTTGTCCATGGTCCATACACGTGTTAGTGGTGGTCCATGGTCTATACACGTGATTGTATTGGTCCGTGGTTTTTACACGTGATTGTGGTTGTCCATGGTCTATACACGCGATTGTGGTTGTCCATGGTCTATACAGGTGATTGTGGTGGTCCATGGTCTATACACGTGATTGTGATGGTCCATGGTCTATACAGGTGATTGTGATGGTCCATGGTCTATGCAGGTGATTGTAGTGGTCCATGGTCTTACTATAAACACCTTGAGACACAAAAATATTCCTATAACAGCTGACAGGTTTGAACCACTGAAATGAACCCAAAATTGAACACATTATCCCCGAGGTGAACCAACGCCAGCCAGAGTTCCTTAATATACTGTAGAACCTTGATGGAATGCGTCACCCTAAACTCACCTCACCTCATAAAGCGAGAGGGAAAACACACACACACACACACACACACACACACACACACACACACACACACACACTTTAAAATATAGTCATAGTTTGGTCATTTTTAATGCCGCTAGTTTGGAAATTTAATTAGGGTGTGTACACATGCTAACTCACAAACCTGCAGGACTGTCTGTGTTTTGTCTTGTAACTCTGTTTAAAATCGTGGATGTGAATTAGACGGGAAGGACGGTATAAACACACTGGTATAAATCATAATACCGTCCGTTTCTATACATCCATCTAAAGAACAGATTAAGCTTGTGGAATAATTCTAAGGAAAAGTATGGAGAAAAAGTCCATCGTTATCTGTCAGGTCTGCATTCAAGCTCGCTAGAATTTACAGCTTGTGAGTCAGAATGATTAAGGAAACAGTTTATTGCGTGGTATGAATACAGCTAACTAAAACATCAACAACAAAAGTAAGTGGGTTTGGGTACACACAGTATCTTAGCGTCAACACAAGCGATCTCCGCCTCGTGTAAGGTACCTGTGGACGCGACGCCAAACAAACATTCGCCTCTACATTCTACCAGTGATGCTGATATTTTATGGAGCAATCAAAAACAAAAGTCCAATTACACGCCTGTGATCCCGACCTACTGGAACGAGTCCCCGACCTGGCTTGTCTACCCACAGAGCCTCACTTGAGTTTAGTACAGATTCAGAGATAAAAGTATAAAAGAGAATTTCTGCCCGTGATTGTATAAATATTCAGCATTGTTTTCTTCTCTCATGTCCATTGTATAACAGACACGGGGAGGAATAGATGACAAAATGATATTGATCCGTCATAAACAGTAAGAGAGGAAACATACAAAACGATGTCACTAATTACTGTGTTGACTGTCTTAAAACACCACCAATTTCTCTCGTCATTCAAAAGTGATGAAGTATAGTAGACAGTCAGGAATAAATATTGTAAGAAAACTTACCTTATGAAAATTGTAGTGTAGCACTGATAGATAGATACACACACACACACACACACACACACACACACACACACACACACACACACACACACACACACACACACACACACACAATCATGATGCAGGTTGGTGTGTTTACATGTGGTACAGTACAACACTGGCTGGTTAACTCTCGGTGGCAACTAATTAATTTAACTTCCGAGAAACTCATTACTGGCATATTTTCCTTAACACTTGTGCTAGTTTGTGTGTGTGTGTGTGTGTGTGTGTGTGTGTGTGTGTGTGTGTGTGTGTGTGTGTGTGTCTCGATCAGCTGACTGTATTGATTCTCACCCCCACACTCAAACTCTCCTCTTTGCCACCCCTCTTCCACTCTCTCTCTATTTCCTCACCCTTCTCACACTCTTCTTCCTTCCTCTTCACCCCTCACACACACACACACACACATCCTCTCTCTCTCTCTCTCTCTCTCTCTCTCTCTCTCTCTCTCTCTCTCTCTCTCTCTCCTCGCGTTCTTCCTCCTCCTCTCACACTCTCCCTCCCACCTCACCCCTCTCACACACTTCCTCCCTCCTCACCCCTCTCACACTCTCCCTCCCTCCTCACCCCTCTCACACACTTCATCCCTCCTCACCCCTCTCACACTCTCCCTCCCACCTCACCCCACTCACACACTCCCTCCTCACCCCTGTCACACACTCCCTCCTCACCCCTCTCACACTCTTCCTCCCTCCTCACCCCTCTCACACACTCCCTCCTCACCCCTCTCACACTCTCCCTCCCACCTCACCCCACTCACACACTCCCTCCTCACCCCTGCTACACACTCCCTCCTCACCCCTGTCACACACTCCCACCTTCTTCACCCCTCTCATTCTCTCCCTCCCACGTCACCCCTCTCATTCTCTCCCTCCCACCTCACCCCTCTCACACACTGCCTTCCTCCTCACCCCTCTCACACACTGCCTCCCACCTCACCCCTCTCACACACTCCCTCCCACCTCACCCCTCTCACACACTCCCTCCCTCCTCACCCCTCTCACACACTCCTCCCACCTCACCCCTCTCACACTCTCCCTCCCACCTCACCCCTCTCACACACTCCCTCCCTCCTCACCCCTCTCACTCTCCCTCCCACCTTACCCCTCTCACACTCTCCGCCCACCTCACCCCTCTCACACACTCCCTCCCTCCTCACCCCTCTCACACTCTCCCTCCCTCCTCACCCCTCTCACACTCTTCCTCCCACCTCACCCCTCTCACACACGCCCTCTTTCCTCACCCTCTCACACTCTCCCTCCCACCTCAGTCCTCTCACACACTCCCTCCCTCCTCATCCCTCTCACACACTCCCTCCCTCCTCACCCCTCTCACACACACCCTCCCACCTCACTCACTCCTCTCACACACACTCCCTCTTTCCTCACCCCTCTCACACACTCCCTCCCTCCTCACCCCTCTCACACACTCCCTCCCTCCTCACCCCTCTCACACACTCCCTCCCTCCTCACCCCTCTCACACACACTCCCTCCCTCCTCACCTCTCTCACACACTCCCTCCCTCCTCACCCCTCTCACACACACCCTCCCACCTCACTCACTCCTCTCACACACACTCCCTCCCTCCTCACCCCTCTCACACACTCCCTCCCTCCTCACCCCTCTCACACACTCCCTCCCTCCTCACCTCTCTCACACACACCCTCCCACCTCACTCACTCCTCTCACACACTCCCTCTTTCCTCACCCCTCTCACACACTCCCTCCCTCCTCACCCCTCTCACACACTCCCTCCCTCCGCACCCCTCTCACTCTCTTCCTCCCACCTCACCCCTCGTACACACTCCGTCTTTCCTCACCCCTCTCCCGACATCCATTCCATTCTAATTGCAGTTTCTTCCATCCCTTTAATCACTTTTACTTCCATTACTCCTTTCCTCACACCTTTTCACTCCACCCTTCTTTCTTTTCCATCTGTCACTCTTCCCGTCTCTCCCCCCCTCCCCCCCCCCGGGCCCCCCATCCTTCTCTCCCTCCCCCGGGGTGTCTCAGCGTCTTGGAAAGTGTCTCAGGGTGGTGAGAAAGAAGCCCTCTGAGGCAGTATGGGCGGAGGTGTGGCATGTTGTATTGGCTGACTAGTGTTGTATTTTCGATGTATTTATGACGTAAACTGATGGATTTTCCTTAGTCTATTTTTTAATGTATTTTTTTGCACGTGTTAATATTTTGTGATGATTTAAATACATAAATGTGAATGAATTTGTTGATCTAATTTTCGTAATTAATTTCCGGAGATTTGTTATATAATTAGTGAATCAGATTAATTTTTGGTCTTGTTTATTTATTACGTATTTAATTATTCGCTGTATATTTTCAAGAGCTGGTAGTGTGGGTGGGTGGGTAGTGTGGCTGGGTGGGTGGGCAGTGTGGGTGGTGGGTAGTGCAGGTGGGTGGGTGGGCAGTGTGGGTGGTGGGTAGTGTGGGTGGATAGTGTGGGTGGGTGGGTAGTGTGGGTCGATAGTGTTACGACCGTGTCGTATTTTTTCTATTATATATGTAACATGCTTCCATGTTGTTACATATTATTCCTGTAATGATGTGTTATATTTACTATTATATAATCTAGTCACCTTACCCTGTGCTGTTAAGGTTTTAACTGTTATTATTTGTTCAAGCCCATCTTATTTCTTCATTTAGTATTGTAACAAGCATTCTTTGTTTCTCTAACGACCATCTGCATCGTTAAACGACCCATGTTTCACCGGGAGCCGACCCTATATATAGTACTCCACTAGCAGACGGAGTTCAGTCCAGTCCTCTTGTCATTCAGTTCACATTCTTTTGAGTGACACTTGTCACCTGTTACTTATACTTATTTTATTTCTGTGTTGTTCCTGTCCCCACAAATGTGGTATATCTATGTGAGTACCTATTCATGTCTCTTATGTGTCCATTAGTGCTTGCTTAGTTACATTTAAGTAATTCAGTGTTGTTTCACTATAGTTAATTTCAGTGTTAGTTTTTATATGTTCATGCAGTGTTAACGTAATCCAGTGCTTTATTTTTATTCTTTTGATGTTTCGATGTTTTGTATCATTTGTGTCTTAAAAGTTTCGATGGTGAATCAATTTGTTGACAGCCTACGAGGCTCTTTATTGTGTTAATAATTAATTTAATTAAATTCTTAAAGGTTTACTTTATTTATTTTTATTCTCTTTAATTTACTTCACTTTTTTTGTTTGGTTACGCCGAGAACCTGGATATTAAAGTAAATTAAGAGACGGCGTAACAATAGGTAGTGTGGGTGGTGTGGGTGATGGGTGGCTGTGAGGGTGGTGTGGGAAATGGGTGGTAGTGCGGGTGGGTGGATAGTGTGGGTGGGTGGGTGGATAGTGTGGTGGTGGGTGGATAGTTTGGGTGTGTGGGTGGGTGGATAGTTTAGGTGGGTGGATAGTGTAGGTAGGTGGGTGGGTGGTTAGTATGGGTGGGTAGAATGAGCGGGTGGGTAGTGTGTATGGGCGGCTGTGAAGGTGGTGTGGGAGATGGGTGGTTGGTGTGGGTGGCAGGAAGGAGTGGAGGAAGGAGGCATGAAACTAGATACTCCTTCAGGGTGGACGGGAGAGAGGGGGGGGAGGAAGGGAGGGGGAGGGAGGGAGGGGGGGTAGCAGTGGGTTATACCATGATATTAGACTTTGTAGTGTGTGTGTGGGGGGGGGGGGAAGACAATGCTATCTGTGTAAGAAGGTATTAGTCCTTTATATTGTAGGAGGCAAGAGGGAGGGAAGAGGAGGCTCTCCTTAAAATCCGAAGTCTCCTTTGATTGTTTATTGTATATAAATGGAATGGTGGTGATGGTGGTGGTGGTAGTAGGAGTGATGGGGAGAAGGTTGTGGAGAAGGTGGTGGTGGACGTGATGGTGAAAGTGGTGGTGGTGGTGATGGAGGTGGTGGTAGGGGTGGTGCTGGTGGAACTGGTGGAAGTGATGGTGCTAGTGGTGGTGGGAGTGGTGAGTGGGGTCGCCATGAACAGGTTAGAGTTACTGTGTGTATGGTGTGTATGGTGTACTGTAGTGGAGAGGGCAGTACAACACGCCGTCAGTCCTCCAGTACTCGGATGATAAAAGTGGCTATTGTCCCGGAATGATAACGCGCCACACATCACCACCAGAGCCACAGAGACTGACACTGCCGCGAGAACTGTGTAGCGTTTTAGGAGACTCAGATGATATATAACACCTAACATTCTTGTGGGCCTCGGGTGGTAACACAACACATGCTCTTGAAGACACTAATGATGTTTATAACAGTAATATTTCTTCCAGTATTACATCCTAAATATCCATCATCTTTAAGTGTCCCATTCCTTAGTACATATACAGTACTCTCTATTCCCTTGTTAACGTAGTTCTCACATACGACTTAACAAAGGTGTCCCGGCATATATACTACATATGATGGGACTGAGGCTGCAGAGAGCATATATTAATTTTGTACCTACACAATTAGGTTCTCTATAGCCTCAGTCTCGTACCCACAGCTGAGCCTGGAAACTGCACGATATTAATATAAGTTTCCTGCCTCTTGTGGGAGTTTCATTCCTAATTTCACTTCCACGTAAGAGTGACTCGTTCTCAGAGCTGCCCAGTAATACCTTGTCATTTTTTTAACAATTAATATACTCAGAGAGAACCCAAGAGGAGTGTTGTTATCAAATCTATTCACCGAGACCAAAATTTAACTCCGCCATTAGTCCTTCAGATTCGTAACTTGAGTCAGTCAGTGGGGGTCCTACATCGCCCCAGTCAGAGCTAAACATATACCAATATACGACTCTCAGAATCGGGAGCCAGACCCAAGGGCCTCACCTCCATAAGTTATACATGGGTGATCAAGGCCTCGCGTATGGCAGCCTCCAGGGGGTACGACTCTTTCACACACACACACACACACACACACACACATACTTACGGTACATTTTATCTCGACCTGGAGATAGGAATGTACAGTATCTAACTGGCTCACCTACACTATACCACAGAGGTTATAGGGAAAATAGCTCGGAATTGTACTGAAACTTCTGCACCGTAACTTGTTGACTTATTCACAGATAAATGGAAAAAATATAAAGTGCGGCTTTCTGATAAAAGTAGCTTCTAATACTTGTTCAAACTGACCCCCAGAGAAGACTTTGCCTACGTTGTGTAGCTTGTTGGCTGAGACTCTTATCCGAGTCCTCGAATATAATTGAGGACTCGGATAATTATCTACACTCCCCGAGAAGGGAGCAGGAAGGAGCGGGAGGGAGGGAGGACTTACTGGATCGAAGGCATATTTTAGGAAGCTAAGTGGCCGTGTGTGACAGTCTGGAGGGAGGGGATGAGGTATTCATTATCACCACCACCACACTCCTGACCTCCCAAGTGATCTCTCCCTCCCTCCCACTGCCAGGCCCTCCAGTCGAGTGTCTCCAAGGTGCCTCCCTCCACCAAAGTCACTACCATCAGTCCCCCTCCATCTCAGCCCCAGGGTGGGACAAGATAACCCAGAATGACCAAGTCTGGCCAGCTTTCCACCACGCTGCCGGCCACGCGCACTCCGGGAAAACGTGTCTTACGGTCTCTCTTTTGTGGGGGAGAGGGGGGGGGGCGGCCTAAAAAAGAACGGGAGTGGGAGGAAGGAGGAGGAGGAACAGGTGAAAGGAATGAAAGTTGAAGGGTGAAGGGAAAGTGAAGGTGACGGGAAGGTGGAATGAGGGGGGAGGAGAAGGAGGAGTAAGGGTTGAGGGGGAGAATAGGAGTGAGGGGGAGGAAGAGGGGGGAAGGGAAGGGTCATCCAACACTAATATCCAGACATTCCGGTATAATTCTCACACAGTATTCGGCTTGTGGGTAACCTAAGGCTTTTTTATCACCTGTGAGAGCGAATTACAAACAT
The DNA here is from genome assembly GCA_958450375.1 of Homarus gammarus. NCBI lineage: Eukaryota > Metazoa > Arthropoda > Malacostraca > Decapoda > Nephropidae > Homarus > Homarus gammarus. The sequence goes on from CAUDMG010001873.1 coordinate 491,628, forward strand.
GTCTAGCGGTGGTGATTTTGATTTTGCCGCTTGCAGCGGCTACTTTATTGTGCACCCCACACTCATCCTGTGAGCGGTAGCGCAAAAGGATTACAGAGTAGGGTTTACAAAGGGTCATAATAATTAACCCCGGTTGTCAGGATATTATGGCACTGAAAGTTACACAGTATTTCATTTACATTATTTGTTTAGTTCTATACATAAAGGGTAACTTATTCACAAATGCGTGAGAACAGGCGTGTGAGGCAGTATGTCTGGCCTCACACTTTGTTATTCACATTTACGTGGGAGGTATTCAAGCACATTGCGTATTTGGTTCTGTACATGAGAACTGATATAGTTACTAAGTGCAAAAAAGTGGATACAATCTTAATATGTCGGCTATCTTGCCATTAGAGATGAAGTGTTGTGCCATTTCACACACAGTGTGCTTGGACCTGTCCCTAAAAGGTTCTATCTTCACACAGTCGAGGACGTAGTGTTCAAGTGTGTGGCCATATGTATGGCCACACACTTTACATTTAGTTTTGTTTACATCTGCTTGAGGAACATACTGCCAAAGGTACTTATATCCTAACCTTAATCTAGCTGTTACAACATCTTGTAATCTAGTGATCTTGTTACTTGCTCCATAAACATGTTTCACTTGATACATCTCATCATGGTAAACTATGGATTGACGAGTGCCTGTTTGCACTTGTCTACTTGCGTCAAACTCATCAATAAGTTCTTTCCTAATTACAGTTTTAAGGGTTCTTTTTGACAGACCCAAATTGTATTCAACGGTGTCTTTGTTAGACGCGAGTTTGGCGAGGGCATCAACTCTGTCATGTTTTATGAGGCCTATGTGAGAGGGGATCCACAACAGTTTGACCCTGACACCCCGGTCAACAAGGCACGCATATTTGTGTCTGGCTTCAGAGACAAGAGCGTGACAACCTGAGTCGAGGGTGCCAAGGGCAAGTAGTGAGGATAGAGAGTCAGTGATGATGAGACTGTCAGTAACAGTGGTTTCAATGAATTTAATAGCTGTGAGTATGGCAACTAATTCAGTTTGTAGAGTGGATGCCCAGTTGTTAATTCTAACTCCTTTCTCAATTAGCGGTGGTGTGTGTGTGTGTGTGTGTGTGTGTGTGTGTGTGTGTGTGTGTGTGTTTTGAGGGTAGAGAAATTCCTGATTTATTTATGAAAAATATATAACTACATATGCTAATTAATTTTCTACGCTCACAATTACCCACGCTGAATTTTAATTAAACATATCTAATTATTTACTATATTTATTTATCCATCCTATTAAATAACCCGAATTACGTCATTATACACTAAATACCCACCTAATTAAATTTAAACACTAATTAAATACATAATATAAAAACCCCACTATGGCTAATTAATCACTTCCACTATTAATTATCCATACTCTTTGATTACATAGATGCTTTAATGACCTAAGATAATTAGATACCCTGGCTATTTAATTACCTACTCAATGTAATGACCCTCAAAATGTATTACCGACGGAATATACAGTAATTACCTTGGGTGATTAATTGCTCACGCCATTTAATTACCATGTTGATGTAAATATGTTTCTAATGTGCCGTAACGAGAGAGTTGCAGCTCTCTTAAGGCATCAGCAATGACACTTAACAACATATATCTGTAAAGTAATTAAATAAGTAACTAAGAAAGTAAGTAATTAAATAAGTAAGTAAGTAAGTAAGTAAGTAGATAGTTAAGGACATGACAGTAATTACAAAAGTACGTATTTATTTATTTAAGTAAGTAAACAAAGTACGTAATAAGTAAGCAATTAAGTAAATAAATAAACAATGAATACGTAATGAGTAAGTAATTAAATAAGTAAACAAAAAGTACGATATGAGTAAACAATTAGGTAAATAAGTATATAATGAGTACCTAATAAGTAAACAATTAAATAAATAAGTATATAATGACTACGTAATGAGTAAACAATTCAGTAAATTAAGTAAATAAGTAAGCAACAAGTACGTAATAAGTAAGCAATTAAGTAAGTAATAAATGGTCAGTGACCTAAAGAACAAGTTAGCAATCAACTAAATAGTAAGTAAGTAATAATTAAGCAATGAAATAAGTAAAATAAGTCAATTTTTAATTAAGTAACAAGTAAGCAAAGTTTAAGCAAGAAATTTACAACCGATCCTTAAACAAAATTATTCGGAAATCTTTTAAAGACATGAAGACATTATATAATTATATCCTTAAATTTATCTTAGAACATATTATTGAAAACCAAAAAAAAAATATATACGAAATTCTTTATATTTCCTTAAAACAAAATAGAGAATACGTCAAATTACTTTTAAAAAATTATATACAACCTTAAAATTCCCCCCCAAATAAAAAATCCTTAAAAATCACCCCAAAAAGATCCCTAAAATCTCATAATATATAGAAAATCCTCGAAGTATATAAGGGGAAATACAAAGGGAAGGGGATAGGTGGAAAGGGAGGATGAGAAACGGAAAGGGTGGGTGAGAGGCGGAAATGGGGGATGAGAAGCGGAAAGCACGGGCGAGAGGTGGAAAGGGAGGATGAGAGACGGAAAGGGTGGGTGAGAGGCGGAAAGGGAGGATGAAAGATTGAAAGGGAAGATGAGAGGCGGAAAGGGAGGATGATAGGCGGAAAGGGAGGATGAAAGACAGAAACGGATGATAAGAGGTGGAAAGGGAGAGTAAGGTGGAAAGAGAAGGTGAAAAGCAGAAAGGTAACAAGAAAGGAAAGAATGGCAGGGCAAGAGAGAGAGAGAGAGAGAGAGAGAGAGAGAGAGAGAGAGAGAATAAATGGTGAAATATAGAGAAATATGTCACGAATGGGACGGTAAAATGTTGTGTCATCAGTGGGTTTTAATTTTTTCCACCGCCTCTCTAGTGTATGTTGGCAGACAGCCTCCAGTGACCCGGGGAACTGGTCCAAATGGGCCCCAATCCTTACAGGTCCCAGTTCCAATAGGGTAACTCATAATAGTGCTATCTTACAAGCCCCAATTCTAATAGGGTACGATCTAACAAACCCAAGTTCAATTAGGGTGCTATCTATTAGTGTACTAGTTTTAAAAGGGGTGAAGGCTCCTTAGCTAACAATAGCAGCCTGCACTAGACAGCTGCTGCTACACACAACTGACCGCTAAACATTACCTTATCTGACCCAACGATGAAACAAACCTTACATTCAACATTATCAGAGGCACTATCAGTTAAATGATGCAAACTCAACATCAGGCATTAAATATTTCGGGCTATTTCTGGTGTTTCGACAAATATTCATTACGAAACATTACACAGAATCTGTCCAGTGACTTGCTAAACATTGCGTATCAAACATTCTTGAAACTGTGTACAGTTTCAGCAGACTTTACACACTAAGTGACACTGTCTAGCAAACTTTATACACTAAACACCATGAGAACTGGCTACCACGATTGCAAACAATTCATTTAAACTTCTCAGAAAATACCAGTACAACAAAAATCGCATAGAAACATTAAGAGAAGCTGAACATTATACACTGAACATTATGGCGGCTGTTTCCTAGTACAACAAACATTATATAATAAACACTATGGAGGCGCAACAAATATTACACATTAAACGTACAGAAACTATTATTACAGTTTGGTCAAAATGTACTGGCGTCTGTCCGAGGAGCTCTTCTGAAGATATAAATTAGGTGTATGAACCCACGCATTCGTGGAAAATGATCATAAAACGATGATTGATGATGATGATGGTGGTGAAAAAATAGTATATCTCTAATCAAGAACCACTGGACTGTGGACCGGTTGTGACACCTGACCCGACCGAGCTATATACGCTGCAATAAACGTATTTCCTACCTTTAAGGAAATACAATTAATAAATAAACTACTGTAAAAAATTCCTTGGTAATACGAGTATTTTGTACAACATATATACCACTACGAGTACAGCACACAGCCTTATTTCTGCTACAAAACGAGGCAGCGTGGATGGCACTGCACTTAACCAGAAACCCTTAGGATAGATGAGTACTGTATCTAATTGGCTGCCGCACCCCTATCCATAGTATAAAACGGTATTAATAACTGTATGGTTGGCAACAGCGTGACAGCTTAGTTACGTCCAGTGTTGCCTTTATTCTCTGATATGTCATTCACCCGCATTAAATTAAGAACCGGGAGATTCCTTCCTTCAAAACCCAACTGCACTGAGCTGGCCAAACAGTCATCAGCGCGGCAGGAACTACTCGCTCTCTTAATCTCCTGTCTCGATCATAAGGTAATATCTTGTTTCATGCTTCTATATGTTGGGTAATTTGACCACAGAGCTGCTTTTACTTCATATTCTACTACTACTTATACTAAAACCACTACTACTACTACTACTACTACTACTACTACTACTACTTTTTTTTTTTTTTTTTTTTTTTTTTTTTTTTTTTAACGTGGCCTCCAGCCTCCCCCAATAGCCACACCTTCGCCACCATTTATTTACCTTAATATTAAATATCCTAATACATAAGAAGCTATCCTATCTGTGTTAAATTAGTTGAGCAGCAGATCCATGCGGCTTCAGTGACTGTAGCCTCATAGTCAATATCTGCAGCAGTTGTCGGAGTAGGGGCAGAAGCTCTTGTTCCCCTGAGGCAGAGCAAAGCCGACCGAAGGACAGTCGACATCTCATCCAGGCTGTGACGTAACTTCTGGGCTGCTGCTTCTGTTCGGAGATCAGCTCCGCGAGTCTGGCGTAGAAACATCTTGCACTTGGGCCCATCCCACCAGAGGTTGTGAACACTAGAGGAGTGAAGCTGCCTTGATCAACATTTTGAATTCTCTCCCCATATGCCCTTCTCTTGTTGTTCTCGTTCCTCCTATGCCCAGCATCGAGAGCTAGGTTACGGTGACAAACGGCCATGGGATCAAAAATCCTGATGTGGAAGAAAGCTCGCTGTCCCCGCGTCCAGAATCCTCGAGCACTGACGTCCACACGGGCTTCGTTAGATGTGTTTGAAGTCCTGTGTTGGAGGATCTCGCCATCCAGTGGAAGGAGGGTCGGTTCTACCATGACGTCCCGGCAGATTTCCTTCAACATATTTGCTGTGAGATCCCTTACCTCGTCATGCCTCATGCATATGAAGCCCCCCTTCTTGCAAACCATGGCGTGATCGCCATCATAGGAATAGCCACACACGCATTGGGAGGGCAAACCATCTACTGGCCAACCGTACCTTAGAGCAATGGCATCTGTAAATTCTTGTTTGTTAAGGCTGAAACCATTTGCCCTTATCGGTAACGTAGTTAACCAGTTCGAGGCGCCCACCTCCTGCGCTATAGCTACTTTTTTTGTCAAATTTTCTGGAACCTGCAGCAATAGTTGCTGCAACATGTCATTTTGGCAGTGCTGCCGATCTGTTGTAATGGACCTACGGATCTTATTAACTTCGCTGGTGTCCACTTCCCCTGTTGCATTCTGGGCTATTATGTGGTCAGTGAGGGCTGCCGTGAGCTTAAGTGAATTTTGATGTTCAGAGTCAGCAATCTCCTCTGGATTAGTTAGTCCCATCCCTCCCAGTCTTGGTGGAAGTGCAAGAAGTGTTCTTTCTACTGGGGTTAAGTCGTGGTGTTTCACTAGTGTGGGAATGAACTTGACACTGATTGCTTCTTCCAAAGGGTGGAGGAGGGGTCGGATCTCAGGGATGGTACGCATCAGGTAGTTCCAACGATGCTTGACTCCATGTGTGAATGCTGCAAAGGCCGCATGTGGCTCTGTGTTAGCAATCTCCGATAGAGCATGGATTTCGCTAACCCACTCATTCACCTTTCCCCCTACTACTACTACTACTACTACTACTACTACTACTACTACGTTATAATTTTGTGAATAATATGTAATGACAAACGCGTCACAGCAGCTACACTCCTCACCCCTGCTGTCACCATTAGGCGCTCATTAGTGCAAAGCTGTGCACTGAAATAAAAGAATTGTGCCAAATAAGAATAAAACCCACTGTATATCGCTTTTATCCACATGTCTAAGAACAATAACATTATCCCCCTCTCCCTTCAAGCTTTTAAGAATAACAGTGAGATGAAGATGCCGCTCTCTCTCTCTCTCTCTCTCTCTCTCTCTCTCTCTCTCTCTCTCTCCCACATCCACCCCTACTGCCCTTTACTGTACTACACCCTTACCTCTTAACAAATAAATATTTATAAAACGACGACCAAAATGTCCTTAGAAATAGATATATAGTATTATTTACACTTTTGTACACCACACGTAGCCTTTTAAATGACTGGTCTAGGAAACGTAAAGGCACACGAGTAATGGCCCTGGGAGGCGAGGCCATTGGTTGAACACAGAAATTTAGAGCAGGAGGAAGGAAGACGGGAGATGTGTGTCAGGATAAAGAAGGAGGAGTGACGGGAAGGAGTGATAGGGAGGAGGAGTGACGGGAAGGAGGAGTGATAGGAAAGAAGTGGAGCGATGAGGAGTGATGGGAAGGAGGAGTGATAGGGAGGAAGAGGAGGAGCGATGAGGAGTGATAGGGGGAAGAGGAGGAGCGATGAGAAGGAATGGTGGGAAGGAGTGACGAAGAGGAGGAGTGACGGGAAGGAGTGATAGTGATAGGGAGGAGGAGTGACGGGAAGGAGGAGTGATAGGAAAGAAGAGGAGCAATGAGGAGTGATAGGGGGAAGAGGAGGAGCGATGAGGAGGAATGGTGGGAAGGAGTAATAGGGAGGAGGAGTGACGGGAAGGAGTGATAGGGAGGAGGAGTGACGGGAAGGAGTGATAGGGAGGAGGAGTGACGGGAAGGAGGAGTGATAGGAGAGAAGAGGAGCGATGAGGAGTGATAGGGGGAAGAGGAGGAGCGATGAGAAGGAATGGTGGGAAGGAGTAATAGGGAGGAGGAATGACGGGAAGGAGGAGTGATAGGGAGAAGTGATAGGAAAGAAGAGGAGTGATGGGAAGGAGGAGCGATGGGAAGGAGGAATGGTAGAAAGGAGGAGTGATAGGGAGGAGGAGTGATGGGGAGGAAGAGGAGGAGCGATGAGGAGGAATGGTGGGAAGGAGGAGTGATAGGGAGGAGTGACGGAGAGGAGGAGTGATTGGGAGGTGGAGTGATAGGGAGGAGGAGTGATAGGGAGGTGGAGTGATGGGAAGGAGGAGTGATGGGAAAGAGTAATAGGGAGGAGTGATAGGAAGGACGAGTGATGGGAAGGAGGAGTGATAGGGAGGAGGAGTGATGGGAAGAAGTGATAAGGAGGAGGAGTGATAGGGAGGAGTGATGGGGAGGAGTGATAGGGAGGAGGAGTGATAGGGAGGAGTGATGGGGAGGAGTGATGGGAAGGAGGAGTGATAGGGAGGAGGAGTGATGGGAAGGAGGAGTGATAGGGAGGAGTGGTGTTGGGGAGGAGGATTGATAGGGAGGAGTGTTGGGGATGGGGAGTGATAGGGAAGAAAAGGAAGAGCGATGAGTAGTGATGGGGAAGAGGAATTATGGGAAGGAGTGATGGAGAAGAGGCGGAAGAAGAGGAGTGACTGGGATACACGCAAATGTAAAATTACGAATATCGAAAGTAAGTGTGTGTGTGTGTGTGTGTGTGTGTGTGTGTGTGTGTGTGTATGCTATATGCCAGTGAGACATGGGTCAAATACAGGAAGCACCTCAAGGCACTTGAAAACTTTCGCCAACGTAGTCTACACCATCCTCCGAGTTTACTGGGAAGACAAGAGAACAAATGCCAGTATTCTTGCTGACACCAATTGTAGGAGCATCGAGGCTACCATTATTCATGAACAGCTACGCTGGACTGACCATGTTTCCCGCAATGACGACAGTAGACTGCCAAAGCAGCTAGTTTACAGTCACCTAACGAATAGTAAACGTAACGCCGGCGGGCAATTGAAAAGGTATAAGGATAGTCTTACAAACCTGAAAAAGTGCCAAATCGACCCCCTCACCTGGGAGTCGATTACTCCACATCGTAACGCTTGGGTGACAGCAAAGTAGTAGTAGTAGTATGTGTAATAATAATAAATAATAACAAACTGTTTATTAATAGAGTTGCAGCCGGTGGCTGAAAATAAACAAACTTACATTTGATTTAGACATTATGATTTGCGTTGAATACATTTACAGGGCTGTACAGTACATAATTGAAGAGTTGTTTATTATTTTAAAAATAGATGGGATGGTGCTATTCTCATATCTATCAGTGCGGGCTCTTATGGGCTGAATATTGTTGTAGTGGCGGACTGCGTGAAGTGGGCAAGAGACTGCCGGTGGCAGGAGGTGGCGATGACGAAGATGGTGCAGTAGTCCACTGCCAAACCTTGCTAGTGCTTGGTGGTGGAGGTCACTGAGGGATGACATTTCCAGGGTGGAGAGAGCGTTGTTGTAGCCGGAGTAGTCTGCGCCGAGAATGATTCTGCAGGCTCTCTTCTGCACCTTCTCTAGCTGACGTTATTGGGTAGAGTTGAGAGAAAACGACCAGGCTGGTGACGCATACGTGTGTGTGTGTGTGTGTGTGTGTGTGTGTGTGTGTGTGTGTACGCGCGCGCGTGTGTGTGTTAGTTATCGGAAACTCAGGGTCAAGGAAAAAATATCTAAAAATATTAAGAGGAAGAATGGGAAGACACAGTGGGAAGGGAGGAGGGTGTGGCCAGGGTGAGGAGGAGGGTGTGGCCAGGGTGAGGAGGAGGGTGTGGCCAAGGTGAGGAGGAGGGTGTGGCTAGGGTGAGGAGGAGATTGTGGCCAGGGAGGGGGGGAGAGTGTGGCCAGGTAGGCGAGGAGGGTGTGGTCAGGGAGTGAAGGAGGGTGTGGTTATGGAGGGAAGGAGGGTGTGGTCATGGAGTGTATGAGATTGTGGTCATGGAGGGGAGGAGGGTGTGGTCAGGGAGGGTGGAGGGTGTGGCCAAAGGGGTAAGGAGGGTGTGGTTTGGGAGGGGAAAAGGGTGTGATCAAGGTGGGGTGACGATGTTTCCACGGTAGGGATAAGGATGTGACCAGGGTGGGGAGGAGCATGTGGCCAGGGTGGGGAGGAGGATGTGGCCAGGGAGGGGAGGAGGGTGAAGATGGGTGAAGGGGAGAGGGTAATGTCTTGGAGGGAGGGGGTGAGGGAGGGGAAGGGAGGTTAGAAGCAGTAGTTAAGATAAAGCAATAGAATGGATTTAAAAAATGAAGAGAAATCCAAAGAGTAATTCATCATTAGTCCAGGTTAGAGAGAGAGAGAGAGAGAGAGAGAGAGAGAGAGAGAGAGAGAGAGAGAGAGAGGAGGAGGGGTTAGGTGATGAGGGGGGGAGGCGAGGGGTAAAGAGAAAGGAAAAGATGTATGGGAGAAGAAAGGATAGAGAAAAAAGGGAAAGGATTGTGAGGAAGGGAGATAAGTATGGAAGATGAAAAGGGAGAGATAGAGGAGAAATTGGGGGTTGAAGAGGTGGAAAGAGAAACAGGAGGAGGAGAAATAAGAAGAAAAGGGAGAGAAGACGAGAAGAGGAAATGGAGAAACTTAGGGGGTAGCAGAAGGAGTAGGGGAGAGGAGACCACGGGTGGGTGCTGACATAGACACAATCAATAGAGAGGTGTCTGGTTCGAGGAAAACACAAGGAATCTATCTCTTGCTGACCTCAACCTAACGCAAACACTAATTTATATATCACACACACACACACACACACACACACACACACACACACACACACACAGCTCAGCAACATACACACACAACATAAATAGTTGACCTATCACTAAGTGCCAGGAGAATGTATTGACCTGTTGTGTGTCATTTCCTTCGCTTGTCTTCCGCCTGTGTCAGGGTGCACTCACTCACTCACTCACTCACTCACTCACTCAAAGTATATTGTTTACGGCAGGATACAAAAGGTGTTGCTTTAGGGATAATATAAGCAACAATGTTTAAGGGTGAATATGAATAATGTTGCTTAAGGGAGAAGACACGTAATGAAGGGTTAAGGAAGAATAAGAATGACAATGATTAAGGGTGAAAATGAATGATTATGCTTAAGGGAGAAGATACATAATTATGCTTAAGGGAGAAGATACATAATTATGCTTAAGGGAGAAGATACATAATTATGCTTAACGGAGAATAAGAATGAGAATAATTAAGGAAGATTATGAATAACAATGTTTAAGGGAGAATAGCAGGAGATATAAATAACAAGGCTCAAGGAAGGACACTAGCGGGATAGTTATGTTTAAGGGAGAGAACTAGCAGGATAGTTATGTTTAAGGGAGATAACTAACAGGGTAATTATGTTTAAGAGAGGGAACTAGCAGGATAGTTATGTTTAAGGGAGAGAACTAGCAGGATAGTTATTTTTAAGGGAGATAACTAACAGGGTAATTATGTTTAAGAGAGGGAACTAGCAGGATAGTTATGCTTAAGGGAGAGAACTAGCAGGATAGTTATCTTTAAGGGAGATAACTAGCACAGTTACAATGCAAAAGGGAGATCACAGTCTTACAACATCCACGTGACGATACAGGCACTAGTTGAGACTAGTAATTGAGGCAAGATCTCTGGCTCCAGGAGTGAGGCAACATGTCTAGGAAGTTGTGGTGTGTGTGAGAGAGAGAGAGAGAGAGAGAGAGAGAGAGAGAGAGAGAGAGAGAGAGAGAGAGAGAGAGAGAGAGAGAGAGAGACCATCACGTGTTGTGAAAGAAGGGCCAGACTCGATAGTGACACAAGCCTTCTCACCCATTATGATAGAACGACCTACAATATAGCTTTTCAATGACGCAGCAGGATCATCATCCTCCACCAAGACCCTAAAATACAGGTCATCATCCTCCACCAAGAACCTAAAATACAAGTCATCATCCTCCACCAAGACCCTAAAATACAGGTCATCATCCTCCACCAAGACCCTAAAATACAGGTCATCATCCTCCACCAAGACCCTAAAATACAGGTCATCATCCTCCACCAAGACCCTAAAATACAAGTCATCATCCTCCACCAAGACCCTAAAATACAAGTCATCATCCTCCACCAAGAACCTAAAATACAAGTCATCATCCTCCACCAAGACCCTAAAATACAAGTCATCATCCTCCACCAAGACCCTAAAATACAAGTCATCATCCTCCACCAAGAACCTAAAATACAGGTCATCATCCTCCACCAAGACCCTAAAATACAGGTCATCATCCTCCACCAAGACCCTAAAATACAGGTCATCATCCTCCACCAAGACCCTAAAATACAGGTCATCATCCTCCACCAAGAACCTAAAATACAGGTCATCATCCTCCACCAAGACCCAAAGTCAGTTCCACAATAATACAATCTCCTGACAACTCAATGGCTTTCGTCAGCAACACGGAGGAGGAATTTAAATGATTCTTCGCCTTGAGTATAAATTAGTGTAATATTAAAGGGAATTGACCATGAACACTTGGACTACAAACCCCTGCACCACAAATAAACCCCTGCACCACAAACAAACCCCTGCACCACAAACAAACCCCTGCATCATAAATAAACCCCTGCACCATAAATAAACCCCTGCACCACAAAGAAACCCCTGCACCACAAAGACACCCCTGCACCACAAACAAACCCATGCACCACAAATAAACCCCTGCACCACAAACAAACCCCTGCACCACAAATAAACCCCTGCACCACAAATAAACCCCTGCACCACAAATAAACCCCTGCACCACAAATAAACCCCTGCACCACAAACAAACCCCTGCACCACAAATAAACCCCTGCACCACAAATAAACCCCTGCACCACAAATAAACCCCTGCACCACAAATAAACCCCTGCACCACAAACAAACCCCTGCACCACAAATAAACCCCTGCACCACAAATAGACCCCTGCACCACAAACAAACCCTTGCACCACAAACAAACCCCTGCACCACAAACAAACCCATGCACCACAAATAAAGCCCTGCACCACAAACAAACCCATGCACCACAAATAAACCCCTGCACCACAAACAAACCCCTGCACCACAAACAAACCCCTGCACCACAAACAAACCCCTGCACCACAAATAAAGCCCTGCACCACCATCAAAGCCCCGCACCAAAAACACCTACACCACAAACCCCTGCACCATAAACACCTGCACCACAGACAAACCCCTGCACCAAAAACAAAGCCCTGCACCACCATCAAAGCCCTGCCCCTCAAACCCCTGCACCATAAACACCTGCACCATAAACACCTGCACCACAAACAAACACTTGCACCACAAATAAAGACTGCACCACATTCACCTGCGCCACAAACAAATCCCCTCACCAAAACATGCTCAAGTCTGTATACTCCATCAGGCATAAGTCTACACGCACTCAACAGCTACGTCATAAAGTCAGTGGCATTTGTTTACACTACCCCTGCCGGTCAAGTGAAGGCGAGGACCGTTTTACGATCTCGATCAATATTCCTGTATTATGGGTGAGACGAGGAGGCTTTCTGCCGCTCCTACGAATATCAGGTTTAATTCGAGAGAGACATAAGACTGCTTTCATGCTTCAATTGGCTTCAGTGATCTATGTTACTGCCGAAGGCAATAGTCGTTTCCGCTATGTTTGTACCTAATTTCGCGGATTTAAAACATCTTTCATTCTCTTATTCAACATATGATGACAACAATAATATGGTTCTCTGGTGTTGAATTAATCTTTCCTTTCAGACTTGCTTAAAACTTGTAATGCTCAACACAGACAATAGTGTATCGCCAACCAACGCTTACGATGTTGACTAACCATTCCTCCCCCCCCCCCCCCCCCGTCAGGAGGTGCCCCGGCTGCCGTACCGCACGTGGGAGAGGGCCCGCAGCGGCACCTTCTTCGCCAGGGACAACATCTCCAACTTCCTGCGCTTCTGTCGGCGTCTGGGCGTGCATGACAACCTCCTCTTCGAGACCGAGGACCTGGGTGAGTGTGACCTCTGAAGTTATGATTGTTTTCTTTGGTTCTTTATTCATCATCATCTTCGTTTCATTTTTGTTATGCAGATTTTTTCTTCGAGAATCCAATATCGCACTCTACCTTCCTCTTTGGTTCTCTATTTATTTTTGCTGGATCTTCACAATTTTCTCTTTTGTATAAGGCCTTTCTGGTTCTCTACAGTCATTACTAGTTCGTTATTGTCATTTCCACTTTTTCTACAGTCAGTTCTGGTTACTTACATTCACCAGGAGTTAGTTTTTAGTTCTCAAAAGTCATATCTACTTCTCTATAGTCATTTACATTCCTCTATAGTCATTTACAGTCCTCTATAGTCAATTACAGTTCTTTACAGTCATATGTATATACAGTTCTCTACAGTCAATTAACTGAACGTTCCTTACCGTCGTGTGTGTTTGTTTCACTCCTCCACAGTCTAGTCGTCGCCGCAGCGTGTTATAGGTTAGTGTAGGTAAACGAAGACGATTTACCGTTACTGCTTCGCCAGACGTAAGCCTCAGGTTATGGAGGGCAAATGGACCAGAAAAGGAACGAAATTTATTTTATGCGTCGTTGTTCGTAGGGTAAATATGAACAGTGCATCAACGCAGAATAAAGGGGTTCAATTTTAAGCGTGTGGTATACAGTATAATATTGCTTCCTCGCGAGGTGCAGGTATTAGATATTCACTACGTTCCCAATTCGAAGATTCCCAAGGCATTTTTCCTAATTAGAGATGAGAAACACTGCCCATGCCAGTAGAGTTTCAGCGTAAGTTCAACGTCATTTTAGCCATCATCATCATCATCCTGCCTTGTGCGGCGTAGGTGAAGCAGGTAATATATATGTTCTCACATTACCAATAAGGACTTGGGACCATCTGACTTACGAAGCTGGAAAAGAATTCATAGCTAAGGTAACTGGAAATATATCTCACGAGACATGCTTAAGGTGTATGGTCTAGCTGTACCCTAGGGAGGGAGGGTGCGTTGCCGGGCAATACACCAAGGAGAGAGAGGGGGAGAGTGAGTGACTAGGCTGCATACTAAGGAAGGAGGGAAGGTGCATTACTACGAGAGAGAGAGAGAGAGAGAGAGAGAGAGAGACCATACAGTAAGAAACGTGCACTGTTCTCGCCCCAACACAGGCCAACTACACCTGTGTGACGCCACTACGAATTGCACCTCTCAAAACCTGAGTCACAATATCCGTAGATTTAAATTGTCAGCCATAATATTTTTTTTAATTTTTCTTGTAATTGGTGGTGCGAGGACACTATTTTGGCTGCCATAATTTTGGTTAAGTAAATTTGGTTGACTGCTTAAAAGTGTAGTTACAAGATTCCAATTTACGGTAGAAATAACATGCGAACCTTTCAGAATACAACGTCCTTAAGAGTCTTGGTATGACATGCTGATATTTGCATTGTGTGTATTCGGGAGTGTTGTGAATAGACGTTCGCTTGATTACTATTGTCACGGTGATGCTCATTTGATTCTCCCGCCTGGTAATAGAGTTCCCAGGGAGCCAGACAGGGAATCTTCCAAGTTTCCTAAGATGAAAATTCCTCGTAACTGTGTATGCAAGAACGTGTATTACTGACTGACTTCATCTAACAACATCAAAACGTTTATAAATAGCTTTTAAGATTACAATGACATTCTACCATAACTAGATATTCATTTCACACCAAAAAGAAAACATACATACCACATCTCTCCAAATATTCCATAAATAAATTGTCTGGTGTCTAATATCCGCTTCTAGTTAAGGTAGAAGCCTCAGTGTTATTTACAAGAGAGATGTGTTTTAGGTTCATTCGTTACTCTAGACACACGACGAATATATTCACTACATCTTACGAGGCTTTTCTTGAGGCTACAGAACCACAGTCATTATGTTGCGGTTAATGTAGCCAGAAAGTTGGTGTTTAGGCATAAATCTCCCGCTGGTGAGTTATCTTGAGAACTGCCGCCTCGTAAATTATATGACTAGTACAGCGGTATTTTGCCCCAGTTAGGTGAGGGTGTCTGGTCTTTCACGGGCAAGACATCGCCACACAAGACAAACTTCTACTGGGGGAAGGGGGCATCGGAGGAAATAAATTCCCACATGAAAAAATAAAATCCAACTAGGAATTAAAAAAATAAAACGACAAAGCAAACGCCGTCAGAAAAAAAAATAAATACAAAATTACAGCAAAAGATAAAAAAATAAATCCCTACCAGAAATAACAATGACAAAAAAATTCACCGAAACAAAATAATGAAAAAATTCCACCGGAAGAAATGATATACAAAATCCCACCTGAAAAAAAATGCTCTACAAAATTTCGCACAGGTTAGGTTTGGTTAAGTTAGGTCGTCCTTAAGCCAGCAGGTAGAAGGAACATAAAACAACATAAATTATTCTATGTTTGTCTTGCATAAATACATTAAGACACATGCCAGGCCTCAGTATGTTCCTGCGGCCTCTCATGCACTTAATGTGTCTTCACGTGTCCTTACAAAGTCCTCCCTTCCTTCTGCACTCACACCTTCCCTCCCTTCCTCCCTCTCGCCTCTTTCCCTCTCTCCTGCCCTCCCTCCTTCCAGTCCTCCCTTCTTCCCTCCTGATCTCCCTCCCTCCTTCCTGCCTACCTACCTTCCCCCTTCCTGTCCTCCCTTCTTCCCTCCCTCTCTCCTATCTTCCTTCCTTCCCTGCTTCCTCCCCCCCTACACTCACACTTTCTTTTCCTCCCTCCCTCCCTCTTGCACTTATACCTGACGTCACGACTCCTTCTCTCCATCCCTCCTTACTGCACTCACACCTGTCATCCCTCTTCCTACATTCACACTTGCCTTCCCTCCCCCTTGCCTTCCCTCCCCCTTGCCTTCCCTCCCCCTTGCCTTCCCTCCCCTCTGCCCTCCCTCCCTCGCCTTCCTGTCCTCCCTCCTTCTCTCACCCTCTTTTCTGTCCTACCCCCCCTCCCCTTACCATCTCCACCCTGCCTCCACTTCCTCAACTTTGTCCTTAGCATCCCTCCTTGTGAGGGAGGACAGAAGGAGGGATGCCAAGGACATAGTCCCTCCTTCCTCCTCTGTATAGCGTCCCTCGCTGCCTTCACCCCCCCCCCCACTCACCCACGAGACCCTCACTGTTGCCCACTTCAGCCTTCCTTCCTTCCATCTTGCCCACCACAGCCCTCCCTCCTGCCCACCACAACCCCCCCTTACTGCCCACCACAGCCCTCATTGTTGCCCACTTGAGCCCTCCTTCCTTCCATCTTGCCCACCACAACCCTCCTTACTGCCCACCACAACCCTCACTGCTGCCCACTTGAGCCCTCCTTCCTTCCATCTTGCCCACCACAGCCCTACCTCCTGCCCACCACAACCCCCCTTACTGCCCACCACAACCCTCATTGTTGCCCACTTGAGCCCTCCTTCCTTCCATCTTGCCCACCACAGCCCTCCCTCCTGCCCACCACAACCCTCCATCACCCCCGCGCATCACAGCCAGGAAGAACATATTTATCCTCGGTAAACAAACGCTCATGAACGAATCCAAAACTTAGCGCGAACATTTTTATGTAAATTTATCTTGTAAACGAATGATGGGACGTTCACAGCGGTTGTCTCTGAGGACTTTACCATTCAGGTCCTCATGTGCACTCAGGTCATCGTGTACATTCAGGTCATAGTGTACGCTTAAGTCGTCGTGCACATTCAAGTCGTAACGTACATTCAGGTCGTCGTGTACACTCAGGTCGTCGTGTACACTCAGGGTGGTTCAGATGAGGAGAGGGTAATATTTCCTTTCAAGTCTGCATCATTTACAAAATTACACATATTCATACTGGAGAACACTATTGCAATGGACGGTTGTTGGTGATCGGATGTAGGTGAGAGGCTGTGGATGAGAGGCTGTGGATGAGAAGCAGTGGATGAGAGGCTGTGGATGAGAGGCTGTGGATGAGAAGCCGTCGGTGAGAGGCTGTACCGAACCCCGACCACACTGTCATGCTGGAAATTTATGCTCTTCAAAAAAAGAACTAAAACGACATGATCTACAGCGCTTTTACTCTGGTTGAACGACTAACTCTAATATATTCCTTGTCCCACTCTACTCTGCCTCCCCGAGATACTCTTTACTCTGTGTGGACTGTACTTGTTCATGAGCTGACCCGAATAGATGTTAACTAAGAAGAGTATGTAAGGCCGAAGTGTTGGGTTGTGTATAAGACGGAGCGGTATGTCTCGGTATTCTGTTCAAAAGAGAGAAGTTTGAAGAGTATCTCAAGCCACTTTGTCGCTTGTCTTGTCCTCGTGTGAGCTTGTCGGACGTCTGCCAGCGCGGGTGTGTTGAAGGTTGAGATGTGGAAAAGTATTATTTTTTTTTTTTTTTTACGTTATGGTGGACTAGGGGAAGGTGTGGCCTGCTATGAGTGTGACCTGCTATGGGTGTGACCTGCTATAGTGATCTTTACTTAACTAGACTCGCCTAAGATATCATGGAATTCATTCGTTAATCCTAGGACGTCTGCCACTTACCTCGGGCGTTGTCACATAATACAAACAAGTTGAGACACGATAGGTACATCTCTCTCTGTGGTCTGGATAGGTTTTATTACCTAACTGGACGGGGATATTGGTGTAATATTAGCACTGGCTCGCACCGGATATTAATCACACCAATCCAATACAATAACCACTCCACCACCGTACCTACCAAGGAGTGCCACCATTCCTGTGCTGTTATTAGGTGCAAGAGCATTATATTTCCGGCCTGGGCGGGGGAGGGGGGGGGTGATCGCGGGGTAATTATGGGAGAGAAAGTGTTGCCTTACGGGGTTTGGAGACGATCCTATGTGGAACTTAGGTACTGTATACTGTAGGTACTTGTGGTTGTGGGCTAAATAAAGAGCTATATGGGCTTTTCTTCTAAAGTTTTGTTACGCTAAGTCTGGGCATTCCTGCAGGTGTGTGTGTGTGTGACCTGAGAAACCCATCTATTTTCATCTACTTGGTTTTCAAGACACAGAAACGAGTTTTACGGGAAATAAATGATTTAAGGACCTGTTTATAGTTACATGTAGGATGTGGTGCCATTACGGAGTCTTTGTGACGTGTGATCTTCTTTAACAAACAAACTACAGATCAGACACCCTAACGTTACATGGGTGTTGGGGGGGGGGGGGTACTGGACGAGTGTGGTGTAAGGGGAGTGTATTGGGAGATGATTGCATTGAAGTAGGAGTGCGTTGGAGAAGGTTGTGTAGGAGGGGAGAGTGCGTTGGAGGAGGACTGTGCTGTAAAAAGTGTGTGTCAAAGGAAGAAAGGGGATGAAGGAAGACAATGAATTAATTCAAACTGAGAAGAATGCATTAAGGCTTTTAAGGTGAAGAGGAAGAAATGAGGAAAGATAGGAGAGGTTGAGAGATAAATAATGATAACAAATGGAGAACGAGAGAGAGAGAGAGAGAAAGAGAAAACACATCTGGAAAGAATACAACATAAAAAGAAAATGCTTGAGAGAAAGAAAGATAAAAGCATGAAAAAGAAGAGGCAAGAAAGAGAAAAAAACGGACAGCAGACTAAAGGGGGACTTCACCAAGTGGTAAAGGTGTCATCCAGGCGGGAATAACACGTAACAAACTTATACTATACCTCCCAGGGCCCCGCCGGTGTGTGTGTGAGAGAGAGAGAGAGAGAGAGAGAGAGAGAGAGAGAGAGAGAGAGAGAGAGAGAGAGAGATATTACGCTCTTAGTTTACGTTAGGATGTCAGGAAGATGAAACCAGAGTTTTTCATGTATATAAATGATAATAACTTGGGAGGAGGGAGAGAGGGGGGGGGGGGAGGGTCTAACACAACTAAGGGATCCAGTGTCTCTGAATAGGACCAACGAAAACACTGGATCCGGAGTCCCTAACACACACGGTAGTAACACCCTCTGTGGCGTCCGGTGGAAGGTCGGGGATTCCAAGTAACTCTCAAATCAGAAGTCCGAGTGTTTACCGCAGTGCACAGATCACATAAAGAATACCCCCCCCCCCCCACCCTCCAGTGCTTATTTCACCATTATATTAACAGCCCAAATGATAAAATGACTTACCCTAACCTACCCCCCCCCCCCAGGTAAGACTTGGGTGTTTAATCATCTGGTGAAATAAACTGGGGTCTAATCTTCAGGTGATCATGGCATGAGGGGACAAACCCAATGAAGACCTCTGATCTTGTGTTATTTTAGTCCGGAAGTGTGACCAGTGTCTTAGTCACAGATGACCTGGTTAATCTATATGGAGCAGTGGGCTTAGGTGTGTGTGTGTGTGTCTGTGTCTGTGTCTGTCACAGGTCACCGCATATCACCATTTAACCTGATTGTTTTGAAACATCCACAGGCGATGTATACTTGAAAACATATAATATTAATGTAGAAGTTGACGGGAACTTATAAGCTCGCGGGGCTCTGTCATGATTAGGTCAAAGATTCAGAGCCAAACCAAGTATATTATCCGTTGTTTGTATTATTACACTTTATGTAACAATATTAACGTTATTTACAAGCAAAAACACGACGGATTTCTAAATTTTTAAGCTGGACACCAGGGACATGAAAATTCAGTCGCACAGAAAGGAATTCTAACCTAACGGTCCTGGGCACACCAAAATTTCAATCCTGAATTTGCATAAACCTAAACTAGTATTGAGAGGTCCAGACTGTAAACAAACGTCAGGATATCTGGCTGTACACAAGTTTAAAAAGATGATTGGAAGTTTAAATTAATTTTATAACCGACTGAAAGTTAACGTTGACTTACATTATTTGGTTTACACAGACTCGTCAATCGTTTAAAGTTGTGGTTTTTATGTTGGGTTGGGATTAACGTTCAGAGATATAGTTAACGGAGTAACGTTCAGGGTTGTGGACTGTGCTGTGGGGACAAACGTTCAACATCAACGTGCTGAGACCAAGAACAACCAGGAAAACAAACCTTGACTCGCTTCTTCTGCTGAGTTGAGTTGCGAAAACCAGTAGACATAATAATACTGTATGAAAACCTTCCAGCGTCACCCAAGCTGGACCCACAGCAACACTCACAGGAAAACTTGATACTTAACAGACACAGACAGGGTAAGAGACTACTAAGAATCATCATTACTTATAGAAAATTATATAAGTTAAGTTCAAGTGACGTCAACACAACCTCTGTCTTAAAGCCTGCATTGTGACCTTGACATAAACATATACTGTACATTCCTCGGCTGCAGACCCACACGGAAACTAACTCGCCTACAGAACTTTGTCTTGATCCCAGTAATTAGGACCAAAGAGTCAGTGCTGAGTGTCTTACAATAAAACACTAATGAGAACAACGCACACACACACACACACACACACACACACACACACATGGTATGTGGTTATTTACTGGTTGTAACTAACGGGACCCTTACCTTCTGTACTGTCGGGCCCCTTACCTTCTGTACTGTCGGGCCCCTTACCTACTGTAATGCCGGGCCCCTTACCTACTGTAATGCCGGGCCCCTTACCTACTGTACTGTCGGGCCCCTTACCTACTGTAATGCCGGGCCCCTTACCTACTGTACTGTCGGGCCCCTTACCTACTGTACTGTCGGGCCCTTTACCTACCGTACTGCTGGGCCCCTTACCTACTGAACTGTCGGGCCCTTTACCTACCGTACTGCTGGGCCCCTTACCAACTGTACAGTCGGGCCCTTACCTACTGTACTGTCGGGCCCCTTACCTACTGTACTGCCAGGCCCCTTACCTACTGTACTGTCGGGCCCTTTACCTACCGTACTGCTGGCCCCTTACCTACTGTACCGTCGGGCCCTTTACCTACCGTACTGCCGGGCCCCTTACCTACTGTACTGTCGGGCCCTTACCTACTGTACTGTCGGGCCCCTTACCTACTGTACTGCCAGGCCCCTTACCTACTGTACTGTCGGGCCCTTTACCTACCGTACTGCTGGGCCCCTTACCTACTGTAATGTCGGGCCCTTACCTACTGTACTGTCGGGCCCCTTACCTGCTGTAATGCCGGGCACCTTACCTACTGTTCTGTCGGTCCCTTACCCTACTGTATTGTCGGGCCCCTTACCTGCTGTACTGCCGGGCCCCTTACCTACTGTACTGTCGGGCCCCTTACCTACTGTACTGTCGGGCCTCTTACCTACTGTATTGTCGGGCCCTTCATCTACTATGGTGGTGGGAGTCGCAGCTGTAGTGTGGTGGGGGTCGCAACTGTAGTGTGGTGGTGGTGGGGGTCGCAGCTGTAGTGTGGTGGGGGTCGCAGCTGTAGTGTGGTGGGGGTCGAAGCTGTAGTGTGGTGGGGGTTGCAGCTGTAGTGTGGTGGGGGTTGCAGCTGTAGTGTGGTGGGGGTCGAAGCTGTAGTGTGGTGGGGGTCGCAGCTGAAGTGTGGTGGGGGTCGCAGCTTTAGTGTGGTGGGGGTCGCAGCTGCAGTGTGGTGGGGGTCGCAGCTGCAGTGTGGTGGGGGTCGCAGCTTTAGTGTGGTGGGGGTCAAAGCCCGATGGCAGTTTCTCAATCACCAAGAGGAATGCAATTGAAGCGAGAGTGGTGTGTCAGCTGGTGGTGTTGGTGGTGTGTCAGCTGATGGTCGTGGTGTGTCAACAGTTTATGGTAGTGTGTCAGCAGATGGTCGTGGTGTGTCAGCAGATGGTCGTGCAGTGTCAACAGTTGATGGTGGCGTGTCAGCAGATGGTCGTGCAGTGTCAATAGCTGATGGTGGTGTGTCAGCAGATGGTCGTGCAGTGTCAACAGTTGATGGTAGTGTGTCAGCAGGTGGTCGTGGTGTGTCAAGATTTGATGGTGGTATGTCAGCAGGTGGTGGAGGTGTGTTAGCAGGTGGTGGTCAGCAGGTGGTGGTGGTGGCGGGTGTCAGTAGATAGTGATGGAGGTCCCGGGGTGGTAATGATATGTCAGCATGTGGAGATGTCAGCAGGTGGTGGTGGTGGGTGTCAGCAGATAGTGATGGAAGTCCCGTGTCAGCAGGTGGTGGGGTGGTGGTGGGTGTCAGCAGATAGTGATAGATGTCCCGGGGTGATAATGATAAGTCAGCATGTGAAGGTGTCAGCAGGTGGTGGTGGTGGGTGTCAGCAAATAGTGATGGATGTCCCGGGGTGGTATTGATATGTTAGCATGTGGAGGTGTCAGCAGATAGTGATGGATGTCCCGGGGTGGTAGTGATATGTCAGCATGTGAAGGTGTCAGCAGGTGGTGGTGGTGGGTGTCAGCAAGTGGTAGTGGTGTGTGTCAGCAGGTGGTGGTGTTGTGTGTCAGCAGGTGGTGGTGGTGTGTGTCAGCAGGTGGTGGTGGTGTGTGTCAGCAGGTGGTGGTGGTGTGTGTCAGCAGGTGGTGGTGTGTGTGTCAGCAGGTGATGGTGTTGTGTGTCAGCAGGTGTGGTGGTGTGTGTCAGCAGGTGGTGGGTGGTTGTGTTCAGCAGGTGCAGGTGGTGGTGTTGTGTGTCAGCAAGTGGTAGTGTTGTGTGTCAGCAGGTGGTGGTGGTGTGTGTCAGCAGGTGGTGGTGGTGTGTGTCAGCAGGTGGTGGTGTTGTGTGTCAGCAGGTGGTGGTGGTGTGTGTCAGCAGGTGGTGGTGGTGTGTGTCAGCAGGTGGTGGTGGTGTGTGTCAGCAGGTGGTGGTGTTGTGTGTAGTGCAGGTGGTGGTGTGTGTCAGCAGGTGGTGGTGGTGTGTGTCAGCAGGTGGTGGTGTTGTGTGTCAACAGGCGGTGGTGGCGGTGTATGTCAGCAGGTGGAGGTGTTGTGTGTGTCAGCATGTAGTGGAGGTGGTGTGTGTCAGCAGGTGGTGGTGGTGTGTGTCAGCAGGTGGTGGTGGTGTGTGTCAGCAGGTGGTGGTGGTGTGTGTCAGCAGGTGGTGGTGGTGTATGTCAGCAGGTGGTGGTGTTGTGTGTCAACAGGCGGTGGTGGCGGTGTATGTCAGCAGGTGGAGGTGTTGTGTGTGTCAGCATGTAGTGGAGGTGGTGTGTGTCAGCAGGTGGTGGTGGTGGTGTGTGTCAGCAGGTGGAGGTGGTTTGTGTCAGCAGGTGGAGGTGGTGTGTGTGTCAGCAGGTGGTGGAGGTGGTGTGTTTCAGCAGGTGGAGGTGGTGTGTGTGTCAGCAGGTGGTGGTGGTGGTGTGTGTCAGCAAGTGGTGGTGGTGTGTGTCAGCAGGTGGTGGTGATGTGTGTCAGCAGGTGGAGGTGGTGTGTGTCAGCTGGTGGTGGTGGTGTATGTCAGCAGGTGGAGGTGTTGTGTGTCAGCAGGTGGTGGTGGTGTGTGTCAGCAGGTGGAGGTGGTGTGTGTCAGCAGGTGGTGGTGGCGTGTGTCAGCAGGTGGAGGTGTTGTGTGTCAGCAGGTGGAGGTGGTGTGTGTCAGCAGGTGGAGGTGGTGTGTGTCAGCAGGTGGTGGTGGTGTGTGTCAGCAGATGGAGGTGTTGTGTGTCAGCAGGTGGTGGTGATTTGTGTCAGCATGTGGTGGTGGTGTGTGTCAGCAGGTGGAGGTGGTGTGTGTCAGCAGGTGGAGGTTGTGTGTGTCAGCAGATGGAGGTGGTGTGTGTCAGCAGGTGGAGGTGGTGGTGTGTGTCAGCAGGTGGTGGTGGTGTGTGTCAGCAGGTGGTGATGGTGTGTGTCAGCAGGTGGTGATGGTGTGTGTCAGCAGGTGGTATGTGTTTGTGAGCAGGTGGTGGTGGTGGTGTGTGTTAACAGGTGGAGATGATGTGTGTCAGCAGGTGGTGGTGGTGTGTGTCAGCAGGTGGTGGTGGTGTGTGTCAGCAGGTGGTGTGTGTTTGTGAGCAGGTGGTGGTGGTGGTGTGTGTTAGCAGGTGGAGATGATGTGTGTCAGCAGGTGGTGGTGGTGTGTGTCAGCAGGTGGTGGTGTGTGTCAGCAGGTGGTGTGTGTTTGTGAGCAGGTGGTGGTGGTGGTGTGTGTTAGCAGGTGGAGATGATGTGTGTCAGCAGGTGGAGGTGGTGTGTGTCAGCGGGTGGTGGTGGTGTGTGTCAGCAGGTGGTGTGTGTTTGTGAGCAGGTGGTGGTGGTGGTGTGTGTTAGCAGGTGGAGATGATGTGTGTCAGCAGGTGGTGGTGGTGTGTGTCAGCAGGTGGTGTGTGTTTGTGAGCAGGTGGTGGTGGTGGTGTGTGTTAGCAGGTGGAGATGATGTGTGTCAGCAGGTGGAGGTGGTGGTGTGTGTCAGCAGGTGGTGGTGGTGTGTGTCAGCAGGTGGAGGTGGTGGTGTGTGTCAACAGGTGGTGGTGGTGTGTGTCAGCAGGTGGTGGTGGTGTGTGTCAGCAGGTGAAGGTGGTGTGTGTCAGCAGGTGGAGGTGGTATGTGTCAGCAGGTGGTGGTGTGTGTGTCAGAAGAATCAGCAGGTGGTGGTGTGTGTGTGTCAGCAGGTGGTGGTGTGTGTGTCAGCACGCGGTGGGTGGGTGTGTCAGCAGGCGGTGGGTGGGTGATGGCAGGAGTGTCAGGCCCTCCTCAGAGTGGGTCACATCTCACACGTACACCAGCACGAGTCTAATAACTTACTGGGTCCAGATTCTTAAATGGTTCCCACGATGAGTTGTTCTAGTAAATAATAAAAGTAAGACTGCACTTAACTATTTGATATATGAATGGAATATCAAAATAATATACAAAACTTATGATATATTTCTATAATCACTGAGTATTCTCGACCTTCAATTTATCCCGTAGTTACTGTTAATTATCTAAATATGGCTGAAATTCGATTTAAGTTTATATAATAATTGTTCGCTTTAATTTAGTTTATAGGGTAAGTCAATTAGTTAAGTTAATTTTTACAACCTTAAAAAAAAAGAGTAATATTTATCATAAAAATATTCGAGAATCGGGATCCTGTACTGTTTTCACTCTCACTACCAAGTCGGCGGGGGAATATAGTGTTTGTCCCGTGTCTGTGTCCGTAACATTTTGGTGAACGTCTGGGTCTTAGTGAGCTTCCCTGATACTCTTGGTAGCCAGCCCCGGCGACCTTATAGAGAGATGTGTCATAGAGCTGAGTCTTTCACCCTCCCGCCGCAGTTGTCTGATGCACAGCTCAGGTTGTTGTGTCAGCTGCTCTCCTAAATTAATTTTTCTGCGGATTCTTTGCGTGCGTGCGTGCATGCGTGCGTGCCAACTACTGTACGCTGGACTGGCCATGTTACCCGCATGGACGACAGTAGACTGCTAAAGCAGCTACTTTACAGTCACTTAACGAAAAGTAAATGTAACGCTGGCGGGCAACTGAAAGGTATAAGGATAGTCTGAAGACAGACCTGAAAAAGTGCCAAATCGACCCCATCACCTGGGAGACGATTACTCCACACCGTAACGCTTGGAAAAGGTCTCAATACTTTCGAGTTAGCCCAACTGCATACCAAGGCAGACAAGCGCCAGCGCCAGTAAGACGATCCCGCCCCCGTCTTCCCTCCCGCACTAGATTTAGCCCTCCACACGTGCAACATCTGTGGATGGCCCTGCCGGTCCCTTTTCGGCCTCTCGAGTCACATCAGAGCTCACCAACGAAGGTGACATCCTTAGTAACTCATATCCTTGCATCATAGCTGGATGGTCGTCATACTCGTTTCCGAGTGACAGCAAAGTAGTAGTAGTAGTAGTAAGTGTGTGTGTGTGTGTGTGTGTGTGTGTGTGTGTGTGTTTAAGCTGGCCTGCTTTGTCTGAAAAGTAGAAACTGATACGCCTCCCTTCTCCCCCTCCACCCCTTCATATATGGATGTGCCGAGGAGTGTTCTGCACCATTCTGGTCTTAGTAGGTCACGCTCCATTCTCTACACACTCCACGCTTCAGTAAACTTGAACTTGCCTTTGTGCGTCAGTCCGTTTCTTAGAAGCGGGTAGCTGGTGTGTGGTTGTGTGTCTTGTCTGTTATACTCATCCCTGCCTGGATTAGGTCACTGGAAACTGTTGGGTCTCATTTTAACGATTGTATAGTCGCCCGCCACATAACTAGATGGTACTTGTATCTTTGTGCCAAAAACTGAAGAACTAAATTTAGAATCCTCTGACGCCATTGGACACCTTATGATAGAACAGAATATTTGAGGAACTTTAGCTGCTTTATTTTACCGAGTTAAATAACCTGAAGATAAACGAATAAATAATAAATTTCACCAAGAATCTTTACACGATCAGTTTATATCTGGGAGTCCCTCAAGCCGAGCACACACCTCACCACTCTTGTTTATATTCATTGCTGCAGAACTCAAGATGTCTTTTGTGTGTAGATTGTCTTCACCCTCGATTCTTTTGGTGGCATCGTTAAAACGCCAGAGTTCATCATGCTGGTGTTGTGGGTCTTCAAGAGACTTCACAACCCTGACTACGGAAACCCTGAAGATGTGTGTGTGTCTGTCTGTCTGTCTGTCTGTCTGTCTGTCAGTCTGTGTCGAACACTCCCAGACGTTATATTTAAATGGTAACTACGGTTGTTTTGACTACAACTAGTAGTGTTAAATACGGCTGGAATTAACTATATGCTTAATATTGAATACGGTTATTATTGCCTATGACTGGTGTTAATCACGGCTAGTATTAACCAGGTTGTGTTAACTACGGCTATTGTTGATTCGGTAGACACAAATCGTGTACACACCTGTTAGAGCGGCAGGGAGGCGGTTTATGTGAAACAAGGCTGACAGTATCCGTAGGTTTGTTATACATACGACACAACGAGCTACATAAAGCTTAAATCCCATCAGAACTTACGAATGTAGATCGTAAGATCCTGTTATTACAGCCTATCGGGTTGTAGCAATTTGTGTGTAGCCATACAGATTACAACAATTCATCACCCGTAAGGTTACATCTGCCTGGTGATAGCAACCATCCCCATCAAGGAGAAGTTTAATATATTCCTGTGCCAGTAATCTTCACTTAATTCTGAGGGGAAGGGGGGGGGGGTGGGGGGATTCATCGTTATATTTATCATCTTTCCTTTTTATTTTATTAATGTAGTATTAAAAAAAATTATAACAAGTTAACGACGTGAAGTGTAAACTGCCCCGAGCAACACTGAGCCGCCGGGAATGTAAATGTGTAAGATGTAAATGTAGGTAAATACCCATGGAAGACTGCCGACACCTCATGATATCAGTGGGGTTTTGGGGACAAGAGATAGAAAGAAAGAGGAAGAAATGGAGGATAGGGGAGGGGAGGGAGAAGTGGAAGAGAAGGCGAAGAAGGAGAGATGGAGGAGAGAAGAGGAAATAGAGGAGACGAAGGAGAGGTGAAGAGGACTGAGAAGAGAGAAGGGAGAGGGGAGGAAGGCGAGAAGGAAAAAGTGGAGGAGAGAGGGTTGTGACGAAGAGGATAACGGACCCAAGACACCCCTGCCCCCCAACACGACACCCCTGCCCCCCAACACGACACCCCTGCCCCCCAACACGACACCCCTGCCCCCCAACACGACACCCCTGCCCCCCAACACGACACCCCTGCCCCCCAACACGACACCCCTGCCCCCCAACACGACACCCCTGCCCCCCAACAAGACACCCCTGCCCCCCAACAAGACACCCCTGCCCCCCAACACGACACCCCTGCCCCCCAACACGACACGAACACCTGAATATATTTATAGATTTTTCTCTTTTCGAAAATACGCCCAATTTTAACTTTTCTGTTCTTGCTGAAAACTCCAATATAGCTCTTAGGTGTGTAGCGTAGGAAGAAATTGAAGTGATCGCCTATGTCTTACCTGGAATTCATATGGTACAGAGTTTTTTTGAATTACATTAGCTAATATAATACATCCACTGCCACACCTTCCACCAGTAGTGTCACACCCTCCACCATCAGTGTCACACCCTCCACCATCAGTGCCATACCCTCCACCATCAGTGCCATACCCTTCACCATAAGTGTCACACCCTCCACCAATAGTGTCACACCCTCCACCATCAGTGCCATACCCTCTACCATAAGTGTCACACCCTCCACCAATAGTGTCACATCCTCCACCAATAGTGTCACACCCTCCACCATAAGTGTCACACCCTCCACCAATAGTGTCACACCCTCCACCATTAGTGCCACACCCTCCAGCGCCAGTGCCACACCCTCCACCAATAATGTCACATCCTCCACCAATAGTGTCACACTCTCCACCATAAGTGTCACACCCTCCACCAATAGTGTCACACCCTCCACCATTAGTGCCACACCCTCCAGCGCCAGTGCCACACCCTCCACCACCAGTGCCACACCCTTCTCCCCAAGCGTCCTGCCAGGCACTAGGATGAGACTCAAGACAGTGACTCACAGCGGCCAGTGGAAACTTTTCAATTTATTTCCGACAGTCAAGACGAAAACACTTATTTCCAGGTCTAATCCTCGTCTTCAGTGTTCAGTCTTCCCTTTAATTCTCTAATACTTTTTGTTCAGTCAACAATACATCTTATTTTTAACTCTAATGTTTTTTTCTCAATTATTCACTTGTAATTTTTCACTATATTGTAATTATTGTTTAATCATTATTTTATATTTTATAATTATTTTTACATTCTCTTCCTTATTTTTCATTTTTAATCCATTTTTTAATTATTTTTAAATGCTAATAGTCTAGTTTCTTATCCTCTTCCACTGCACTCTAAGCCTTATATTCGTCTACTGTATAATTCTTATTGTTTTACTTTCCTTGAATATTAACAACAAAACCGTAACAATATTACAATTATTGAAAATTATTTATTAAAAATTCTGCAACGTCTTCACAAGAAGAAGAAGAAGAAGAACTGAACAGAAATAAATGTAAAAAAATTATTCTCTATTTCTTGTTCTTTGTTGACATAAATCAGCTGTTTAACCCGCCCACCGACTCGGGGCTAAAAGGACACATGTGGGTGGGCGCAGTTTATACGACAAACTTTGGTAATTACATCTTTCCATTTGGTTTTCTCTATTTTACTTTGACCTCCTGGCAAAAGTGAACTCCGGGTAATTGCATTAAGAATTCATAGGAAAGATTTTTTTTCCTCCGGTTCAAGTTTTAATTAATTTCACGTATATTTTAACCACTGGAGATCTTCTATTCCTTCGTGTCTGTCTGTCCATCTTAAAGAGTCTATTGGGTTAAGTTTATCTATTAAAGGGTATCTGTTTATGTACCCAGTCCCCTTCACTGGTGCGTTTACCGGCGCTCGTCGTATAAACATTTCACAAATCATTATCTTTGAGGGATCTTTTTTATTATTGTTTTAACTTGATTCAATAGTATATTTACCATTGCTAGTTTCCTTCTTTCGAATGTAAACAAACGGCGCTGCCACAATGCACAAAACCTGACGAGCCCCTGTAAACGCACCAGTGAAGGGGACTGGGTACATGTCTTTCGTCTATGTATCTGGATGAGTCTATATTAATCTAATTGGTTAAAATATCTACATTATTCTGATTAACTGTAACTATTTAAGTCTACCTCTGTAAGTCCATCTAAGTGTCTGGTTAAGTTCATATTTACCTAAGTCAATTTAATTAAATATTACACTAGCCATCTAATCCGTCTGTCAAATTCCATGTTTAGAAGTCTCATCAGGTTAAGGTCATCTCTCTAAGTCTATCTGGTTGAGTCCATCTATCAAGGACTCTCTGATTAAGTCCATCCATTAATCCAAACTCCCTGTCTATGAGTCCTTTGAGCAACACTTATAAGACACCTACATAATTGTCTTATTATGTCTCCTGTACTTTACTGAAGACGAGGTATTTCCCCTGAATAATGATAATTATAATAATAATAATAATAATAATAATAATAATAATAATAATAATAATAATAATAATAATAATAATAATAATACAATAAAAAGTGAAAACTATTAGAGAAAATGAGAGCATTAAACGTTAGAATAGTAGCAGTGGTGAAGGGTGTGGCACTGTGTGGTGGAGGGTGTGTCACTGGTGGTAGTAGAAGGTATGGCACTATGGCGGTAGATGGTGTGGCACTGTGTTGTGGTAGATGGTGTGGCACTGTGTGGTGGAGGGTGTGTCACTGGTGGTAGTAGAAGGTATGGCACTATGGCGGTAGATGGTGTGGCACTGTGTTGTGGTAGATGGTGTGGCACTGTGTGGTGGAGGGTGTGTCACTGGTGGTAGTAGAAGGTATGGCACTATGGCGGTAGATGGTGTGGCACTGTGTTGTGGTAGATGGTGTGGCACTGTGTGGTGGAGGGTGTGTCACTGGTGGTAGTAGAAGGTATGGCACTATGGCGGTAGATGGTGTGGCACTCTTTTGGTGGTGGTGGAGGGTGTGGCACTGTTTTGGTGGTGACGGAGGGTGTGGCACGGTTTCAGGTGGTGGTGGAGGGTGTGGGACTAATTCATGTGGTGGTGTTAGATGTGGCACTAGGTGGTGGTGGGTGTGGCATCACTTGTATAGATAGAATGCCGTTTATAAAAAATACCAAATAAAACCAGAATACCATTTACAAGAGAAACCCATTTACGAATACAATTTAAAGAAGAAAATTACCATTAGAAATCTTTGTCTCTTACAAGCGAGTACAATTTAAAATTATGTACCATTCTAAAGAGGCCTCAAGTTCAAAAGCTAAACATTTGAAACAAGACCTAATAATACCCAAGGCGTCCAGGGAAGCTACCCCCGCACAGGCTCGTAACCTCCCCCTCCCACCTCCTGGTAGACTTCATCGATACACTCACCCACCCGTCCTGATTTCATAAACATTGACCTACATTCATTCTCAGTATATTTTTTGCGATAACACGTTCATTGCTCGGACTGACAGACAGACAGACAGACAGACTTCATTTTCATTTGCCCTCAAGCTATGTGAACGAAAACAATTGTAATGCTTAGTTCAGTGTTACCCAATACAGTTCAATCATCATCTTTCAACTCTCTCGACTAACATACAACAACAGTATAGCGTCTTTATGCCTCGTGTTCCTCCTGCACCCAGTACATTATTACTATCTTAAGACTTTCATCTGATAATTGCTTTCTCTTTACGACGGAGTATCACTTTCTTACTTCACTTTACGGACACTTAAGATTTTACTATAGTTATCAAGGAGTTTGTTATTAAACCTGTAATTTGTACTTGGGACATTTCGATATTATCAATAACCAATATAATTTAATTCAGTGAAATAGTTAACGTAGACATTACTGCTTTATTTATCATGTATACATGTTATTATTGAACATTTAAGGATAATGGTTCACAAAATTTTAGTTAATTACTTAACGGTAATAGATATTACTATGTAAACTTTATAAATAAAAATATTAACATTGACAGATAATTATACTACTTAATTGTATAGATGTTATTTGTCATCAAATAACTTCACCAGTTAACAGGTTGACTGCTCATTTGATCACTCACCTGTTAAAGCTCCGTGGGAGATTGGTATTACATATAATAAAGAAAAATAATGAGGAATACAATGCAGAAACCAACAGCTAGGAGGCCCAGATATCTTCAGACCAGCCACTGCGGCGAGGTTTACTGAAATAGTAATAATTAGGTAGATCTTTCAGTTTTCCCGTGACAGTAATGTATGTAATGAAGGTGGACGAGTTATTTCCCTTCTTCATCTGTTTTGAAGGATTTTACCTTTACAGTAATACTTGTTAGTGACTTTATATAATCCGTACAGAAATGTAATTCATTTATTGCCGTATTATATAAGTTGACAATAATGACACCTTACCAACCTCCTATGTGTATGGTACAGTCCACGTGGCAAATACAGTGGGAGAAAACTTGATTTTCATAACAAAGACTAAAATTTTGTTTGGACCATTTCTTCTTATCATTTGGAGGCCATTAAAATTATCACACACACACACACACACAAACCACGTTGATGAAAGTAGAACAACACTGCCAGGCGATCTGACTGACATGTTAGATAGATGACCTGTTCGGCGTTTCTGTTTACGTCACCTTGTAAACACTGGTTGTGGCAGCACTTTCGTAAATACGACACGCCGTGTAGGGAGTTAAACCTACAGAAAGTTTACCCTTTAAGAATCTTATCCTAAAGAGCTCACCATATAGGGATTTCAGCCTCTAATGATTATATGAGGAACCACACCATAGGAAACTGACCGTACAGGGAGCTCATCCAGCAATAAACTCATCCTACCTAACTCACTTGGGATCTCGCCCTTCATGGATTTCACTGTTATGGAAGCTCACACTTTGGAAATTTTATCCTTTCGCCTTGAAAGATGAGGTTCCGAGCAGATAGAAACGAACGAAGCTGAACATCATGGAAGTGGATGCAAACTCTGGCTGTGGACTATTACCATGCCAGGATATATATTGAACTAATAACGCTGTTACTGTAAATTATTATGAATCATTGCTGGAGATTTTCTCTTGTCATCGTTTTCTTTAAACACCGGAACACTCGTAATGATTTCTTTAACAACCGTTTGTGTTGTCATTGAACAATCCCTTACCAATGGCAATATTTGGTTAACTTTGCGCTATTTGCACATTAAAATTTAATGTGTACCTAGTTGAATGCTGACCAAACGTACCAAGTTTGTTGCAGATCCACAAACCTGTTCTTCAGTTATTTTAAGGACACACACGTGACAGACAGATAGGTCCGAAAACAATACACCTTGTCCCCTCAGTTACTGGCAGGGGAGTAAGCATAATAATGGTCGACGTGTCCGTAGAGTTACTCGAATTTGTACGCTTCTCTGTACATTGTCACGGTGACTGACACAGCAACAAATTACAATACCCACGTCTCGGAAGTGAGTGCAAAAATACTAGAAGCAGAGACAAGAGAAACCTATCCAGTTAAGGAAGGTTGAGTCACAGAGCAATTTTAGTGCTGTTTTCGCCGTCATGTTCGTCCATCACATAAGATAAGTGAGCCAGTTAGATACGTTCTCGTAACGTCACTCAGCGGCAGGATGGGAAATTCAATATACGATCCTCCGATAATGAGAATCGTTGACGGAGATGCTAGGATCATGGTGATGGTGGTAGTAAGAGTGTCCTAGCTGGCGTTGCCTCTGCTGGCTCTTGATCCCGATGGTTCCAACTTGCACAGTGTGAGATATATTTTGTTTGCTATTTTATTGGAAGTCAAGGGTATATACGTACATTGTGGCATACAAGAATACTGTATACACTTACTTAGTTCCATGTGAAATGTAATTGTGCACTTGGAGTTTTTTTACATACTAAGTGACATGTAAATAATATGTAAGTATATATTATACCGTATGGAAGCTGGTGGTATTGGTCTCTAGTGATAAGTATACACATATTGGTTCTTGTGAAGTTTACTGGTGCATCTGGGGCACAACGAGAATTAATTGTAATTTTATTTAGGAAAATTTAATCGTGACGTTGAATCATTGAGACAGACTAGTGTGACAGTATACAGTAGACTCAGTCCTGATCTTCTGACACAACCACCACAACCATAAACACAAAGTCTGTCTCGTGCAGGTGTGTCAGTCCTAAATAAACAGAGAAAGTTATATCCTTCGTCTGTCCTTAAATCCTGTCTCTTAACCATATCCTTAGTCCCTTCCCTTCCCTTCCCTTCCCTGACCCCACACCCCCCCAAAAAAAAAATCGTTTAAGCCTAAAGATTAGTTAGTGGATCACATCTCTAAAGTTAACTTGACGTCTACCATACACGGACGGTAAACCAAATCCCCAAGGACCGATCCCGTACCCTTTGTACAAGGAGCTCTTCCTGAATCAACGCTTCAAGCTATCCCTGAATCAGCAGGTTGAAACGTTTCCCAAAATCATTTCCTCTGGTCACACTCATCATCAGTCCTGGCATGAGCACCCCCTCACTCTTCCCTGGGGTCAGTCTCTTAATCAACTCCTATATACAACCCCAAAGGACGTCACTCCCCCTCCTCCCTCTCGCGTTGGTGGAGGGAATTACCCAAATGAACACCCGCGTCTTGCTTATCCGACTTCCTCTTAATGGTATTAAGTTGTTAGTGTTCCCCGCTTGACGCCTCCACAATAATCTGCCGCTCTCGTCTTCCGGGTGTCTGCTAGCGTCCCTATTATCAAATCTATATATCCGGGAAGTCTAGACGTGTTTGTCTGTTTGTCTGTCTGTCCGTCGGTCTGTCCGTCTGTCTCGCGCACTATGAGAGGGTGGAGGCAGCGTCTCGTGTACGGGGTCCCCTCTGTGCTAAATAAAATGTTAAGACTTTAGCCAAATTAAATGTTAAAAGTTGTTTCTCCGTGGAATGGTTAATGTTAGGGTAACTGTGGTTAGACTGAAAGGTGTGGATAAGGCTGATGGAGGGTGGTAAGAGGTGAGGATAAGGCTGACGGATGGTGGTAAGAGGTGAGGATAAGGCTGACGGATGGTGGTAAGAGGTGAGGATAAGGCTGACGGATGGTGGTAAGAGGTGAGGATAAGGCTGACGGATGGTGGTGAGAGGTGAGGCTAAGGCTGACGGATGGTGGTGAGAGGTGTGGATAACGCTGACGGATGGTGGTAAGAGGTGTGGATAACGCTGATGGATGGTGGCGACAGGTGTGGATAAAGCTGATGGATGGTGGTAAGAGGTGAGGCTAAGGCTGACGGATGGTAGTAAGAGGTGAGGATAAGGCTGATGGATGGTGATAAGAGGTGTGGATAAAGCTGGCGGATTGTGGTGAGAGGTGAGGCTAAGGCTGACGGATGGTGGTAAGAGATGTGGATAAGGCTGACGGATGGTGATAAGAGGTGTGAATAAGGCTGACGGATGATGGTGAGACATGTGGATAACGCTGATGGATGGTGGCGACAGGTGTGGATAAAGGTGGTGAGAGGTGTGGCACTGTTCCAGCCCCCCAACCAGAGTACAATTATAACTCAGACCACAAGTTGTTGTCCTCTGAGAGACGTCCTGGATCCGAGGCAGTTCACGAGCACCTACAAGAGTTTCTTTCCACCTGCAGTGCCAAAGGCCTCTCTACAAAGGTAAGCAGCTCTTCGCCTATGGGTGGAGCTGCTCGCGAAATTCAACAAAACAAAAATGAATCTAAGACAAACGCTCAGTTTAGGATGAATACCTTATTATACACACACAAAACACCGTATTTTGGGATTGTCCGTCTGAGTGGCTGTGTGTGTGTGTGTATCTGTCTTATGGCGACCTGTGGTGTAATGGTCAGCATACTCGCCTCGCAAGCGACCGGATCCGGGTTCGATCCCCAGGCAGGGTGAAACTACTGACAAGATTCTTTACGCCATTTGCCTCTGTCTACTAAGCAGTAATTGGCGACCTGGATGTTAATCGATTTGCGGATCGTGTTCCGGGGTAATGGTTAGCCAGTGCAGTTGGCGAGTTGTCCGGTCTTCTTGGACTATTCCTTGACACTGGGTCATACAAGTCGTTAACTTAGGGTGTGATTGTTGTGTTGGCGACAGCTCTACACCTTAAACAAATTCACGCCGAGGTGGCCCTAGGGCCGGCCATACTCGTTACACGAGGGGCAACCATTATTATTTTTATCTGTCCTGTTCAATGCCTTATAAACCTTGGTTAAGTTTATGCGTTTAGCTCAGTCTCAAGCTATACCGCAGGTGTATTGTGCACCGGTCACCAATGTTCCTGTTTCAGTATGATGATAGATGTTCCTCACACATTCGTAACACAAGTTCCGCAAGTGTGACACAAGTTCCTTGTTAAGTCAAGTCAGAAGCTCCTCAGTGGGACAATCCTTCAACAAAAAAAAAATGCTCTGAGTATAACAGAAATTCCCCGCCAGAACAAATATTTCCCTGTTCTAGGATGACGTCTTCTTTGCCTGAGAGACACGTCCCTCACAAGTCCTCCTTAGCTTAAGTAGATGTTATAAACAATGGCACACATTCTCCCAGCTTAAAGGAACTTCTTAAGCTAAACGAAAAAAAAAATCATCCAGACACTAGAATTTCCTCACTTAATAGGGAGAAGCACTTAATGCACGGCTATTAGGAAGCCATTAGCGCCAAGGACACCAGCGAGACGGAGGAGGGGCAATTTGAGACCTGAGATACGAACACAGATGCGAACGGAGAGACAGAGAGAGAAACGAATATTCACAAGCGTATATACTTGAACGTAGAGATATGACAGCATAGAGAGACAGGAGTATAAATATGGACATAGACACGTGTACAGTTTTTTTTCTTCTAAAATTTCAACTGGTGTGTATCATAGGGACGGTTACCGGTATATAAACAGTAAATGAAAGCATCATTACTAACCTAAGCTAATGTAGGTGTAAGTTCAGGGCTGGATTTGTGGGTGTACACACGGGAAAACTGCCCAGGGCCTACATTACACGGGACCTCCACCACCCATATGTGTGAATTATATAAATAACAGTTGGATGAAGATCTTGACAGCGACAAACAGTACATCTCGTGCTGTGAAAAGCCTATAGTTGAGTCAGCTGAGCCAGAGAGATGATGTATTATTGCCCAATATTTACCAGCCGATGTACAGACCTTTCTTTCCATCTCCAGGCCCCGTGTGAAGCGCGTGCCCCAGGGTATGATAGTTCCGTTTGTTTCTTTGTTTTGTTTTAGGTCCTGGCGATACCCATGGCACTTCTGAGCTAAGAAGCTGATATTTGGACACAATAGTGACCTATGGAATTGACAAACTTATTTTATTCATGTTTTACATATTGGACATTTTGTTCGTGGTATGGCGTGGAGGGCAGTGAACATACTGTACCACTATTTGTGTCTAACATATCACTGAACTCAGAGAACGTCCCTGAAGGCCTTTGTTATTAACAGATCATCACAGCCAGCGCGGTGCGGTGGTTTAGCACATGCCCCGCGGGTGTTGTTGGGTTACAAGTAAGTTGTTTACTTCTGGTCCATAGACTGGTGATGGTGTCGTCTGGACCAGTAAAAAGAGAAAAACACTGTAATAAAAGTGATAACCACATAGGCAGTTAATGGTTACAATCCCAGATCCGGCTCCCAATCTGTTGTTGTCAAAGCGCCAGATATACCCCAGTCTGTGTACCAAACAACGACCTTCGCACATATCAAGTCGATTTAGTGATGTTAGGCAGGCGCAGGTAGCCGCAACGTGAACCAAGAATACAAATTTGACGGGAGAGACGAGGAAAACCTTAGTAAATTCATAACACTCCCACTTTTCATCTTTGTCTGCTGTCTTAACCAATCCAAAGATCGTTAGGTTAGGTTGCCTTGGTATAAATGAGTTTCGATTGGTCGGTATATGCTTAACAAAACTAAAAATCGTTGAGTTGCGTCGGGAAAATTAGGTTTCGTTGCCTCGTCTCTATTGTCGGGATAGATGAGAGAGAGAGAGAGAGTTAAGCAAAGAAAGGAAGAGGAAAGGAGGAAACTCCCTAGGGTAAGACCAAAAATAAAATACAGAGGGAATGGAGTGGAAAATACGGAGAAGTGTCATAAATAAGGAAGGTAGAGAGAACTGGGAAAATACGTGGAAGAAACGAAAAAGAACGTACCGTAGAGAACGAAATCTAACGAATAGAAGTGAAAAGACAAAATGCCGTAAACATGATAAACTATGTAGAAACCCATGTAAATAAAGATAATAAACGGCGAAATATGTAACGCAAAAAGGGAGGAGCATCATATGGCAAGGAGCATGATGAGTTGCCAGAGGCCACCGGAACATGGCGGACAGCAGCCTGGAGCTCCCACACCCTAAATAATGAAACATCTTGTTGGTATTCACGTTGGTATCGCTCTGGGTGTGTGTGTGTGAGGGCGGATGCTTGGGGCTGGGCTATGTGGGTGGCGTGGGGGTGGTGAGTGGGTTGTGGGTGGCTTTAGATAATGAAATGGGGTCAGCTGAGAGGTAGGGGTTATTGGATACGTACCGTAGTGTAGTGTCAAGCAAACAAAACAAGCCATACAGGTGACTTACTTCCTTCCTGTTGACTAGTTAACAGAAAAACTTCGCCAATATAATCACAAAAAAGTGACCCTTCAACCCCGCCAACTTTCGACATATCTTACAATCGGGTGGATGGGCGGACGGGCGGGCGGGCGGGCGGGTTTTCTCTTCTCTAGTTTGCATGTTATCCTTACGACAACGGCACGGTAAACACCCCTAACTTACTTATGGTGTAGGGGGGTGTGGGGTGGGGGTAGGGATGGGGTTGGGAGGGGTAGGGAGAGAAGATAGTGGCACGAAGAAACAGAGGAAGGAGAATAAGAAGAGTGGGAGGAGAAGGAAAAGGAAAAGAAAAGTGGACGACGGGAAGCAGAAGAAGAGAGGGGGTGAGAGGTAGGATGAACCATAATAAGAGGGGCTCGAGAGAGGAGAAGAGGAGAAAATGACCAAGGGAAAGAGAAAAGATGCATTAAGAGGACGGACGAACGGGAGAGGAAGATAAGGAAATACAAAGAAAGAGAGAGAGAGAGAGCAAAACTCTTCACTGGTCGAGGCATCTTCCACTAAAACTGAGAGGGTGGCGGGC
This sequence comes from Homarus gammarus, assembly GCA_958450375.1. NCBI lineage: Eukaryota > Metazoa > Arthropoda > Malacostraca > Decapoda > Nephropidae > Homarus > Homarus gammarus. Next base: position 530,062 of record CAUDMG010001873.1, read on the forward strand.
GGCACCTCCCCGTGTGTGTGTGTGTGGTTTTGTTGTGTTAGTGTGGGTGCGTGGTCTGGTCAGTGTGGCAACCGAAGCGAGCTCTTTTTTTTTTTTTTAAACGTCCACCTCCAGCTTCAGTTCCCTGTCGGACACAACTGACACCTGGGAAATGTTGAAGCTGTTTTGGGGGCGTCGGCGACACGTCTTAGTAGAGGGTACACGACTAGGTGATATGGTGAGAGAGGGGGGGGGGGCTATGATGGCGGGAGTGAACAATAAAGGGTGCAGCGCTGGGATGATGAAAGACATGTAAACACACCTTGATTCTCCCCTTGTTGACGTTATGGTGACCCATGTAGTGTGTGTGTGATCTTCCCTGCTGTTCTTTTCTTGGTCAACCATTGTTTAGTCTCTCTTTGGTCTCCCCTGTAGTGTGCGACCATTTCCTTGCAATTGGCCAGGTGACCATTATGAAAAGTATTAAATTTTTCAATAAAAACTAGACCCACAGTACCTCTTTGATACCGTCATTGTTGAAGATAAGTAGAAGAGTTTTTTTTTTTTTACTAGTCCTTGGGCAAGTGATTCACTGTGGGTCGGCTTCCCTGTGTAGTTTTAACTCGTCTTCAATAATTAGCTCAATACAGGTTTGTGAGGCAACATCGGGTTGTCTGACGGTGAAGTTTAGAGACAATTTGTCTTAGGAACCGCATTTCACAGAGGTTAGGTTAGGTTAGGTTAGGTTAGGTTAGGTTAGGTTAGGTGAATTCAGCCAGAAAAGTATTAGTTTCTTTCCTATGATTGGCGAGTTTAGAGACTTTCTGACTTTGAATCCCTGAGCAGCTGGTAGCGTGGCGAGATATCCTGCTGAGCTCTGTCTCCCCCACCTCCCCCGACATAATTAGGTGATATACAGGTGGAAACAGGAGAAATATTCAAGAAAGCAAAACACAACTAACAACAATAAAACATCCATTGCGGAAGAACAGTGAAGAGATGGGTTACAAGATATCGGTCAACAAACAACCTGAATTATTTGTCACATTAATCAAACCATAAACACAAGTACCACAAAGATGAACTGAAAGAAGAAAGCAGTAGTTCCTTCACAGACTGATAAAAAAGGAGAATCGGCAACACACGGAGGAGGAAGTTGCTATCACCTTACTATAGGCGCCCGTGTTAACAAATCTTCTCGAATATCGCTGAATCCCACGAACTACGACGATACATTATGAGGTGGTCTTGAGGAGTTCAGTGGACGTTACGTATGATTCTCCGCAGTGAAGGTGAAACACTACAGCACGGGAACAATTTTGTCTTCTCTTTGCGCCCCTGTAAGCGAGTACTCTGTATACTTGATAATAATCGGCTACACCAACAACATTTTCGTTTGTTTTCCTCTCTTTGTGGCGTCGTGTAAGGGAAATAGCTCTCTTAACTGTTGGCGTAGTGACCCGACCACTTGGAGGAAATTAAGTCTGGGGTCAAGGCCAATGGGGGGACGGTGTGCATTAAACATGAGTCTTTAACCTCTAATAAAGTTGTCTTCTGTACATGGCGCGTTATTTATTTTGTGTTATGTTTTCACTAAGGATGATAATATGACAAATAAATACTGTACAGGTAAAAGTTAATATGATACACCTGCAGATATTATCACTGACAAGTAAATACACACATCTCCAAACCCAGCAGTACTTAAGAAGCTTCACCCGCTGGCTGTCACGGTCGATACCACCACTCCCAGAAGCTAACACTATTGACACCAATCTCTTATGGGAGTCTCTCAACACACATCTTCAGGTCCTTTGTTCTCCTTCTACTCCACTAAGGCGCGACTCTCTGCCCATCCTGCCTGCCTATAACCACGACCAACCACGGCAGGAGAGTGTGTGGGGAGTGATTTTCAAGTCCAGATTTTCAAGCATTCCATGCAGGTATTTCGGCTACCAACTTGCTGTCGCAGCGTATGTGACCCAGGTACACCGTTCTCACATAAAGGTATGGGGAAAAATCAAAGTACGGTTTGGCAAAAAAGTATCGATATGGCAACCTTTTTTTTAAGCAGAACACAGATTGAGGTTTGTGTTTTGGGTGGTGATTCCCCTCAGGAAATTATAAAGAGTCGTTTACAAGTGTCGACGCTATTAACTTATTCTTCCTCCTTTGTAATGCATCAGTAGCATCTGCCTCTTACTTCTCCAAAGGTGTCCACAACTATCTACGTGGACTAGTTATCGCAAGTCATCTTCATATTCCATTCACAAATTACAAAGTGAAGCTGATGTTGTACTAGCATCAGTAATAGTAGTTGTAGTAGTAGTAACATGAATAATAGTTATATTAAAGTAATAATGATAGTTATGGTAATAGTAGTAGAAAGCAAATTTGAAGGAGGAAGAGGAGAAAGTTTCTTGCCTTGTTACTCAAAAGACGAAGGAATCAATTAACATAAACTTATGCTGAATTCCTATAATAGATTAATTAATTATGTAGCAGTAGTAGTAGTGTCGACCAAGGAGGGAATTAATTCAGCTTCAAAGGCCATAAAGAGATCACAACGGGTATTAATTTCCTACAGAAAAATTAACTAACGAACATTACCTTCCTGATCTGATTCACAGTTGATTACAGCTTTGTATCAATAAGCAGGAATCACAATACAATGGCGTATACATTATGGTTTAGTGGTGTATAATATTCAGTACATACATGTTAGTGGTGTACACATTTTAGGGCAGGTCACTGGTACATACACTAAAATCGTATAGAATTACTGAAATATACATCACCGTATTAGAAAACAATGGAATATCGCTATGCATTTCAGACATGCAGGGCGAATGTACTGTACACTTACCAACGTTAACAAACAGTGTGAACAATCTAAATAACGTTGAATAACTTATATAATTTAAGGTAATTTTCCTTACAAATAATTCAAGTTCATAATACCAAGATTTACAAAAGTGTACACCATGGTTTCTCAGTGTGTATGAAGCTTTATACAGATACATACTGTCGCCCAATGCATGAAAGGTTCTGTGTATTGGGGACGGAAAGGAAGGGGGGTATCAGGGAACAGTTTTTATGCGACGGAGTGTCAGAGGCAGCATACTAATGCTTGTCCGCTGTCCCCCTTCCTCTCCTCCCAGAAATACTCGTAAACAATTTTTATATCTCACACACGACTCCCAGACCTTGGCGGCCCGATAGTGGTCACTTACACTCCAACCTGGCTGTATGTTGTGTTGTGGTCACTTACACTCCAACCTGGCTGCATGTTGTGTTGTGGTCACTTACACTCCAGCCTGGCTGTATGTTGTGTTGTGGTCACTTACACTCCACCCTGGCTGTATGTTGTGTTGTGGCCACTTACACTCCACCCTGGCTGTATGTTGTGTTGTGGTCACTTACACTACAGCCTGGCTGTATGTTGTGTTGTGGTCACTTACACTCCAGCCTGGCTGTATGTTGTGTTGTGGTCACTTACACTCCAGCCTGGCTGTATGTTGTGTTGTGGTCACTTACACTCCAGCCTGGCTGTATGTTGTGTTGTGGTCACTTACACTCCAGCCTGGCTGTATGTTGTGTTGTGGTCACTTACACTCCAGCCTGGCTGTATGTTGTGTTGTGGTCACTTACACTCCAGCCTGGCTGTATGTTGTGTTGTGGTCACTTACACTCTTGCCTGGCTGTATGTTGTGTTGTGGTCACTTACACTCCAGCCTGGCTGTGTGTTGTGTTGTGGTCACTTACACTACAGCCTGGCTGTATGTTGTGTTGTGGTCACTTACACTCCAGCCTGGCTGTATGTTGTGTTGTGGTCACTTACACTACAGCCTGGCTGTATGTTGTGTTGTGGTCACTTACACTCCAGCCTGGCTGTATGTTGTGTTGTGGTCACTTACACTCCAGCCTGGCTGTATGTTGTGTTGTGGTCACTTACACTCCAGCCTGGCTGTATGTTGTGTTGTGGTCACTTACACTCCAGCCTGGCTGTATGTTGTGTTGTGGTCACTTACACTACAGCCTGGCTGTATGTTGTGTTGTGGTCACTTACACTCCAGCCTGGCTGTATGTTGTGTTGTGGTCACTTACACTACAGCCTGGCTGTATGTTGTGTTGTGGTCACTTACACTACAGCCTGGCTGTATGTTGTGTTGTGGTCACTTACACTACAGCCTGGCTGTATGTTGTGTTGTGGTCACTTACACTCCAGCCTGGCTGTATGTTGTGTTGTGGTCACTTACACTCCAGCCTGGCTGTATGTTGTGTTGTGGTCACTTACACTACAGCCTGGCTGTGTGTTGTGTTGTGGTCACTTACACTCCAGCCTGGCTGTATGTTGTGTTGTGGTCACTTACACTCCAGCCTGGCTGTATGTTGTGTTGTGGTCACTTACACTACAGCCTGGCTGTGTGTTGTGTTGTGGTCACTTACACTACAGCCTGGCTGTATGTTGTGTTGTGGTCACTTACACTCCAGCCTGGCTGTGTGTTGTGTTGTGGTCACTTACACTCCAGCCTGGCTGTATGTTGTGTTGTGGTCACTTACACTCCAGCCTGGCTGTATGTTGTGTTGTGGTCACTTACATTACAGCCTGGCTGTATGTTGTGTTGTGGTCACTTACACTCCAGCCTGGCTGTATGTTGTGTTGTGGTCACTTACACTCCAGCCTGGCTGTATGTTGTGTTGTGGTCACTTACACTCTAGCCTGGCTGTATGTTGTGTTGTGGTCACTTACACTCTTGCCTGGCTGTATGTTGTGTTGTGGTCACTTACACTACAGCCTGGCTGTATGTTGTGTTGTGGTCACTTACACTACAGCCTGGCTGTATGTTGTGTTGTGGTCACTTACACTCCAGTCTGGCTGTATGTTGTGTTGTGGTCACTTACACTACAGCCTGGCTGTGTGTTGTGTTGTGGTCACTTACACTACAGCCTGGCTGTATGTTGTGTTGTGGTCACTTACACTCTTGCCTGGCTGTATGTTGTGTTGTGGTCACTTACACTCTTGCCTGGCTGTATGTTGTGTTGTGGTCACTTACACTCCAGCCTGGCTGTATGTTGTGTTGTGGTCACTTACACTACAGCCTGGCTGTGTGTTGTGTTGTGGTCACTTACACTCCAGCCTGGCTGTATGTTGTGTTGTGGTCACTTACACTACAGCCTGGCTGTGTGTTGTGTTGTGGTCACTTACACTCCAGCCTGGCTGTATGTTGTGTTGTGGTCACTTACACTCCAGCCTGGCTGTATGTTGTGTTGTGGTCACTTACACTACAGCCTGGCTGTGTGTTGTGTTGTGGTCACTTACACTACAGCCTGGCTGTATGTTGTGTTGTGGTCACTTACACTCCAGTCTGGCTGTATGTTGTGTTGTGGTCACTTACGCTCCAGCCTGGCTGTATGTTGTGTTGTGGTCACTTACACTCTTGCCTGGCTGTATGTTGTGTTGTGGTCACTTACACTCTTGCCTGGCTGTATGTTGTGTTGTGGTCACTTACACTCCAGCCTGGCTGCATGTTGTGTTGTGGTCACTTACACTACAGCCTGGTTGTATGTTGTGTTGTGGTCACTTACACTCCAGCCTGGCTGTATGTTGTGTTGTGGTCACTTACACTACAGCCTGGCTGTATGTTGTGTTGTGGTCACTTACACTCCAGCCTGGCTGTGTGTTGTGTTGTGGTCACTTACACTACAGCCTGGCTGTATGTTGTGTTGTGGTCACTTACACTCCAGCCTGGCTGTATGTTGTGTTGTGGTCACTTACACTCCAGCCTAGCTGTATGTTGTGTTGTGGTCACTTACACTCCAGCCTGGCTGTATGTTGTGTTGTGGTCACTTACACTCCAGCCTGGCTGTATGTTGTGTTGTGGTCACTTACACTACAGCCTGGCTGTGTGTTGTGTTGTGGTCACTTACACTACAGCCTGGCTGTATGTTGTGTTGTGGTCACTTACACTCCAGTCTGGCTGTATGTTGTGTTGTGGTCACTTACGCTCCAGCCTGGCTGTATGTTGTGTTGTGGTCACTTACACTCTTGCCTGGCTGTATGTTGTGTTGTGGTCACTTACACTACAGCGTGGCTGTATGTTGTGTTGTGGTCACTTACACTCCAGCCTGGCTGTATGTTGTGTTGTGGTCACTTACACTAATAATAATAATAATAATAATTAACGGTTTATTGAAGGAGCTTGGCAGCCAGAAGGCTGAAAATATACAGTTACATATTTGGGGAATGGGTTACGAATTACAAATAATATACAAGTAACATAAGTGACACAAATAAGACATATAATAACTTAGATGGGGAAAAGCTCAAACTACAGTTCATTTCAACATAGTGACAGTGTTACAGTATTACAAGTTGTTGATAATTTTTACAATGGTTGGGACTGGGCTGTTCTTATAGCGATCAGTTCGTGCACGTATGGGCTGGATGCGGTTGTGGTGTCGAACAGCAATTCTCGGACAAGGGATCTCAGGTGGTAGTAGGAGCCGGTGTCGGGGATGGTGTAGAAGCTTCTTACCAAATTTGCAGATGAGGTCGTGGTGATGGTCAGTGAGAGTCGAAAGGGTCAGTGTGTTGAGCGCTTCTTGATATGTGGAGTAGGAGGGGGAGAGAATGATCTTGCATGCCCTCTTTTGTACTTTTTCTAGGTGTTTACGTTGTGTGGCATTTAGGGAGGAAGACCAGGTGGGGGAGGCATAGGTGAGCTTGGGAAGTATGAATGTTGTGTAAACACTGAGGAGCTCGTGTGCAGGAACTCCGAGGGACTTGAGTCGGCGGAGGAGGTGGAGACGGAAACTGGAGGATTTGACAACTTCATTGACGTGTGGTTTCCAATTTAGTTTGTTGTCTATGGTGACGCCGAGGAGCTTCGTGGAATCTACAACCTGGAGTGTGTTCGGACCTAGAGTAATGGAAGGAGGTGGGACAATGTCGGAGGAGAGGTTGATGTGCATAACCATGGTCTTGGTATGGTTGATGGTGACATGGTTGTTGGTGGCCCAGTTTTGGAGACTGTTCAATAAATCCTGAAGGGCGGTATAGTTGGGAGCAGAATTGTTGACGCTGATCCCAATGGTGGAGTCGTCGACATATTTCCAGCGAGCAGGGGTTTCTCTTAGGGCATCATTGATGAGCATAAGGAAGCAGAGTGGTCCCATCTTGGTGCCTTGGGGGACGCCACAGGTGAGTGACTGAAAGGTGGAGACAGCCCCTCGGAAGCGTACAGCTTGGCGTCGGTCACTGAGGAAGTCTGTAAGCCATGGTATGAGGCTTCTTCGAAGCCCGAGGTTAATAGCTTTGTTGATGATTATATTGTGGTCGACTAGGTCGAACGCTTTAGTGAAATCAATGAAGGCGACAGCTACAGAGGTTTTTCGTTTCTCGAGATGGCGGTATATGTAATCGAGAAAGCTGACAAGACAGTGAGTGGTGGAGGAAGTTTTCATGTTGCCAAATTGCTGAGGGTCTACGACTCCTGCAATATCAGCATAAGCCCAGTGGAACACAAAACTTTCACAGATTAGGCTGGGTATTGGGGTGATTGCAATAGGTCGTAGCTGATTTAAGGATTGTGGGCTGGTTGACTTGGGCACTGGTGATACATAAGAGGTCTTCCAGTCAGCTGGGCATCTGGCTTGACTGAGAGAAGCATTGATGATGGAGCAGAGGGGTTTAGCAAGCTCCGGGGAGAACTCCTTGAAGAGTTTCATTGGTAAGTCAATGGGGGTGGTAGAGCGTTTTAATTTTAGTTTGTCCAGGCGTTTTGCTACTTCAAATTCTTCTACTAAGTCAGTGGGAAGGGGGGCTGGTAGGTAAGCAGGGAGAGTTACTCCAGCCTGGCTGTGTGTTGTGTTGTGGTCACTTACACTCCAGCCTGGCTGTATGTTGTGTTGTGGTCACTTACACTCCAGCCTGGCTGTATGTTGTGTTGTGGTCACTTACACTACAGCCTGGCTGTGTGTTGTGTTGTGGTCACTTACACTCCAGCCTGGCTGTGTGTAAATTGGTACCACTATGAAAAGTTTTAAATTGTGATACTTTTGGGGAGGATTTATTTATAAACCCGAAAAAAAAATGTTTACGTTGATTTACAGTGATCGAGATTTATTTGGTTGTAATACATTGTCATTCAATACCTACTACAACCACATCCAGGGATAATACCTCAGGGTCTCGGTAACCCTCAGGGTCCCGGTAACCTTCAGGGTCCCGGTAACCCTCAGGGCCCCGGTAACCCTCAAGGTTATGGTAGCCTTCACGGTCATGGTAGCACTCAGGGTCCCGGTAGCCCCAAGGTCCCGCTTGCCCCCATGGTCTCGGTGACCTTCAGGGCCCCGGTAGCCCTCAAGGTCCCGGTAGTGCTCAGGATCCCGGCAATTTTAAATGATTCCAACTAACTCATTTCCATATTAACTGTAAACTCATTTATACACTTCTAATACATTTAGTACATAACACTACTGCTATTATGTTTACAGAGTTGCTATTTTATACTACAGTTGCAAGGGTGAACCAAACACACGTGTAAACAAGAAATATGTTTGCCGCTACGTCTACAAGACTTCCTCCGAGGTTCATTGCCCAGTTTTAGGAGGTGAACCAGCCAGCCTATCTGCATATAGACAGCCCTTGGCTCGATCCTCTGAAACCTGAGTCCGGGAATCCAAAACGTTCGTACGTTATTTTTTTCCCCTACACTGGATACGGAAGAAAGCTTTTTACTGACTCAATTAAGCTACGACACAAATAAAGTGAACAAAAATGGCAGCGAAAATACACCGAGGTTTTAACATAACTAGACCCGTTCTCTAATTCTAAGTTAAAAGGAAACCAAAATATTTAACATACGAATCTTTGAGAATCATGACTGGGAGAGTTGGCCGGGCTGGACGTAATGGACGCCAGGAAAAACTTGGTTCCAATAACGCGGATATTAACGAAGCTTGGGTGAGGCGGGGCTGAGTGGGGTGAGGCGGATCTGAGTGGGGTGAGGCGAGGCTGGGCTCAATGGGATGAGGTTGGGCTGGGTCGAGTGGGCTATGGCGGGGCTGAATTTAGTGGGGTCAGGCGGGGTTGAACTTAGTGGGGTAAGGCAGAGCTGAACTGAGAGTAGGATAGGATGTAGGGGTTTACAGAGGAGTGAAGGATGAAGACGAGTACCTCTCCTTGATAACAAAACACACACACACACACACACTAACCTTACTATATAAACAACTCTTAATAGATTCAAAAAGAAACACAATAATTTACCCCCGATTCAAAGCTAAGGGGGTTATATTAGGGGGTCTAGCTGGGTACGTATGATAGGATGCAGAGAGAGAGAGAGAGAGAGAGAGAGAGAGAGAGAGAGAGAGAGAGAGAGAGAGAGAGAGAGAGAGAGTTTGTTTGGGTGTAGAGGAAACGTTTGTTGCGCATCTAGGAGTCTCAACATATACAGTAGGTGCCATGCCATCTCTTCAACCCACCTGAAATGTTTAAATAATATGTATCTTAATGGACTAAGGGAGGAGGAAGGGAGTCTACATTGGGGCATGGATCATGTGGAGGAGGCTACATAGGGGCACGTATCATGTGGAGGAGGCTACATAAGGGCACGTATCATGTGGAGGAGGCTACATAGGGACGCGCATAGGGAAGTGGTGATGTGTGTAAGGGAAGAGAGGAGAGGCGTTAAAAACCTAGTACTAAAACGGGCTTCATTTATTCTCTTACTAATATTGGAGTGAGTTTACAGACAGACAGCGGAAGACAAACAAAAGGAGAGACGAGCGGGTGGATCAGTGAGGTGCCATGACAACGTCTCTCTTGTCCAGCAAGCAGGTGGTGTGGTTCCAGGCTGGCTGTATACGTGTGGCCAAGCGACTCTTGACTCATTTCCTGCTGCCGTATTCAGTTCACTACTCACCTACCCTCATTGATTTACTGAGCGAATATTTTTTTCATACCAGTTTCCCCGCCAAATCTATGTTATCTAGGAAAATTTTCACCGTATTTCGAAGTAAGGATTTTTCCCGCCATGTGGTGCTGCGTTCTGAGGTCTTGTGTGGCGCTGTTATTTTTCTTTTGCCTTGTAGAGGAATTTGCTGGCTTTTGGAGGTAAAACTGGGGCTCTGCTATGGGGGACGGAAACTAAAAAAAAAATAAGGCTTATAAATTTGCTCTCTCTCTCGAGGTATTTGCTTGTCATCCCTCGTGCAAAATGGTAGTAATTCCTTTAGCAAAAATTAAACAGATATTGTAACTATCGGTGGGCGGAGTCTATCATCAGTCTTCCATACTTTAAGTCTTGGGACCTACGATTTACATTGGCTGTGCGAGAGTCAGGATTTTTTCCCCGTGGTCGGAAATATTCCATCGAGTCGAATATTTCAGATGACGCCATGTGAGATTTACAGCTGCGTCAGGCAAGTCTTTGAACGCTTTCCCAGACTAATTGACTGGCTGATGGTTTTCTCCCAGCGGCTAGCACAGCAATGGCCAATTGGTGGTCACTTTTTGTAAAGTTATTGGCAGATTTCTTATTTTATCCTTCCAGTCCATAAAATGACGAGGTTACAACAGCAACGTGCTCATTCAAGCGCTGGAACTTGTAATCGTCACCAGAGAAGCGATATCTGTGTACTTTTAAAAAGATAAATGTGAAGGCTGGATAGTAGGGTGTCAATTTAGGGGGTGAATTGGCTAAATTGAAAATCGAGTAATTTGGTAGCAATTTATTGTAGTCTTTAAGCATGCAAAACAATATTCTGGCATAAATTTTTTTTTATAATAAGTCCTACCTACATCAAATGGATTTTTAAATGTACATATTTGTGAATTTATAACATAACCAGCGTTTGCACACATGTTACTGTTTCAAGTTTCAAATTATTATATTTTATTATCCGTAGTCTATTTGAAAGTAACCAATGCCTTCATACTCTCTTTGCTTTGGTGTCTTGTCATCAGTAGTCTGCTTGCTATTTGTGCTTTGATGTAACCTTCTCGCCTCTCGTGGCTGTAAACATGGCCCGCTGCTTCTGTGACCATTTTCACACATCTCTCCACACTTTGAGTGTGGGAAGGTCACTTCGGCACCTGCATTGGAGTCTCTTTAAGGTTTCTCAATTCTTGGCTAGTTAGACTTGTTGTCAATGGTGGCTCTAAGACTTCCAAACTCAAGTCAACCAATTCTGACAATTTGGTGGCATTGACGTTTATTGGGGGAACTTTTCTTGAATGAAACGAACAGTCTCCCAACTGGTCGTCATCTATTAGCGTTCCTCTAATCTTTAGAATGACTTCTACAGCCTCGGTTCGGAGATTGGTACATTGACTGCAAAGCATTGCTTGCAAAACTGCTTCTGATCGAGCATACCAAGCGGACCTTCTTGCCACAGGTAACACGATGTCCCTCACTACCTTCCTCTGTGTTCTTACTAGCTGCAATTGAAACAAAAGGTGATTGGGCCCATCCACCCACATAGGATTAAGTTTCACACTAAACCACTGGGGAAGATAAACTCCAATAATAAATTCAACAATTAACCTCAAATTCTTCAGCACTTTGCCCTTCAATTCGTGTTTGGAAGTCCAAATCCTGCAGAAACGAAGAGCTGTAGTTAACCAACGGCTGTGACTGACAGATCCAATCTCCAAGAGAGCCAATGACTGAGGCACTTCTCCTGATCTTATTGCTTGGGCAATACGATAAGCATAGGATTGATCTGTGCTGAGATCTTTGATGACTCCTTCAGACAACGCCGGAAGGGGAGGGCCAACTTCGACCTTTGGAAAGGTTGTATTTATTTCTAGTTGTGTTGCTTCATCCAGCATGATGCCAAGGGGACCTGACCACTTGTTGTTGCTCTTTGTAGGACCATCAAGTTCCTGGATGAGATGACGAAGAGGTAGCTCGCCTGTATGTAAATCACATACAATCCAAACAAGTCTTCTTCCTAGTTTTTTCTCTAAATGCGTCATTACACCCCCCTGCCATCCGGTGTTCACTGCAGTTGAATCTCCACCAACAGCCTGCAGTGAACTGCCAAGTCCTCTCTCCTGAACCCAACATAAAATATGATCAGCAATGACCTCTGCATGTTTCTTCCCTTCTACTTCAGTTTCGGGGGCAAAGTGAAACAAAAACCGACCACCAGGCTCAGAACAGACAGAGTAGTGTTCTTCTTTGATGAGACCTGGAAACTTTCTGTTCACTCCCTCTACTTCTAGCAAAACTTTTGTGTCATCTATTCTTCCATCAAACAAAAGACAGGAGAGCCCTCCCTCGCTTAAATCTTTTTCATGCTGATCAGATATTTCCTTCATTATTTTTTCTTGTGCTCTTCTAATTTTATTATGATCTATCACCAAAGATACATCCTCTCGGCTGATGAGGCCTGCATCTATCCAAGCGGCAGTTGCAATTTCTGCAGCCTCACGAAGTCCAGCATGGTGGCGAATACTAGCTAAAGCAATGTTTGAAATATTTCTTGTGTTGTATTTCATTTTCTTTGGTAAAGGTTCAGATGGCTCTTTGGAACTATCATCTGATGTTGGTTCCTGTTCACCAGAAGAACTATCAAAGAAGTGATAAACATCTTGACACAGCTCTTCCTCTCTTTGGATGGCTTCTTCACTCTTCATTTTCTTCTTTTGTTCCCTCTCTCGGATTTGTTCTCTCTTCTTGGCATTAGCAATCTGCTTCTTTGTTTCTGAATAATCTATTGAACCCATTTGCATACTTCCTTGGCCTTCTGCCTTTGTCCTCTGTGCCTTTATAAATTCAAGCTCTAAAACAGGGATCTTCCTTTCACGAGGACAACCACAGTTGGATTCAGAACATAATTGTATGGAGCACTTGCAGGTCAAAATGTCAAACAGAGTATCAAGTGTGTGCAGAAATTAATTTTTCCTGGCCAAGTTTCCTTTACCAAGTGATGTTTCAACTGCTTTGTGCCATAATTTCGTTAGTTTTAGCTCAATAGTTCGACACTGATTAATCACAGGTGGTTTGAATATTGCATTAGCTTTTGTCCATTGATGCAGAAGAGGGACTATCATGTCATTTATGAGTTCTTTATCTGTATAGTTCCTTCTGTCCTTTGCATTTTTTTCTCGAAGGAGTAACCCTAATCTTAGCATGTCTCTCACTGTTGGAAGTTCTGATACAGGAAGCTCCTTCCCTTTACCAACTAGCAGGCTCAAGTGGGTTGACAACTGACTTCTTGTCTTCAATTTTGACATCTTCACACTATCTGACAAATAGAAAAATATTTCAATGTTTCATAATTCAATTGTTGTTTCAAAAAATATCAATTTGTTTATCAAAAATGCTGTAACAGAAATAACATTATAATTTCTTAGAACATAATGTTTTATACAATGATATAAGTAACTGCGACAATCAATATGCCCTACTTACAATAATTAAAATGTAGAATTCGTCTGGTAGAGTAGGTGCAAGTGCAATGAGAGCAAACCACCGTCTATGATATCTAGAAGGAGAGTGAGCCGGGCGCCTTATCCTCACGCTTGGTACAAGTCAAAACAAGAATTAAACTGTCCCACACGGAGAGCCTGTTCATGTTCATGTTCTGACATGCATATTGTACACAAGCTATAGAACCATAAAATACTCCATAATCCATATGCTTACATGAGATTAGTTAATATCAAGTGAATAATTCTAATCAAGTCTCATTAATTTGTTGAAATACTGATATTTGAAACTTTAAGGTATAATTGATGTAGGTGAGGGTTATTTCAATTCATTTTTGTTTGCTAATCTCAAGTTTAGACATAAAGAGGCACAATATTTTGACTACCAAATTTGATTTTTAACATGTTGACAAAATTGACACACCCTACTGGATAGGTGATATACACGACCTACGTACAGTACACACGGGCCACACTCCTCCGTCGGTGGCCCAGGGTTCTCCCTCATTATGGCCCCCTGAGCATCAGATCACAACAACAAGACCTCGTAGTGTGGAAGCTTCATACCTCACGGTAATATTTTCCCTTAACAACAGACTTTTCACAGCATTCAGATTGGCTGAGTGAGCTGCGGTACACAGATACCATCGAAAACGACGGCGTAAATGTATTGAGCTTCCAACATAATTAGCAACGTTCTCACATATTCAGTTTTTGGAAATTAAGGAAATTATATATGGCTGCATTATGCCCCACTTGAAAAAAAAATGCTCATCTGCGAAAAACTTCGATCACTTAGGTAAAAAAAGCCTCTCACTGGGCTGACCAATCGCAAAAATATTGTTTGTGTGACGACGTTTTTATATCACTGGAATAACCTGTAGTGAGCCTCATGCCAGAAATAATACGTCTTACCAACTATTGAATATATTCTAGAGTTATTGAAGGGGATGTAAATATATGAAGACGATGAAACAGATAATAAACAGAAGGTGTCGGAGGCCCGGGTGGTGATGGTCCAGCACACCAAACACTTGCTCTCCTTCTTTATTTTTTATTATATCTTATTAACATCATAAGAATATTACAAATCCTTCATTCCTGTAAAATAAATATTACTGTTATAATACGCGAGACATATCGATGTATACATGTCTTGTGTGTGAGTTAGAGGGCGAGACGATGATGACTTGTGTAAAACATATCTTTATGTGACCAATAAACACCGTCTTCAGCCGTCCTGTTGTCAATGTCGTTATTTAATCTAGAGGTTGTGAGTGTGTAGGAGACATCAACAGTGTGGGAACAAAAGCTATTAATGTCACCACCAATAGCGAATCTTTAAGGTGACCTCTTGTGTACAAAAATACACCTGGCCTGGGGAGATATACGGGTATATCTCCCCAGGCACAGGTCATTTTTCGTCTCAGGGTTCACCTTAAAGGCTCACAGTTGGCTTGACATTAATAGTTTGTGGTCCCTCAAGAAAACCATCAACGCCTCCTATTCACGCACAGGCTCTAAATATAATTCGTTCTAACTTTGATGCCCTGGAGTGCCCCCTTTAAGTTTACCCCTTTGTCGTCTGCCTCTTGAGTGCCCCCTTTAAGTGTACCCCTTTGTCGTCTGTCTCTTGAGTGCCCCCTTTAAGTGTACGCCTTTGTCGTCTGTCCCTTGAGTGACCCCTTTAAGTGTACCCCTTTGTCGCCTGCTCCTTGAGTGCCCCCTTAAAGTGTACCCCTTTGTCATCTGTCCCTTGAATGCCCCCTTTACAGTGTGCCCCTTGAGTGCCCCCTTTCAGTGTACCCCATGCCGTCTGCCCCTTGAGTGCCCCCTTTCAGTGTACCCCATGTCGTCTGCCCCTTGAGTGCTCCCTTTCAGTGTATCCCATGTCGTCTGCCCCTTGAGTGCCCCCTTTCAGTGTACCCCTTGTCGTATTATGTATTTTGTTGATTCTTGTACACTCTTGACAGTTTTGTACACAGCTAGTAGTTTCGTACGCAGGTGGTCGTTTAGTATACAGTCGACCGTTTAAATTCAACTTTTAGAACACTATTGGTTGCTTCGTACACATGTCGTTAACAACTTTACACAGCTGGTCTTTGCATTTACAGTCGAGCGTTTCGTAAACATTCGGCCGTTTCATACACACAGTCAAGGACAATAAAATCACCATGATAAAAATAACCCAACTCGATTTAATATAACAAAACAATAATAATAAATGAATACGAAATAAAACAATCATCTCGTGTACGAAACGACCACCACCCATAATGGAGAAAGATGACTAATATAATTGTATGTTATTACAACAATGGAGAACGTTATAATAACTGGTAATTTTGTTATTTGCTTGTGTGTGTGTGTGTCTGAATATTTATGAGGGCCAGGTGTCGGATATAGAGGATTTTGATATATTTATTTTCTGTTTGCCATAAAGACACTGCGGTGCCTTGCTGGTGTAATAACGTCATTAATGGCCCTGTTAGAGCCATTCCTGAAACGAGCCAATAATCTAAATTTAGAATATCATTAACGGTCCAGTGGGGGAGTCTCTGGTGGTAATGGCGCTGTGACTGTGTGTGTTGTTCTGTGTGTCAAGTGGACGTCTGAGTCATTACTGCACGTCGAGTTTATGGACGCACTGGACACAAATGCTGCTACATCTACCGTCTGCCATAATGACGAACATGTGGGGAACGCCAACTGACACGACAAAGAAGCTCTGCCACGCACTTCACGCCGTTAACACGTTATGCTTATACGACTATATCTGAAACACCTGACCTAGTAAACACGTCGCCAACCCTCAGCCTCTGTTGGTCCTTGAAGGATGGTGCTGACTGTGGGAGTACAAGGTCACAGGTTACAGGATCCGTCAGGTTCTTTTCCTCTTGTCCTCTGCCACTTTTAGCTTGGAGATGTTTTCTTTAGCTGTGGTTCTCTGTTATAGTACTGGACACTCGCTTGTTGGGCAGCAGAGGATCACGCTGAGGTTCTTGGCTTTAATATAATTCGAGGTGTTACCTCTACTCCAGTTGAGAAGGCGTAACCTTTTTTATAGGAATATATGTCCCCCTTGTTCTTTCCCTCCTTCTGTTTTATATGCCGCATCAACACATCTTTGCACGGGATCGATGGACACCTCCAGCCTCGGTACACTAATACTTGTTGGGTTCTATGGATACCGGGATGACCAATGTCGAGGGTCAAGGTGGCCGGATGTGTGTCCAGATGCTGTTTGGTTTCAGCAATTTAATGTAACACTGACGGTGATGGAAGACATGTGGTCAGAGGATAGGTTGTGTGAAGGTGCACTACAATTCCCGGAGCTTAACTTGAAGCTGGTTGGTGACATCAGTCTTCATATGCAGACAGTCTGGGGAGGAGCGTAAAGTTTCATTATGTCCACAGTTTCTTCCTGGAAGGTTCTAGCCCTTAAAGAAAGATAAACATATCGTCTCACAGTAAAACGTAACTGGCTGGCAACTGGCGTTAAAAGTGAGAAAACTTGAACTCGTTGTTTCCTCCAGTTCCACGTGTCAAAGGCTTTATCAAGACGTCGTATTTTGACATTTGTCACAAGTTAGAGACATTAATACGAAATATTTATTAATACTAAATAAATTTCAATTTTGCGGATTGCAAAGTTAATCTACCATGCACAAATCAGTTGAAATTCTACATTTAAATTGTGTGATTCATAACTAATAATCTTTTCACAATGATGCACAGAAAAACAACAACAACACGATATTGTGCTTTTAAAATGTTGTTAAGAGTGGGTCTCTATGGCGCACCGACGGCGATGAAATATATATAAATATATTTTGACTGCGGGGCCAACACAGTTGTGAGTGTGAACACGATGGAGAGAAAAGGTGGTGGGCGGTGTACTGTACATGATACGCCGGCCAGCATTACCATACCATCTCTCACACACCACCAACACTCTCGGTGGGTTGGGGGGGATTTCTACAGGTGTGTATTACTGCACGCACGAATAACACTACGTTTATCCTGAGTATCTTAACATATGTCAGTAATATAGCCCAAACTTTCTCTTCCTTTTATCTGAACATTCCCCAGTTGTGCACTAGTTCCCTGTTCCTCTCTAGCTTTTCCCCATTTCTCTGTACTTTCCTTATATTCATTTCCCCCAGCCATTCCCTCCCCTCCCCGCGACTGAGCAGGGCCGGGGCGCGAGAGAGGGAGGGAGGGAGGGAGGCTGACAACATTGATCAGGGGGAACAAAGGGGTGGAGGAGTACACGGTTACATAATACAGCAGTGTGTGCCAGCCCCGGCGAGTGTTGTGTCCACCCCACACTGTCGACTTGCACACTCCTCGACCATGTAATATTGCACATCATGGTAACAACTGAGGCACCTCCCTGAGGCAACTTGATCTCGACTCCCTTCCAACCTGTGTTTTCCGCTGCACATGGACGGACGGACACCTACACTGTTCCTATGACGATTTACTTTAAATTTCAAGCAGACATGCCCAAGCGCGGTAGTGTATACAAATCGTTATCTGAATAACGCTTAAACCGATTTCCTTTTATATCTTAAATAAAAATATCGTCGCGTTATGCCTTGCTTTGCAGATTAATTCATCGTTATCTGGGCAATTCCTCTCCGATTGTCTTGAAGTCTATTAAAAAATACGCTTGACGCCGAGCTCTGTACTATATTGATGAAGAGTTTCCTGTCGCGTCCTGCCAGCGTTTGGGGGAGAGGTTAAAAGTTAACAGGTTGTTGATGGTGCGGGAGAGTGACTGGACGACAACACTGAGGTGAGGCATAAGTCATGAGGGAGTGACTGTAGACGACAACACTGAGGTGAGGCATAAGTCATGAGGGAGTGACTGTAGACGACAACACTGAGGTGAGGCATAAGTCATGAGGGAGTGACTGTAGACGACGACACTGAGATGAGGCAGTAAGTCATGAGGGAGTGACTGTAGACGACGACACTGAGATGAGGCAGTAAGTCATGAGGGAGTGACTGTAGACGACAACACTGAGATGAGGCAGAAAGTCATGAGGGAGTGACTGTAGACGACGACACTGAGGTGAGGCAGTAAGTCATGAGGGAGTGACTGTAGACGACAACACTGAGATGAGGCAGAAAGTCATGAGGGAGTGACTGTAGACGACGACACTGAGGTGAGGCAGTAAGTCATGAGGGAGTGACTGTAGACGACAACACTGAGATGAGGCATAAGTCATGAGGGAGTGACTGTAGACGACAACACTGAGGTGAGGCAGAAAGTCATGAGGGAGTGACTGTAGACGACGACACTGAGATGAGGCATAAGTCATGAGGGAGTGACTGTAGACGACAACACTGAGATGAGGCATAAGTCATGAGGGAGTGACTGTAGACGACGACACTGAGGTGAGGCAGTAAGTCATGAGGGAGTGACTGTAGACGACGACACTGAGGTGAGGCAGTAAGTCATGAGGGAGTGACTGTAGACGACAACACTGAGATGAGGCATAAGTCATGAGGGAGTGACTGTAGACGACGACACTGAGGTGAGGCAGTAAGACAGCTACACTCACCATACATTTGGACAACTAACAGAGGCGCGCCACAGTCCAATTGTAACGTCACACTACAACTTGGTTTATACAAGTGTTGGCCAAATAAAACGAAGCTTGTCTGTATACCTTTACACACTAACTTAGCTTTACTTACACCCACGACGATACCTAACCCAACGTAACCTACCCTAACTTAATAGAACATAACTTAACCTACTTTACCTTAATTCAACCTAATTTAACCCATCCCAGTGTAACCTTACCTCCACAACTAGCTTAACTTAACCCAAACCTTACATACAGCACATTGGTTGACATCGTATTTTGATCTCAATTGTTGAATATCACATGATACAGTGTGGGCAGGTCACTAACACGTAAAGAAGGACTGGGATATCAACATGTAATCCCCCCCCCCCTCTCTCCCACCACCAGTTAGCGATTGATTACGTCTGGTCGAGCATGTGGTAAGTCTTTTTTGGTAACGTAACCCAACCAGGACAAATCTGATATCACAGAATACATGGGAAGAGAAGAGGGAGGAGAATGAAGAGAAAGAGTAGGGGCAGGAGAAAGAGTAGGAGAAGGAGGAAGAGGAAGAAGAGGAGGAAGAAGAGGACGTGGAGTTTAGTTTGGTCCCGCTATACAATGTCTGTGTTCAGTATATCCTTGTTACTTTATGATGGTGCAGCCCGCGGCCTCTCCTGACTCACCCCAGGGACAACCTTAACCCCCCCCCCCCTCTCTCTCGTGGATAAATTGGAAAGTTTAGACTAGGTTGAGGCTAAGTATGATCGGATGGTCCACTTGACCAGTCACCGTCAGTACTGTAGAGAAGAACACCTGTACACAGTAACCTGGCCAAAAGTTAACACAAGCAGAACGTATCTCCATTCCTAGACGGGCCACTGCGACAGATAGACGGACGCGGTCAGTGGTCAGACAAACAGAGAGCTTTAGGCTACAGACTGGACGACTATTACATGTACTCAGAATACAAATAGACGGATTGTCGGCTTCGCAGACATAAAGACGCATACCACAGAGGAACGGACAGACACAGGCGCTCAATGGAGGGAAAGACGACGAACACAGAGACCAGGCAGATGAAAGCTCCGTGAATATGGTCACAGTGGCAGTAATTAAGCCTTCCTAGAACCCTCGGCCAGGCTTGTGATGTTTCCGTCGACCTGCTGGTGTTTCCTGGTACTGTGCCCACCAAACATGCCGCGGCGCCGTTCATTTGTGTTAGTTTGTTTTGGTCAAAGCTCTCTGACGGCGTCTACGATAAGAAAACGATCTTTATGAAGTCTTCTCAGTTGCTTGGTCTAGTTGACAGCCACACACCGATACATATTTCTCAATTCTATTTTTTTTTTTTTTTTTTTTTTACATATTAACCAGCTTCGTGTGACCATGTTTTTGGTCATTCTGAGGAAAATTAGTCCTTGTTGCTGACTCTCGTGTCGCCTACACCAGGGGCGGGGGGGAGGGGGAAGGGTGCTGTCAGCTCTCTAATGGCTGACCCATGTTTTGTCTTTTTCTCCTTCTGCCAGTACTTCAACCGATATTTTGGTTGTCTTTTAAACGTGAGTGGAGAATTATCTGTAACTTACTAAGTGTCACAGTAAATAAAGGAGACACATTGAGATGAATTTTGTGGGAGTTTATTGAGAGACCTTAACTTTTCGAGAGAATTTAGACGATTTCTTGGCTATGAAAAATAGAAAATAGTAGAAGAACAAGGCTAAGATAAAAATACAGATCACCTGAAGATTAGACACCCCATATATCACCTGGTAATTAAAACACCATAAAGCTACCGGGGAGGGGTTAGGAAAGGTTAACGTGTGGGTGTTTAATCATCAGGTAAAATAAATTTAGGTGTCTAATGTTCAGGTGATCCCAAAGTTTTAACTAACGAGACGACGCTTCACCTTCTAGACCGTGTTAAGTGAAAATATTCTTCAATACGCCTATAATACGTACACACACACACACACACACACACACACGTGGTCCAATCTAGTAACAACAAACTCAAACATGACTGCGGCCTACACACTCTCCACAACGTCCACACCATACCAGCTAGTAATGAACGTCCACACCATAACAGCTAGTAATGAACGTTCACACCATAACAGCTAGTAATGAACGCCCACACCATAACAGCTAGTAATGAGCGTCCACACCATACCAGCTAGTAATGAACGTCCACACCATAACAGCTAGTAATGAACGTCCACACCATAACAGCTAGTAATGAACGTCCACACCATACCAGCTAGTAATGAACGTCCACACCATACCAGCTAGTAATGAACGTCCACACCATACCAGCTAGTAATGAACATCCACACCATATCACCTAGTAATGAACGTCCACACCATACCAGCTAGTAATGAACGTTCACACCATACCAGCTAGTAATGAACGTCCACACCATACCAGCTAGTAATGAACGTCCACACCATACCGGCTCGAAATGAACGTTCACACCATACCGGCTAGTAATGAACGTCCAAACCATGCCAGCTAGTAATGAACGTCCGCACTATACCGGCTAGTAATGAACGTCCACACCATACCAGCTAGTAATGAACGTCCGCACTATAACAGCTAGTAATGAACATCCACACCATATCACCTAGTAATGAACGTCCACACCATACCAGCTAGTAATGAACGTTCACACCATACCAGCTAGTAATGAACGTCCACACCATACCAGCTAGTAATGAACGTCCACACCATACCGGCTCGAAATGAACGTTCACACCATACCGGCTAGTAATGAACGTCCAAACCATGCCAGCTAGTAATGAACGTCCGCACTATACCGGCTAGTAATGAACGTCCACACCATACCAGCTAGTAATGAACGTCCGCACTATAACAGCTAATAATGAACGTCCACACCATACCGGCTAGTAATGATCGTCCACACCATACCAACTAATAATGAACGTCCACACCATACCGGCTAGTAATGAACGCCCACACCATACCAGCTAGTAAAGAACGTCCACACCATAACAGGTAGTAATGAACGTCCGCACTATAACAGCTAATAATGAACGTCCACACCATACCGGCTAGTAATGAACGTCCACACCATACCGGCTAGTAATGAACGTCCACACCATAACAGCTAGTAATGAACATCCACACCATATCACCTAGTAATGAACGTCCACACCATACCAGTTAGTAATGAGCGTTCACACCATACCAGCTAGTAATGAACGTTCACACCATACCAGCTAGTAATGAACGTTCACACCATACCAGCTAGTAATGAACGTCCACACCATACCAGCTAGTAATGAACGTCCACACCATACCGGATCGAAATGAACGTTCACACCATACCGGCTAGTAATGAACGTCCAAACCATGCCAGCTAGTAATGAACGTCCACACTATACCGGCTAGTAATGAACGTCCACACCATACCAGCTAGTAATGAACGTCCGCACTATAACAGCTAATAATGAACGTCCACACCATACCGGCTAGTAATGAACGTCCACACCATACCGGCTAGTAATGAACGTCCACACCATACCGGCTAGTAATGAACGTCTACACCATACCAGCTAGTAATGAACGTTCACACCATCCCAGCTAGTAATGAACGTTCACACCATACCAGCTAGTAATGAACGTCCACACCATACCAGCTAGTAATGAACGTCCACACCATACCGGATCGAAATGAACGTTCACACCATACCGGCTAGTAATGAACGTCCAAACCATGCCAGCTAGTAATGAACGTCCACACTATACCGGCTAGTAATGAACGTCCACACCGTAACAGCTAGTAATGAACGTCCGCACTATAACAGCTAATAATGAACGTCCACACCATACCGGCTAGTAATGAACGTCCACACCATACCGGCTAGTAATGAACGTCCACACCATAACGGCTAGTAATGAACGTCTACACCATACCAGCTAATAATGAACGTCCACACCATACCGGCTAGCAATGAACGTCCACACCATACCGGCTAGTAATGAACGTCCACACCATACCAGCTAATAATGAACGCTAACACGGTAACTTACAACCCCTACATTTATCGAGGGCTGCTAGTGACGAAGGTTTGTAACCATGAGGTGACACTGGCCATGAGGTGACACTAACCACGAGGTGACACTGACCATGAGGTGACACTGACCATGAGGTAACACTGATCATGGGGTGGCACTGACCGTTAAGGTGACACTGACCATGAGGTGACACTGACCGTTAAGGTGACACTGACCATTAAGGAACTGTTTTTCGCTTTTATTGTTCACGTGTACTGTAACAGGATGTGATGACCGTCTCACCAACTGTCCTTCAGTAGTCCCGTCACGTCTCCTACTTTGTTAGGACAACGGCGACAGGAATTGGAATTTAGTGTTGTAAAGTGTGTGTGTGTGTGTGTGTGACGTGCCATGCCATAACCCACATCACAGGCTAACAGCTCTTACCCTTCACCATTAACTTGGGGCTTCTTTCCCTTTTCACCAAAGTCAATGGTATTTAAGAGGGTCATAAGCCAACCTTTTAGATGCTCATCATTAATAACATACCATTAGTTTCACCCCCTTCATTATGCATCTACAATTCCTATTCCTGGCGATAACTAAGAAATTTAATAACCTAAGGTCCTAAGGTCCCATTAAGTCGCAGATTTTGAATGGGTTTTCGATGAGTTCGTATATGCGTTAAATTACTCCGAGTAGCTAATAATTTCAGAAAGGCTGCAATTGACTCGTTTAAACTACGATATTATAATGTTGTTGTTTTTTTCGGGTAAACCTTACAGTAACGAGGTGTATTCGTTTATGTATCCTAAGTTTCATAGATAAAAAAATTGGATACGAATCTTTTAACAATCTGGGTCAAATTGAGCTCTATAGTTAGCGCGTCCCTCACTGCAGGGGGTGTCGCTGCGGTCGTGTTTACCTCACCAGCCAGCTGATGCACTGTCAACACGGGTTTGTTTACGACGTGACTCCGCTTACAGGATTGATAATTTGCGTAATGTGTGATGTGACGTCCATCAGTGGGAGTATGTCTACGTCTCCTCCATCAGTGGGAGTGTGTCTACGTCTCCTCCATCAGTGGAGTGTGTCTACGTCTCCTCCATCAGTGGGAGTGTGTCTACGTCTCCTCCATCGGTGGGAGTGTGTCTACGTCTCCTCCATCAGTGGGAGTGTGTCTACGTCTCCTCCATCAGTGGGAGTGTGTCTACGTCTCCTCCATCAGTGGGAGTGTGTCTACGTCTCCTCCATCAGTGGGAGTGTGTCTACGTCTCCTCCATCAGTGGGAGTGTGTCTACGTCTCCTCCATCAGTGGGAGTGTGTCTACGTCTCCTCCATCAGTGGGAGTGTCTACGTCTCCTCCATCAGTGGGAGTGTGTCTACGTCTCCTCCATCAGTGGGAGTGTGTCTACGTCTCCTCCATCAGTGGGAGTGTGTCTACGTCTCCTCCATCAGTGGGAGTGTCTACGTCTCCTCCATCAGTGGGAGTGTCTACGTCTCCTCCATCAGTGGGAGTGTCTACGTCTCCTCCATCAGTGGGAGTGTCTACGTCTCCTCCATCAGTGGGAGTGTCTACGTCTCCTCCATCAGTGGGAGTGTCTACGTCTCCTCCATCAGTGGGAGTGTCTACGTCTCCTCCATCAGTGGGAGTGTGTCTACGTCTCCTCCATCAGTGGGAGTGTGTCTACGTCTCCTCCATCAGTGGGAGTGTCTACGTCTCCTCCATCAGTGGGAGTGTGTCTACGTCTCCTCCATCAGTGGGAGTGTGTCTACGTCTCCTCCATCAGTGGGAGTGTGTCTACGTCTCCTCCATCAGTGGGAGTGTCTACGTCTCCTCCATCAGTGGGAGTGTCTACGTCTCCTCCATCAGTGGGAGTGTGTCTACGTCTCCTCCATCAGTGGGAGTGTGTCTACGTCTCCTCCATCAGTGGGAGTGTCTACGTCTCCTCCATCAGTGGGAGTGTCTACGTCTCCTCCATCAGTGGGAGTGTCTACGTCTCCTCCATCAGTGGGAGTGTGTCTACGTGTCCTCCATCAGTGGGAGTGTGTCTACGTCTCCTCCATCAGTGGGAGTGTGTCTACGTCTCCTCCATCAGTGGGAGTGTCTACGTCTCCTCCATCAGTGGGAGTGTCTACGTCTCCTCCATCAGTGGGAGTGTCTACGTCTCCTCCATCAGTGGGAGTGTGTCTACGTGTCCTCCATCAGTGGGAGTGTGTCTACGTCTCCTCCATCAGTGGGAGTGTCTACGTCTCCTCCATCAGTGGGAGTGTGTCTACGTCTCCTCCATCAGTGGGAGTGTGTCTACGTCTCCTCCATCAGTGGGAGTGTGTCTACGTCTCCTCCATCAGTGGGAGTGTCTACGTCTCCTCCATCAGTGGGAGTGTGTCTACGTCTCCTCCATCAGTGGGAGTGTCTACGTCTCCTCCATCAGTGGGAGTGTGTCTACGTCTCCTCCATCAGTGGGAGTCTCTACGTCTCCTCCATCAGTGGGAATGTCTACGTCTCCTCCATCAGTGGGAGTGTCTACGTCTCCTCCATCAGTGGGAGTGTGTCTACGTCTCCTCCATCAGTGGGAGTGTCTACGTCTCCTCCATCAGTGGGAGTGTGTCTACGTCTCCTCCATCAGTGGGAGGGTGTCTACGTCTCTTCCATCAATGGGCGTGTCTACGTCTCCTCCATCAATGGGCGTGTCTACGTCTCCTCCATCAGTGGGAGTGTCTACGTCTCCTCCATCAGTGGGAGTGTCTACGATTCCTCCATCAGTGGGAGTGTCTACGTCTCCTCCATCAATGGGCGTGTCTACGTCTCCTCCATCAGCGGGAGTGTCTCTACGTCTCCTCCATCAATGGGCGTGTCTACGTCTCCTCCATCAGTGGGAGTGTGTCTACGTCTCCTCCATCAATGGGCGTGTCTACGTGTCCTCCATCAATGGGCGTGTCTACGTCTCCTCCATCAAGTGGGAGTGTCTACGTCTCCTCCATCATTTGGAGAGTCTACGTCTCCTCCATCAATGGGAGTGTCTACGTCTCCTCCATCAGTGGGAGTGTGTCTACGTCTCCTCCGTCAAGTGGGAGTGTCTACGTCTCCTCCATCAGTGGGAGTGTCTACGTCTCCTCCATCAATGGGAATGTCTACGTCTCCTCCGTCAAGTGGGAGTGTCTACGTCTCCTCCATCAGTGGGAGTGTCTACGTCTCCTCCATCAGTGGGAGTGTCTACGTCTCCTCCATCAGTGGGATTGTCTACGTCTCCTCCATCAAGTGGGAGTGTCTACGTCTCCTCCATCAGTGGGAGTGTTAGGTTCTGAATAATAAGTTCTATATACAGGAGAGAACACAAACACCTGTATAGTTTTGTAGGTTCGGTTTACTGGATAAGAGTATGTACACAAAGGAGAGCAGCACTCTCTCTTGACTAGGCTCCCGGTCAACTGCTATAGGCGACGTATGGCAAGTGATACATTAGCAGCTTCCATACGTCGCCAGGCACATTAATTAAGCGTGTGGGATATGGTAATAACATTGCCACATGCTGCTAGCTACATAAATGGAGCACATACATAATATACATACATGACATATAATCCAGCATACATAATATACATACACCTCCCTCCCCCCTATACGCTCATAGCAAAGTCTTGAGCGGACCTTTTCTTTTGGATCCGTTCTGAGCGTCGAGGGACTTCATCACTGGGAAGGGTATGGGACTCAACACTGGTGGCGGGGCCAGCAGAAGGCATTGTTACGGGTCGGAGAAAACGGCGGTTCCTCCACCACACACGACCACTGGGTAACCGCACCTGGTAGTCCCGTGACCTGCCGAGACCCATGACTACGCCTACTTTGTCCCAACGTAGGGAGGTCGGGTCCTGAACACGGACTTGGGTGCCGACACTCAACCTGGGGAGAGAACGGGCGTGGTCATTGTAGCGGGCGACGACGTCCTGAACACGTTCGGCGGCTCGGCGATCACAATCCTCTGTCTTGGCCTGCCACTCCTTGGAGAAGGATTGAGGGTGAGCAGGGACACAAGAACGAAGGGGGCGTCCATACAAGACCTGGGCAGGGGAGCGTCCGGTGTAGTTAGGTGTGTTGCGGAGTTCAAGAAGACCCCTGTCGAAGGCCTCGCAGTCAATGTTCCCAGAAGGGGCCACCTTAAGGACGAGGTGCTTCAGGGATTTGACAGCAGCCTCAGCGTGGCCGTTGGACTGCGGGTAATGGGGCGATGACAACACATGCCGGACTCCCCATCGGTCAAGGAACGCAGCAAAGTCCCGGCTTGTGAACTGAGGCCCTCCGTCGGTTCGCAGGCGTACAGGAACGCCCACGTCACGGAAGTAGTGGCGGAACTTGCTGATGGTGGCGGCAGACGTCGTGTCATTACCGCACTTGATGACAACCGGCCAACCAGAGAGACGGTCGACGATAACGAGGAAGGACTTTCCTGACACACAGAAAAAGTCGGCCGACACAGACTCAAAGGGGCGGGTGGGGTTGTCGTCACTCATAAAGGATTCCTGCTGCTGGCTGGGTTGTAATACGCGGTGGGGCTTACACACCTGGACAGCATTGGAGATGTCGGGGTCGATGCCAGGCCGGAACACAGTCTGTCTTGCACGCCGTTTGGTGGCCTCGGCTCCACAGTGACTGTCGTGGAGGCGAGCCAAGGCGTGGAGACTTGAAGCAGCAGGGACAACTACCGAGGGAGAGGTGTCACTGGCCAGAGGTAGGGGTAGGGCGGCAGCAGGGTAGTTGCTGCTCCCTTCGTGCACCCTGTTGGCGTGTTTTACCTCGAGAATCGGTGTTGGGAAGTCCTGGGAGATGATGGCCAACTCTTGGCAATGTCTGTAGGACAGCAAAGGAGTCGGGACGCCATTATGCACATCAATCCAGGCTTGACACGACCTGTTGCCAAAGGTGACGTGTGCATAGAGTGAACCTAGGGCCGGGGTCATCTGTGAACCATCTGCCATAAAGCGGAGATCCTTGGGGGGCGGTCCTAGATCACTTGGAGAGAGCCCCAAGCATTGCAAATGCTGGGGACCGATGACTGTAGCATCAGCGCCGGTGTCGGGCAACATCAGAAGGCGGGATGACACACCGCCGTAGGTCACGATGACGCTGATGTACTGGGGGACTTTGGTCCTGGGACGCCGAGGGGAGCACACATTCCTAATGTGGCTCGAGCGTTGTCAAGAGTCGTCGTACCTCTGATTGGAAGACTGTGGGCGGCCCTCTCTGGTGGAGGGGGGCTGAAGCTTCCGCCGACGCGGTCCCTTGGGTATGTTGGAAGGGCAACACTTGTCATAGTGGCCCAGACGACCGCACACATTGCACTGGGCGCGTTTGGCTGGGCACCGTACTGTGAGTGACCAGTGGCCCTTACGGTCACAACTGTTGCAGGTAGACTGAGCAGCTGGACACACCTGTGTTCCGTGCTGCTTACCACAGTTGTTGCAAAATAAACCGGGCGTGGACGTGGTGGGCGAAGGCGTAGGAACAGACTTCTTGTCCTTCTTGTACCGGGACACAGCGCGTACAGCTGTAGGGGGAGCGCAGATGGCAGAGGTGGCACACCTGGCAGCCTCATAGGAGCGACATATCGTCGACACATCCTTAAGAGAAGAGGAAGAGTCGAGGGAGGTGAGGCGTTGGACAAGTTCCTCGTCCTTAACACCCATCAGGATCACCTGCCTCAACTGGGTCTCCTCGCACTGCTGGTGGTGGCCTGGACATATATCTACCTCTTCCGAGGCTCTCTTAAGACGCACGTAAAAGGCATCAAAAGACTCACCCTCCATCTGTCTGCAGCTAAACAATTCCCTCCTGCGCAGAGCTTCATTCTGCTGTCCTTTGATGTGCCGTTGTAGAACGTCCAGTACCTCCTCTACAGACAGCAAAGAGGTTGGGGGTACCTGCAACGTATGTTCCAAGACACGCTGAATTTCCAAGGACAGGCACATACGCAGCTGGATGAGTTGTTTAGGCTGTGACAAACTCTGGAGATCCACCATTGTAGAATAATCAGTCCACCGTCGCCGCCATTCACGAAAAGTCTGGAAATTCACATCAGGCTTCAAGATGGGCGGTGTTTGAGCTGCTGCTTTAGGTGGGGCTGGGGGGTGTGAAGGAAGCATGGATGAGGTATCTGAACCAGTCAGTACCGAGGCAGTGTTAGAGCCAGGGGCTTGGTTAACAGTGAGGCGAGATATCAAGGCTTCAAACCGTTCACTGTCTTCCAATCTCCGTTGGTTGTCTCGTTCTGCCTCTGCTTGCCTTCTGTGCTCATCCGCCAAACGTCTGTGGGCTTCATCCTCGCGTTTCTCATCTCTCATAAACTTCAGTAAAGCAATTATCTCTGGAGACAACGCTGAATATTGAGGTGAGGGACTGCGCGATGTGGGGGCTGGAGCGTCGTGGCCGGCCTGGTCATCCATCTCTGCGGGGCTATCACCCGCCTGAGTCATCCAGACGCTGGGTCCACGGCTACGTAAGGCGTGAGACATAACTACTTCCTCTGTGTACTATGTCTTAAGTCAGTGTTGACCGGTCAGCCCGTCGTATCAACAAGATTTCAGACAAAAAATTAATTAAATACACAGATAAGTAGGTTATATATATAAAATATATATACGGAAGCCGCGCGGTCAGCGAGTGTTAGTACATGTATGTGTGTGAGTGAGTGTGTGTCCTGGGCGGGTAGAGCGTCTCGCCCCAGCTGTGAGGGGGGGGGTGGAGGCGGCGCTGTGAGGGGGGGTGGAGGGAGAGGCGCGGCGACTCCCAGTCAGTCTAGTTACCCTCAGGACGCGGTCAGAGACGGGTGCACTGAACTTTACTCCTTACAAATGCCCAGAACGTGCCGTATACCTTGGGAATCCTTTAGAACAAGGTCACACATGAATGGCACGAAACACACAATGCACTAAACACTTCACAGAAAATCACTGTCACTGACACTGCTCAAAGTTGCGAAATTCTTCGAGCAGGGATGGCGCGCGGGAGTTGACCCAAGCGAGAGAGGAGTCCGTACGCCGGCTTCCCCACAAACTTTGCACTATCACTCGTAATTATCCAGTAAGATCGGATCACTGCGCCATGTTAGGTTCTGAATAATAAGTTCTATATACAGGAGAGAACACAAACACCTGTATAGTTTTGTAGGTTCGGTTTACTGGATAAGAGTATGTACACAAAGGAGAGCAGCACTCTCTCTTGACTAGGCTCCCGGTCAACTGCTATAGGCGACGTATGGCAAGTGATACATTAGCAGCTTCCATACGTCGCCAGGCACATTAATTAAGCGTGTGGGATATGGTAATAACATTGCCACACGCTGCTAGCTACATAAATGGAGCACATACATAATATACATACATGACATATAATCCAGCATACATAATATACATACAGGGAGTGTCTACGTCTCCTCCATCAATGGGCGTGTCTACGTCTCCTCCATCATTTGGAGAGTCTACGTCTCCTCCATCAATGGGAGTGTCTACGTCTCCTCCATCAATGGCCGTGTCTACGTCTCCTCCATCAGTATCACCCAGTATATGAAATATAATTTTATTAGCATAATTACCATAATTTTTTTCTTAAATTCTTACCACAAATAATATAAAAAAGGGGCCTCATATTACCTGGGAACACACCTGGGGAGGCGGCCACCACTAATTACAGCGACGTCGGGGTTAGTGGATATGTTTATTGACCGATAGACTATTCCTGTGGGCTAACTGGCAATTCTTTTTAAGTTTCGACCGCAGTTTATCAATTACAATTACAGAACAATCATATCTCCAATTATATAAATATAGTTCAGTAATATATACAGCTCTGCTACACTTGCTACACTCCTAACTGCCCATACAAGTACTTTTAATAACTTTGTTTGACTCCACTAAATCCCTAACTCTCCCTCGCGTACATCAATAACCTACTTGTCAACCCCAACATCACCCCCCAGCTACTCTCTCTCTCTCTTCCTGTCCCTCTGCTTCTTCTCAGTAATCGTAAATAACTTTCCCCCATAGCATAACAAATTTTGCTTAACCCAATTATACACTATAAACACTGTTTTCCCCCACTGTGTGCCACTATACCCCAGGTGTCTCTCTCCCCCACAGAGCACCACAAAACATTGCATGTCATCTTCCTGTAGTGCACCACAAACTACTTTCTTTACCCTATAGTGCACCACTAACCACTGTATGTCCTCACAGTGGACCACTAATCCCAGTGTGCACACCCCCTTTACAGTATATTCACCCAAAGTGCACCATTAACATCTACGTATTTCTTACCCCCCACAGTATGCCACCACGGGGCGCGGGGCGTGGTGCTGTGCCTGCTGGAGGTGGGTCGCCTGGCTCAGGGATGGTGGGGCCTGGAGCCGCCTGGGATCATCAAGCTTGAGAGAGAGCTGGACGGCGAGGAGTGGTCTGGCAGGTACGTGGCCCCTCCCGCGGCTCTCACCCACAGGTAGGCTGTGAGGGGAGCGGTGCAGGTGACATGGGGGACGTGTATGGGAGAGGTGACATGGAGGACGTGTATGGGAGAGGTGACATGGAGGATGTGTATGGGAGAGGTGACATGGAGGACGTGTATGGGAGAGGTGACATGGAGGACGTGTATGGGAGAGGTGACATGGGGGACGTGTATGGGAGAGGTGACATGGAGGACGTGTATGGGATAGGTGACATGGAGGACGTGTATGGGAGAGGTGACATGGAGGACGTGTATGGGAGAGGTGACATGGGAGACGTGTATGGGAGAGGTGACATGGAGGACGTGTATGGGAGAGGTGACATGGGGGACGTGTATGGGAGAGGTGACATGGAGGACGTGTATGGGAGAGGTGACATGGGAGACGTGTATGGGAGAGGTGACATGGAGGACGTGGATGCTCTTATCATTTTATCATTATTACTATTATTATATTACTATTACAAATGCAGGATTCATTAAGTAAAATAAAAATGTCGTGTACTTGACGATTAGAACTATACTGTACAATAGGACGGTGCCAGAGTGGGAGTAATACGTCACTACTGATGTACCCACAGTGTACGTAATACGTCACTACTAATGTACACACAGTGTACGTTATACGTCGCCACTGATGTACACACAGTGGTTTAGATAATGAGTTCACACACACACACACACACACAATATCCCTCCCCTCTACTCCAGCAACATCAAAACTCTCTTACGCTCAATTATTCCGTATACAGCATAAATATTACCACCTATTGCTGCCACATTTCATCTATTTACTCTCTCTCTCTCTCTCTCTCTCTCTCTCTCTCTCTCTCTCTCTCTCTCTCTCTCTCTCTCTCTCTCTCTCTATATATATATATATATATATATATATATATATATATATATATATATATATATATATGTATATATTTATATATATAAATATATATATATATATATATATATATATATATATATATATATATATATATATATATATAAATATATATATATATATATATATATATATATATATATATATATATAAATATATATAATCACTTGTTTACTAATCCTGAGTGAGTCAGGGAATGTGTGTTGAGACTGGTTGTCCCAGATAGGTAATGTACACGCGGCCAGCCCTCATCATGTGATCAGTGTTGCTGAGAAGGTGGTGTCAGGTGGAGGTGTGTGTACTGTAGTGCTCCTGGTGCATAGGCGGGAAATTCTGCATCCTGAACTCACTGTTAAAGTTATAGTGGAAGTCCTTGTATTTTGGTTTTGAGAGGAATTGATATAAGGTAAAATTCCCCATTATGAAAGTCACGGTGTTTGACTTTATATAAAGATGAAAGGGTTGGTTATTTGTTATGTATTCACATACTGGACAAACGAAGAATAGATCTTGAAAGTCAGTACTGGTATATAAACGCCTTATTATTATGATGCTGTCACCTTCCTTTTCAAGATACTGGATCTGACTCTGATGATATATAATATAACAGTTGTCTGTGAGGAAGTTGTGAACGAGTTTGTGCTATGTTGTTCTGAGGCGTTTTATGAATTGATGTATTGTGGGTCAAGTGAAGCTTGTTTACCTCCGCGTCTACACCTGTGACTGGTGTGGTGTGCTGCCTCTTAGTCACTCGAGGCTTGTTAAACACTCGAAAGACGTGTTGAAGCGGATGGGAGAAAACTTAAGGTGAAGCTCTTGATGAACCACCTAGTAAAGGGAAGCACCTAGTGGAACAAGTGACACAGCATCTGGTGAAAAACTGACTAAAACATTCACTGAATAGCGTGGGCGAGGCACTTGAAAAAGAATTTTATGAACTGTGTGTTAAACATCGACTTGAAACAGTGAACCGCAGGATAAAGTAATTAGTAATACAATTATTAGCACACCTGATGAAACATACTACACACGTGAAGGCCTTGATAAACCGTGTTAAAGGAAGAAGTTAAAAGTGAATTGCGTAAGAAAAAAAGGTGTCACGACTGGTAAGTCACCAAGGAAATAGTGAGCCGATTTAAATAATTCGCATCCACACAGAGCATCAATATGACACCACAACAAGACACAATTACCGAGCACCAGTTACGGAACAAAAATTTAACGTACAAAATCTTTGGAAAAAATCTCCAGGTTAAGTTGGTCTGATGCGACGTAAACACAGACAGGTGCGGGAAGTTTGATTCTATATTTTGGACATAAGTTTTGTGTTTCAGTCTACCAGTTAGGTGCATTCTTACATCTTCAGTTACAAGAGATATTCATCATCCGAACCTCTGGCAATTTGAACCAGCATACTGTACAGTACACTGTACACTCCGCACACACCCACACCCAGAAAGAAACACAGGTATATACAATACTCACGGCAGGTTCGTGTACTTCTATATTGCTTTATGAAACGAAAACTTAATAACGAAATACGAAACCAAATGATCTGGTCACTCATACAACTTGGTCCGGGATACATACTTATTGAGTTCGAGATACATACTACCGAGTTCGGAAAACGTACTGTGTTGCCTGTATTTGTGTATGAGATTATAATACACATTAACATTTAAGTCCCCAAGTTAATGTGCTCGTCTTCCCGCCAGTCATGAACGATATAAGAAAACTTACCCTGACTCGCGATTTTCTCTTGATCTATTTATAAGACTTGAAAGTTAAGGGTGATTACCTTTGATGACTCGTCTTGAATATATGTGAGTGCTGAACTTTTATCTTTATGAGACTGATGCAAAGTTGTCGTAATGTTGTGAAATATTATGAAAAATGGGTGAATGTTATAACGTCACCCACGGTGTATAAGTTGTTCACGGGTGAGGGAGTTGAACTGCCTCTCCATCAAGTGGCTGGATAAAATCTGATGGGTGTAATCGGTAGGAGTTATTCCTTTATTATCATACAGGGTGATTACTAAGTTCCTTGTTGTCCTTATGTAAGAAGTCCCTCGGGGAGTTATATCTTCAAAACATCAGTAAATTCTCCATTATTTACTCCACAAAAGTATAGTCTTCTTCATGTCCTCTGTAACTCACACGAGCAAGTTCGAGTGAGGGGTAGGAGGTGAAAGGTGGCGGGTGAGGGGCAGGAGGTGACGGGTGAGGGGTAGGTGAAGGGTGGCGGGTGAGGGGCAGGAAGTGATGGGTGGCGGGTGAGGGGCAGGAGGTGACGGGTGAGGGGCAGGAAGTGAAGGGTGGCGGGTAAGGGGCAAGAAGTGAAGGGTGGCGGGTGAGGGGCAGGAAGTGAAGGGTGGTGGGTGAAGGGTAGGAAGCGAAGGGTGGTGGGTGAGGGGCAGGAGGTGAAGGGTGGCGGGTGAGGGGCAGGAGGTGAAGGGTGACGGGTGAGGGGCAGGAGGTGAAGGGTGGCGGGTGAGGGGCAGGAAGTGAAGGGTGGCGGGTGAGGGGTAGGAAGCGAAGGGTGGTGGGTGAGGGGCAGGAGGTGTGGGGGTAGCGGGTGAGTGGGGTAGCGAGTGAGGGGGTGAGTTGCAACGGGTGAGGTGAGTATGGGGGGTGAGTGATGGCTAGTGAGGGGTAAAGATATTTGTAAAGAACGCAACCGGGTCGTCCGTGTTCTTTACCAATCTTCCCCACACATAAGCAAAGAAAATGTTACAACAGATGTGGCGGGGAATACAGTTAGTTGTAAATGGTGATGGAATGCAGCCTCATGTTTGGGATATGTAACCACTCCAAAAACTATCAACACAAACATCAAGACACTGACCTGACGTAATATTTTTGTTTTTATAACAAGGTCACCAAGGTGCTTCAGTGCTCTAGATAGTGATGCTATGAATATGCTACTAAACACTGTTCTCTGATATATTTTCGCGTTATCGATATGGTTTTTCAAACTTTATCTAGCGTGCAAAGAGTCCACCATCGGCTTCGATTTTAGCCGTTTAAACCAACATGCAATTTAACAGATCAGATGAGGAACATACACAAGACAAACGGGGAACTGATAGTGACAGATGATGATAGCTGGCGAAAGTGCGGTCGCCAAGGTTAATGGAACTCTCCCTGTATATAAATTGATAACTTGAGATAATGAACATGTTTGTCGCGGATTTTGTGTATAAATAAAAGCAAATAATTACACTTTCACTATACCAAGTGGCTACTGTATCAGGAAGTCAAGGCGACACCTCCCTCCCTCAGTCGACTCTCACCAAAGCCCAACAGTGCAAAACACTATCATCACCATCTACTGACACTCATAATAATAATAATAATAATAATAATAATAATAATAATAATAATAATAAAAGGTCATCAGAGCGGATGGAAACCCTGCCCTCTACCCGTTAACGTGGCATGGTAAACATTGATCAAGTGTGCTGTTTTTTTTATAAATTAATGTAGTCACTGCTCGAGTCTATCTCATATAGTCGTTTTCTTTAACCCCGAAACCTTATTTGTTATTATTCCGTGAATCGTTACCATGGAAACACTTAATCAAGTCTGGTGTGATTTCCTCCAAAAGTTTGATCATGTGAACCCTGTTACGAGTTGTTCAACCCATCCAAGTTTGGTGCAAATTCACAAACCAATTATAAATTATTTTGTGGACAGACAAATAGACGAACAGACAATGGCAGGACCAAAAACAATACCCTTGTCGACAGTTATGGGCAGGGTAACTACACAGACTAAACCTTCTAGTCAGGTATTACCAACATAACAGCTGATGCTACATGTATGCATGACACACATTTCATTTTGCAACATTCATGGTATTATAAAAAGTCAACAATATTGCACACTCACAAGGTACTGTACAGTTTGCTATATTGTAATTCCCGCGGCTTGGCTTTATCCACTATTTACGATGCTTCAAATTTCAAGGAAATGCAAAGTTGATAGTTTCAAGCGTGATAATCTTAGGTTCGCGGTGCTTCAATTTTAATATTACAAAATTCACGGTTTTTTATACAGCAATCTTCATGGTTTTTCAGATTAATATTTCAAAGTTCACGCTTTTGCAATCAGATACAACAAGTTTCAGGGTTTTTCGAAGTAAGACACTACAAAGCTCACGGTTTTTGCAGCTTACAATACTACAAAATTTTCGGGACTGAGAGTTTAAGATACATCCAAATTCACGGTATCGTTATGTTTCTGGTACAGTTCACTGTCATGAGAGGTTCGCGGTACAGTACAGTCTCGCTACAAACATTTGGATAATCCAAGTTTACCTGAATGGCCAAACTGACGACCCCCAACGAGTGTCTTCCCGGAACAAGGGATTGTGTCCGTGTTTCTTCAGTGTGAACCTTGATGTAGGGCGAGGTGTGGCAGGTGAAAGTGGTTAGTATACTGTAGTGTTTTGTTGGTGTTTAGAGGAGTGATGGAGATGTTTAGAGGAGTAATGAAGATGTTTAGAGGAGTAATGAAGATGTTTAGAGGAGTAATGGAGATGTTTAGAGGAGTATTGGAGATGTCGAGATAAGTAATATGATGTTTAGATAAATACACAACTCCCCTCGCAATGTTTATACATTACATGACGCCTCTAGCAATGTTTAGCTGCAGGAAGTTCTCGTCACTTATGAACAAAATGTTGACACTGGGCACCAGCATACATACACAACTCCTCATTTTCTTATTAACAGTGGCTACCTTACAAAACACCTGTCGTGGTTATGTCTGGTCGATAGGTAGCCGTGATTTGTGTGTGATGGTCGTGGTTATGTATGTTGTTCATATATTTCTATCTTATGGAAATTTTGCCGACTACCAAAGTTTGAGAGAGAGAGAGTGTGTGTGCGAGTATGTGTTAATATCCGGCAGAGGGGGTTACCTACTGGAGTAATGTCATTATAACATACCGTGGGAAGGATATGAGCCGCTCCCGAAATGACCCCCTCCCTCCCCCCCTCATCTTCCTTCTGAAATAAGTCCTCCCTTCTCCCCCTTCCAAGGTTCAATAATCATATCGAAGTGTCGGGACAGTACAGTTATCGCATGTTTCAAAAAGTTTCTACAATAAATTAGAATCCACAAAACTACCTCACTTCAATCACGGAATTAATTTACATCTCTGAAAGACACACTGCGGCTGTTATCAAAAGCATGTTGTAGTTGTTATAATGCAATTCTATGCTTTAACAACTATGGTCTTTAATTGTTTAGTTTTCTCTTTCACTGATAATGTATTATTATCTATTTAGTCTTTATTACTGAAGCTGTTAGATTACTGGGAAGATATCTTACTATAGTCAAATAAAAGAAACATATAAAGAAATGCGATAAATAAGGTCATTAAACACGGACACATCCTTCACCCACTTGTAACTCACGATGGCTGGAGAGATGGAGACACTAATTTAACATGAGGGGCCCAGAGAAGTGATGACCTCCCGCCTATGATGTAGTAATAGTGTGGAGACCTGAAGGAAGTCAGCGAGTGTACTAAATACTCCTGTGTAACTCAACTAGCAAGACTATGGTTAACTCGGCAAATGGAAGTGTATAGTTCACTTTAGAGGCATCGAATGTGTATGGTTAATTTAAACAACGGATGTGTTTGGTTATCTTAAACAAAGGATGTGTATGGTTAATTTAAACAACGGATGTGTATGGTTATCTTAAACAAAGGATGTGTATGGTTAATTTAAACAACGGATGTGTATGGTTAATTTAAACAACGGATGTGTATGGTTATCTTAAACAACCACAACAATCGCTATGTGAGACCTCCACCCCCCCAAAAAAAATACAATAAGAGTTTTACCGTAAGAGACATTTGAAACCAGGGTGACCGATTCTCAAAGATTCCTACGTATATTTTTTTCTTTATTCTCGTAACTAAAGGTACAGTAAGGGGATAAACAAACATGTCAAATTACGGCAAGAATCGGGACCAATGGTGTACAAGTTAGGTGAAATGTGAGATCTGAGTCATTGTTGATGTGAGCTAATTTCCATGGGATGACTACACATCGTCCAGTAAAGGTAGCAAGTATACTGTGCACATTTGCCAAGTTTTGAGAAATTCGGTTTTGAAGATGTAAAGCCAGATTCCAAGTTTGTATAAAGGTGGAGCAAAGTGAAGCCAAGTTCCTACTTCGTATAGATGTGAAGCCAAGTAAAGATAAATTTCTACTTTGTATAGAGGTGAAGTCAAGTTCCTACTTTATTAAGAGGTGAAGCTAGATTCCTACTTTGTATTAAGGTGGAGCCAGATTACTACTATGTATTAAAGTGAAGTCATATTCCTATTTTGTATTAAGGTGAAGCCAGATATTTACTTTGTATAGACTATAGAGGATCATCATGTCAAGTACCAGGGGTATCGATCAGTGTTGCCAACTCGGATTTTCAAATGTCGCTAGGCTGGTACCTAAAAGTAGGTAAATGTCGCTAAATCTTCCATTGAAAGTCGCTAGCTATTATTCCCAAGTTTCTTGAATGGTAAAATTGTCTGTCTTTCTGCACTAAACGGCTCTTCTGCTTTCTTGTGTTTTTTGTGTGTTTGTGTTTTTCAATGTCGCACAACTTAGCAGACAAAGTACACTTGCAAAATTTACAAAATCCTTTTTTATTATCTCCTGGCACCTCCAGAAGCCAATTTTTGTATCTGTCATCTCTAAGCCATTCCTTCCTAAATCGCTGCGAATACTGTGGCTTACCCATTTTCTATTGGGACTATGAAGGGTTCAAATTACTAAACAGCATGCAAACAAGCGGAAACTTTCCTTGATGGTTTTTGGCAAAGCGGGTGAACAGTGTCGACTTGCGGGGCAACTATATGGAGTCTATGGGTCACCCATGGTGGACGCGTATGAGAAGTTTGGAACCACGCAGGCTTGATAGAATTAATTCTATAAGATGTTTTGCTAATATTCTTTAAAATTTAGCGTATTAATGAAATTCATATTGCATATCTGACAAAAAGGTAAGTTACCCAGGTGCTACAAAGGCGAAGGTAATAGACAAATAAATGACGACACGGCAACATTAGCCACGGACGGGCTGACATCAAGTGATCAGGAAATAGACGTGTCCCTCCTTCTGTACCACGACCCGTTCAAATGTATTAAACTTTTCTTATTATTTATTGTCCCTGTAACCCCGTTACTATATATTATGGCTCGAAATTAGGAAAACTGAGTTTTCATGGACAGTCCAAAAGTATCCAGAAAGTCGCTAGATTTCTGTGGATATCTCTAGATTTGCGACAAGTCGCAAATCGCTCTAAAATGTCGCTAGAACAAAACTAAAAGCTCTAGATCTAGCTACAAAGTCGCTAAGTTGGCAACTCTGGATAGTATCGATCAGCCGCCTCCTCCATACAACTTAATGGTTGCCCCTCCTGTAACGAGGA
This sequence comes from Homarus gammarus, assembly GCA_958450375.1. NCBI lineage: Eukaryota > Metazoa > Arthropoda > Malacostraca > Decapoda > Nephropidae > Homarus > Homarus gammarus. The sequence continues at coordinate 569,923 of CAUDMG010001873.1, forward strand.
TGGCCTGTCCAAGGGCCAACTCAACAACCATACCCTACGTTAACGAATTGCATGACTCAGTGTCAACTCGCCAACTGCACTGGCTAACCATTACCCCGGAATACGATCAGCACTCACACACAGCCGTGCGTCGAATCCTATCTTGACACCCACTTACTACCTCCCTCGCATTCGACATGCGCACCGTGAAACGTCAACAAAGGCTGTGAGTGAGCGCTCCCTACAATTCCCAATTCTGATGAATTTAATGAGACGATTACCTTCAGTCCGTTTAGAGAACTACAGTGGAGCCCAGTTGTAAGCACAGTGTCGCTTGTGAAATTTATAGTTGCTGGACTTAGACAATATTTTGGATAAAATATCTGGACTTTCTGCCTGGACCCTCTGGTCGGTTATTTTTGCATCTGCGCATGCGCAGTGCGAAGAGTGTGACATTGTATGCCTCTCCATCTCACTTGTGACCGAACACAAGCATTGCACAATGTCTAGGGAGAGTGGTGGGCAGAAACCTATGAAGGCTTTGGGTAAAGAAGAAAAGATTGCCCTACTGAACAACTTAGAAGACGACCTGAGGCTTTCAAGTAGCGAATCAGAAGCAGACAATCCACGGCCAACAACAGTAGAAGTGATAGACAATTTTCAAAAGGTGATTAGTAAGAAAGAAAAGAAGAGGAGGCGAGAGGAGGCGAAGAAAAGTGAAGGAAGTGACAGTGATGAGATCATGAATGATAGGAAGAAAACGACGACACACACAGAAGAAAGCAGAAAGAATTCAACTGGGAATAAAACACAGCAGGTCTTGACTGAATCCAACACCCTTCAAGAGTCAGACCCCAGTGATTATGACAGTGACGGTATTGTTTCTATGGGAGACACTAGCCACCGTGGAAACAGCAATGCCATGGACCCTATCACCCTGCCCTCTGCCAAACAAACAAGTAAGCTGAATCTCCACTTTTCCAAGGACTCATTAAAATCCGTCGAGGATCGGTTTAATTGGATGATGAAGTACTGCAGACAGCATGGTCCCAACATTCAATTCCAACAAGGTAAGAACCGGAACTTTATCAAGTGTAAGACTCCTGAAGTCTATGAAACCCTTAGTACTGTTGGCTTTGACGGGGTTGTCCTAGTGGCCCCCCCAGCAGACGCTGATGAATGTTGCCACATCCTAGTGAAACGATTCGCCCTATACGCTGACATCGAAGATGCGCGTGACTTTAATTCTAATATACTCAGTATACTTCGACATTACCGGGGAAACACTCCACAAGCTGCTGTTATTGTCAAGTGGAAGGGAAGGGTGTGTCCAACCACTGTGGAAGCCCATCCAATCCTTCCACCACTTTATGCATTACCTTATCATCCTGAGCCTGCATTTTGTGTTATCTGCTCTCATTGGGACCACACCTTCACTGCCTGCTGCCGACGTGATCGTCCCAGATGTCGCTTCTGCTCACACATAACCACAACTCCACCGCCTGTGCCCAAAAAATCAAAGACCACCTTAATAGGGGTGGTGTGGGCTATGTAGTTGAGCCCAGGTGCTGTAACTGTGGCAGCCGGCACAATGCTGACTCACGGCAGTGCCCCAGTCGCCCTTCTGTCCCAGGAGAGAGGCCTCCCCAAGGGCCGCGTCTACCACAACGCCCCCCCCCCCCCAGTCTACTGGGACAACTGCCCCTGCTTGGCTTCACCAGGCTGCACCACAACAGCACCTACCATTCGCTAACTCAACCACTACTGAGCCTCCTCCCCGGCTCTACTCTGACGCTATCAAGCCACGTGCTCCCACCAGTGCCCCCCCACAACCTCGTCTCTACCCTGACACTGTCAAGCCTTGTGCCCCAACCAGTGCCCCCCCACAACCCCGTCTCTACCCTGACACTGTCAAGCCTTGTGCCCCAACCAGTGCCCCCCACAACCCCGTCTCTACCCTGACACTGTCAAGCCTTGTGCCCCCACCAGTGCCCCCCCATAACCTCTCTCCAGTGATATGACACAGATCATGTCCCTCTTCCAAGAATTTACCAGTCATGTTGAGAAACTCTTCGTTACACTCTGTACAGCCATCTCCGACCTACACCGCCAACTCTTGCCCTTTGCTGCCACCCAGTCACTCCCCTCTTTTGGTTTGACACAAGCTGGTAGTCCCCCTGTGAGCCCCCCCTGCTCACAGGTTGTGTGTACTGCTGCCCCCGAGCCAAGCCCTGCCTCATCTTCACGTCACGTGGTGCCTCAACCTGTCTATCCACCGCAAGCCACGCCCGCTCCTGTGTCTGTGCTGTCTCCACCAGGGCTACCTATTGGACCTGAGGACTCCACCCCCGGCTACCCATACTCCACTGACATGCCGGCACCTAAGGCCCATCCGTCCACGTCAGGGGTAATCAGTCTAATACACCACAATGGATAGCAACGCTACAGGACTGCAGGTACTCACCTGGAAAATAAACGGCTTGCAAAGCAAGTTTGGTGCCCTCAAAACCTACGTCTACATTGAAGACGTCGAAGTGCTGTGCCTCCAAGAAACGTGGTGTGCTGCTGGAACATATGTGCTCAGTGGCTACACGTGTGTTGAGAGCCCATCCACCCCTGTTCTCCGCATCGATGGACTTCCACGAGGCCATGCACGTGGACTGCGAATCTACGTTAAGAAGGATGTCCCCTACCAACCTCTCAACGTCCCCCTTGTTGACGACACTACCATCGCACACACCATCACAATCACACTAAAAGATATATCCCTCAATATTGTCAATGTCTATGTGCCTCCCTCCACCCCTACTGTACCTGTCCTACCACACCATATCACCTCCACCCCCACCCTCCTTGTGGGGGACCTCAATGCCCGACACCCCAGTCTCGGCTCCCAGGGGCCCCACTCAAACTCCCGGGGTAACTCCTGGCTCTCCTACCTACAAACCACTGATGACCCTGTATGTCTTCTCTGCCCTCCATCACCCACTCACATCGGGGGCGGGAAACTTGACTACATCGCTCTCTACTCTGACCCTCACCGCCCACACTCCACCCGCATCCTCAACTCTCCCCACAGTGATCATTTCCCTATCCACACTACCCTCCAGTAATTGAGAATACCCGCGCCACCCAAGGGCCCTAGGGTCAGCCTACCCCCTGCCAACATGCCTGCCTTCATCACTACCATTGCTGAATGGTTTTAGGGTTACACGGTCACCACCGCGGACCAACTTTACATTGATCTGTCCAAACAATGCACCTCAGCCCTGTCCCAAAACACCTCCGCCCCTAACTGCCAGCCCAAGAGTCAGTGAAACGTTAACAGCGACCCTCATGTTAAGTCTATCCGAGTATGACACCGACTAGCAGTCGACCAGTGGAAGAAATTTCCCAGCTCCCCTGACGCTCTACGCTTCCTGATGCGCACAAATAAAGAGCTCCAATCTGCCATCACTCTCGCACGAGAGAAGCAGTGGTTTGATTTTGCTTCTTCTATTGACCAGTCTACATCTATAGGTGATATATGGCGCATCATTAACCGTGCCCGGGGCACCAACGCTAGACCCGCGCTCCACCCCAGACCAGCTGCCCGAGCTGAGGCGCTCTCCCAGACATGGCAGGAGGCCGCCTCCATTGATGCGCTACCACCCGCTGTACGAGACCTCACCCTCGCACTACAACCACAACGCCGACAGCGCATCTCCGAGTACCAAGACCTATCTGCAGACACTGACGTGCCTTTCACACAGTATGAACTACTAAATGCTGTTAAGCGTGGTCGGTCCACCGCCCCTGGCGATGACGGCGTCACATATGATGTGCTAAATGCCCTGATTGCCACCCCTGGTTACCCCCTCCTCTGTCTATTTAACCTCTCTTTTGATACTGGTCAGCTGCCTCACTCATGGAAGACTGCCACCACCATCCCATTCCCTAAACCAGGAAGACAAGATGAATATCGTCCAATCTCCCTCATCTCCTGCTTCTCAAAGATGATGGAGCTCATGATACGCCACCGCCTTCACTGGAAAATTGAAGCCCACCTGCACCCTGACCTCTATGGTTTCCGCCCCGGAAAGAGTACTGCTCACTGCATCGCTCACCACATGGCGAACACCTCAGCCAAAACCTCCCTCTTCGTCAACTTCAAGGGTGCTTTTGATAAAGCCAACAGTGAAGTGATCCTTGAGGGCCTCACTCACATGGATGTGAAGGGCAAACTTCTCACGTGGATTGCTGACTACCTCTCCCGTCGACAGGCCCGTGTCCGTTTTCAGGGCCACTACGATCAGGGACCTTGATCTTGGCACGCCTCAGGGAGGTGTACTCAGCCCTACACTCTTTAATGTTCTCATGAACTCCATCTGCCGCCTCAACGACATCTTTGCTGAGCGAGCCCTAGACGGTCACATCATAAGCTACGCTGATGATATTCTCCTCCAAATTACTGCAGTGCAACATGAACAACCTATACTCTCCACGTTCGCCCGGACCTGTCAAACACTCGGGCTAGTCATCTCACACACTAAAACCAAGTTCATCTCGTGCTTCCGGCGTCAGACACCGCTGACTCTGCAAGGACAAGACATCGATCAAGTACACACCTACAGGTACCTTGGTCTACCTGTGCGAGCCACTACCAGTGCCACCACCTCCGTTGTTGCCGCCCACGTCATCTCCCAGTACCGCCAACGACCGAGGCCCCTTTAGTCCCTCACTCACGGCCTCAAAGGAGCCTCTGTCAGGTTCCTGCGTCTCATGGACAATGCCATTGTCAGAGCTGTCATAGATTATGCCTCTCCTGTCCTTGTAGTTGCTTCCCAGCGCGAGAAACAAAGCATAGAGAAAATCCAAAACAGAGCGATGAGACTCATCCTCGGCTGCCCTATGACCACCAGAATAGAAGTCATGCAGCGTGAACTGATCCTGCTTCCCGTCTGCGATCGAATTACTGCTCTCAATGCCATCCTTTGTGTTAAACTTCTTCGCAGTGAGAAACCGACTCCCCTGTCGCGCTCACTGAACTCACATCTTAACACCCTCCTGCGCCGGCCTGTCCCCATTACTTTTCCCTCCCCCTCTCACCACTGGCCTGTCCACACTGCTGCTGACATCCTGCGTTATCACCTCTACACCCCCTCGACCTCTCACCCTCCCGAGTACACTCATCTGCCTCTACCGTCGTGGACTTCCCCGAGTGTTGATGTTGTCGTCCACACCTTCCCTGGTCGTAAATCCACCCAACTGCAGTATATGCTCAAACTTAACTGCCTTGAGCAGATTAATGATGTCGCCTCCTCTCTTAAGACTTCCCACCCTCCTATCCTGGGCAGCGCTGGGGCAGCTGTGTGGATTCCTAAGCGCCAGGCCTGCAGGAAAATCAGGGTCCACGACTGGGCCTCCTCCACTGATGCTGAAAGCATAGCCATCCTCGCGGGCATTCATGAGGGGCGACCTATGCTCGCACTGAACGCCGGAACCTCCTTATAATCAGTGACAGCACTTCTGCTCTAGCGAGGCTCAAATTACCCTCCCCCTCCTCTCCTGCCGCCCAACACACCCTAGCCGCCGTCGCCGGGCTAGAACAAACTGATGACATCCGTGTCAAGTTTATTTGGATCCCGTCACATATAGGAATAAATGCCTGTGACAGTATTGATCGGCTTGCCAAGGAAGCTACACAAGAAGAAAATATTGAAGCCACTCTCGCCCTCTCCCTGAATCATCTCAAATATCGCATGCACGCCACACAACGAGAGGCATTCGACGAAAATTGGACACACCTGAAACAACAGAGTAGCTCACACTATGCCACTATGACGCTGTAACCGGTGACGACAACCGCCACTGCAAAAAGTATTAATCCCTGACTCGATCTCAACAGATTATGTACATGAGACTGCGCCTAGGGTACAGGTACCTATGGGAGTACATTGGCAACCCTGAGCCTGGTCGCACTGTTTGTAAACTTTGTGGCCAACCCGACTTTTTTTTTTGGGGGGGGGGGGGGGGGGGCACCCAGACTCTCACACCTTCTCTCACTACATCCTCACTTGCCCTATGACCTCCTCCTACAGGTCCCCAGCTGTTACCAACACCTCTTCCCTCCCTGACCAGATATCCCTCTTCCTAGTGACAGGCCTGGCACTTGACATTATTAGGGACCTGCCACTCTTTGCCATAAACAGATGAAATGTACCGGGAACTTTCCCCCCACACACTCATCATTCTCTCACTTTATATAACTTGACAAAACCTATGACCCTTCAGGCTTTTACACCCTTAATGCACGAGTCACAAAGACAAGTATGAAATTTGCATACTTCCCAGATGGGCGCTGTAAACGCTTCTGCACTTCACCTTGCACAGGATGTAAGGTGGTGTCCAATAAACTAGCCCCCTCGGGGGCAAATCTGAATCTACCTCTCTCGCTCTCTCTCAGTAGGATGAAGATGAATTAGAGCATGGAAGGGCCACTGAGTTTCTTTGAGTGTATGTCTGTGTATTGTGCGGGGCTTTAGAACAGAGAGGTGGCCCGAAGAGACGCGGAGTAGCGTAACAAGTAGGTAGCGAGAAGTAACGAACAGAGCTGGGAGTGAAAATATAAAAGCAAAATTAATTATTTTGAGTAATATGTGACAGGATGGAAGATAAACTTTCTTATTATAATTTAACATGAAAAAATGTTGGAAGCGCAAAAAGATTTTTTTTTTTTTTTTTTTACGGGGAATAGCCCACCCGGGCACAGGTCATCGACTTACAACGAGTAAAAAAGAAATTAAAAAGTAAAAAGAAAAAGATTACATTAATCTACACCACGAAGATGCCGGAAAACCAATTTTTTGATGTGAAACATTGTATGAGTATGGAAACACAGAAGAAGGCAGAGCATTCCACAGTTTGGCTGTGCGAGGAAAGAAGGATGTACTATAACGGGTTATTCTAGTGTGACCGACAGCCACAGAGAAACGGTGGGCACCGCTGGCAAGACGAGTGTTACGAGCCCACGGGCCTTGCAGGTGGTACACAGGATGCCAAATCCACCGAACATTTCCCGTTAAAGTACCTGTAAAAGAGAGAGAGTGCAGCAACATTGCGGCGAAGAGAAAGGGAAGAAAGATTAATTATCAACTAAAGGAGGAGAGTCAATAAGACGAAATGCCTTTGATTCCACCCTATCTGACAGTTGGACTGAAGAGGAGCCATCCAGATATGAGAGCAGTACTCCAAGTTAGGACGAATGAATCCCTTATAAACTTGAAGCAACTGCTCAGGAGTGAAGTAGTTACGGCATCTGTACAGCATTCCCAACTTTCGAGAGGCAGCTTTAGCAATGTTGTGGATGTGTGGTTTCCATGACATATTAGAGGAAATGGTGAGGTCTAGCATATCTATTTTAGAATTTGGTAGAATGATTGCGTCCTGAATTGTGATTGGTGAGAAGATATGGGTTTATAAAACTATTACAGTATATTAAGTGACGGTTAATCTAAGTAGAGAAGTGCCAACAGTGAGGGCTAATAAAAAATCTTGCTTTTAGAGATGCTCTAATAAGACACGGGACTTTATTTTAGTAAAGATAAAGAAGATTGATCCAGAATGTGTTACATAGACAGCACTCTCATTTTTCTGTTTCGTCTTGTACAGCGGGATTTCAGTGTAGCAGGTGTGTAGTGATATATTGTATGTATGTATGTATGTATGTATGTCCACAGTTAATATGAAGGTATTATACTATATAATCTAAGAATACTTTTTATACTTATAGCTGTGAAGTGAATAAAATTCAGTGATATGAAATTCAGTGTCATAAATTACTGTATAAAGATTGTTCATATTTGTAACTAAAACTGGGAGTGTTTCTTTACAGTTACAGTACAATAGTTTTACGTCCTGAAGTGTCGTGCATGAGCCAGGGAGATCACAGGTGCAGAGGAAGAATATTTTTCGAAGCATTTATTATGTCAGTGGATCTGTCATCTGTTGTCAATCAGTCAAGAATGTTGCTCACCGGCTGGCTGTCGCATCTAAAATAATCTTTAGGGTGATGAAAGTTAATGAAACAAACTAACACAAGTAAATTTAAAAAAAAAAACAGTGAGAGCAAAAAGCGAATTTTCACAGTAATGATGGAGAGGATTTGTTCTTCACCGCAGATTATTTAGTAGCGGAGGTAGGGTGGTGTAGGCCTGCTAATAATGCTGTTGTTTTATGCGTGGCAGCGTAAGGCGAGAACCTGAGTGTGTGTTTATGGATAGACCACTACTGCTGTCCATGAATATGGCAGTGTGGGGGTTTGTGACCCAGTGTTGGCAACGACGATACTGTCATAGAAGTATTTCAATGTAGTGTTATGTAGAAGCGAGGGCGTTGTGAAGTAGAACTGTGGCAACTATGATGTCGAAGCGCAAAATGATGGCACCACTGTAATTCTGACAAAACTCTATGCATTGTGATGTAGAATATTGACAAAGAATTATGGCGACGATAATGTGACCTGGAATTATGGCAACTGGACCAACGACAGAGTATTGCGACTAAAACTAATACATCGAATGTGACCTTGACCTATTACAACGAGTGGGTTGTGACCTTGACCTATTACAACGAGTGTGTTGTGACCTTGACCTATTACAACGAGTGTGTTGTGACCTTGAACTATTACTACGAGTGTGTTGTGACCTTGAACTATTACTACAAGTGTGTTGTGACCGTGAACTATTACTACGAGTGTGTTGTGACCTTGAACTATTACTACGAGTGTGTTGTGACCTTAACCAATTACTACGAGTGTGTTGTGACCTTGACCTATTACTACGAGTGTTGTGACCTTGAACTATTACTACAAGTGTGTTGTGACCTTGAACTATTACTACAAGTGTGTTGTGACCTTCAAGTATTACTACGAGTGTGTTGTGACCTTGACCTATTACTACGAGTGTGTTGTGACCTTGAACTATTACTACGAGTGTGTTGTGACCTTGAACTATTACTACGAGTGTGTTGTGACCTTGAACTATTACTACAAGTGTGTTGTGACCTTGAACTATTACTACAAGTGTGTTGTGACCTTGAACTATTGCTACGAGTGTGTTCTGCCCTTGACCTATTACTACGAGTGTGTTGTGACCTTGAACTATTACTACAAGTGTGTTGTGACCTTGAACTATTGCTACGAGTGTGTTCTGCCCTTGAACTATTACTACGAGTGTGTTGTGACCTTGAACTATTGCTACGAGTGTGTTGTGACCTTCAACTATTACTACGAGTGCGTTGTGACCTTGAACTATTACTACGAGTGTGTTGTGACCTTCAACTATTACTACGAGTGCGTTGTGACCTTGAACTATTACTACGAGTGTGTTCTGACCTTGAACTATTGCTACGAGTGCGTTGTGACCTTGAACTATTACTACGAGTGTGTTGTGACCTTCAACTATTACTACGAGTGCGTTGTGACCTTGAACTATTACTACGAGTGTGTTCTGACCTTGAACTATTGCTACGAGTGCGTTGTGACCTTGAACTATTACTACGAGTGTGTTGTGACCTTGAACTATTACTACGAGTGTGTTGTGACCTTGAACTATTACTACGAGTGTGTTGTGACCTTGAACTATTACTACGAGTGTGTTGTGACCTTGAACTATTACTACGAGTGCGTTGTGACTTGAACTATTACTACGAGTGTGTTGTGACCTTGAACTATTACTACGAGTGTGTTGTGACCTTCAACTATTACTACGAGTGCGTTGTGACCTTGAACTATTACTACGAGTGTGTTCTGACCTTGAACTATTGCTACGAGTGCGTTGTGACCTTGAACTATTGCTACGAGTGTTGTGGTCTTGAACTATTACTGCGTGTGTGTTGTGACCTTGAACTATTACTACGTGTGTGTTGTGACCTTGAACTATTACTACATGTGTGTTGTGACCTTGAACTATTACTACGAGTGTGTTGTGACCTTGAACTACTACTACGTGTGTGTTTTGACCTTGAACCATTACTACGTGTGTGTTGTGACCTTGAACTATTACTACGTGTGTGTTGTGACCTTGAACTATTACTACGTGTGTGTTGTGACCTTGAACCATTACTACGTGTGTTGTGACCTTGAACTATTACTACATGTGTGTTGTGACCTTGAACTATTACTTCGTGTGTGTTGTGACCTTGAACTATTACTACGTGTGTGTTGTGACCGTGAACTATTACTACGTGTGTGTTGTGATCTTGAACTATTACTGCGAGTGTGTTGTGACCTTGAACTATTACTACGTGTGTGTTGTGACCTTGAACTATTACTACGTGTGTGTTGTGACCTTGAACTATTACTACGTGTGTGTTGTGATCTTGAACTATTACTACGTGTGTGTTGTGACCTTGAACTATTACTACGTGTGTGTTGTGATCTTGAACTATTACTACGTGTGTGTTGTGATCTTGAACTATTACTACGTGTGTGTTGTGACCTTGAACTATTACTACGTGTGTGTTGTGACCTTGAACTATTACTACGTGTGTGTTGTGATCTTGAACTATTACTACGTGTGTGTTGTGACCTTGAACTATTACTACGTGTGTGTTGTGACCTTCAACTATTACTACGAGTGTTGTGACCTTGAACTATTACTACGTGTGTGTTGTGATCTTGAACTATTACTACGTGTGTGTTGTGACCTTGAACTATTACTACGTGTGTGTTGTGACCGTGAACTATTACTACGAGTGTTGTGACCTTGAACTATTACTACGTGTGTGTTGTGATCTTGAACTATTACTACGTGTGTGTTGTGACCTTGAACTATTACTACGTGTGTGTTGTGACCGTGAACTATTACTACGTGTGTGTTGTGATCTTGAACTATTACTACGTGTGTGTTGTGACCTTGAACTATTACTACGTGTGTGTTGTGATCTTGAACTATTACTACGTGTGTGTTGTGATCTTGAACTATTACTACGTGTGTGTTGTGACCTTGAACTATTACTACGAGTGTTGTGACCTTGAACTATTACTACGTGTGTGTTGTGATCTTGAACTATTACTACGTGTGTGTTGTGACCTTGAACTATTACTACGTGTGTGTTGTGATCTTGAACTATTACTACGTGTGTGTTGTGACCTTGAACTATTACTACGTGTGTGTTGTGACCTTGAACTATTACTACGTGTGTGTTGTGATCTTGAACTATTACTACGTGTGTGTTGTGACCTTGAACCATTACTACGAATGTGTTGAGTCAGCGATGATACCGAGTACCACCATAAATTAGTGTACCGTAATACAATTGATATAATATACGAGTAAAAGTGTACTGCCTATAAAAGGGAGTAATACTAGCAATACAGTGTAATACCAGCAGTGTACGGCCTATATACTGTGTAATATCAGTAGTAAAGTGTAAAACCAGTTGTGCAGCATACGGCTTATATACAGTGTACAATGAAAGACAAAAGTCGTGTCGTGAAATTTGGTGAAAACATATGCCGAACGGTTAAAACTTTTGGTGCGCTCTGCCTTGTGGTAAGGAGCTCACCCGCCTCTGTATATATACACCTTGATTTGCATTTCTCTCACTAGTCTGTACTCACCCCTGAAGATGTGAATTTCACGAAAGCGATTGGGAACTTCGTGTTTTCTTCTTTCCTTGTGGTTATCAGCATATATATATATATATATATATATATATATATATATATATATATATATATATATATATATATATATATATATATATATATATATATTTCATGTAGATCCACAATGAAAATGTGGATAAGATAAATCTTGATAAAATTCGGGGAAATGTCCTAGCGTGGATAGAAGACTTTCTACATGACCGCAAGCAGTGTGTGGTGATTAATGGCACGAAATCGTCATCTGTACCTGTAACAAGTGGGGTACCACAGGGCAGTGTATTGGGCCCACTGTTGTTTGTTTGTTTGTTTCATAAATGACATGCCTGACGTTGTACACTCCTCCATACAAATGTTTGCCGATGACGCCAAGTTATTTCGGGAAATTAAGAACCAAGCGGACCGTGAAGAGCTGCAGAAGGACCTCTGTGGGCTCCAGGAATGGTCGAAGAAATGGCTGCTGAGATTCAATGTCACGAAGTGTAAGAGGATGCACCTGGGGCATACCAACGGTAAGGAGGCGTATCATATGTCGCAACGGGATGAAGAAACTGCACTAGTTGAGACTGTATGTGAGAAGGACCTAGGTGTGTATGTTGACAATGAGCTGAAGTTCTCGTGCCATTGTGAGAAGAAGGTAAATCAGGCAAATTAATTATTGGGTCTTATAAGAAGGTCGTTCAGATATCTAGACGGTCCGTCCCTCGTAACGATCTTCAGGAGTGAAGTGCTTCTCCATCTGGAGTACTGTCACCCCATCTGGTCCCCGAGATATGCTAGGGACTGTCAGTTGGTTGAAAATGTTCAAAGGAGGGCCACCAGACTGGTGCCTGCACTTCGGCACCTCAGCTACCCTGAGAGATTGGAGCGCCTGAACTTGACTAGCTTATACTACAGACGGGCAAGGGGGGACCTAGTTGAGGTGTATAAGCATCTCAGGGGGCACTACTCAGTTTAGTGTCCTTACTTGGAGCTGGCGGACGCTCGCCCCACAAGGGGCCACAACTCAAGATTGAAGAAGCCGCAAGTCCAGAAAACCGTGAGGGCAAACTTTTTCGGAGTGAGGGTTGTAAACTCTTGGAACAATTTACCAGAGAGTGTTGTGACGGCACCGAGTGTGAGCTCTTTCAAGACAAGACTTGACCAACACTGGAGCGGGTTCAGGTACATTGAGGAGCAGGTGCATGCCCAGTATTTGCCAACAGTGCGTGACAGAGACGTGACCGATCGCCCGGGCGGCTAGCTAGCCGATCTTTTGGTGAAGAAGATAAAAAGTCACTATCACTATCACTGGCTTGGGCTGGCTGTGGTGAGTTGCGAGCGAAGAACTCTGTTATGCTTTGCTGACGGCTGGTGTTTATGTTGTCGTGATAAACCTTGATGTAGGGCTCCATAGTCTGCAACAGCTGGGTAGTGAAGATTTCATACCTGTTTGCGTCAGGGTCGTCGGAAAGGAGGAGCTTGGCTTTCTCGATAGACTCGATGGCACCCCTAACATTACTATGGGATAAGCGGCGTTCTTCTTGGGATGACGCACCACCTGTCTCTTCACTGACATCATCATCATCTACCATGTCGTTGGTAGTCACATCAGCATTTCTTATCACCTCCAGGATGTCGTTGTTGGTGGTCTCGGAGAAGCCTGCAGCTGTAATACTCTGCGCAGCTTCTCTGGCAAGGTCCACTGCTACTGCAACAGTCTGAACCTCACCAGTCACAGATTTACTCTGCCTAACTCCCGGAATGCCTTGCAACACATGTCTCCATGCGTGACGAACAGTTGCTACAGACAGCTGATCCCATGCCTCCACCAACAAGTCCACAGCTTTCTTGACGTTGAATGTTCTCCAGAATTGTTTTAAAAGTACTTCTTGCTCTGCCAACTGTTGATCCTCGTCGTCTTTGCTCTTCCTATCGGTGTTGGTGTCACTCAGGTTACGCAACTCTTCCTTGGTGTTGGAGTAGTCGTTCAGGAGCTTGAATTTTTTAGTAGAGAATGCAGCTTTTACATTACAGATTAAATCTTGGTCCATGGGCTGTAATATAGACGTAGTGTTGGGAGGAAGGAAGACCACTTTTACGTTGGGGTGACGATCTAACAGTCGGGGCGAGTGTCCTGGTGCGTTGTCCAGCAGCAACAAAATCTTGAATGGCACATTCTGTTGCTCACAGAATTTCTTCACATCGGGAACGAAACAGTCATCAAACCAGGAGAGGGACAGTGTAGAGAACATCCACGCCTTATGTGCGGTCAGCCAGTGGACATTTAGCTTGGTCATGTCCATGGTTTTGTAGGCGTGCGGCTTGCGTGCTGTGTGGATCACCGATAACTTGAGCTTACAGGTACCGGAGGCATTGGTGGTAAACAGGACGGTGATGCGCTCCTTCTGCAACTTCCGGCCCCGACACTTGCTAGCATTCTTCACAACGAAGGTCTTGGAAGGTAGTTTTTTCCAAAAAAGACCAGATTCGTCCATGTTAAACACCTGGCCGTCGGTGTACTGTCCTTCCCCCATAATCTCATGTAAAAACGGAAGAAATTCCCTAGCCGCAACACGGTCAGCACTAGCTTCTTCACCACCAATGTTGATATTGGTGATCTTGTTCCTCTTCTTAAACCTCTGTAACCATCCAGAGGAAGCATTAAAGGGTTTGGGCTCGGTAATTCCCATCTTTCGTGACACTGCAGCATACAGTTCACGTGCGTACTCCTTAACTGAGCACGTGTCCACCGCCATGTTCCGTCGCGCCTGACGCACCAAGTAGCTCACAAGTAATTTTGCTGTCTTGAGAAGCACCTGGTTGTGGCAATACTTGATCATAGAAGCACCTGGTTGTGGCAATACTTGATCATAGAAGCACCTGTAGACTTTGTGATGTTCATGTGCTCCTTTATATTGGCTGCATCCTTCTTAATTGTCCTGATCGTAGACTCGTTAACACCATGCTGGCGCGCGAGATCAACCTGTCTTGTTCCTTTCTCCAACTCTTGTATGATCTTATGCTTAATTTCGTAGCTTTAGGAATGGCGTGTCTTCTTTGGCTTAGGGCAGCTGGGTCCAGGTAAGGAAAGGTTTCTCTCTGGGGGCGGTGGTCCGGCAGAAGCCATTTTACAGAGCAATGGATTCACGTATGCACGGTGTGGCCTGGAGGGATGAAACTGCCGCAGCTAGGTCAAGCGTCGTCTTTCCTCCCTCCCTCCCGCGGGTGGACACGTCATATTACTTTAAACCAATCACAGCTTGCAGCGGAGGGAGGTAAGGATGCATGGCCCAATTACAGTCCGATACGTCATATGACGTCACTGATAACGCAACAAAGACACACACTGCGCAACCTACTCACGTCGCTTACACAACGTGGCGGATGGCGGGAGGTTTGGATCCAAAAATGGCGCGGCTCGCCAGCCGCTCTCCGCGTAAAGGGGTACACGCACCTCGGAAAGTGAGCATTCCGGTTTCGGCAGGGTACCGCGTAAACGTGGAAACGCGTAAAGTGGGACCGCGTAAAGCGAGGGTTGTATATATATATATATATATATATATATATATATATATATATATATATATATATATATATATATATATATATATACTTCATTTTTAGCTTTGTGTGAAATATAACAGAGTCTAGAACTGCTTTTAGTGTCCTTGTGGGCTAGCCGGTAAGCGCTCCCTAGGGCCACCCAGTAGGTCGAGGGTTCGATTCCTTGCTGGTGAGGTCCTTGAATAATATATATATATATATATATATATATATATATATATATATATATATATATATATATATATATATGTATGTATATATATATATATATATAGGAGAGGAGAAACACTGGGAACGATTCGAGCGCAAGAGCAATGTAATTATCAGGGGGGTCCTAGGGGTCCGGACACCCGTTTTCATCAGAAAATTCCATTACTTTTTCTTTAATGCATTATTGTACTCAGACATTTCTGAATAGTAAAAAATATTACTGTTGACCTCAGAATATCTCCTAACATCAAGTGCACATGGTTTCAAAATGGCCTCAAAATGCCCATGATATTGGACAGTTTAAAAAAAATGGGGGGGGGGATTACAGCACCCCCCCCCCCCAACAAAAAAAAATCCCCAACTGGGTGGGCTCACTGTGCTCACTATGTTCCCCCATCCACAACTTCTTGGACCCCCTTCTTTTAATACACCTGGATCCACCCCTCATCGTGTTGGGAGTCCCTGTCCCAAGAATCAGTCAGAGGATGCTGAAAGCAGGAAATCACATGATAAGATAGAGTTTCAGATTATTTGTGCAGATGCTCTGCACCTGTCAGCTCCCTGCATGAAGTGAGGAGGCTAGGTCAAAGGCAGGAGAATAAGACCCAACCCCTCAAAATCGCACAAGAGAATGAGGATAAAAATGGAAAGTTATTCGGCAGGCAAAAACCTTAACATGGAAAGAAGTATTTTGGACGTGCATGGAACATATACAAGTGGGAAGTAGTGGAGACAAGTGCACCAGTACAGAACCAGGGGACAGCCCCTAACCTAACCTCTCTACCTACCACCCAGGAGGAGGCGAGCGCCATGTAAACGACGTCATCTGGTCACACCTCACAAATTATATTGAGTTTCGCAAACACTACAGTTGCTGAGGGTAGATGGAGGCCGAAGTCACTATCAAGAACAGAGACATTACCGAGAACTATTTCTGGCTTGAAATTCATGTTCACTAATACTGACTGTTGTTTAAGTACAGGAAAATTGACCCAGATGACCCGGATGAGGTTATCTATGCTCGGGAAGACTATAGAACCTGGAGCCAGGTAAGGGTGCAGGGGGAGGATGTTTTTGAAGAATCGAAGTGGATTAAAATTAAACTAAACTTACTCATTGTTGGGTGTATCTTCCAATCCCTAAATTGTAGCTTACTAAACCATAGGAACTTAAGAGTCTTAACTGACAATGCAACAGTGCTCAAGCCGAGCCGCCTTGTCATGGGGGACTTTAACTACGGCAACGTCGACTGGAAAAATGAAACCACACCAAATGCGCTTAATAATCTCGTTACTTTTTTCGTAGAAACTCTGAGACAAATTTCTATTCCAAGTTCAATTCCAACATGTTAAAGATCCGACTCACTGGACAGGGGAAAACACCCAAACCGTTGGACCTCGTCATAGTTAACAAGAAGGGTATGGCGGCCTGACTCACTGGAATACAAGAACGCAGACACTATACTGAATATCATGGCCAGTAAAGTGAACTATTTGATTGATAGATATATACTGTACAGTATCCAAGACCAAACCCAGTGGCTCCAGGAATACAAGGAGACCTTTACACATTGACCATGTGGCGGTTGACAAAGTTAATAAAAAATCTCTGAAATTCAAGACGTGGGTTACAACAAACGAAGAGCAGGACAGGAGAATGTACGCCAGATCCAGGAACCAAGGAAAGTCAGAGTGTAGGGCTGAAAAGGAGTTCCAGAGGAGGACTGCAAGCAAGGTTAAGTCAAACCCAAAGGCTTTCTACCATTATACAAAATCGAAATTGAAAATGCATGTAAGTATATTGGGATCTGAGGCTTGATGATGGTAGTTACACAGATTCAGATCAGGAAAAGCCAGAGGCATTTAACAAATTCTTTTCCTCATGGTTCACAAGAGAGGATTCGAATGATCTTCCTGCAGTTGAGGAAAGACAGTTTGGCACAGCAATGTCCTAAATTGTGTTCTCAGAAGAGTATAATATATTAATAGTCAAAGCTAAAGGTTCATAAGAGTTCCTGCTCTGACATGGTGCATCCCAGAGTGCTAAGAGAGTTGTGCAACGAGCTTGCTGAGCCCCTTTAGATCCTGTCCTGTAAATGTCTGGAGGAGTAAAATGTCCCTGGTGACTGCAAAATGGCTTATGTGAGTCCTATGTTCAAGCAGGGCGATCGTCACTCCACGAATAATTATAGACCAGTGAGCCTGACCAGCATAGTGTTTGAAGTACTGTACTAGAGAGCATTATAAGAAATGTCATAATTGAACATCTACCATGAAACAACCTTGTAAAGGACTGCCAACATGGTTTTATGCCAGGATTCCCCTGCTTGACACAATTACTCAAGGTGCTGAGATGTTTGGACTCAAAATCTGGAACAGGGCAGAAATATTGACAATAAACAGTATACAGTTTAAGGTAGTAGGTAGCAGGCAGCTGTCAAACAGGGAGGTACTACCGCCTGGGAAGATATTGGAAGCATAGTGTTGTCTAATGGTAGACCCTGCTGCTATATGGCATCACGAATATTGTGACCAAGTCCCAAGTTGCTGATCTGTCTTTCTGCCTCATTTATACACAATTGCAGGATCTCAATTGTTTCTCTTACTGTTGACAACACAACATACTATACATATAGCGTTTCTCACTATTGATTATTGTTTTTCTTTTCTTTATTATCATTATTACAGTGTTGTTATTATTATAATTATTTTATTTTACTTTTTATTATAAATTTTATTTACTATGAATTACTATTATTATTAAATTTTTGTCCCCCAGGCCCCGATGTGGGTCAGTGACCTGTGCCCGGGTGGGCTAATCCCCATAAAAAAAAGGAAAAAAAAAAAAAAAAAAAAAAAAAAAAAATATATATATATATATATATATATATATATATATATATATATATATATATATATATATATATATATATATATATATATATATATATATATATATATATCCTGATTTTGTCAAGGCTTTCGACAGCGTACCCTATGAAAGGTTGAGAATTAATCTGGAAGGGTACAGGATTCGAGGAAGTGTCCTAGGGTGGATTGGAGACTTTCTTCATGAACTTAAGCAGTGGCATGACATCGGCATGTGAACTCGTGACAAGCAGGGTACCACAGGGCAGTGCACTGGGCCCATTGTTGTTACTTGTTTCATAAATGACATGCTAGAAGCTATACAATCCTCCATACAAATGTTTGCGAACGATGCCAAGGTTGTCCATCCCTCATAACACTCTTCAAGAGTGAGGTGCTTCCCCATCTTATCCCCGAGGTATGCTAGAGACTGCCAGTTGATTGAAAATGTTCAAAAGAGGTCCACCAGACTGATGCCTGCACTACAGCACCTCAGTTACCTAGTGAGATTGGAATGCCTACAACTGCCTAACTTATACTTTAGACATCTCAGAGAGCACTACTCAGTCGAGTGTCCATACCTGGATCTGGTGGACTCCCACCCCATAAGGGGTCACAGCTCAAGGTTAATAAAACCACACATCTTGAAAACTGTGAGGGAAAACTGTTTTGGGGTAAATTATATATTCCATCAAGTAAGGTGTCTGGGCTGCCCTCTGCAATTCCTAGCATGATATACAGTATCAGGATGCAGGGGTTTGCATATACACAACTGTATAGCTACTCTTAATATGACATTTGTAATGAGAATATATAGTAACCTTCGTGAATGATGTATTGAAACATTGAAATATGACACTTCAATGATGCCTTGCTAACCTACACACCACCGTCATGACTTGGGCGAGGCTATAACAACCCTATACCCTTTACTTTTATAAACTCCACCACTGATCGGCTTGTTAGCCGCTTGAGCGGTCGGTCACATCTCTGATACGCACTCTTGGCAGATACTGATCATGCACTGGCTTCTGAATATATCTGGCCCTGAATAAGCTCACATTCGGTGCCATCACAACGCTCTCCGGGATTGCTCCAAGAGTTCACAATTCTCACTCCGAAAAAGTTTGCCCTCACAGTTGCTTTACTGTGGCCTAAGTTATCAACCTGCAAGTAAAAGCATGCTTTATTGTAATAGCAATTGGTTTTTTTATAACATAACTCTATTAATGAGTAGCTAACTGTAAAATGTGACACCCCTCTACCCACTTCTCCCGCCGTCATCTGACCTCACAGTCCAGTAGACAACAGTTAGTCATCTGTAATGAAACTAAGAAAAGTACAGGTGGAACTCTCCCACCCCTCTAGCCCCCCTACACTCAGACCCTGCCACTCACTCACACAGTGTCTCCAGTCCTCCCCCAACCTCCCTCTCTCCCTTGCTCGTAAATGCTTCGGATTCAAGAGCCGATACTCCCGGGTTCTTACCACACAGATAGGACGGATTGACAATGCTGCTTGTAACAGTTGGAAGTGGAAGAAGCTGTACATTATAACTAATCATAATCAGTACTGAAAATGCCCAAGAGATTAATGTATAGTGATCACCCAAAAATGATGTACGTATGAGTTGGAAATAAAGGTATGGTAATACAAAGATTATTGCATGCAAAATAATGTAACACACCAACAGGATCTCATGGCCACGTGATTCTCTAGATGCCATTCAGTGCGTGCTACCATTGTGGTGTCTCAGAATCAAGGGGCAATAATTTCAGGAAGACAATGAGATAAACAAACGTTTTGGCCGGGGTGGTGCTTACGAAGTGATGTCAGCAAACCAACCTATTGTAATGATTGCTGCAATATGTCTAGCAATAATAATTATGATAATTATACACCTAGGCTTTGCCAAGGTTTTCAATAGAGTATTTCATGAAAACCTAAAAATTAAACTGGAAGGGTACAGAATTCAGTGGAATGTTCTCACATAGATCAGATTTTCTTCATTACTGCAAGAAGGGTGGTGATTAATGGCATGACATTGTCATGTATACCCATGACAAGTGGAGTACCACAGGGCAGTGTACCGGTACTGTTTTTTTTTCATAAATGATATGCCAGATGCTATACTATACATTCCTCTAAACAAATGTTTGCAGCCAACGCTAAGTTATTCAGGAAAATGGAGTGTGAAGCGCTACAGGAATACAAGTACAGTATCTCCATCAGCTTCAGAAGTGGTTAAGAGAATGGTCGTACCACTAGTAAGGAGCTGTATCTCGTCATCAATTAAAGATTAAATCTTCAACGGTGCATATTCGCTGGTTTGTAAAAACAATGATGATATGTTCCAACGGGACGAAGAAACATAATTAACCGAGACCAAATGTGTAAAGGATCTGATTGTGCACGTTCACAATGAACTGAAATTCTCGGACCATTCTAAGAAAAAAGTAAATCAAGCAAATACGTTAGTAGGTCTATAAAGAAGTTCGTTCACATACCTAGATGGTCCATTCTTCATAACACTCTTCAAACGTGAGGTGCTTACCCGTTTGTAGTATATTTTGGTCCCCGAGATATGCTGGAGACTGTCATTTGACTGATAATGTCCCCCCAAAATTGCCACCAAACAGGTGCCTGCACTCTGGCTACAGAGGTACCAAGAGAGTTTAGAACACCTGCAGTTACTTAGCTTTTACGGTAGAGGGGCAAGGGGTGATTTAAGAGAAATTTACAAGCATCTTAGAGGACATCACTCAGTCAAGTGTTCGTACCTGAATCCAGTTGATGCCCGTTCCACTAAAGGTCTCAGCCTCAGGTTGAAGAAGCCACAAGTTTAGAAAATTATCAGCACAACTATTTTTGGAGAGAAATTTGTGAACTCTTGGAACAATCTGCCAGAAAGTGTTGTGGTAGCATTAAGTCTCAGTCCATTCAAGGCCAGACTTGACCAACACTGGTGCAGGTTCAGATACAGTCTTGAGCCAGTACACGACCAGTACAGGGCACTTGCCAACAGGGCATAGCAGAGCTGTGACTAACTGTCCAAGCATCTAACATGGTGATCAGTGACAAAGAAGATAAAGTTCAGTATGGTACAGTATTGCATACATCCAGCTAAATTTTATTTATTTTATTCATATAAAACTAAGAGTATTAACATATACCTGTACAATTATTACCATTACTCTATGAAAGGATATTTCACTTTTATCATACCTTGTATTATTCTGTACATGTCCATATCTCTTTTATGTCAACTTTATACATATCTTGGTAGGAGTAAAGTTGGGAGAAGGAGAGGGAAGAGGGGAGGGAAGGATTTGTAGTAGAGGTATAGTATGTGTGTGGTAAAGTGAGACCTTGTCTGGTAAAATAAAAATAACTGGCGGGCTTGTGTGTGTGTGTGTGTGTGTGTGTGTGTGTGTGTGTGTGTGTGTGTGTGTGTGTAGTAGCGGGCAAGAGTGTGGTATTGTCAGGGGCAATCTTAGTCAAGGGCCTACCACCATCACTCCCGGCAGGTCTGACAGTGGGTACTCCAACACGTCGTCTCCGCGAGGCTCTACACTCACCCTGCACCCAGCAGCGCCAAGCCCGCCTGCCGCTGACCCCACCAAGTTGCCCAGGTGGGTCACCAAGTTGCCCAGGTGGGTCACCAAGTTGCCCAAGTGGGTCACCAAGGACAGGTGGGTCATCAGGTACAAGTGGGTCATCAAGGACAAGTGGGTCAAGAACAGGCGAGTCATCAAGTGCATGTAAGTCATCAAGTACAAGTGAGTCATCAAGTACAGGTAAGTCATCAAGTACAGGTGAGTCATCAAGTACAGGTAAGTCATCAAGTACAGGTGAGTCATCAAGTACAGGTAAGTCATCAAGTACAGGTAAGTCATCAAGTACAGGTAAGTCATCAAGTACAGGTGAGTCATCAAGTACAGGTAAGTCATCAAGTACAGGTGAGTCATCAAGTACAGGTGAGTCATCAAAGACAAGTGGGTTATCAAGGACAGACGAGTTATCAAGGATAGACGTATCATCAAGGATAAAAGGATAAATGGTCATCAAGAACAGGTGAGTCATCAAAGATAAGTGGGTCATCAAGAACAGGTAAGTCATCAAGGACAAGTGGGTCATCAAGGACAGGTGGGTCATCAAAGATAAGTGGGTCATCAAGAACAGGTGAGTCATCAAGGACAGGTGGGTCATCAAGGACAGGTGGGTCATTATGGAAACTTTTGTACCCAAAGACACACTTCCTTCTTTAGTATCACTAGACTTCCCATGTTAATTAAGTACCTGTACATGCAGGACAGGCATCCCCGGATTATGGAAACTCTGGTTACGGAAATTCGTCTTATGGATTTTGTAAATTATGACCAATAAATTTGGGATACGGACAAAAAATTCTCCCTTACGGAAGTTGGGTAATTTTTTTTTTTTTTTCAATACTATTCAAAAAAAATAATTCACGGAAATTATAAAACTTATTTTGTGTGGATTTCATGGTGGTTGCTACAATACTGTACAGAGTGAGGCAGGAGCCAGTAGTGCCCCTCCGTCTCCCTCCAGTAACTTGGATTGCACCACCTTACCTCACCATCTCACCTAACGCAGCACTCAACATCGTTTGTGGTAAGTTAAATTCAAGTGTTTTGTATATTTATTATCAAATTATATCATAAAATTATCAATGTATGTGTTAAAAAAATTATTTTCATTTATAAATGTGCTTGTATTACGTCTTTTTGCCGAAAATATTTCCTTAGGAACGCATCTCCAATTATGTAATGGAAGTCAATGGGAAAATTGGTTTCACGTTATGGAATTTCAAGTTATGGACAAGTTTTCAAGGACACATACCTATCATAACCCGGAGGATGCCTGTATTCGGTTAGCACGTAATTTTTGCTTACTGGTAAGGTGCTTAAGAAATAACCTGTGAATTAAATTCGTACTTCCCTTTAAAAAGTATTAAACATCTTATAAAGGCCTTAACAGATACACATTATCCAACTCCACACATTACTGTACTGTACTTCACACATTGAACATGATCTCATGGATAATAAACAATTTTGGATATTGCACCCACTCAATCTATCATGATAATCTGTGATTCATTGCTCACTCTAGCTTCTGCTTTTAACTTGTCTATAATTTGCACATTTTCTTCAATGGTACAGGTCAATCACGACATTTATAGTCTCAAAACTAGATACAGTACTGTACTGTATATGAGGGAGAACACACTGTACAGTTAGTATAACAGAAATTGCACCATGCTGGGGCCAAACTATTTTTTCCCGATTACTGTATGTATTGTAGTGGACGTCTCCCCTACAAGCTGCCACGCACCACCTGTTACCGCCTTCCCTAGCAACCAAGCGTATCCGCATTCCATTGCCCGCCGTATCCTAGCAACGGAACTAGTCACCGGCTACTTCTCGGGTTTTTCCACCATGACTCATAGCCGCTGCTGGGTGTATATAAGCTCTGTCTCTCCATTGAGATGCATTCTGACCAATCTTCTTGAACAAGCAACATCTCCTCCAGCAAGCTCCACACTGTTAACATTTCATTCAACCAGGAGGCCAGCAACAGGCAACATCTTCTCTAACGGAGCTCCTGCACACATACCTCCTTCGACAAGCTACTCACCGCACGTCTCTACCAAGCAGCCCCTCACCACACAGCACCTCCAGCACCAGACTGTCTATCATATAACTTATATATTATACAAGAAAACCACATTAGAGTTTCCTTCCATCCTGAGTGCTAGACAACTTTAATATCTCGATACCCCTACAATGGTGACTCCCGGAGATAAGCACTCACACAGGATGGAGGACGGACGGATCTCTCTGCCGAATTTCAACCACAACGTCGAGGACTGGCTTGACCATGTGGAAGCAGCCCTCGCCGGCTCACGAGCGACCGATGAACAAAAGTATTGCGCCCTGCTTTGTGCCTTACCCACGGAAGTGGCCACGCGGGTCTCACAAACCATTTCCAACCCTCCAGATCACAACAAATTCGCTACCCTGCGGGCTGCCTTGAAGACGTGTTATCAACAGACCAGCCCCAATCTCCTGCAAGATCTATCCTCTACCTCCCTCGGGAACTCAACCCCGGGACGTCTCTGGGAGGAGATGTGTCGGCTGAACTCCCGTCACACAGACAGACTCCCCGACTCTATCCTGCGCCAGCTTCACGCACAAAAGCTACCCACAGAAGTACGCAACATCCTGTCCGCAGTAGATTACTCTACGACACCGGAACTATATGCAACCGCGGCAGATAGAATTTTTAACGAATGCGCTGCTGCACCCCTTGCCGCCACGGTCACACCAGTACCTACCATCGAACTTGTAAGCCGGGTCAACGCCCCTCAGCCGAGCAATTCCTCACAAGACATCAAGGACCTGTTGCAAATTTTGAACCGCAGGATGGACACTGTTGAGCAGTTCTGCTCCTCCATACCCGCTGCTGCGCCGGTTCCTGACTCACATACTACGCCCTACAAGTTCCGACACACAGCAGCCAACCCCCAGCACAACAAATTTACCCTCTGCTGGTATCACCAGACTTTCGGCTGCTATGCTCGAAACTGTGAGCCCTATTGCACCTATTCGGGAAACGGCAACACCGGAGGCTGGTAGACGCCTCAGCCTCCGTCCCTCCAGGCGTCTCATTACTGCGCGTCACCGACCGCACCTCCGGCAAGAAGTTTCTCATCGACACCGGTTCATCGGTCAGCCTCATCCCTCCCTCACTACGAGACAAGTCAAAGCAACCCTCGTATGACCTGTTCGCTGCCAACGGTACCTCCATCGCCTCCTACGGCGTACGCACCCTCGCCTTAGACCTCGGTCTGCCCAAGACTCTGCGTTGGTTATTCGTGATAGCAGACGTGTCTCAACCCATCCTTGGTTTCGACTTCCTCACCTTCCACAAGCTCGGCGTCAAACCAAGTCATCTATGCCTCATTCATGAGCCTACAGCACGCAAGATCCAGGGTTCTCGTGCCAGACACACGGACGCTATCACCTGTCTTGCGCCTTCCAACGAGTTCTCCTCCCTGCTCGACGAATTCAAGGAGCTTTTCTCACCCCGAGTCTCCCTACCCCCACCACCTACGTCGGGAATTTTCCACCACATCGAAACCAAAGGACCACCTGTCTTTTCACGCCCTCGCCGCCTGCGCCCTGAGCTCCTGTACACAGCCAAAGCAGAATTCAACAAACTACTGCAAGACGGCATCATTCGCCCTTCAAGGAGTCCCTGGGCATCGCCTCTTCACATGGTTCCTAAGCAAACACCCGGCGAGTGGAGGGTGTGTGGCGACTACAGAGCCCTGAATCTCGTCACCAAACCTGACAGGTACCCTATTCCGCATGTCCAGGACTTTCACCACAAACTTCATGGCAAGACTATCTTCTCGAAGATCGACTTGGAGCGTGCCTTCCACCAGATCCCAGTAGCACCGGCAGATACCCAGAAGACAGCCATCACCACTCCGTTCGGACTCTTCGAGTACACTTTCATGAGTTTTGGCTTACGCAATGCAGCACAGACTTTCCAGAGGTTCATGGACCATATGCTTCGCGACCTCGATTTTGTCACCGTCTACATTGACGACATCCTCGTCGCATCTTCGACGCCTGCCGAGCACCACCACCACCTACAACTCCTTCTCCAACGCCTGCAGAACAACAACATGAAAGTTCATCCTGCTAAGTGCGTCTTTGGAACCTCGGCCATCGATTTCCTCGGTCACAGAGTCTCGCCCAGTGGCATACAACCCCTACCACAGAAGATAACCGCGATTAGGGAGTTCCCCAAACCTGAAACGGCGAAGAAACTCCGGGAGTTCCTGGGTTTAGTCAACTACTACCACCGCTTCATTGACAAAGCTGCCACCGTCCTAGCCCCCCTACACGACCTTCTCAAGGGACGCCCAAAGAAGTCTCACAAGTCTCTCATGTGGACTCAAGAGGCTACTACGGCATTCACCACTATCAAACAGCACATCACACGCCTCACCCTCCTGGCCCACCCCGCACCTAACGCCCGGACCACTCTCACAACAGACGCTTCTTCTACTGCAGTGGGCGCCGTCTTACAGCAGGAGATCAACGGAACTTTCATGCCCGTTGCTTTCTTCTCACAACGGCTTCAACCACCACACCTCAAGTACAGCGCTTTTGATCGAGAACTCCTGGCCATATACTTGGCTGTCAGACATTTCCAACACTTCCTCGAGGCCCGTCAGTTCACCATCTTCACTGATCACAAGCCCCTCGTCCACGCTTTCGCTTCAGCTTCCCAGTCACATACACCTCGTGTCCTGCGCCACTTGGCTTACATCTCGGAGTTCTCCAGCGACGTCCAACACATTAAAGGCAGCCACAACGAGATCGCCGACGCCCTCTCTCGTTGTATATCCACCATTCTTCCCTCATCTCCACCCATTGATTATGGGCAGCTAGCCGCGGCTCAAGAGAAAGACGAAGACCTGGCAGCTTACAAGACATCCCCCTCAGGCCTCATACTCCAAGAACTCCCTGTTCCTGGCACAAAGATAAAATTGTGGTGCGACGTATCCTGTGGACAGCCTAGACCGTTCGTGCCTCACGTCCACCGCCGCGCTGTTTTCGACCGCATCCATGGTCTCAGCCACCCGGGTGTGCGGGCCTCCCAGCGCCTCCTCACGCAACGTGTCGTCTGGCCCGGCA
Organism: Homarus gammarus; assembly: GCA_958450375.1. Taxonomy (NCBI): domain Eukaryota; kingdom Metazoa; phylum Arthropoda; class Malacostraca; order Decapoda; family Nephropidae; genus Homarus; species Homarus gammarus. Next base: position 596,910 of record CAUDMG010001873.1, read on the forward strand.
TCAAGTCTGATACTAAGAAATGGGCTGCCCAGTGCCTAGCCTGCCAGTCCTCCAAAATACATCGTCACATACGGGCCCCCTTACAAGCCTTTCCTATTCCCAAAGGACGTTTTCAAGTAGTACACCTCGACATCGTGGGACCTCTTCCATCATCCTACGGTAGCACCTACATCTTCACCTGCATCGACCGTTTCACCAGGTGGACAGAAGCAATTCCCATGCCCAACGCTACAGCAGAGACTACTGTCCGCGCCTTCATGTCCGGTTGGGTTTCCCGTTTTGGCCCCCCCCCCCGCTACCGTAATCACTGACCGAGGAGTACAGTTTGAGTCACAACTCTGGCAGCACCTCCTACAGTTCCTCGGCACGTCTAGACAACGCACTACAGCATACCACCCTCAAGCCAACGGCATGGTAGAACGTTTTCACCGGCAGCTAAAGGACGCACTCAAGGCACAGCACGACCCTTACAGCTGGACTGATGCGCTTCCCTTAGTGCTCCTCGGCATCCGTGCGTCACACAAGGAGGATATGGACTGTAGCCCAGCAGATCTGACACTAGGCGAGCCCCTTCGGCTACCCGGGGATTTCTCACTCCCTCCTGATCCCAATCAAGCCACTCCAGCCGTTCGTCACGACTTACTCCAAAAGCTACGACAAGCAGTTTCTGCATTCAGAGCTACTGCTCCACGCCAGCCTACTCGGCGCCCTGAACACATCCCTCCTGCACTACTCACAGCCGAGTATGTTTTCGTCAGGCATGATGCTCACCGCAACCCATTACAACGCCCCTACGATGGACCCTTCCAGGTGGTTACCCGTTCTGCAAAGTTCCTGACAATTATCCGGAATGGCAGACATGACACCGTCAGCATAGACAGAGTCAAACCGGCCGCCTTACCCGTCGGGCCCCCAGCCCAGCAGCACCATCAACAAACTACGCCTGCACCAGTCCACCCGCAGTTACCACCGGCAGCAACACCACGCCCACGACATTTCTGGGCACCCTCTTTTCACCCTCATGTACAACCTGCTCCTGTCATAGAACCTGAACCTGTAGTAAGCCTCCCTCCTATCATAGAACCTGCTCCTGTCATAGACCCTCCTCCTGTCATAGAACCTGAACCTGCTCCTGCCATGGACCCTCCTCCTGACGCAGCCCCTGCAGCAGCAGGAGCACAACAACCATTGCTTGTACAACCTCCTCTAATCCCAAACCCTCTTTCTCCTCCTAATTCTCCCACAGGTTTTGTGTCACTGGACGGAGTTGTTACACGTAGCGGTCGAGTCGTACATACACCTGCCCGGTATGTGTTATGTGTGGGACACAACCCGGACAACATCCAGCCTCCCGCCGCGCCGGGAGGGGAGGGGGAGTATTGCAGTGGACGTCTCCCCTACAAGCTGCCACGCACCACCTGTTACCGCCTTCCCTAGCAACCAAGCGTATCCGCATTCCATTGCCCGCCGTATCCTAGCAACGGAACTAGTCACCGGCTACTTCTCGGGTTTTTCCACCATGACTCATAGCCGCTGCTGGGTGTATATAAGCTCTGTCTCTCCATTGAGATGCATTCTGACCAATCTTCTTGAACAAGCAACATCTCCTCCAGCAAGCTCCACACTGTTAACATTTCATTCAACCAGGAGGCCAGCAACAGGCAACATCTTCTCTAACGGAGCTCCTGCACACATACCTCCTTCGACAAGCTACTCACCGCACGTCTCTACCAAGCAGCCCCTCACCACACAGCACCTCCAGCACCAGACTGTCTATCATATAACTTATATATTATACAAGAAAACCACATTAGAGTTTCCTTCCATCCTGAGTGCTAGACAACTTTAATATCTCGATACCCCTACAGTATTGTACAGGACAGTACAGTACAGCTGTATGCAACTGAAACTTAATCTTGCAATCCATCTAGTGTGTAATATACAATATTGTACTGTATTACAATATATACTTGTCTTGAGGTTTTATATTTATTTTACTTCATACACACAACTGTAGTAGTCTATTAATACTGGTTGGTAAAGGATGGGGACCTATGAGTATTTTAGCTATTCTAAAAAATTCACGACTTATCACTGGGCATTATTCCATGCAGTGTGAACTACAGATATACTGAGATTCGTCTGACTCACAATTCCACAACTCATGTTTTACTGAAAGTAGGTAACATATTTCACATAGGGTATTGATTTAAATGTGTGATATATCACAGACAATCCATTGGCATAGATTGAGGGTTTGTTGTATAATACAGCCTTTACTTACACACTAGTGCATTTTGGTACAGGTTGACAACCCTTTATCCGAAATTCCAAAAACAGAAAAGCTCTGAAAACCGAATTTTTTTTGTGGAGCAATTTTTTTTTTTTTTTTTTTTAGCCCACCCCGGCACAGGTCACTGACCCACATTGGGGCCGGAAGAGTGAAATGTAATAGTAAAATAATTATAATAATAAAAATAATGATAATACAGTACAGTAATAATAATAACAATAATACTGTAATAATAAAATAATAATAATAATAATAAAGAAATACAAGAATGAAAAAAAGATCAAAAGTGAGAAACACGACCTAGACCTATGAATTATTATTATTATTATTATTATTATTATTATTATTATTATTATTATAATTATAATTATAATTATTATTATTATTATTATTATTATTATTATTATTATTATAATAATAATAATAATAGCAGCCCCCAGTGTGGGTCAGTGACCTGTGCCTGGGTGGGCTGATCCCTGTATATAATAAAAAAAAAAAAAAACCCTAACCATTCTGAAAACCGAAAAATTCCAAAAACCTTAATGCATCTGGTCCCAAGGATTGGGGATAAGGGATTGCCAACCTGTAATTGAATGACTACTTCTCTATAATATTGTATTCTGGCAAAGTGAGAGGTATTCAAGAGAGAAGAACTAAGTTCAATACAATGTAAAGTTTTTATACATTATCTGTTCACACTCACAAAAAGGCCTCATCATTTTTTCCAAAAATATTCAACACTTTATGACATAGTTGGAAGTGAAGAGAGGTGTGGTATGGATTGAGTGGGTGTGAACTGTTAGTGGCAAAATGGTTGTTTTATAGAAAGCAGAAAGTCAAATACTGTACTGTAGGTTTTATGCAATACTCTGACTTGTATCTGTGTGCCATGTCAGCTGAAATACACCCAATGACCTTTAATTGTGGGACATTGAGTTGGAGAACTTAAAGGTACATTCTGTGACCTTAACTAAGGGTCACAGTTACCTTTATATGTGGGTACATTTTACAATCATAATTTTCACAGTGACATTTACCTATAAGTCATGGGGGAGGTACCAAGCAGCCCTGTTATTCATGCCTGTAGAGGCAGAGAGAGAATGTTGACATGAAAAAGGAAACTTTCAGGTACAGTATTTAGTACAAGATACAGAGTAATTTTTTTTTAACTCGGTGATCACTGGTAAAATTAATATTTTATCAGTAAAAATGGAAATAAAATACAATACAGTATAATATGTACAGTGCAGTACAGTATATACCTGTATATAAACAAGGTACATCATCTGTATTTACAATGAGTGAAACCTGCTGGTAAGGTAAGGTATATGAAACAAGTACAGTACCTGTACAGTACGAGAGTAATTAACAAAAGAGAATTTGGCTCCCATTTCATAAACTATTCCTCCTTCCTTTCTTTTTCAAAAATATTTGTTCCTTTCTAAGAAGGAAATAATTTGTCTCTCATTATATGAAGTTAAATTTTTTCTGTAAAATTATATCAAGCACTATCTATCTACAGTACGTACATCCTTTTTTGGTAATGTTCGTGGAATCTGTGTACAGTACTGTACTGTATAAACAGTACTGTATATATATACAGTACAGTACTGTAAATTTGCTGTTAGTTGAACCTGTCAACTTTATTCAAATTGTATTTTTTTTGTGTTTTTACACAATGCAAGTTTATTATCATGAAATTTTTTGCCGGTAGATTATTATCATCATCATCGTTTTATGGCCATTTTCCACACTAGCGTGGGTTAGCCGCAGTTACCTAATGGCAGCTCTCCATTTTGCATGTCTCTTGCAGTCTCCCTTATCAGGTTCCTAACTCTAATATTATTTCTTTAATAATCCTCGCCCCATGTCATTCTTGGTCTACCCTTGGCTCTCCTCCCCTCCCCATTTTGGCACATACACATTTTGACCTAACTGATCTCATCCATTGGTATCCACTGTAAATTTTTCTGAGTTATTGAGATCTTTTAATATAGTATTTTTAGTTTTAATTAATATATATTGTGCATTTCTGATCTTTTAGTTTATTTTGCCCTATCGCTGAAAAGGTGAGGAATAATAATCAGATGGTCTGTTTAGCATGTTAAGAAAGTGCGGACCTTTATACTGTACAGTACAGTACTGTACTGTGTAATGTAATTGGAAACTGGATGTAACAAGTGAAAGCATGTGGTCCTATAATTTCATTATTAATGTGGGTAAGATTAAGAATACTATAAGTGAAATTAAATTGCAATTTCAATAAAACATTGATCAATAATACAATTTAACATAGAGAAGCATGAAAGAGAATGCACTAAGCTACTATAGACTGTTTTTTTATTTATTTTATAGTTTTACCACCATGTCTTCCAGTATTTTTCGTAGATTATTACAATCATCAAGTATAGTAGATGAAGATTTAAATATCATAATAAGTAATATAGATGCTGTAGTAAGCATTATTATTGGAAATAAAAACAATTCTGGTAAGGTAGGTAACCATTAAATAAAAAAATAAAAAATTGTAAATCAAACTGTATGAAATTTCTAAAGAATAACTTTTCATTTACTTTATACAGTAGAGTACTGCACAGTACATGTTTCACAAAAACAAACAAATGTAAATTAAATGGGCTCCTATGTTACAACAAACATGTACAGTACACACTTCCCGTCAATGTCTAGACCTGTACAGTACATGTACTGTGCTACATAGTGTGTTTGTAATTTTATTCCTGTATTGCTGACTAAGTAAAATGTCAAGAATGATAGCATAAATAATTTTGAATAAGTTTAATATTTTAGTTAATTTTACACAGTGCACTAGTAAAATAATGTAGAGAGCAAATTTCTGTATGTGCTATTCACTGCCTACTGTAACACAAAGAAAATCATAGGAAGAAATTAATAAAACTTATTGGATTGTAGCATTTAAAGACCATGAAATTTTCAGTGAGTAACACATACCTAAAATACTTATTTGCTCACTTTTACAGGCCACTGTCAGCACCTGGTCATTTGCCGCTAGTTCCTCGCCTGGTCTTACCCAACCAATCTACCCATACCCAGACTGAGACCCCACCCGCTTCTGCTCAGTCACGGACCCCTAAGTCCAACATTCCCCGCCCAGCTAAGCCCACTCCACCCCCCAAACCTGCCTCCATAAGAAGAGCTGTCTCTAACCTGACTCGGCGTCCCACTAGCATTCCTTGCAAGTCGAGGTTAGTTGCTAGGTGTGCGAGGTAGACATTGTGCTCCTACAGTGAAGGACAAAACTAAAACTACTATATTCTGATTTATACAAGCTTACACTAAAAGGGAAATAGACATCTGAATAAATCGTATCAAGTGCCTTGAAAAATATATTTCATGTACATACACTGCATTTACTAAACCATCACAAAAGCTTTCAGTCATGAGAATCAGTGTTGTTGTTAATACTCTATACAACAGAAAAATATTAAGAACTTAAGACTGAAAAATATTACAGTAAAATAAAATTATGAAATACGTTTTGATTGAGTCATACCCTACTTTTTTACACTTTATATTTCAGCTTGTTTTAGAGAACTAATAAGGTCTAAGATATGTGCTTCCAATTCATTAATATTACAGAGGATGGTCAGGTGCAAAAACTACACCCACAACTCCTGTGACTACACCTACACACTCTGCTAAACCACGGCTACCTTCAGCTCGAACCCCAAGATCCTCTGGTCGTTCTACACCTAATACCACACCAACCACTCCCACACACTGTAAGTGTTATGCAGGAAAAATAATAAGATAAACACAAAGCTGCATTTTCCACAAACTGTACATAAGCTGTAGTAGTTCAGTACAGTACATTGTAGTGTATTGTAATCAATAAGCACGGGCTAGACGACAAGAACAGCATTTCAGGCCAACCTTGAATTTTGCCATTTTGTTTACAAAATACAATAATATTGTTAAACAATAATCAAAATACAGCAGTGATAGCTACTGCGGCTACGTTAATGTTTCAACATTGCCTTACATCATGAAATTTTATCTAAAGGTCGACGATATATGACATCTTTACAACGGACACCAGTACCCTCACCACGTCCTGCATCAACCTCCCGGCCAACATCGCGACCCTCTTCCAAACCACCATCACGGTCACCTTCCATTTGTAGTCGTCTTCAGGAGTGCTACAACACCGTCCAATCAGAAAGTGTTACCGAGGCCCACAGAACAGATCTTGATAATAAGGTGAGTTCCAAGATGTACGCTTGACTAATTTTGCCATCATTCAAGCAAAATATCATAGATAGGGAGATCATAAATCAGGGGATACCTATACCTATTGTGGCACCATTTCTGGTTTTCTGTTTGACCTAAACACTCCTATGTCTGTGTTGTTTCCTCCAGGGTTCACTATTACAGTACTCCACTTAATTATTTTCAAGCTTCATCAGCAGTCACTGGTATCATTTTGTAATGTTTTAGATATACCTGTACTGTAGTTTCACCACTCTCTCTGATCATCCTCTGGAAGAATTGCAGTCTTGGACACAGCTACCACGTAATTTAAATCTTCTGTATACAGTATAGTATTGTCATATATCATACTAAATTTATTGGTTATATCCACATTATCTAGCCTCAACTCTTGCAAAAAGAACTGATCTTCAATCACGAACTTAACCAGAATGGTCTCGATGATTATGAATTCACTGCCAAATTTCTGTCGCTCTACAAACAAAAACCCAAATGTCAACATGTTTTGTTACAGAGATGCTACCTGACAAGCCCAACATGTTCAAGGTATACCCATATTCTTCACAGAAGATTTTCATACTCCTTTTCTGCCTTGTTTCTTACTTCCCCGAGTCATTTTGATTGCAGACAACATGAACTAGTCAAACCTTAGTTTGTTTTTTGCTATGCTCAGTTAGGTTGGTTTGATCTCATAATCTTTGTCATCAATAAAGATGTAGCCTGGTAATATACCTGAGGGAGCCTTATTGACAAGACTGTAATTCTTCTACTTCTTCTTAATCAGATCTGTATTTTATGTATCACAGTAGAATCCCAGTTATCCGGCACCTACAGAGATTGAGAGATGTCGGATAAAAGAGTTTTACCAGTTAGTTGAAACTCACTCTTAAGATCCCTCATAAATTTTACAATGCACAATGATACAGGTCAGCCTCACAGAACAATAGACTTCTTTAACACTTACTCCACTCTATATGAATGATGTACAGGTTGTACCTCTCTAGTCCGGCAACCTCGGGACCTGACCGGTGCCGGACCATGGAAATTTCTGGACCATGGAAATTCACCCTTTTCCTGGATAGATAGTGACTTGTGCTTATGCTTGGAAGCACTAGCACCACTTTCTCTGCTTCATGGTCTCTTTGAAGACATATTGCATTATTGAAGGGTTAAATGTCGTACAGTAGCTTCTCAAATTTTTGCGAGTCTTTAATTCGACGTTTTCTATTTGAACACACAAAAAAACACAATTAAAAATTTTGACTGCGGAAACTCGAATTTCGACGGGTTTGAATGGCCCACCAAAGTTCAGACGACATGCATAATTGTGTAAAGAGCGTCATTTCTCTTATGTACAAAGGATTCATTATTTTTTATTACTGAAAGTCTTTTTGATTGAATTAATGTTTATGTGTGCAAAATGAGCAATACAATTCATCAATAATACGTAGAATATTAAAACACGAGGAAATGAGACAGCATTGTTTTCGTTGATCACAAAACCAGTGACTGACTGGTTCTACATATAAAACTGAAGAAAATAAGACCCT